>OZ021687.1:5839412-6439412 GCA_963978505.1 Listrodromus nycthemerus
CGGATCGATCGCGGCTGAGTTTTAAGCCTACGGATACGCGTCTTCGATTAGACAAAAAGGATGTTTATTTTTTTTACGGGAGTGAACGGTCGTTTGATAGCGTTGGCGGCTGTGGGATTCACAAATCTGCTAAAATCTTTCGTTTTGTAGTCCAGTTTTTTCATGATTCATTACTCTCGCGTCAAATATTAATATGAGAGTCGCGAAGATTATTCATTACAGTTTCGATTTTTTCAAATTCATCAACAAAGATGATATAAATTACATGTATCTTGTCAATTGAGATGAATATATTAATTTTTTATTGAAATAAAAAATGTCATTGAAAGGTCGGATAATCGTGCGCAAAGTACGCACCGGTCGCGAGGAGGGAACGGTTTCGGAGGAAACGCCTAGGTCAGTCTCCCGTTTCCTTTCGGAGTTTTTGCGAGAACTCGGCGAGTATTACCATCGGTCTTTTGTCACCGGACGGGTGTCGCGTCTCAGAGTCCGTGTATACAGCACAGTGCGGTGTATGCGCGCTTAGTTGTGCACTGGCGATGTGCAAAGAATGGTCCGCTTTGGACCCCGTCCGACGCCCGGGAGCGGCACCTGCACCTGTTCAATCGAGGAGCTCGTAAAAGCATCGAAGAAAAGAGTGTATACGAGCGCAAGTGAACCGAGGCTATTGAGACCAACACGGTTCACTCCGCTCTTCTCTTTTTCTCTCCTACTCGGCTTCTTTCATTGCATTTCACTTTCGTCTCCGTTTTCAACGAGACCGTCTCGGTGTCGGTGGTCAGGCTCGAACTGCCCCGGACGACAATATCCTGGTCACAGCTGGGACCGAGGAAGAAAAAATAGTGAGAAGATCAAGAGGAAGATGAAGAGAAAATTGTTGGAAATTTAAAAGTGGGCACCTGTCCGTGAAAATGAATGAAGAGTCGAGTGCCGGACCTCCCGGCAACCGTTGCCGATATTTTAGTTTCTACACCGAAACGGAAATACCGTTGGAAATGGTATAAGAAGGAAATCTCCACCTAAACAATTTATTCATTTGATTGAAAATAAATATTTATTTGAATCAAATAATTATTTATATGCAAAGTCATCGTCAAATAAATTATTGTTCCGGTTTATGTGAGTGCGAGGAAATTGGAATTATTCAAATCCACAGGGATTACTACATTCTCCCCGTATTTTCTTACCTACTCGGACGACAATATACTAGTTTCAGCTAGGATGGATGAAGAAAAAAAAGTGAGAAGATGAAGAGAAAATTGTTGGAAAATTTAAAAGTGGGCACCTGTCCGTGGGAATGAATGGAGAGGCGAATTCACGACCCCCCCGAGCAGCGTTGCCGACCTCTCAATTTCTATACCGACACAGCAACGGCGTTGGTGCGGACGAATGAAGTAAAAAGGAAACGGATTGACGGTAAAAGGAAGAGAAATCCGTGATTAGGGTGAGTTGGCTCTTGGTTGGACCTCGTTAAGCCTCGAGGTACAATGAATTTCGAGGGATGGTTGGCGATGGTAGCAACAATAATGCTGGTGGCGGTTGTAATATTGAGAAGGACGGGAACCGAACCGGTACTCGTTTACAGGTTCCGCGCTCATCGTTATTATCCGGCAATAATCCACCTGCTAGAGTGCTTGCTGCAGGTACGAAAACTCAATCGTTTTTCCCGAATATACGAAACATCGGCAATGGAATATTTGAATTTCCTGTAAAAAGATAATTCAAGTGTATAATTGATGTCCGCGATGTGCAATTCGAAAGATCGTGGGAAAATATACCATAAAAACATGTGTAAATAATGTATTAAATGTAAATAAATTTCACATTTAAATGTAAATAAAATACCACAAAAAAGTAACTTTGATTACCGAAACGATTGATGGTAAAACATTGTTTAAATAACAGTAAATTAATTCCCTCCGATGTAAACTGTAAAATTTGACTGAAAACCAGACTTATCATTGTCTCGATTCAATAAATTGTCATTAAAATTAAGCACATAAATCAGAATGATGTGAATTATTGGCAAAGGGTTGAAAGTGCTCGAACGGAAATTGCATTTTTTTGAATGTTTTATTCGCTTCGCTGAACGGCGAAGATATTGACACAAAAATGCATCGAATATTTGGCTCTGTGGAACGAATGGAGGGTGCGCGCAGCATCCCTTGTTGTTTGATCTCGTTAGCAGGCTAATCCGGCAGCAATGGTCGATCGATTGCCCATATGGGATTGTATTCTCGGAGACGAAATTTTCGAGCGACCAACAGTCACGGCAGCGGCCGTAACAGCGGCAGCAGGAGCATTACCAAAGGCGATTGAATTGTTTCGCGTCGAGGGAACCAGCGAGGCGAGAGCGCGTGGGACTCGATACGAGCCCTGTGCGTTGCTGCAGGTAGCCCATTGCGAGGCAATGAATCGAACTCCGCACGGTCGCCGAGTGGCAACCGTCAGGGCGCGACTCGCTCGTTTCACGTACCGAGCCATATGTTGTTTGCTCGGGCGCTAAAGAGCTTTGTGTAATTGTACTACGCTCTGTACTACAAGACGCATGCGTCCTCGCGCACTATACAGGAACTCGTGCTCCGACGAGAAATGAATGGAAGTGACGAATGAATCGAGTTTCGACTCCGATCAATTGTAAGCCGCATTTTTTATCACCAAGTTGAATCTGGAATTTTTTTTTATTTTCTAAAAATGTATTGCTCAGAGGTTAAACTTTTAAATGATGTACAATCGAGTGGGTTGAAAAATCATTATCAGTCACTTGGGAACGGTGTTTGAGGTGGTTTCGTGGAATAAATAAGATATATTTTGTTTATGGCTTGATTCATTATTTATTTCGTATAAAATAGTATTCTCTATATATAGTGGATATCTATGCTCTTCGTATTTAGATTTAAAGAAAAGAAAGATTTGTCTTTACAAAAATTCTTAGAGATGAAAGAGGAAAACAAAATATAATATGTAATTATCGTCGTCCCCCTCGGAGTCTGACGTGTTCAGTGGAACGGCAGATTTTCCGCTCGTTCGGACATCTATCTTGATTTATATTTTATATATTTTCTTTATTTTGAAAGAGAGAGGATTGATTTCAGGGGGGATACGATGAAAAAAAAATTGATAAATCATAGTTTCGATAAAGGAACTCGTTTCGAGTCTGTTTTTTTATTAAATTTTTTTGTTGTCTTTTCACGCCTTTCTCTGTCTCTCTCTTTCGCACCTTCGTAGATATAATATTTATATATATATGTATATATATAATATAATACTGTGACTAGTTTCATCGAGTAACTTAATGTATAAACGCAAAAAAAACCTTATTTTTTCCTCATTCGACGGACGAACGAAAGAAGTTGGGTAAAGTGGTTTTGTCGCCGACATCGCGATTTTAACACACCTTTAATACTTAAGTTATTTAAAGTCTAGATATATATTCGTGCGCGCACGCGCGTTGGGCAAATATTTACAAACGGACAATGAAAAAAAAAAATTACGAATAAAAAGAAGAAATCGAATACCGTGCTGGTTTCGCGAGACACTTTGGTGCACGATTGTTATCCACGAAACGACTATAAAAAAGGAATCCTTAATACCTACGAAACATAAATTACTAAGAAATAATTACGATCGTCCTCGCAGACCGATATGTATAATACACGAGACTTAATTGATTTTTTTCTTTCCGAAATACAAAATAATCCGAAAAATTATAAAAGATAAACGCAAATTGGAATTTCCGAATAATGGCACGGCAGTTTCACGGAACCGCGTCGAGCGGTGAAAACAAGGAAAAAAAAAGGAAAGTCTTAAAAGAAAAACGCAAGGGAATGAAAAAAAAGGCAAAGAAAAATATATCGTGTAAAAAAACGAAACACTCTTTGCCGTTACCCTAAGTACAAATTATTTTGCTTCAATAAAAACTCCGATTAGTTCGATCTCGTCCCCCCGCATATATAAAAACTATAAAACTCTCTCCGTCTTGGTCTCTTTCCGTTTCACTCTCGGAATTGTTTTCCGTTCATAGTCAATATATACGAAAAAAAATAGAATAAAAATTACATATTTACACACTTTATCTTTTTTTGTACTCCCGTCGCACTCATTCTTTATCTCTTAAGGCACTCCAATATGTATTCATCTTCTCTCATTTTTTTCGCATATTCTTTTTTTCTTAGGAACCAAAGAAACCAACTCAGCATCCGTAGCCGATGGGAACGTTCATTCCAGGACATCCGCCCTCCTGATGTTTAGTCAGCAGCGACATCCTGCTGAAGGTCTTGCTGCACGACGTGCAGGAGTACTTCTTGACGTCGCTGTGAGTCTGAAGATGCGCCCTGAGGTTGCTGCGATCAGCGAACGCGCGATTGCAGTGTTGGCAACTGAACGGTTTTTCCCCGGTGTGAGTTCTGATGTGTCCCTGAAGTAGCCACGGCCTGGAGAACGCTTTGCCACAAAGATGGCACTTGCACGGCAGAGTGTGAGTCCTGATGTGCATCTTGAGCGCTCCCATGCTGACGTAAACCTTCTCGCAGTATTTGCAGGAAAAGGACTTCTTGGTCTGGCCCTCGGCCGCGGCGCAGTGAAACTGTTGATGTTTGGAGAGTCCCGAATACGTCGAGTACGACTTCCCGCAGTCGGGACACTGGTACCTTGGCGAGGTGGTCGACGAGGAGGAAGATGTGGAGGACGCCGAGTGGGAATTCTCCATCGGACTCGTGTGAACGGTTGGGTCGATCTTCATGCCGATTATCGTTGTTCCGGCCGAGGTGCTGCCCGCGGACGATCTTCCGCTGTCGCTTCCGGGTGAGGAGAGATCCTCGGGAGTGACCGGCGGCGGCGATCGAAGGGAACCGTAGCCGATGGAGCTGGTGGGCGAGAGGCCGCAGTGGTCCGGACTTGAGACGGTGGACCAGTGGTGGTTGTAAGTCCTGGCTATCGGTCGCTGAATCGTCGGGCAGGTGAGGGCGGCGTGTGGCGGTGGCGATACGGAAGCGTGTTCCGGCGAGGAATGAGGATAGGCGGGCAGAGGATAGGCCGGATAGAGTTCGGCGCCGGGATGGTGATGAGGGAATCGGTAGGCCGCTGGGTAAGGAAGATAGTGGGGTGGATAGAGAGGAGCGGATCTGGCCCAGGCTGGGGTTGCGTAGTGCGGAACGGGTTCGACCGGGGTGTTCAAGTTCAAGGGCTCCAGGGGAGACTTCGCTGCCATAAAGTGCAGAGGCGCGGATGGCGCTATCGCGGTCGAGGAGGTCGATCCATCGTGCTGGATCACCTCGACGCGCTCCTTCTTGACGATCGGATAGGAGGCGGCTGTGAGACCGAGCGGCGGAGTCTGCGGCTTGGCTGGGTACAACGCACTGTGTTGGTGCTGCGGATGAACCGGTACGGCAATTTGGGGGTGGTGCGGCTGCGGCTGTGGCTGCTGCGGATGATGAACCGGCGAACGATGATGAACTTCCGGTGTCGGGACAACCGGCGACGGCGACCTCGACGGCCCGACGCAAAGCTTCTTAGCCGCTTTGCTGAGATCCTCGGGCTTCGTCGAGAGATTCTCGGGCTCAGGAATGTCGTCTGTTACTACATCGATTATCTCTTCTGCAAGCACAAAACATAAAAATGGTTAGACATTGTATTGATTTTTGCTTTGGAACATTTCGGGAGATCAAGCAAATTTTTTTTTTCGTCTTTTAGATTCGAAGAAAGAGGGAAATTTTTTGAGTGTTTCTGTAAATGGATGCTTACCTTTGACGGCCTCGACCTTTGGGACCTCGTCGTACAGCATGACGTGCACCGGCCGCTTCTTGAGCGGGCAGTGACTGTAGCTGTTGTTCTTCTTGACGAAGCTCCTGGGTGTTTCCTCGACGAGCATGTTGATATTATTTTCTTTTTTCAACGGAACGACGAACGAATTATTAAGCGCGACGAGCGGTGTTACGCCCTCCCGGTAATCCAAGTCTTGGGAGGTTTCACAACCGTTCAGTCACCTTCGCAATATATCTCTCGTTTTCTCGCTCTTTTCACTTTTTTTTTTTTTTCACCGTCGATCAATTTTTATCGACATGGAAAATCGATTAAAAAAAATCCTCGAAAATATCTTCAGTAATAATCCAGATTGTCGCTGAAGATCATCGACGGGTCACTGCACTTTTTAAACACATCGATATCAATCTCGTATCAATATTTTTTTTTTTTTCCAATCCGTTCCGAATGAACTTCGCGTACTGAGTCAGTTTGAAATACAAGCTGACTGAGCGTTCGACGATGTCTCGGATTCGGCTGCAAGCCGGTCTCTGACTGGCAGGGAGAAACGCGCGGTCTTTTTATAAGCAGTCACCCCCACCGCTGGGCCGCAGGTGGCCCGCACGTGCTGCCAGGCCGTTGCTGGCCCCACGGGCCCCGCGATCAACTCCAATGGGGGACGGACGGTCGCGGGCCGTCGACCAATCAGCGAACGGGCATCTGTCTTGTCCCCCTCCGTGTCCTCGCTGGGACACCACGGATCACCGCTATGCCTGGGCTAAAACCCCCTCCCCCCACCACACCCCACCATCGCCAACCAAGTATTTTCTACTTGCCCTACCACCACCGGCGAGCCAGCGGCGGTAACAGATTCACCGTGTAGTGGCCCCTTACCTGTTCCCCGATCACCACGACGAGGCGGCATCGGGCCGCTCACCGACTTCTCTGTTCCACCTCTCGCTCGCACCTCTTGTCCGCGACGCATTCGTGAGTGTGACGATTGTTCCGGTCCTGTATGTCTCTCGCACCCGAGACATACACGTTGTTCGCATCCACCGGGCAGATGCTCGCCCGTGAAGCCCCCCACTCAGGCTGCCCCCCCTTCCGAAACCTCGCAAGCGTCCTTCATCTCGCTAGATATTCCGTACTGTTTCCGCCGTAGATGGACGAGAAATTGCACTGCCAATTGTGCGGATGGAGTCTCATTTAGGGAGAATTCTGTCCCGAAAGTCAGCGACTCGGAGGAGAAGTGCCGATGGACTGGAATTCGAAAATCCGAATGTCGCTCCTGATGGACTTTTCCGAAGTCGGTTAGTTTTTGAGGGTGAAGTGTGGGCTTTGACTAAAGAGACTAACAAGCTCAATCTTTTTGAAGCTGGAGACCGATTGTTCCGAAGCGCGGACTTCGGTATCGGAGCGCACGGGACGGAAATCAACATTTTTGTTCTCCGAGGCTGAAGATGGGAGGGTGAAGAGTCTCGGAATCTGGCGAAAAGGAGGTCTTTGGGAGGATGAATTCTTTCGAGTTTAGCGGGTGACGGTGCGCGAGCGTTGCGAACAGACCTCTTCCCCTCCTGAATTTTAGCGTCTCTTTCTCGCTCTGTTGTTCACCATTCCCCCTTCGCCTTTCCCACCGCTTCCCCTCAAGAGCTTCCCCCTTCTCTTATTCAAACGTTTCTTCCCTCTCACTCGTTAGCTCGCTTCGGCACACACATGCACACACGTGAACACGACACATACACCGTCTATCCCTTCGTCGATCTCCCTTCCTCAGCACGCACCCCTCCGATGCCAGTTTCGAACGTAACGGTCGTGTCGCGTGCCGCAGCATCGCCCACGCGTGCTGGAACCCACACTCGCACACACACACACACACACACACATCCGTACTCAGGCACACAACCGAACGAGCCGGGGCACAATCGAGCGGACTCTGGCAGGCACGCGTGCGTGATGGACCCCACCGATATTGTTCCCTTTCCGCTCGCCCGCGCACCGCCAACCGCCGACCGATATTCGGCCCGATGAATTCGAACATTATTCGCAACGTCTCGCTCACGATCTTGATTTCATCTGAATTTAAGTACGTTGCAATTGAATAAAAAAATTTGGAAACAAAGGTAAGGCGCGACAAGAACGCGCGGGAGAAAATGTATCGGAGATATCAAAGATATTTTGATATTTGGATTGGTTTTGAAAATTTATCGTGCCACTGTAGTAGGTGGATCGAGATTTAATTATGTTGATACTTTGGTATCGAATTTTGTGAAAACGTTTTGTAATTTCGATGGAAATTTTCTGGATAAGAAAACTATGACGATGTTTGACTACGACGATCGGTAATAATTCGTGTGAAAAAATCGTTCGTTCCACACCGCCGAAAACCGAAGATACCAAAGAGAGTTTATTTCGTGACGGATCGTTTTTGGGATTCGACCTTTCCTTGAATTAAATTCAATGTACATTCTACATAAATTGAATAATGTATTCAATATTCAATATAAATTTAAGATACGAGATTACATCGAGTAAAATTTGATACACGCCGGCGTGAAGTACGAAGTAAAAGCTTTTAGGATCTTGAGCTGTGCAGCACGTGCTATCGTTTCGGACGCGATCGGAGTTTGGTACGTGCTATCGAAAAATGTCAGGTATGTGGGGAATCCCAGGAGACGCATGCCGGTAAATCCGTCGTGCGTATCCTGCGGGCGACTCGTAAAATTTCACGGGAACGACGTTTAACCGCTGCGAGAATAAGGGAGTCGAAGGAGCGAAGTTTACTCACCGCGTGTACGTGACCCGGTGCGTTACCGTGGCCCCGCGCGTAAAATCCCTTGCCGCGAGGCTAACGGTATTCGCGCGGGTCGATCGAGGATCGTCGATACCGAGTCCCTCTCTCTTCCGCGGCCCGTCGAGAATAAACCAAGATTTCGTACCTACTTCGCGAAGCGGCGGGCGGCACGCCGCGTTCGACCCGATCGAGAGAGCCACGCGACTCGCGATTCGCGTGGAGGGGCGAATCGCGAAGAGGACGACGAAGAGGAAGCGGAGGAAGTCGACGAGGATGAGAGAAAGCAGCGAAAGGATATCGCTGCGTCACGCCGGAGCCTTGATCCAGGCCAGCACACTGTGTCACGCTTGTCTCTCGATTTTCTCCGTTCACGTTGCGATGTATAAACAGTCGAGCGGAGATATTTCTTTTTTTTCTTCTTCTGAACATCAATATTTCTTCAATTAAGGCGCTGGGCGTGTGAATAAATATTCACGTGTCCGGAAACAATTTAGAGTGTGTCGTCGATCGAATCTTCTGGGGATTCGAATATGGCAAGAGGATGAAACTGTGAACTGTATACAAGAAACTTTGGTCGTACGGGAAATTTTTGGACATAATATTCCAAATGTAGTTTCGCCTAGAATATCGAGTTTCGCTCTGGGACTAAAAAAAAGTCACTGGAGTCGGGTTCTGTTTAAAAATGATAATAACACTTTTTTGAGTCTAATTTGAAGTAGAAAATTTGAGCAACCTGATTCGATTGTTCGATTCCGTTATCGTCACAATATCAGCTGGACGGTGATAAATATTGTGATGTGGATTTAACTTGTTGGAGGAGCCTTTAGAAAACTAAAGAGACAGACGGAAAGGAATAACTTTAACCACGCCGAAAGTGAAAACGATTATGTTAAAAAATATTATTCTGTCGAGCAGTAACTAAGAAATAGTAAGGTATTTTATTGAATCTGAATGAAATAAAAAAATTTCATCGAAACGTTATGATTTTTCGATATCGATATTTTTTCCGATACCGACTGGAATGTCTAGTCCCTGTTCAAACCGAGCGAAGGTTTCATCGTTTCGACGCTGCTTGTCCGCGGGTCTAAGTGGTGGGTAATAAATATCGCGATGTAATTATAACGAGTCGGAAGAGGATCGCTGAAAGGTAAAGAGGGAGAACAGGAAGGAGCGACATTAACGGCGTGGCGATACGACCCGGTGGGCCGGCTCCTTTATCATCGTGCGTGTATGCATGTGCGCGCGTACGTGTTTCTCGGCGTCGCCGCCGGTAGTCGCCCCATCGGAAGGAAGCTGGTTTATTTTTTGTGCCGCATCGAGAAGCTACCCATGGGGGAAAAAAAGCGAAGCGAGAGAGAGGGAGAGAGAGCCGTATAGACAGCCTCACCTTTCCGAAACACCTGGCTATTACCGCTGGATGTTTTATGCCACACACCATATGCGAGCGGCCCCACCGAGACTAGTCGTGGACCCATTTTTCGGGTCCCGGCGACGATGCCGCCGCCGGCTACCGAAAGGCATGTGCGCACTCCCGGGGGATTGCCCGGGAGGTTGCCAGAAGGGGAGGAAAAATAACCTCCCCATCACCGAGTCGACCCTCTTCCATCCAAAAACTACACACCGACTGTGCTTCGAAATTCTTCCTAACTTCGGAATAAACAATATCACATCGGAAACTTAAAAAATATAAATATACTGGAATATTGTATTAAGATATAATAATAATGACGAAAAAAATGGATATGATTTAATGCGCTAGACTAGAAGTTTTGATGTTAAAACTGGTGTCTTTAATTTCACAGATAATTGTGATGAATTATTAATGTTCTATGTATTCGTCATTACAATCGCAGATTAAATTAAATGCGCCAGTTTTTGGATAAAAACTTCCAGTCGAGTACGTCAAATGTATACATTTTGCAAAATTAATAACAACAAAAGTAGCAATGGTAATAATAGTTCTCGATGCATATATACTTGAATCGCCGAAATGTTGCTGAAAATTAGAGACTCGTTATTTAATTTTCAATACTTCGTCTAAAAAAAATTATCAACGACGGAATTGAATGGAGCTACCTGCGGACGTGTAGTTTTGATTATTCGCGCGATTATAAAAAAAAAATCCGTTTGCGTCTCGGTTACCTGGCGAATGTGCAAGATTTCGTGCCCGTGGTTGTGATTCTCTGTGGCGAGACAATAATCGTACCTGGTTTTTCCCCTCCCCCTTTAACCAGGTGTATAACACACTGCTGTCGGTTCGTCGTTTGAACAACGGCGAACGAGCCCAGTCTCTCACTCTCCTTCCCCGTAATGCATTAAACTCCCGGGGCCACTTTTCGTGTGGCCGAACTGCGGAAGAATTAAGTGCATGGAGAGAAAAAAAAGGAAGGTACGAGAAAGGCCGAAGCACCCTCCTGCCACGCTATATGTGTAGTCTTATTCGCACCCCTTCTATACATATATATATTTCTTATGTCCGTAATGTATTAGAAGAAAAAAAAATTAAGGGTAGACCGGAACCGCTGTTGGCCGCACCACCGGAAAAACCGGGTTGGCCAAGACGAAGGTCCGATGCTCAAGGATCGACACGTATGTGTAACGTCGTTAAGGTCTCGAATACACGTTAAACTCTACACGCGAGGAGTAAAACATCGCGCAGGTAGATCATTCGTCGGGTAACCGGTGTATCGCGCCTCTAACACGCTGTGTAATTTATTGCATTTTTTTTTATGACGGAGAGAAACACACGGGAGACAAAATTGCAGATAAAATCATTATTTTCTCACCGCTTATTCAATCAACTGTAACTTTTAGATTTTCCGACTGTTTCAGGCGTGATTTTTTGCATCTTTATAAAATCACCTGATTTTATGTAAATTAAAATTTACGCAAACTCAATTTAATAATGATGCCATAATTTTTTTTAGTTGCAAATAATAAACGAATCATTTTAGAATTAAAAAATGACTAATAGCGAAAGAATGAGACGAATGTTAGCGCGACACTCTCACGGCTGGGAGAACTGTTTTATTTCAAGTGCCCCGGGAACCTCGATCACACCGGATTCTCAGTGCCGCGTGCCCGTCGATTCGACGATTTTTATTCGTCGAATCTCGATCTGTAAACTGTGAACAGTGCTCCATTGGACGTGTTCGGCACAGTCGATCGACTCATCGAGCAAAGCCCGTTTGTTTGACAGTCGGACTCATCGCCGATGAGTCAGACTTTTCGTGAGACTTTTACCGAGCAGGGACTCGCTCCTTGGACTCTCCTTTGGACACCCCGTGGTCGAACGGAAAATCAAATAATCGTCAGAGCCGTAATTCGAGCGAACTCCCGCCTGTTTTCGGTTCATTGCCGATTTGCCGTGACACGATTAAAAATTTAAGGTGCAGGTAAAGCGTCTGCATAAGAACCTCCGAGAAAGACAAGTCCTTGTTACTTATGACTGTTAAACGTGATCAACAGGCACTGACTCACCCGTTATTAGTTGTTGCTTATCGGGAACGAAATTTCTTATCGTTTGGAAAATCCGCAAACATTTCTGACGAGCTGTCGGACAATCGTCGTTTCTGCCTGTATCTTCGAAGGGCCTTTCTAAGCTTCCCAATCTTTGCTCGTAGATAATGACAAGTTCAGTAAATTTTCGTAATCTACATAACAACCGTTAAAGAGAAAACAAGTCTACGTTACTCACGGCTGGCAACGCGATGAAGGTGCCTCGATACACTCGTGATTTGTTGTTACTTGTCAAGAACGAAATTTTTCTCCCAAAATCGTCTTTTTTTATCAAATAATCGTAACAGCCATAATTCTCGCGATCACCCGTCTGTTTCATGTTCGTTGGCGATTTCGCGACAGATAATTAAACATTGAATGTGTAGTTAAATTTCCGACACAAAAATTCTTAAGGAGAAAATATAATGCTTTTTTTTTTACTTATGTCTGGAAAATGCTAATAACATGCGCAAATTTACGTATTATTAATTATTACTTATTAGGAGTGGAATTTTTCATCGTTCAAGAGTTCCAGAAAGGTCTGATTTTTTTCTGTATTTTCGGAGGGTTTTTCCGGGTTTTCCATTCTACATCGTTATTCAGTTTCGACCATCACTTATCTTGGGCAATGTGTACAATTTCTCCTGCACAGTCCCGGGCCACGGGTCAACCCCGACCGCAAGTTTTCATTTGCTCGTGCATTTTCATATTTTTTGATTGGGTATTGAAAAATTCTTCGAACGTTCTTAGGTCATTTTCACTAGCCATCAAGCACCATGGGTGTTTAACTGTCTCAAAGGTCTGCCCGCATCCGAGGGTGGCGGATTTACCTAGCGTGCACGCGAAAAGAAACGTGTCGTAATCCTGTTTGTCAAATATGTTTTGTCTCCAACTGTCGCGTCGGGATTTCCAACTAGTGTGGACACTGTCCGCTGCAAATATCTCAAACTTTTGGCGGTGAGATAGCGACGAAATTTTTGAGACGAAAAACAAACGACTGAGATTGTGAATAGCATACGAGGGGAAGTGAAAAATTTGCGTTAGATCGTCGATAATTCATGGGGCTGTTTTACTTAGCATCTTTTATCATTTAAATACAGAACTCAGTCCGAATTTACTGTTGGAATTTGATTCAACGTTCGAGTTTGGGTCAAGTATTGTTTCGTTCGGAGCAGGTTCGATCTTGCCAACCGAAAATGCATGGCCGGCATACTTGTTGTTTAATAAGACGTGGATAATCAGGTTGCAAACAAGGTACCTGAGTAAAGCCCGGAGAGCGCACGGTGCTGATGTCTGTTGTCTGTTAGGGTGATTCCCACTTTCCCGAGCCTGTTGCTCACCGGCTTTTCTTCTTTATTTTCATTCTTTCTCCGATCGCCCCATTGTCCCTGTGCGTTACGTACGCAACAACTACCTGGTCGCCGGTGAATCCTTTTGTAAACACCGCAACGCACGGGACTCATCTTCTTCTTCATTCTCCTCCAAATTGTTACCTATTGCTCTGTTTTTCCGAGTGTTTCTTTTTTCTCAAAGCACTCAACGAAACCCTTTCGCTCTCCGGCAGCCCGAACTCAATATATTTCACCTAAATATATTCGATATTTAATTTAAATTAATTCGAAAAACATCTCGTTTGATCACAATACAAAAAATCTAACGCCTATTTGCCTGTATTTTTTTTCTGCAACCCGAACATCGTCTACAATCCAATCTGGCTTTGTCCAGAGGGAGAGTAATAATTTTTATTTTTTAAATTTCATCATAGACATTTTTTTTGCTATTTTATTTCAAATGTTTTTTCTCACTTCTATGACCGACCAGGTGTCTTATTTTCCGGGCGTGAGCGATTTGCGCTGTACGAATGACGACCGATAGTTCGAACACAACGACCGCAGGACGATTTTTCGGTACGCTTCTCATTGAACGTTCCAGTGAAAATCCGTCACAGTTTGTCGGGTGAGTTCGGGCCCTCTCATTCTTCCTCTGCCTTAGAAGAAAAAGCCACCGGAATACGAGAGACCCTCTCGAGTGTCCGTGGCGAATTTTCACCGAGAGTCTATGACGTTTCCCTTTGCAGGGGTTGTTGCAGAGTTTCTTTGCGCGCGAGCCTCTCCGTAACGCAGTCTTTAAAACGTATTTAAGGCCAACACAGCCCGGCAGTCTCCTCTCTTCGAATTGCTCTTTCCGACGCTGGATTCCCTTCTAACTTCTCGCTGCTGGTCATTCATCGAGGAAACGGATACTTCCGACGGTCCGCAAAGGCACAGGTGGAGAAGAACGACGGTTCGTAAAGGGCGATTTATAAGAATGGGGATTATGCGGAACAGAGAACGCGGATGTTTACTCGTAAGATTTTAACTGTAATGAGAGAATTCGTTGAACTTCATGTCCGACTAAAAAACTTCACCTTTAAACCGAAGTCGAGGTCGTACCCAAAAAATTAAAAAAATTTCGTTGTGAGTTCACTCCTGAAAATCATAGGTTTTTGATCGAAAGTGACACCATACCGGAAAATATCACTTTCGGTTAATAGCCAAGGTTTTTAAAGCTGAAATGGTATTTCCACGTGTGACGTCACTCATGCATTATAGTCGTTTGAGATAAATAACTGCACGATTCGTTCTTGGTTTTTTTTTTTTTGAGCACCCCTGTCTCGGTAAGGCGAACTGCGACAATGCCGCGGATATTTCGTTGATCTTGAGTGAATGCTGCTGGTGGTGCTCTCGTGCAATACCGGTACCAGCGTTTTTCTTTTTACTTTTTTTACGGTGAATAGACGCCCAAGGGAACGCGCCATATACCTATATACATACGTGTATGTATGTACATACACACATAAATTTACCGTAGGGCAAGGCCCCTTTGTAGAATCACCGGAGGAGAGGAGGACTTTCAAAGAATCACTGCAGCTTCTTAGTGCAGTGTCGCTCTTTCTCGCTTCAGCATATTTTTTTTCTTTCTTACTCGGTCAGGGATACCCGGACTCGCGCTAGCTTCATCCCCGACTTCCTTTGTGCGCAACAGCAGTACCACCATCCAAAACCCCGTAGAAGGACCTGCCGTAATTTTTTTTTTTTCTTGAAACTTTGCGCTACACCGGCTCGATAAAATTCCTAAGACCGTTCTCAATGGAGATGGAACTTCGTCGCCGTTTCAGTCCCAGTTGCCTATCTACGGTTTGGCGCTAAAATTACTAACGCAGACTTTACGTATGAAAACGTTCTAAAGTTTGTGCCAGAGGATAAGACGCTCAAACTCTGCCGGAAATCACGACTTTTCTACACACTACATTTTATCGACGAACTTTGCTCGGTCATAAAGCTGGAACTTAAACTGTAAGAACCGTCTTATATCGGTCAAGGGTCGCCTAGGAGGGTGAATTAATCTTCCAAATATCTCGCTCCCTCGAAGCCAACGAACTTCGTAACTACACGAAATTTATTTCACCCTCTTAAAAGTCTCGGTTCTCGACGGTAAACGTTTTTTTTTTTTTTTAATCTCGCTCCGCCGGGACGCGCGTTATCCATGCGGACAGCATCACGGCTACCTGCAACGAATCCTTGGAGCGTAATAAAAAATCCTTCAACCCTCAACGCGATGTAACGAAATTTCTCGTCAGGTTCGAGCGCGTTGGTTCCTCGTCTGCGTTGTGTGTAAACGGTCTCGCGAGCCCTCGCCAAGAGGGACGCACGCTCGCCGTTGCAAGGGCGCACCCTTGGCGGGCGCGCGCGTCTTCGATCCGCTCGAGAGAAGATCACCGAGATGAAAGAAAAGAAATCACAGGGGAGAAGCGCGGAGAGGCTGCTGCATTCCCCTCCGCAAGTTTCTACCTGCAGTTGCTGCATGTGTCGCCGAAGCCAGTTCGGAACAGTGCGCGTTTACCTCGGGGCATTCACCTGCGTACTGGCGGGAAAAGAAGGAAAAAAAAAAAATTTGGGGTATAAGCGTTTGGCTAAGGGCGCGCCAGAATTAAGTATATAGGTACATGTATATGGGAGACTGGTGCAAAAGGGGACGGTGAGAGATAAAGGTTGTTCTTAGGAGTTGCAGAGCGATGAATTGACTGTTTACCAACCCTGGTGGAAACTTCGATACATCGGGCCTCGCCAGGACCTGGCCAAGACCTCGTCAGCGCCTGGTGTAACGCTCAGAGCGTTACATCGGATTCGTTTAATGGGGAAAAAAAATGGTTTGGGGCGAAATGGTCTCGGCCTCGTAGCTACGGAAACTGGCTTTTTTATTTCAGGATTTTGTAGGCCCCTTTGCGAGTCGCATGCGGATTATGTCCGCTATTTTGTACGGTAACTTCGAACGGTCCAGAACATTTATTCCGAGATTATTGTCCCATTTTGCCCCAGTCTCTGTGGAACATTGCGTAACTGGGTACGAGCGAAAATCATGGGGGGAGTTTGAACTGCGTTTATGGGATACAGACATCTGCTCGTTGCGAGAGGAAGGAACCGGGGACAGCTGATCGGCACGGCCAAGCGGATAGTTCACTTCATACCGGTACCAATGATACTCTCCAAAGGGCGAAGAAGGATATCGCCCCGTCCGGAGATCCGGAGGGGACCACCGGACCGGCGATACTTCCGTTTGCTTTCGTTTCGCTTCGCATACGCTTTCCTCGATCTTCAAGCTCAAATTACACGAAGGGATTTCATTAAAATTTTCACGTGTGACACAATCCTTAGATCCCTCGGAACAAGGAACTGTAAAACATGATATTATTCGGAAATGCAGGTCGGTAGAATTTTGAAAAAAAAAAAAAAATCCTAAGATAAGTTTCAGACGTCCCAATGTATTGGGCAAATCTCGGACGATACATCGAAGCTTTCAAAGATATCGATCTTTTACCGCAACTGATTAAACAAAAAATTCAAATATATATCAATTATTTATCGATTTATTTTTGATAAACAAAGACTTATTTTTATCATTTTTTATGTGTAACCCAAGTAAATGAGAGCTCAAAAGTACATCTCTCGATCTACCGTCCGCCTTCATGGAGATGTCAAGAATTTCTGGAAGTTCTCCAACGCAGTCGGTGGCTTTTTTTTTTATTGTTATTGACTTACTTTTACGACATGGAAAAGAAACTCCCTTCGTTTTTTCTATCTATCCGGAATCTTCAAGTTTCGGTAGAGAGTAGGTCGGGAAGAAAAAGCCATCAGCGGAGAGAACGGGAGAAGGGATGAAAACCGCAATCGTTCGCCACAAACCGTCCCACCGGTCAATCCATCGCGGAGATAAGTTCGCGCAGATCGTTTTTCCGGGAAGGCGAGCATATGGCGATCGGGCAGTCTACGGGACCGATTTTCCACCGTACGATCGTGAAACGCGCGTGCCCATCGGGGGTCTGCTGTTAGGGGCGGGCAGGTGACCGTGGCGCCCCTCTAATCCCAAATGATCCTGCACACTGCGCCGCTATGAGCAGCCTCTGGACCAGATGACCAACCGCTTCTGCGCGCGTGCCTTCTCCCGCTCGTTGTCGCGAGAACCTTTACGAAAATTTCGGGGAACCGTGAAATCGGATCGCAAGGCGGTACAACGACGGTTATTCCAAACATACAACACATTCCCAAAAAAAAAAAAAAATTGCACGTTACGGAAGCATCTCAATTACCTATCGATCTATCCGTTGATACTGGATAAATTTATCTCAAATATTCGCCAATACGCCTGAAAATAATTCGGCCAGGGAAAAAACCCCAAAATTCATCGGTTTTTATTTCAAATCCTGTTTATAGTAACAAGAACTTTCAAGAAATCAAACTGAAACGCAGGTTCAAATTTTGACGACAACTCAAGTTGGAGCTTAAGTCCGAGTCGGGAGAAAATTATGTCTTTGTACGATCGATTGATCGCAATCGGCGAGACGATTCGAATGATTTTTATAAGATTACATATTGACAAGATGTTATCCCGTTACAGTGTTTCATGGCTGAACTAACTGTCGCAGACTCTATAATGACATCAAGTCCCGGATGAAAAGAAAAAAGAATTCTACGAGAGTGCGATAGAGCGTGTGAACGAGAGATGCAATCTGTGAAGGGACCACCGGCCAGAGAGTGTACGGGGTGGCCCCGAAGATTTTTATCTCATCGGCCATTACCGGTACAGGGTTCGTGTGAAAGAATACAACAGTGTCAGGGAAAGCGGCGATTCGTCAACCCTCTGACTTTTATACCCTTCCTAACGCCTTGTCTCCCGGGGCGCTGTGTGTCTCACCCGTGCGAGTGCCTTCTATTTAAAATTAGGGGAATCCCGGGATTATCAGAGTCGCGTATCCCGCGGCGCTGACCCAGTTTCCAGTTCCCCGCTCGTCCGGCAATCGCGTCGCGAAAGGACCGCACGCATACAGCTCTCAGATCGCTATCTACGCCAGCTCCGACGTGCATACGCCTCCGATCTATCTCTAGCCCTCGGACTGGACCGTAACCGCAGCTTGACCAATCCGCGATTTTACAGCTCTGTCTTTCCTACCGGGTGACTTTCGGATCGGTCAAAATATTTATGTGACTCAACAGACGAAAAATAAACACAAATAAAAATAATCTGGTGCTTCTACATCGATCCTTACTTTTGGAATGGATATATTATAAGAAAAATATGAAAATCTCGATATACGGCGAAAATTAAAAATAAGAATAGCAGACGTAATAATTCAATAGATAATAGTAATCTTATAGATAAATAGTGCTAATAGCATTATTGTAGTTTTAGTCCTGTAAATTGCAAGACAGTTTTTGAATGTAATTAAAAATTCAGTAAATATGTCAGTTTTCTTTTTCCAATAAAAGAAAGTAAACATCTGTTGTGGAAAAATACATACTTAATTTCTCAATTAATATCCGCTCATACGAAAAATATATGAATATTAATATTAAGTGAAAATCATTAATAAAAATAAAACACATACTAAATTTCGTTCGTAACGAATTCGAGATCGTTTCTCGACCGAGGCATCATTTAATATTGAACTGTTCATGCTGCGGTCTCGATCGATGCGCTCATTTCGCGCAACTCGCGGTCCTCTCTCTTTAGAGGGTAATTTTTTTTTTTTTTTTTCGCTGTACCCATCGATCTGTTCTCGAGCTTCTTTCGCCGTCTCTCGATCCCATCACTAACGATAACGCAAACATCCCGTCCCGGAGTGACGACGGGGGCTTAGAAGAGCCGAGAACCGCGAACGCGCACCGCGGCGCATTTCCTTCCGCTCGATCGAGCAAACCGGCGTCGACGAGCTGTACCAGACTCGTCGCACACACCTCTCTCCTACTGTACACAACACACGCAGAGTAGAAGATCGGGCAACACAGAGAATCGGGGCAAAATGGACCACCGTCCTCGTTTCAGCTATAACATTTTTCTCATACCTCGCAGAAAAAAAATCTGTAAAAGTAGTCCATTTCGACTCGGAGGTCCCATTTTGCCCCGCCGACCCAACGATCCACCGGGCGAAATGGACCACTGTCCTCGTTCCAGTCAAAACGTTTCTCTCATAATTCAAAAGAAAAAAAAATCGATAAGGTGGTCCATTTCGCCCCGTACGTTTCATTTTGTCTCGCTCTCTTTACCGTCCATCTAGTCTTCGCGATCACGTCCCGGATAAATAAACCGGTGAATCCTCTCTCGATAATACATCGGACTCTCGGCGATTCGTCAATGAGGCGAAGGGACAAGCCACCCACTCGGCTCGCGTGTTAGTCGTTTCGTCATGCTATCGTCGGGCGACCGATAAACACTCCATTTTTTTCCTCTCTCCTCGATCTTTAACATTTCATCTCCCAAGCGGATGAAATAAGAGAAAATAAATAATAACGATGCACGGATAAAAAAAATTTGATTACGCACCTAACGGAATCGATTTGGAAGATTTCATTTGAGATTATCGCGAGTGGTCTTGTTTTAATTGAATCAGTGGTCCGGTGGTTCGGATGGCGTGCAGCTTCGCATTAGGCACAGGCGCGATACACTTTCACCGTTGTGTCTGGGAGCTGCTGTCGGTTGCGACAGTCTTGGCCCGGTAGACTACTGGTACGGATACCGGGCTCGTTTGTAGTCGCGTTACGACAAACGCGAGCGGCCAGAATCTTAGGGACTTATCTGCGGGAACCTGAACGTGGAAAGTACATCCTTATGGGTCAAGTCGGACGAGTCATGACGGAGCGCAACGCGAGCACGCGGGTGTGCAGGTACGCGACAGCCCGCTCGGTCCAGCCCCTCATTCCTGATAACAATGTTGAACACTGGCCTGGGGCTACGTGGGTGCGTGTAATGCCCGATGCCGTGTGCTGTTCACCGATTCGCGGGAACACTAATACCCGTACTCGCCGCTCACCCGTATCTACGGTAACGCGATCTTTGCCTTCCGGTTGCGAGACGCGCGACTCGGCAACAAAATTGCAACGATCTTGAAAACGAAAGCGCAATTCGTAACGCGAATTCTGTCATGATCGAGATCTCTATTTTTTATCCGCTGACAGACATTTTAAAACTTGTAATTGAGGTCGAACGATTATAACACGATGTATCGATGGAATTTCAAGACGTCAATTAACTCTCAAGTATTAAATTTTATATTTAAGGTGGCGATTTGGACGAAACTCAAATACGTGCATAATTATAATTTAAGGAACATAATAATAATAATAAGATGCATCTTAAATTCGAACCTAAATCTGAACATAAAGCCGATCGTTAGTTGGACCTTAAGACCGATAATAAGTTCAACCTAACGTTTTCAAATTCTATCTAAGGCGTGAAAAAAAATTCCACGAAACAGCCTAAAATAAATGTTTGAAACTCAGATTCCTCGCATGAAGGAAATCATGGACAAATATGATGATTTCTTTTTGAATAAATAAGATATTATAATTTTCGTTTTGCTAGAATATAGTTTGGTGCGTTTAGACTGCGACGGCAATTCCGAAGGTACAGTGGTAGATCTCAGCGATCCGCGCCATGTCTCACATCCTTTGTCGACGCGCCTGCGAACCTGCGGCTCAGATATAAAAATAATCCTCGGACGTTGCGTCAGTGTTCGTTACGAGGGAAGGGTTTTAGGGTTGAACGAACCCCCGAACGCGCGTGCAGCGCGACCGCGAGACTTAGGGACGATAGAGGAATCTTGGTCCCGCTTTTGCTGCAAGGATGCGGTTTGATCCCTTGTTGTACGGTATAACTAACGTGGCCAGTGTGTCGGCTCGATGAGAGCGCGAAGGAAGCTTACCAACGCGTGCGTTCATAATCAGCGTCGACGTGTCGAGTTGGCGCTCCACCTTTCCCTTCGATTCTGTACGGAGTCGAGGGTACGCGTCGTGCGGCAAGCCGGAATTCCCGCGGGAACCGAGAAGACCGGCGACTAAAATACCCGGCGGCCGGGAATTCCGAAAGGATGGCCGTTATATTATCGCAAGGAAGGCGAGAATAAAATACGAAGAAAAAAATACCCCGTAACTTTTTTCTTATTTTTCACCGTCGCCACACTGGGGAGAGCGTCTTAAGACGTTCCGCGGCCGGACAAGCACGTAACCGGACGATACGGCTCAGGGCTTCGCGACTTTGAACTGAAATTCTATGCAACGGCGGTTCGTCGTACAACGACCGGCAAAGAGTGACGAGACATCCGGGACTTGAAAAAAAAAAAAAAAAAAAAAAATTTAACTCAAAAAGAAAAAAAAAGAAAATTCGGATTTAAAAAGCGCTGAAGTTAGCCGTTTTGGGGCTTTCCTTGGGCTCGAAAAATTCTGAAGCTTGCATTAATTTAAGTCACATGTTTCCGAACCAAAAAGACTTTGCGCTTCAGAGGCTCGTTTTGCACAGTCGATCGCGAAGGGAATAAAATCTTGGCGGTGAAAATCTCAAAGTTTCCAGCGAACTCACGGGTGTAGCTTAGTAGCGGCGAGATAAAATTTTCCTTTGATCCGCGCCGCTAAACGTATCCCTCGACGCCGGGGCGCAGCTCAAGCGATATTATTAAGTCGCAACGTAAAATACATTCTCGATATAATTAAATAAAATTCAATTGATAATAGTCCGAAGGGTTTACGGAGCGTGGTGGTCGAAGCCGCGAGGGGATTGGGAATGGATTACGATCGTAAAACCCGGCGAAATAATCGGTGGGTCACGATCTTTCGACTCGCCGAGATCGGGCGAACGCCTCCCTCGAGAGTAAAGAGAGATTCGAATTACTGTAAAGGCCGAGGTGGATGCTTGACGTCACGCGATCCCGAGCGCGAGGAGTCGAGAAAATTGATGCGAAATTCATACGTGCGCTGTGCGGATAATTTTCTATATACTATAAAACGTAAGACGATCAACACCATCGTTCATTGTACAAGGATCTTAAAATAAAAAATTTTAGAAAATTTTGTATCTACAACGATAGAGTTTTTTATAACAAAAATTTACCGCAACGGAAATTAAGCAATTAAGATAATATCGAAGTTTATTCGATAAAAATAAAGATGAGGGCGATCGGGGCAAATTTTTCACTAAATTATATATAATGTTCCAAATGATTGATAAAAAATTAAAACTTAATTTCGCACTGAAATTAAATTTAATCGATCAATCGATTGAATGATACAGCAGCTTACCTCTTCCGAGTCTTGGATAACGCGCGAGGTGAATTGACGACAGTGGCGCCATGCGTTTGGACCGCATTCGCGATTATGTGCACAGGGGTAATTTTTCAAATAAAATTTTTTTTTGAAGTCTCGTCGATGAATAGGGCAGGTCTCTGTAGATTGCTAAAATACCGCATCTGAGATTCGATGATACTCTGCCCGATATACGTAGCGGCGAAGACGGCAATTTTCGCGAATTTGACAACCTCCTTCCGAGCCTCGGAGGAACCTGTCGTTTCGCGCGCGACGAAAACCCAATATTAACAGGCTTTTTATTTATTTTTGAGCTCGACGGTTTACTCGCATAAGTCAAGGGTCTTTTATTTCTCGGTTCGTTCGTCCGTTCGTTTATAGCCGTAAAACCAGAGCCGAGGCTTCTCACCCGGTAAGAATGAACGAGACGATAGCGAAGCGAGGCCGAGCGGGTAGCACGGTAGTGCCGGACAGCGTTGACGGCAGCATTTTTTCACGCAGATGATATCGGTCCCAACCCCTCATCCGGAGACTAATGCCTCGAGATAGAGGCCGTAAATCAAGTCACGATTTAAAAAGAATTTCGGCCCGCGGCGCGCATCTTAGTACGTATTAAGTACCTGTACGTGCTACGGCCAACATGTAGCTTACACGATATACGATACGCCGTATAAATAGCCCTGAAAAACGATCCCTCATTTTTTTATCCACTTCTCGCAAGATTCGGAAAGAACCGATGAATCAAATTTGCATGCCGCGTAAACCGATCGCTCTCGGTCCATTTGTGAAACCTCAAATGAGGGATCCTTTTGCTGATAGAAGATTTTCTTCTTGACCTCAAATATCTTCCGGTCCAGAGAATTCGCAAACAATTTTTTACCCTGTCTCAGTCCACGTCGGCTCGTTAATCCAATTATTCCCTCGTTTTTTAAGCTGATCTTTGCATTGAAAAAAATAATCGTTTGTGTGCGGCGGAACAAATTTTTTTTAAATCCACATTCCACTTTCAATCCCTACAATTCCGTACGATATGAAAACAACGACTTCGAAGCTGACAAGGTAAAACGTTATCGTTTCAACTCTCACGGAATTGCAAGAATCCACAGTAGAATTGAAATAAGAATGTTTATCGGTGTCCCTGTGGAATTCCCACCAAATCTGGCTCTCCGCTTACTCGTCAAGCTAATTATCTGCTCCCGCTCTGCACTGATCGTTGGCTTCCTCGGGAATTCCTGCCAAACGTGGCTCTCCCCGGAGAAGCAACGCTTCCTCGTTCGATGTCCCCGATGACGACGTTTCCGCGAGGACGTGGCGAACCGCTCGGTCCTTCGAGTATCGTGGGTGCGACGACGCGTGCTGATTGGACCTCCCGATTCCTCTAATCATTATCCGAACTATTAGGGTCACACTTTCTCCGTAACCGCGTCCCGGGACCGTAGACAATGGCCCGTGAGCCGCGCGCGCCCGATCATGCGAATACGCTCGGGCTTATTGTTGCGTGCAGCAACAATATAGCTGCCACCGGGCAAGCTGCACAACATAGTTTATCTTTTATAGTAGCCCGAGCGAGCCCGTAGATAGGTATGCGGAGGGTACACGAGCGGGCATGCGTCGCGCGGGACCGGTGAAATTATATCGTTGCGAAAATCCCATGCATGCCAACGCTCGGACGGAGAAGACGGAGACGTCACGACTCGATTCGCGGTCCTGCGCTCCTCGTTGAATATGCATTCGAAGCTTGTGTCGCGATCTCTCGCGAGAAACAGTCATCGAGGGGGTTCCCCGATGAGTGGCACCGCATAGACCGGGACGTGACAAGAGAATACCGAAGTCGCACGCTCGGAAAATACGACGACAGGGAACTTGGGATTGGAGTAAAAGATGGAGGATACGAGAAATACTTCGCAGGCCTTTTCTCTCTGCCTTTGCATTAGCTAAAAAACCTCAGAAAAAAATCTCAAAATTTTCCCTTGTTTCTCATTCGTCGTATATATAATTGCACTGATATTGCTATCTATATCGATATTCAATAGACATCGCTCGATCACGAAAGTTACCGTTGGATTAAAAAAAATTGAAAGTTCATTATGAAAAAATCACGGAATATCATATATTTACGACAGATTATTTATAATGATGCAAGATCGCGGTAACGATTTCCGCGAATAAACACATGTTTCGCTTTATTGACTTTGATTCTGCCCGAATGCAAACATACGGCGAAGAGATTTTCTTGGGTCATAATTACGTGGCAATCCACCCTGGCGATACCCGCTATCCCGATCGGAGATCAACAGATTGATTATTAAATGCACCTACGAATTTGTTATTTTCCATTGCCGGTCGGTGCACAACGCGTGTTCGATTTACATTGCGCAGGGCGCGCGAGCCGAGGATACCGAGCAGGAAATTGAGTTTCGCGAATCCGCGCGAGCGACCGGACCGATGTGGATGGAGGCCGCTCCGTTGCCGCCCGAACCGCAACCAGTCACGCGTGATCGACTCGGGATCGATCTATCGCGTGGCCCGCAGAACCGACGCCCCGATCGATCGTTCGAGGTGCCGTAGACGCCGATCGAGAGAAGTGCGAGCGTACAATTATCGCCGCGTATTAATGCCCCCTGCCTGCCTGCTCGCCTGTTCAGGTTCAGGTACCTTTTATATACACGTATATATGTATAAACAACATGCGAATGTATATATGTGTATATGTACACACATGAGCGGCGAAATCTCGTTGCGAGATCGCGCGAGCCGGGCGCCTCGAACCAACCAAGCAGCATGCAATTCGCGAATATTATTGACTCGTTGCGGCAGCTCGATACCGCACATGCATATAATACCGTACCATATAAGCCGGGCAATGGATACCATATAAGAGATAAATCGTTGCCGATTATTGCCGTGGCGGGGGCCTCGCCGAACGAAGAAAATTGCGCTTGACCGAGACGACGATGACGAAGACGACGGGGGAGAAACTAGCCTCGGGCGACGAACAAACGGGCGGCGCGGTGAAATGGGGGAAGGGGCGAAGGGGGAAATACTTTTTTTTTTTTAATATTCATAAAAATTCTGTCAATATAAGATTCATGCATTACTGGAAGTGGAAGAAGTCATGCGTGAATACATAGATACGATGTATGTATCCACACAATCGTTATCCCAGATTTTATGGCATTATTTATTTCTTCTCTGATTATTGTGCACAATATTGTGCACGGTGGGATTTGTGTGTGTCGGTGCGGGCTTTATCCGATCGGCGTGAAACCGGAACTTGGGTAGAGGAAAATTACGCCAGGTTCGCAGTGGAGTCTGCGAAAATGAGACTCGTACTACTTTGGACGCGGTGGACGGATTTACTTATTTCCTTTTTTTTTTTTAGGTCATATTTATTTAAAGAATTTAAATGAATTCTAAATATGAAATTATTTCAGGTTTTCAGATGAGTCTGCTGAAACGAAACTCGTGTCACTTTGAACAGGGCTATGGGGATTTACATTTCGTTTTTTAGGGTCATATTCATTTTCTCATCCATTCAAAATATAAATGTTGATGTGACTGGAAAAAGGTGGATTCACCTTCGCAACCCTTTTTCTATTAGCAAGGTGCCGGTTGGCCGAAGGGGAACGAATAAAACGAATAAAAAAGTGGTTGAGGAACTCGAACTTCGATATGCCGATTCTGGACCGGTCTCCGAAATGAAAACATCTCCGAGACGCAGACAGTGTCGCGGTCCCGGGAACCCGATTTCTGGCCGGGAATGAGGTGCTTTAGGGATCGCTGACAATGGGATCCGCGAGTGTCTTCGGCGTGACGTAGTACAGGTGACTGTACCGTGTACTTACACCAAAGCTGGAACGTTGGAGTGCAACCTACTGTGGGAATGACCGTTGGTTGCGGGACAGGTTGGTCACCCCGTGAAGCGTTCCCGCGGGACCGTTGGAATCACGTGTGAAAGTCTCTCCCGTCAACCGCACGTCGAATCCCTCCCATCGTTGTCCTTACGCAGGATGACGAAACACGAAGGTGCAGAAAAAAAAGGAACGATGTTCCTTTTGGACGAGAGGGAAACAGCATTTTGGTCGTAAAAACGCCTTTCCCACCCCTCCGGGACACCGGAATCAATGTCCAAATCAAACGGACTTCAGTAGTTACGACTCGGATCTTCTCATTCTGATCTCTCTTTGTGCGACGAAGATTTCGTCGCGCATCGATTATTTTCTTCCCCTCTCGAAGATTATAAAATTCCATCAAAGTTCTACAAAGTTACACGGCAACGAAAATTTGCGGAGTTTATAGGTTTCTTGTTCCGTTGAGAATTTGATTTTCCAATCGGATGAATCTGCTCTTCGATGTCCCAATCAAACGGACCTTCTTATTCCGAAGAGACGGTAAGGGGTCGATGGATGGCAAAACGGTCGTTGAACGCCTCGGAGCAACAGTGCGGACTTCCTCCCCAACTTCTGCCTCGTAGATATTTTTCCCCTAACGATTTTTCTATCGAAGGATCTCGCGCCGTGTGTCTCGAAGCCGCGTGAAAAACGACTTGGGCAATCAGAAGGAGACGATGTGTGTGCGCACCAGTGTCGATCAGCCCCTTCCCGGAGGTGGTTCGAGCATCTGCTCTCACCGCGTTCTGCGGGGGTCGACGAGCCAGGTGCTCCCGGACGCGCGGCGAGGAGGATTTTCCTTGGTAAAACTCGGCGCCCGACCCGTTTCTTTTTAACCTTCCGGATGCCGCACCTTTCGATCGATAGACCAATCGATACGTACTTCATTCCCGATCGTGCTGCCCGTTGCTGGGAATTCTCATACGGTTTATTCAAGGTTCTGCGGGTCAAGAGCTTGTTTCAGATTGGCTCAACCTCTTCTTATTACTTCCAGGCAAATTTGGAAATTGGTATCCAGTATCAGATTTATAACAAAATGTGATAACGGATAAAATTTTATGCGTAAAAAAAAATTATTTATATCTACTTTTGGCTTTTATTTCGCGCACAACAAATCTTAACGGTTGTCATGGAAAATCTAATTAATTTCACCCAATGAATTTCAATTAATTTAGGTACGAAAGAAGACGGAATAGTTTTTGGTCTTCTGGTATGGATGGAAGGGTCAAAAACGGACTCAATGTTTCTGCATCCATGCTAGACCGAGCCCACACATCAGCGAGTTTACAGATAATATATCTATAGCTCGGTACCCACAACATCGCCGTGAGGAAGATGAGAGAACCAGAGGGCGGGAGGGAGGAAGAGAGCTCACTGCCTCGACTCAATGGCGTTATTAAGTCGCGGCTTGGCTCGCGGCTAGTCAGCTCTCGTGAGTCAAGTGAAAGAGCCTTGCAACGTCCGATCTAATGCCGGCGATCCATCATCCTCCTTTGGCGGACGCTCGGTGAGTTCTCTCGGTGTTGCTGCCGTTGCTCCTGCCGCTCCTCGCTGTACATAGAACTCTTCTGTGCGTACCTGTTAGCGTCCCTCACGGACACACACGCAGTCCGATCGAGAGGAATCTTTCGCATAACGGCGATCCCGCAACTCGGGCTATCGCCGCACACGCCGAGTTCGAAGATACGTCTCGTTGATCGGGAACAAACGAGACCTGATTAGACGCCTAGACTTCTCTCCGGACATCTTTTTTGGCCACTCAATTAAGTTTTTTCCTCTACGACTTGTCCTGAGACGAAGATGGACCGGAGCGAAATTCAGCGAACACACGAGCAATCAACGTCTTCGATCAAATTGTACAATCGATGACTCTATCGAGTTTCAAAATTTCCGACAGTTTCGCGGTTTTTTTTTTTTCAGCTCCGATAGTTTATTTTTAGTTTTAGTTCATTACGCAATCACTCGAGTGAGATGGGCTGAAAAACGGCAAAATTTGCATCGAGTGAAATTTGGATTTTTCAAAGCTCTTTTTCGTACCCCGCTCTGTATTGCGGTAATTAGGTTTCGGCTTCTTTGCGGTGAAATCGATACGGCGGATTCTATCGAGGTTTAACGCTGATTTACGAGTGGTGTGACAATTACAGCCTCAACAAAATAAAACCTCCTCTTTCAGACTCACGTGAGATCTTCTCGGACACGTTTCCTATTTCCGAGAATTTAACGTCCGTGAAATCGACTTCGCCATCCGAAAATCTTACGCGTACTGTTATTATCCGATACCGCCAGAAAAAAATGCCGGTGTATCATTTCGTTGTAAGAGACGAATCGACGCGCGATCGCACGAAATTTTCGACGCGGAAGTATCCGGCGTTCGCGGGGTCGTTAAACTCCGTCGAAATGTCGTTCACCCGCGGCGCTTTCGGATATCGCTGGCACAAAAGGACGTCTATTGCGGCACGTGGATCGAGGACGTGCTCACTTCCAAATATTTTCTACGTTGTAGAAAACCCGGTAAGCGGAGCAAGAGCGGCAGCGGCTCGATTCGCCGATATCCTAAGTCAACGCGTAAGAGAGAAACGATTATTATACAAAGCACAAAAAATACTACTGTTCCGGTCGTAGCCGGGATTGCACAATCGCTGCTGCGTTTTCCACGGGCATAAAGGATTCACTGTGTCGAGATCGCTCGACCAACCCCGCTCGAAAATTCTATCGCACTGTGTGTACGTAAAAATTTCACACGTTTGCTCAAGGAATATCGATACACAACTGTATCGCGACGTGCCGTATCGTTGTGTCTATTTGTATTATTTTATTGGCTCACGGTTTACCGAATTCTCTCACGCCGCCTTTTTTTTTTTATTATCCTTCGTTATTATTTTTTCTATACATTAATCCTTGCTGCTATTTTGTATTCTGGTGGCGTGAAACTAAATCGAGAAAATCGACAGAAAAATATAAATTCAGGATAATTCGAGTGTTAGGAGTGATTTTAGTAAAATAACAATTTTTGTTTCGAAAAAAATATCAATCCAGAGAGAATAGAATGACTACAGATGGTATTATTAGGTTAGAGTTGACGGATTTTTTTTCGATGAAATAATTATTAACCGAATTTTATTTGCCGTAACAATTTTTAGGAGAAAAATGTTATGAATTTTCGATGGTCGAATCGACGATTTTTTTTATAGAATTGTTAGCGATCGATCGCTGCCGAGACACGCCTGCGATGTTGCGGACGATGTCGATAAGAGAATGTTTGCCAATTTGGCAGGTGACATCGCGCCGTTCTCCCGCTCGTACGGGCGATCGTCCGGTAAAGTCCGATTCTCGACGACGTCGTCGGCGCACCTTGTGGCAAACGCAAATATCGAAGGGATCCCCATCGATATGGGCTCCTCAGACTAAAAATATCGCTGCGCTGGTATTAGTGAGTGCGTTAACACGCTACAAATATCCGTGGTCGATGATAGGGCGAGTTTTCTGTAACGGGGAAGGCGCACTCCGACACGTCCGTGTCGGATGAGAATTTTACGTGCTTTTACTACGACTCGCTCGCACTATCTAGCCTCGATAATAGATAAAATATGGTAAACTGCGCTCGAAGATATATATATTCCCGGAAAGAAGAGACCGTGTGAGAATAAACGGCAGGTCGAAACTTCTTTTCATTATAGAAATTCACAGAACTTTGATGATTTTATTTTAGGTTCTTTTGAATGTTACTTTCAAAGGAGTTTGGAATTGTTGTGTTGAAAATTACATTTTCAATTCAGATGAAATTTAAAGTCATTTTTTAATTTAGTTGTTATTTGAAAATTCGATCGTTACGATTATTGCATTCACAATAAAAAACATTTGAAAAATTTCATCGATCATACGCAATTCACTAACCTAAGTTTCCTTTTCCGCGCTCGTTGTAGAGGAATGTTGCGACATATAAAAAATGTCGGAAATTGTTGCAGAGATATGTTTTGTCCAAAATAAAGCGTAAAATTCGAGCTGTGGGGTTAGCGGGATCTTTAATCCGGGAATTTCATACGGTATAATAGCACATCGGTGTTACAAGCACGATCGCCTCGTTTCCCCTGTCCCGGTCTCACGTGCTGCAGAACAAAAAAAAAAAAAAAACTTCGGTCCGCTTGGTGGGTCTCGTGCACCGTACATCTTTCTTTGTCTATCCTCCATTCTTCCATGCTTAGGGACTGTCGGGCTGCGCGCGCGTCATCGTCGTCGTTTACTCGCTAACCGCAAGATTAACCGCAATATAATCCTCCGGGACTCTCGCGTGCGTCGGGGATGAAAAAAAAAAAGAAGAAAAATAAAGTGGCGCGCACGCAGCGACTGATATGCCGTATACGCGTACACGAAAAACCGCAAGCAACCGCTCACGGTTTCTCCCTGCCCGTACTGTCTATTTCTTTATTTCCCCTCTTAATCCCACGGTATATTAAATACAAACGAGATAAAACGACGGGGAAATTTTCTCGTCAGCGGGCGATTATATACGTATAGTTTGTATACGGTTTTAAACCGCAAGTTTAATACTTGCTCCTGTGCTGCATCGACTGTTCCCTTGGAGTCTCCGTGTCCCCCTTCAACTATCGTCGTTCGCTGCGCTGACCACCTTGCCAGCTTTCGGACGGACCTCCCTTGACGACGATCCTTCGCGATCCGGTGCTAATTCAACCACAATCACCCGACCGAACGCACGCCCTCGCATTCTGTGGATGATCGTGGATCATCCTTTTATCACGTTTTCGTTTAAATACACCGTCGAAGTATTCATATGTTTTCCATATGTTCATATGCTGCATGATCTCACAAATTTTTTTTTTTTAATTTTCTCCCATGAAAAAAGCTATCGAACGAGGATCGTTCGAGAGATTTCCGTAGTCTCGGAAACTTTCCGGGCGACTCGCGACACCGTTCGTTCAATTATGGTAAAATGTTTCCTTGGTTTGTCCGAGCTCCTCTAGAAGATTAATATCTGTTGCAGTGCGTCATCCGAGTGTTTCTTTATCGCTATGTCCTCACGAGTTTGAAAAATATTTATATATCGAGAGGATCGGTGTTTTCGCTCGGTCCACATGTTCTTCGCAAGACGGGAACGACGCGTCTCTTTCTCATTCTCCTCTACACGGTCCGGTCCCCAATTTTTTGTTTGCCCGAGTTTTCGGGCCGACCTGTCGCGGTCTTCCTATCGCGACCCGGTTTTTGTTTGGTCTTTATCACAACGCGATTCACCCTTAAACCGAGGAACCTCCCCCTCCCCCGTCATTCCACGAAAAAGAGAAACGTTATGGTGCATCCAGTTATCGTTTCCGGCTCTCTTATCATTTGTTTATTGTACTTACGGATTAGTCCTCTTATCGTTACGATAATGATGTAAATCTGTTTGTCACGCTTACCTGGTCCGCTCTGAAAAGAAAAAAAAACCCCCATCTTTAGACACAATTTGCAGCAGGTATTCTAAAAATAAATAAATTTTTGCCTATAAAAAATGAGTACAATCACCGATACTATTACTTTCAACGTAGCTGGGGGCATTATTACCATGACTAATGGTATTATTTGTATCATAATTATTTTTACACTTAAATGAAATTCGCTCGCGGATGTCGAAATAATTTCCTTTTTACTTTCATTTCGTGCAATTCCATATAGTGTTAAAACAAGAACAGTAATACTATGCATGTAATATGATATTATTTAAAACACATTTAAACTTATGAGAATCGAAAGTAGAATTGAGACAATAATTTCTTTCTTTGGCGACCGACGGAGAATTTTACTTGACTTATTAACATTTTTCAGTGGGGCATTATCATTTCTATTATCGTTACAATCACTATAGTTATTATTATTTTCTCACCGATCGAACTATGGTGAGATGAATTCTAGAAACTTTGTCCAAAATTGATGAGCGTCGGATGTTAATAATTATCCAGGGACTGAACGAAAGAGGTAAGGAAACAGCTGACATCGAGAGTATAACGTTGCTCCGTAGACGATAATTTCACGGTCTATAATGATCGTAAATTCGAATTAAAAGTGAACGTCGACGAGGATCTTTGATTATTATTCCGAAATTGGTCAGTACTATGTGGCGAAGGTGCTAGTTTGTTCTTGTGGGTGTTGCGTTACGTGGCAGCGGTTAGATAAGTCGGCAGTTAGCTGTGATCGAGGTCGAAGGCGTGAACATCGATATCTGTAGGCCGGAGAGCTGGTACAGCCCCGATCGATTCCAATATTGCCCGGGGTCGGAAGGCCACCGCGATATCCGCTCGAGAGCCCCGCGCAGATTCGATCAAATTGCTTATTGATTTCCCGCGAGAGCCTTCCGATCTCGGTCGATACGTGCACGTTTCACGCCACGAAAAATCGAATCTTATGGATCCCGAGGCCGTTTCAAGTTACCTCTCTTAACTCATTCGGAGTTGGTACTTGACTTCTCGTTCGCACCTTCGAATTCCAGACCGCTGTAGAACGGTCAATTTTACCCGACGATAAAAAAAAATAAAATAAAACATTCTCGTGCCCTGCCCTTTCGACAGCTGTCCACGTTCATTTGGTATTGATCAAATCTAGCGTGGTTACATTGTAAATCTACTCCGAAGAATTAATTCCGCATTAATTCACAATTTGAGTGTAACTTACCGCAGATCCCGGAACCATTTTCCGTAACTCGCCTGGTAAAATTTCATTCTGTTACATTAATTTTCGAAATACTGTCATTATTCTGTCATATTTGATTTTTCGAGTTACAAAAATACATTATAAAAAAAAAACCGAAATCTTTCCTGGAATTTTATTTTTTCACGGTTCGGCCTCATAGCCAGATCCAGTTTGCAGTGAACGAGAACGGGACCTAAAATTCAGAAGGCTGGAGATGGAAGGTGTCCGCGTGTAAACAGGAAGAACCGGCGAAAGCACGCCGGAGAAACTGAGTCGGATGGAAAGGATCGAAGTTGAAGGGGTTTCAGTGCGCGTGTTAACGCTTTCGTTAAGAGATAGGGTGGATCCGTGACCATGGGTCTACCACGTGGCCGATGGAGCATGTGTTTTCCGAAGCCATTGGGTACTTAGACCAGACATCTGCTCCTCCATTTCGACTCTACGATTCCTCCTCCCTTCGCTCTCCATTTCGTCTGACAAAGATTGTGTTCTCAGCGGTCGCGAGCTCCTCGCGCCGACGAAATTTACTGAGGCTTCATAGACTCCGCTTCTTGTCTTGCCGCGGTGCGAAGTGATTCAGAACTTCGTGACTTTTGAAGCTCGTTGTTTTTTTCGACGAGCTGTCTCCCGTTTACATTGTTTTTCTTTCGCTCCGGAGAATCGCGCATGGTTAACCGGTCGAAAGGTTGCCCGGCTGTAGTTTCGAAGGAACACAACCCAATACTAACCGATCTATTTCTAATTTCTATTCCCGAAGAGCGGCGTGACTTTGCGGCAGAATAGTTCAAAGATATCGCCCAGGGGAAGAATAATCTATCGGCTCACGACTTGTTGACGTTAAGACCGAAACCTTCGAGCTGTCCTGGGAGACAACCGGCAAACAGAGGACAGCAAATCACACGAGACATTCGCTCCTCCAACGCGACGCCTGCACACTTCATCGAGAGCTTGAGGCAACCTTCTCTTGGTTTCCAGAAATATCGGAATAAAAATAATGCGGAGAAGTTTAAACTCCCGCGGGGATCGCAGCGTTGAGATGTTTGCGACTCTGTTGGCGGCAAAGTTCGGAATTCATACGGAAAAAAAAACGTATATTCAAGTCCTATCTTAAATATATGATAAAAGATCTAAAATATCTGGTAAATGATTCACTGATGTATTTGTTTATTAGTTTTAAAAAGGGCCAAGTTACAGATGCAGATAGAAAACACTATCAACGGATCCGGAAAAAAACATATAACATATAATAACGAACCACAGAAAAGGCGCAATGTTTTTTTTATATTTATAAAAATATTTTTCTTATTTCCATAGAGAAAAAGTATGCAATTTTTTAAAAGTGCGATGACCTCACCGAATCGGAACCCGAGCAGATCCATAAAACTTCATAAACAAAGGATGGTCAGAATCGAATTATCGAAAAGACCGTATCGACAGTCCTGTTCATCCACGGGGTGTGGTATGGAGTCGGTCGATGGGCCTCGCCCCTGAAAAATCGCTCCGACACGCTTTAATTACCTGCTGACCCCTCACTCCGACGGCGAGCCGCAGGTTTCGAGGGAAAACTCCCCGACTTTCACGCCCTTCATTAATTTACCCGATCATTATCGATCCCGGCGCCGCCTGCTCACACTCCAATCGATCCGGAAACCTAATCGAACCATATGATCTTCGTTAACGACCCCTTAAAAGCGAACAATTGGCCTCTCCTACATGTCCACTTATTTCCAACCGCCATCCAAGACAGCCAGGAGATGAAAGAGATGTAAACGTCCGCTTCGTTGAATAAAACAAAAAACAAAAAAGAGTGAACTTCGGGCCGGATGTGAATTCTCCTCCGTCTCCCAAGATTCCGTTGACCAGGTGCGAAGAAACCCTGGGTGGGTTTCTTCGCATGCGAATTCAATGATCGCCCAGTTGCAACCACCCTCTTCCCTTATAAAAGATCGAGGGAGTTCGGCTGTTGTCTCCTCGTCGGATCGAAGGCTCTGCGAAGGGTGAGATCGAAAAAACGATGGAAACAAAAAACCGCGCAACAGTGCCCAAAGTGAGTATAATGGGTGTTCGCCTTCATGGGAGGTGGCGACTTTTTCGGTGTTAAAACACCCGCCCGCCGTGTCCGGGGTGGGCCGAGGTCTTCAATCGAGAAGGACGACAGGAGTGGCTCGGTTTGTTCGTCTCAAGAAAAGACAGAGGGTGGTGAAAGGAGAGAAACGAGATGGCTCAATCGCGACCGGGGAGTTAACGGGGAGTCGGCTGACTGGTTGCCAGGGGGGTCGCTTGCATCGGGCCAGAACCAGACGAAAAAGAGAATCGTAGTAAGGGAAAAGAGAAAAGAAGAGGCGAGTCAGTGAGAGGGTGTTTAGAATTTCATTTCCGGGCATGCAGCAGTCCTCACTCTGGCTGGCAAGAGACGACGACGAGGAGGAACAGCAGCAGCAGAAACCACATCGGGCATCAGCGGCGGACCTTTTCTAAAAGGGACGCATCTGTCCGCAGATGCGGAGCAGATGCACGACCCCCTCGCGACCTACACGCACAGTTGTAACCGCGTACGGTGTATGTAGAGCGTGTAGCTACCTAGGCACCGGCACGCGTCCCGAGAAGGCCCTCGTCCTAATTGCAACCCTTTGGCGAAAGTTGACGCCCCCCCCCCCCCCATCCTTTCCCTTCCAAAAACCAGGCGAAAACCAAATCGGGCTGATGGAAGATGGATTCATGTGCAAAATTCAACTCACCCGTTGTGTGATGATTGATTCCATCGTGGTGTGAAGAACATTTTCAGGCAGGAAAAAGACGCAGACTTGCTCAGAGGGGAATCATCGGTGAACGAAATTTCCGGAATCGCGTAGTCATACTACAAGCCTCGTTCTAGGCCAGCTTTAGCCCCGGATCGTTGTTCCTGGGTGCGTGCCATCGGGAGGTAGCGGTACGTAAGAGGGGAAGGAAAAATGAATGAAGAATGTTCCGAAGACGACCATTAACGACGTCTTCGGATGAGTACGCTTCCAACAGTAGATCCAAAAGGGGACTGGGTGGCACGCTTCTAAGAAACTAGGACCAAGATCAAGCTCGGAGGCTGCGGATGGAACCGCAGAGGTAGTGCGCACTCCGACATTCGAAGACAGATGCAAAAATCGTAGGGTGAAGCGACGCTGAATCAATGCATCGTCGGCGGGACAGGCTCACCTGTCCACACACCACCTCCATCCTCTTTTTGGCTTGCGTCTTCAAGAAAAGCGGTTGTTCAGGTTCGGAGCCCAACGGTTCGGGTGATCGAGAATCGTTTCTTGCGGATCCAGGTCGCCGAGCAGTCTAGGATCGTCGGATCCGCTCCTGCGTGTCAACCTCGACTCTCCTGGAAGTTTGTCCTGCACCGTATCCTCTCTCGCCAGCTCGCGTCGGCGACAAAAGAACTACCGGCTCTTTGTCGGTTTCTTCGACCTCCGGCCCAATGCGCCGCCAACCTCCTTTGTCAGAATCTTTGCCGGGTCGCCCGGCGAGCGCCGGCGAGTCCTATTCAGACGGGACTTTGGCTGCGGAGCGCATTCACGCTCACGACACCAGAACCTACTTCGCCCAGAGGGATCCTCACGGATCACGAGCGGCAAGTGCCGAATGCCTTGCGCAAAGCCTCGACTAACGTCGCACAAGTGTACTTTCCGCAACCCTACGGGGATTTTAAATTTCATTTGTGAAATTCTCGATGCTCCATACCGATCGCTCTTAAATTGATGGTCAATGTTCGTGATACTCGGAGAGAATTTTTCTGGAAACTTTTTGATAATTTCCTTCGTGCTCATATAATTTACCATTTTATATGGATACACAGCCAAAAAAATCGGTATGAAATTTTATGTACTGGTAGTTAGAGGTTCAATACACGTCGTATATTAAATTTCATGAACAATTGTGATGAAAAATTAATAACGGACAGTCGACACCTTGCAAACTTGAAACTTCACTTTCATTTCAACGTAAAGATTAACATTTGTTTTGTATTTAAAAAAATATCAATCAACGTTGTGCATTAATTACAATGAACTAGTATTTGCATAAAAACTTTTAGCTCGATGCGGTAAACTGGATATTTTTCTTAATAGCCCACAGAAAGGTATTCTACTTGTTCGAGGTTTTTAGATTTTTTTCTTCCTGCGAAATTGAAACATCAGAACGATGCTCGTTTGCTTGTCCCCTCATTACTGGTCGAAGCTCTTTCGCCGGTACGAGAGGATCCGGAAGTGCCCACGTGCCTTTCAACCAGGCCGCAACGCGGCCGAAAATAAGTTTCCCGACTGACACTTCCCACTTATGTCGCTCGGACTCGGAGTACGGACTGTTTGTAGATCCACCCGGAGTGGACGCGTTCCCTAATTTCACGGGATCCCCATGACGAGAGGCGCCGTAAGAAAATATAGAAGTTCGAGGGGGGGCCCCGCAGGATCCTCGTCTCTCCGTTCACCGAAGCTCTGTCTTCTCTACGCCATACATCCTCGAGCACTTTGGGCCACGCTCCGGGACACGTGTCTACGGGCGCGTGCCGGAAGTGACCAACCGGATGCTGACATCCGAGCCACCCTCTTTCGTTACCGGGGTACGAATCAGCCTGGCTGGCTCGTTTCTTCCTCCTGCTTCCTCCGTTCTACTACTGCAGAGATCCGCTTTGTTCTTGCAGGCTCCACGGTGGATTTTGCAGGATCTTCCAATCTCCACCCAACGTACTTATTTCCCATTCCCGCAAAGTGCCGCAGTTCGTTGCCGAACTCATTTAGGGCGACGCAAAACTCATCCAACCCAGACTCGTTCGGTAAGCAACCCCTACTGCAATTGTTTTCTCAAGAGTAAAAACTACTCCGAAAAAATCAAACAATCAGAGTAGACGAAATCACAAGTTTCGTTGTGTTTGGATTTTTTCTCCAAGAGGAAATATTTTTGAGAAAAATAAATTTTTATCGCCTAACCATAAGTTTCGTTTCTCTTGAAATTCCACTCCGTATCGATGGAACTTCTGACCACAGAAACTATTTCCGAAAATCGAGGGAAATTCTGTTCCTGCGAAGAACATCTTGAGGGAATCTTTATTGTGCTCGACCAGAACGGGAAAGAAAAAGAACCTCTAGAAGAGTCTGCGGCTGACCACTCGAGATCTCTTCCCAGCTGAAACTCGATACCCAAGCACCGGCTGCGTTCTTTTAGCCTGTGCCATTTCGGAAAACCGTCCGAGACATTCGAGCGCCTTATTAGCAAAGTACTCGAGCAGCGTGAGCCGTGCACTTGACCACAGGAAGCTCCGCGATCTTCGGTCTCCCACCGCTGAACAAACAAACCTACTCTGCTTCTTTATCGATAGCCGGCGGATCCTTCTTTTTCATTTTTTTTCAATAAATCTGACAATGAGTCAAGCTTCTACCTTTTCTTCTACAAATCCTACAATCCGATATTTCGCCAGTTACTTTTTGATTTTATCGCGTACAGGCTAAAACAAATGGCGTTGAAAATTTCGTCCCGTTTGACCATTCCGGTCCTGAGGCATAATTCCGCCTGTCCATGACGAAAACCCGTTCGCTTTCCATAATAAACAACCCCATCCCCTTTCGCGAGCCGCTACTCCGTCCAACCCCTTTTTTCCCTTTTGCATTTCCATTTCGCGTCGCTGTCTGCCTCGCACCTTGACACTTTTGTGTCGCGGCCAACAGGCGATGACAAAAAAAAATGCGAAGCGAGACAGCGAACGAAGTTTCCGGCTCTTTCCACTACAGCTTGCAACTTTCGGTGGCACGCGTCGGTTTTTCAAATCTGTTATCCAGCTCCGTTCCGCACTAAAGGGATGTTCCGAGAGAGACGAGGCGACGTTGGAGGGGAGGGAAAAAGCCGCACGCGTCTATTCGCATGCCTGCAGGAAATACCGCTTTATGTGTGCGATGCTTCTCCTTTTCATCCTGTTGAAGCGAGCACACATGTCTCTTTTGATCCCCTATGAGTGTGTGTGTGTATGTAGCGGCATTGCAGCCACCCCTTGGGTTGTTGGCTCCGGATGACCGTTGGGATTCGAATGGGGCTTCCATGTGCGCCGATCGAACCTGCGCAGACCTTCGTTCCGTAGCCGGAATTCAAGGCCTGGTGGACTTTAGTTGGTTCGACGCGCGTCATTTGAGTCATTGCGTATGCATGAGACTAGGACAGGGGAGACTGGGGCAAAACGGAGATGCTCCATCAAACATCGGACTTCTGATGTCATGCAGAACACCAGTAAAAGCAATTCTTTTCACCAGCGGGGGTTCCATTTTGCCCCGTTTGCACCGGCGAAGGGCAGGATCCGGATGTAAATTCGGCCGGGATTAAACCACCGCGGTCGTTATTGAAATTAACCCTCCAAAGAAAATGATCATACGGCTACGAACCTTACGAAGGCCAAATCTGAGCAATTGGTATGCACGCGACTCGAATCACTCCCTACTATCCAACAACCAAACTTGATTTTCCATTAACGCCAGGAAGCGTTCAGACATCCGAGCCAATCCGTTTGGCCCGTGTCGTTGCATTTTTACCCATTTGCCCAAACACGCCTGCAGACCGAGTTTGCACTGCTGAAAGGCAAAATCTGGATGTAAGATCAACCGGAAATGAACTACCGCGACCATTATTGAAATTTACTATACTAAGAACTCGATCACATGGATCCGAAACCTTACAGAGGTAAAATCTGAGCTATTTGTATGCACATGACCTCATTTACGCCCCGTCATTCAACAAACAAAAAAGCAAGCGAGGGCCTTGATTTTCCGTTAACTCTAGAAACCGTTTCGACATCCGAGTCTCGCCCTTTTGACTCCCGTGCATCAACGGCAACGGGCTGTTCCCCGACGTACTCCCGTTCGACGACGACGCTAACCCTCCCGAAGAAACAGCTCCGCGTTCCGGTAATCGGAGAACGCATACGCACAAAACAGTTCCTCATCCCCCATCACACCGATCGGCCTCGCAAGACGGCGGCGCGTCTCGAGGAAAAACTTCGGGGTAGGACGATCTCCCCCAGCATCTCTCAAGACGTCCCTAACTTTCTCCCTTCTTCCGACAACATCCCTCGGATGCACAGGCGTGCGCGCGAAAAATAAAAGCTGGGCCCGCCCCCGCTCGTGTGGGGCACGCGACTGCGTGAGCTGAAAAGGGGATGCCCACACCTGCCCCCACGGATCTCTCATTGTGAGTACATCTCCACTCTCTCTGCTCCTCTCTTTCTCTCCCCCTAGACAAAACTAGAGAGAGAAGTTCTTCGGGGGCCTTCGGGGATGAACAAGGAGAGAGAGCCAACGTTCGCCAACCATGCGCTTCTGTCCTCTTCCGCTTCTTTCTCTTCCCCGCTGATCCTTATACGCTCATAAGTCCCTTTTGGGTTTTAGCTCTTGCGCTCTTCACCAGCATCTGCTGGAATCCGTCGGTGCTCGCCCTTTTCGGAACGGTATTGCGACAGGGGGGGATTCGCCTGTTGGTCGGCCTTCGGCTCGGAGGGTGAATTCTTGGGGTTGGTGCGCGCGCCGGCCGATAGGTTATTATTGGCATTGTGAAGCGTAGGTACTCCGGCTCGGGCCATACGCGACCCCACGCCATCGGCATGTGCGAGAATAATCGGTGGGGGGGAGGGGGCACATGTGCCCGACCGGCTGAGAGAGCACTGAAGGCATGTGCTTCCTTCGGTCGGGTACGATTCATCAACCCCCCTGGTTTCGGGATTCGGTCCGTAGTTTTTCTGATCGGATACGCTAAAGGTGCCTTCTCGATTGTGTTTTTGGTATAGACCTAACTTCAGCATGGCGGTACACAGAGGTATGCGAGGGATCGCATTATTTCGTACGGTGCATCTGCCCGGGTGAGCAAATGTCGTACGCCCTTGTATGGCGATATCGGAATTCGGAGGTCGATCGCGCACGGTGTACAACAATCACACCCTGTACCCTTGGCGGATGGCTCGTACCGTTGATCGGGAAGCGATCAACGCAACCCCTTCGACCCCTCGTGGCACGCGAACGTTGTCTTACGGAACGACCGAACGGGATATCACAATGAGACTTCGCGTACCGATATCGAGTTACTTCAAGCAGGAGGCGGAGGGTGGCAAGATAAAGAGGGTACTTCATTTTTTTGTCGATTGACGTCTTATAAAGGGGCATTGAAATTTATTTTCTTCGATTATTGAGAAAGAGTGACATAGGAAAATAATATTAGAAAATGGAAAACATAAAATATACATCAGGGCTGAGGGAACCGAAAAATATGGAGAACGTGCGTTTTATTTTATATGTGAATTGACTTTTCCTTCAACGGTGTACGAATCGATTTTCTTTAGTTATTCAGAAGGAAAAGTGGTGTTGGAAAATGGTGTTAAAAAATAGAATGAAAAAAAATCGAAAATGGATAAAAAAATGTAGGTGATTCAACATTTCTAAAGGTTGAAATTCAGTGGACAAATATCTTACCGTTTATTCTTAGGGGGTTAAAAAGTCACTTGAGGTATTTAATCTTATGAATATATTTTTCTTTATAGGAAGGCCAAATAAATTTCAAGGGTCAAATTGTCGCGAACGGAAGAACCCAAAGGTTCTCACGATACAACGGCAAGATTACTTGTTGCGCGAAGCGCGCCTCGAGTGGCTTTGACCCGGTTGAATTCAACCCCCTCGATCTTTCGCAATCGTGCGACCCCCTTTCCGGCAAAAATTCCACCGGTTATTCGTCTCGAAGAGCACCGGCGCCGTTGGCTCCGAGTTCCTGACAGGTAACGAGTGCCTTCGGCGGTTTCATTTTTTTTCTCCCTATATTCGTTACGGCCGCTAAATTAGAGAGACTTTCTGAATAGAAAATAAATAACCCCTATAGTTACCAATCTTAAAGAAAAAAAAATATATATATGTATGTATGTATGTGTATATAGAGTACCAAGGTATGAATGTATCTACATCTTGTTCCGATTTTTGCTCTGAATCGCTCGCGAATTCACTTCGCATAATGTGCCCCACCGTGAAACTCGGACTCATTTGTTATGATTATTATTACCATGAAGAGGGAGCACCTGGACACTCGAGCACTCGAAGATTCGCAATTACTCAAAGTCCGCAGTGCGGGCTTCACTGAGATGCTTTTATATTTTTATAAGTACGCTTTTATCGTGGTAAAGCACACGCACGTAGCTGTCGTCGCATATTAGCTCAGTGTAAACCGCACCTCATTGTGCATAATCGCAAGAGTCTGCCGGCGAGCTAGCTGTGAGGGACCGAGGGACATAAAGAGCGGAAGGAAACGTCTCGCCGAGGGTTAACGAATCTCCATTCATAGACGTCATTTTTTGTTTGTTTCAAAAAAAATTTCATAAAATTATGCAAAAAATTTACCAAGCTGTAAAACGGAGTACCAGGGATTCATTACTCGTTCGGACTAGATCAACGCTCTGCATTCGTAAACACAATTTTTGTTCGCCCCTAAAAAAAATTGCATTAAACTATAAAGAAATTCTGAAGAGTATCGGAGATAATTGAGTCGTTCGGCTCGCAAATTCTCCGACTACATCGACGATCTCACCCACACTAGTGCCGAGAATTACGGTGCGTCTGGTGCAGAGTATAGTTGAGTTTCCCGGCGGCGCCCGAGCCGAGGTCAAAGGGTTGCCCTGTATATTCGCGCTCCGAAGCTCCGCGCCGTGATCCTGATTTACGTGGCTGGGAGCCACGGTCCTGCATGTATCAAGACAAGACTGCATGGCAAATTGAATCGTCGCGCGACTTTAATGGCTCGCCCGATATGGGTTGCTACTGCCAGAGCGATCCTGGAGCGATTAGAGAGAGGCGTCGGCGACCTGCTCTGCGAACTATTCACGTTCGGGATTATGATGGAGAGGCGCGTCGAGAGCGAGAGTAATACGAGGGATACTCTACATTAGATTTATGATCGATCGCGGTCAAGCGTGCCGGGTCAACGGCGCTGCCGCGATTACCGGAACGACGAGAAGCACGCGCCACAATTTCAACCTCGATTCGAACGAAGCAGGTAATTATATCATTAAATGTATAAATATTAATACCTATTAAAAAAAAAAAAATCTTTCATTGCGAACGACGAACCATAAATCTTCCCAGCGATGGAAAACCGTCTCGGCCCAATTTGGTCGGCCTGACCTTTCCGATGCTACCTCATACTCGGTTTTCCTCCTCCTCCTCCTCTCGAGTACATGAACATAAAAAAAAACAAACATAAAACCAATGAAAATTATTAGTCACACGCATCGCGTGCATGGAAGTCGTGGCAACAAAGCATAGCCCAAGGTAACCAGTCTCGTGGTCTCTGACAAAGGTGATCCCGGGGTGGTATATAACGCAGGCATATAGCGAAGTTGCATTACATCGTCGACGTAGAGAATCGAAGCCGCCCACCGTTCCCGCTTCTGGAAGAGCGAGCGCGTTCGGCGTTCCGTAAGCTGTGCCGTTAACGCGCAGCCTCCGCTCGCGCGGTCCAGCGAGTTACGATAGCCACGACGAAAATCGTAAATCCGAGAAAACGCAGTAAATCTGGTTTGTCCGCGGACAATGGCGGCGTTCTGTGGTTTGTTTCTCGCGGAAGCTCGGAGCGCGCGTGCGCTTGCCGGCGCTGCCCGCGAGATCGACTCGCGGATCAGCGGTCCACGCACAGACTCCCGCGTACAAAGCCGGCTCTAACGCCCGATCTCCGTCGCAGCGCCCGTGGCCAATGGGATTTAACCGAGCGGCTCTCGACCCGCGTTCACCGCTCGTGTTCTCCACGCCGAGAGCGGGGCAGAATGGGACAGCGGGGCAAAACGGGACGGTCGGAGAAAAGCTCGACAGTCCATAATTTTTTGACACCTCATTTTGTCCTTACGACGTACGCGGAAAAAAGTACATTCCGGCCAAGAACATTTATTCAGAAAGAAGAAAATCGTTTATTTGTTTGGTAACCTAATAGGACATTCATTTATTGCTAATATATATGTATTTGTTCGATGGTATTATTTCTCTTACTCGATAGTGTTTATTCGGATGTTCAATGTAGATCCGTATTTTTATCCCGTTATGCCCCACTATCCCATTTTGCCCCGCTCAACCCTGCACGATGTCCGGCTCGATCTGGACTCGCGCCGACTGGGAGCTTAATCGCGGCTCGGAGATAACAGAGTTTATCTTGCGCGTCGCGCCTCGGCAACGCCCGCCAGCGACAGCGAGAGCGCGGGACCGAATCGGCTTGATGGAAGTGGAGAAAAAATAACAAGTGGATATCCACTCGATTACAGAGATTATCATAATTACAAAAAATTTGACACGTAAAAAACTTTCTTTTTGGTAAGTAAAAAAAAAACTTCGGCTAGATATACCATAACCCTAATTCACTATTTATCCACTTATTTATTAAAAAGCGCGCTTCACCTAATTAAACGATGTTGGAATACCAATTCTATTCGCGTGTTAATTGTATTACGAAAACAATTAACAAAATTCGCTCAGGACCTTTTCTTTGTTTTTTTCGAGCCAATGTGTAGGATTAAAATAGCAATACAGTCATGTTTGCGTCGAGGAATTTTTTTCCCCCTTCTTTAAAGGAAATCCCAAAGGAAAGAGAAAGCTCGATGTGTTCTCTGCTGAACGTCCGTCTTCCGTGAGCTCGTACCGGGACAGTGAGATGGACGGGGTCGCTCGAATCGCGGAGTCCATCGGCGTACGCGACTCGCAGCATCAGCGCGTCTCGCGGTCCAGCGGAGCCGCGGAGGAGGATTTGCCGCTACCGATGACACCGGCAGGGGGGAACGGACTCTATGCGTTTTGGATGACGCTCGCGTACCTATATACAACCATTGTGTGCTGATGCACCTTCTCGCCAGCTGTGGTCCAGCGGAGACAGCTGATGGCACGTGCCCTCCTCGAGTATCGATGCTCCATGCTCCGGCGGAGAACGCGGGTGCTCTCTCTGTGTCCCCTCTTGCGCTCTCAAATACCCACGTCCCCTTCGCCCCCCTTGCCGGGGATTTTGCACGCTGCGTACGGTATAGCAATGGTACAACTCCGTACTGAGGCCTGTCGCTCGGCGGATGGTGGTTCTCAAAGAAAATTTTGAAAAAAAAAAATGTAGGAATCGAAAACTTCCAAATGCGAGTTCATCGAGGCGAATTATCCACCTTGATTTTAAAAAATTATTGTAATTGTAATTCTTGATATCTTGTATGGTACGAAAGTCGGTACATTTTGAAGATTATTTACAATACGCATTTCCGTTTGTATCGGAAACGGACCGGTAATTCGTATCGTTAGTCGATCTCAATGAAGAACTTGAAAGTACAACTTGCATGGAGCCTTATCGATCCTTGATCACTCTCGCGAACGGAGATCTTCGCACCAATCGGTGAAAGATTTTTCCAATATAAAGTAAAATATTTCGAACCAAAAAAAATATTTACACCGCAGGGCTATTTAATTATTCCACCTGTTAATTTCTCCAACGACTATTTCCCGAATTTCTCCGCAAATTCAAAACTTCACATCTCATATAAATATCCGATTTTTATTTATATTCAAAATTTTACCTTTACAGTTCGGAACTTTGGAGTGATGCTGGATTATGTATGACATCGACGACGATGCGTCTGTGATTGAGAACCATCGCCTAGAGTCGCGCGTGGTTCAACCGTTCTCATCACCTGCCTTTCGTGCATACAATAGACTTTGAGTTCGACTAGGTGAGTCCGAGGTTGCTCCTGGTTCTCTTACACATATCCCATACGATCCCCCCCCCCCCCCCCCCCCCAACACACACACAAGCACATACATACACCCGTACGCAATCTCACAACTCCGAAGGAAAGAAAGGACAGAAAATGAATGGAGATGGAGAACGAACGAAAGAGAGTGAGAGAGAGTTCCGTCAACCCTCGAATGGGTCGCATACATCCTCATTATGCTCCCGGGCGATACATCTCTCCCCTCCGTTTTCCCGACGAAGAGCGAACTGGCCTATGCAGGTAAAGCGAGAAGAATGAAGAAGAAAAAGAGGGAAATAAAAAATAATAATAAAAAATCTCGCCTAGCGGGACACGCTGTATGTGGCGTATGTGTGTGCGCGTTTCTGTGCCAGTGTGTGTAGGGTAGGTACAGAAAGGCAGCAGAAGCAGAGATTGACAATGCGCAGGGGGCCCACCTGCCCCCTGGGCCTCACAACCTGGACACGCGCCCCGATCGAGCACCTGGTTCTTTCCAGTCGCGAGCAAGGAGTGCCGACGTACGGTGCTAAATTTTTCGACCCTCCCCTAGTCCATCTCTCGCCTTCAAAACCCCCTTCTAATCTTCATGAATGACCAAGAACGACGGAATAATTTCCGTGAAGATTTTTCACTAATTATTGTTCATTTAAAAAAAAAAAACCGACAGCTTCGTGTACGTAAAAAAACACACACGCGCATTTAACAAATTAATTAAAGAGTCTCATTATAATTTTATTATTCAAATTTTATACTCTACTCCGAAATGATTTTATCGGTTATCTTAAACTTGGTTACTTCTCACCCACGGCAGGTGTTAATCATTACAAGTTCGCCGAATGAAATTTGTTTGAAAAAACACCATTTCGATATCGAAGCCGTCTTTGTCGGCGCGCCGGATTGAGAAATCGATCGATCTCGATCGCACTGAGCGAGGCCGCGCGGTAAGGAGAGAGGAATCGCGGCCCCGGTAATCGGTGCAAAGCGTTTTGCGCCGGGCAATGCTCGGTGACCTCGCGAACTGTGCAAACCAGCTATCCGGGCTTGGCACTCGATCAGCAGGGCATGCAGTTTGTTCTCGTTGACCGTGAACCCCGCTCAAAGATCAAGGCGTTCGACTTCGAGCAGTAGTGGCGAAGCCGTCGACGCCGTTCGTTCCATCCTGCATCACGCCGAAGCACTTTCTTTGCCGGCAACGCTCTTTTTTTCCGCGGGGTGTTAAAGTGTGTTATGCAACGAGAGCACTGAAAAGGGGAGAGGAGCGTCTCGGACGTCGACTCTTCGCAATCTCGATGGATTTCGCGATAGTGTTAGGCGTCACGCTCGCTAAATTCTCGGTGGCTCCTCTTCGTCCGACTTTGCCTGCTCGATTTACTGACAGGGCATCAAACGGGAAAAGAAGCGGATATACCGGACGCAGAACGACTAACTCGTGCTCGGGTGTATCAGGGAAGAGCGACAATCCGACATCGTGATTTACTCCTGCAGTTGGGATCTTCGCTCGGAATAAAAATTCTTGTTTCACTTCTGACTTTTTCTTTGTATATTTTTTCTGGTTTTTTTTTTTTTTCAATTAACTCGAATTCTAGAACTCAGTTGTGTGCGAGGTTCATCGTTTCTAAAAGACTGCGTTTCATTTTTATGTTCATATAATCTTTTTTGTATGGAAAATAATTTTTCAGTCTTGAAAATTCTTGTATAAACCGTTTCGAAATAGTCGACGAATATCGAAGAATTATTTTTTATTTTTTCACATTTTGTCTATTACTCAATCAAACTCGTCGATGAATATTGAAAGTTGATCGAGCGAAGTGTTTACGTTCGCTCCAATATCTTTACGATTCGTAATTATTTCGGAGTTTTTTTTAATGGCATAATATTGAACCGCTCGATAAACACCGGCAATTGCTCGATCGAATTTTCAGCTTTAAAAAACGTCGAGTCTACTTATCGATGCAAAATCGTTCCGGTCGAGAGAATCGAGGACTATTCATCAAGATTCGATAGATCGTGCCGATCGAGCGCCGGCTCTGAGTCGGCAGAGATTTAAAAAAAAACAATCCTACACGACACACGCAGCTATCGTCGTAAAAATAAACACTTAACACACCGTCCGGATCGTCGCTCACGCCGGCAATTATAATTATGACAAATATTTTTCTTTCTCGGAGATAAATTGAAACTCGTTGTTAAGTATCTGTGTATCCTCTTGTCTCTCCGGATGATAACCATATGCTGAAACCAGTTTGATTTTAACATAGTAGATCTTCTTGTACGACTATGGCATTAGAGCCAGCCGAGAGAGATTCTATACCGGCTCTATTTGGATTTATAAAGCGCGCGCGCGCGCAAGGCACGATCCGCTTCCGCGTGGATATCGAGTTCGGGTTCGAAATCAGGTTTTCCTAGGACTGCTCGGCTCTCCGTGTATCAGCATCCACCCTAAGGTTTCATCGACTTTCAAACATGCCCTACGCTATAAAAAAAAAAAAAAAAACAACAACAACAACAACAAAAAGATCGAGCATGTCGGGTGTCAAAGATTGTTGAGAACACAAAACACAATCTACCTTGACATACCATTTTTTTTTCTACTTGCAACCTTCAGGTAAAATACTTTTTTTCGCACTTCCTTTGGCTTTTCACGATTTTTCAAGTTCTTGGGGAACTTAGAAGAGTTTAAGTTGAAGATTAGGTTTTCCGAGAATTTATCGAATCGCGGTACGTTAGCATTCACCGTGAGCTTTCATCGAGATTCAAATATACCCTGTATGATGGAAAAAATAAATGAGAGCAAAATAGAAAAGATCAAACATGTCGGACGCCGGAGATCCACGTTCAAAGTGCAAAACACAATCTACTTCGATGTCCCGTTTTTTTCGACCTGCAGCTCCTACCTTTAATTTTTTTTTCTCTTTTTTGTTGGCTCTTTAGGAAGTTTCAAGGGATCTAAAAGTTCATGTAAGGAGAGAGGGGGAGAGAGCTTGGATGGCGGAGGGTTTCTCCAGCTGCCCGAAGGCTACGGAGGGTTCCTGGTACGATGCGTTTCTTCGACGGGGTGTGTTTGTTCAGATTTAGTTAATGTCACCGCACCGACCGAGCCATGGGCGTTTCTCGTTGACGCTGCCGGTTTCGTCATGGACAACACCGTTCAACAGGATGGTAGCACTATGTACCGTAGAGATTTATACTTTTTTTTTTGTGGATCGTAGATTTAAAAGATGACGAAGAACGAAAAAAATTGTTTCCCCTTTTATCCTCTTCTCGTGGCCGAGATTCGGTACCGTTGGAGGACTTCCGGTTGCTTTTTTTGTAACGCCTCGTACGTGAACTGTTTTTTTGTTGTTGTTGTTTTAATGAAAATTATCTCAGGCCCGAATTTTTTGTCTTGTATCGGCATTGAGTTCACGTACAACCCGATCAACGTTGGACGCGATCGCGCATGAACAGAATTTTAGTTCGGGCGGAGTGTGAATCGAGCCAAGGACAAGTACACCGAGCCGAAGAATCGAAAAGTCTTGGAGGGCGCAGGTGTCCCCTGTCTGCGGAATTTTCAAGCCGTGTGCCGTATAATATGTCGCGCAGAAGCCAGAGAGCAAAAGCGTTTCTCGCCCGGGGATCGACGACTCCGAGGGCACAGGTACCCTCTCCTTATTCTCGGTTGCCCGATCTTATTGTCGTATTCCTCGGCCGTTCACGAAACGCCGGGACGTTTAGCACGAGACGAAAAAGCTATGGGCCTTGAATGGACCGAGTTCTCGTCCGTCTTCCACGTGTGTTGAACCCGCACGGGGTTGCGTCTTTGAGGGCGCTGCCTCTCCCGTCTTCGCACAGGTAGAGGCATATTTTTATTCTCGGATGCAAGGTTCTACAGACGAATCCACGGCCCAAAACGCAAAGGTTCCCGAGATGAAAGAACGAAAGCGGGATGCTGAGCTAAAAGATTCCTCCTCAGGCGAGGTCTCGGATCGAGGATGAAGGATCGGGCGGCGCGGTTAGATCGGGCACGCAACGGGATAGCGTCAACATAGCCCATTGAAGGAAAAGAAAAGATGGCGGATTTGGTAGTTCGTAAGTTTATAGTCGACGGTACGGTCGCGCGACTCGGTAGGGACTCGCTTCAGGTGCAGGAATCACATGTCTGAAACGCGCGCGTCCCTACATCCATTTTCTTCTTTTTCCAGCCCTCGCGGTCGAAAAGTTTGCGGAACAATGGCTGGTGTAGAGAAAAAAGGTGTATATGTATGTGGGCTTCTTGTATGCTGCAGTTGGACCATTGAGGTATTTTTGGCATGAGTGCGACGACGCAGGGAAGCTCTTGGAAGCGTGCCATCGCGTCCCCCAGCTGCAGCATCTTTGAGGATCTCATTTTTTTAGGGGCGTAGCGGGCAGACGAAACGAGGGAGCCTGAAAGTTTAAACGTTGTATGATCAACGGGACATTATGGCTTTTAATTCTTAGCCCGGTGAAAAATTACCATTGAATCGGCATAAAGGAGCAGTGTCGGAGGCTATTGACCGCGCGGGGTTTAATGGTACTTCAGCGATGGGTAATCTTTGCGTTCATTTGAGATTACCATTTTGGTGGAGGGACGGGGCGAAGACGTTGAATAGCTGTTGGATCGAAACGGTTAGTGGCTGCAGAGGGTCGGATGGTAATTCGCGAGTAACCCTTGGATCCAACTTGTTTGTCATTAAAATTGATCGAAATATACAAATAATTCAACAAGGTGGTCGGGTGCAATTTTGTGTCATTTACTCTTAAGTGCCGGTGCAAAATGATATTGTATTAATGGCGCCGAAAGTACTGATAGGTTTGCATTATCAAAGTATATTTGAGTGTCAGGTTGTGCCATTAATGTTTCTATGAAGATTTCTCGGGCACATTTCGAATATATAATGTGACTACAGTCCTGGGCTAAAGAGACTTCAGCATTCGGTCAGATGTGTACCGTCTTCCGTGACATTCTATTGGATATCGACTCGAGAGAACGACTTTTCCATCCCAGCGGGACGACATATCGCAGGGGCCATTAATAGTGTCCACTCAGTCTCGCGTTGCTTCCGTCGGGAATTCGTGATCGTGCTTGATCGCCAAGCGAAATTCAATTGACCGAGGCACTTCACGACGCACAGTTGAAACGGACGAAACTTTGTCGGTAAAGCGGTTGAGCCCTATGGCCTCAGCGATAAGATCTGGCAATGTTATGAGGAACCCGCTCAGCGCACCGAAAGATGCTCTGACGTACTCGCGCACGGGCCCTGCGTCAAACTTTCCCCTTCGTCGGAGCTCTCGTACCAATCTACCTTCTTCCTACGGTATGCTCTCTCGTACATTTATTTCATTTTTTTTTCTATACACTACAAGGATGAATTTATGAATACACGCGGACCCGAGCCTCGACAGAAGTTTCGACACAAGTAAGAGATGAATCGATTACGGGGCACCGATAAACTGCCGCTGCTGCCGGCTGCCAGCGACTCTCCTCCCGACAAGACACCAAATTCTATTATCTTTGTTTTCGTCAACGAATATATATATTTTTTTAATCGTTTTTGCTCTCCGCTTCGAAAAATAAGCAGCGAGCATTCGAATCCCTTTCACTCCGTTCCGAGTGAAAAATTACCGCGCTCTCGGCCTATCACCAGTTCGCTGATGGCACCGCTTCGTCACTCTGCAACGACAACGCCAAAAACATCACGTTACTCGGTACTCCTCGAGAAGGATTGTTTCTCATTTGTTTGAGCTTCCTTTTAACGCGTACCTAACATGTCGGTGCTTGGGTTCAGCATTCTTTCGGAAAAAAGAAGAAAAATAAATCAACAGCTTTCGGTCAAGAATAAAATCGGACAAAAAATAAAGTAGTTCTTGGACAAACTTATGATCATTGAACGGGTTTTTTCGAAATGAAAGTTAGGGTCATACTTTCGTCAATTTTACAATCACATGTAAACTTGCAATGCACCAAGTTAATAACTCAACTAAAAACCAAACTAACTTAGGAAAGTAAGTTATGATTTTTCTTTATGTCTGCCTGATTCATTTTTAACGTTGCAGGAATGCTTTTTGTTTTACAACGTCTCGGTGTACCCGAATATGTTAGATAAGATTCGCTGCACGAATCTTATCGGGCCTTGGATATTACGTAGTCAGAAGCTTCTACGTTGGAGCCCAGCTAACGGTATTGTACAGTGTCTACAGCCATGGTAAATGTCTGCATGTATATATATATATATATATATAAATATATATATATATCTGTATGCACAGCTCGAGGATTGAACAACGAGTCAAGTCCGGTCCAGGTGCCGGGAGGGCGGCCGCTATGCGCCACAGCAGCCGGTGAGATGTTGCTCCTGGTGTGTGGACCTGATCTCTCCCTCGAGGCTCCCGAGCAACAGCTCGTGCCATTGACCGCCATTGACTCCCCCACGTTCCCTATAGCTATCGAATGTAACATGTACCTCGTACCTCCGTACGACACATCGCCTCGATGCGGATCTCTGGCGACGCTCCGGCGGCTGCGTACTCTTCGTTATCTCGCGAGAGACGAAAAAAAGTTAATGTCATTTTTTTTCTTTTATAATCGCAACGAGTGGTCATCCTGAGATTCGCTCCATCTGGGCTTCGGATATCGATGAAATCATATTTTCCTTTTGTGGAATTTTTCGCAACCGAATCTTGAAACTTTTGAATATAGTCAATACATGTGAATGTGAAAACATGGAGTCGGAATATGAAAGAAAATGATCCAAATAAAAAATTTGTTAATGCAATTTAAAAAATCATGTGTTTTTTGCGTTGTATTTTGAGGAATTAGATCTTGAAAAATCTAAGTTATTGGCATCGATGGAAGTACATATGGAAATAGCGAGATAGCATATGGAAATAATATGTAGATTTTTTATCGTGTCGTATATCGTTGATATTTTTTTTGCATCTCGGTATATAAAATCTTGCAAGTTTTGAGCTACGGACGGCGAACGAACGTGAATATGGAAATACGTTGATAGCGTATGGTAATGAAATTGGTATCGAGTTTTTTAAAATTCCTATTAATCGAGGCCGGGATAATTCATCGTCCGCCAATCGGAGACGGCGAAAGAGACACCTCGAGCAAAGCTCAATTACGAGATCTGCCGTTCCAACATTGCGATCGAATATCTCGGCAAGATCGCGTCGCATCGCTGTTTTCTCTCTCTCTCTCTCTCTCTCTTTCTTTCTCTCTCTCCAGATCTCCGAGCCACTGTGCTGACCAACGTTCGATCGGTCCTGCCGATACATCGGTCTGCCTTTGTACACCGCTTCCAGCGCAAACCCCACAGATCGGAACACCAAGATCACAATAATTTGTAAGTCAATAATTTTCTCATAATAAATCAATCATAACACCGTTTCGCGATCGGTTTTAAGATGCGATCGTTATCTAGCGATGCGATCTCACCAAAAGCCATTATATTCTCCCTCGATTCCCGAGCTGTTCCTTTTTCTTTAAATTATTTTCACGAAAAATTCCACGGAGCAGGTGTGAGAAAGATTTTCTGTGCAACGTGAAAAAATTCCGTTTTCCAGTGCAAATAATGTTGTTTATTTTCACAGAAAAGTGTTGATAAATGCGTCACTCCAGTAGAGTTTTAGGGACGGACGAGATTTTCAGTGTCGCCTGAATCGGTACTTGGCGACGTGGCCAAACGGTGAACTACCTGGAGAAAAACCAAATTCGTTACCTGCGCCGGTCTCCGCTGCAAATAGATTCCTGCATTATCCACGCCCAGATTCTCGTCCAGAACTACCAACTCCCTTCCGCAACATTATATTTCTTTCTTACTCAATAATTTTTTTACGCTCCGTGCGTGGGCGTTTTTGGTGCATTCGGCCGTATCTTGACAGTCGCTACCTCCAAACTTACGTTACTCGACCGCTCATAAACCTTCCTCACGTTCCCCGGCCCAACCTTCGAAACAGAAACACGGAATCTGCTTCGCGCGAGGGCGGCAACAGCGAAGAAAAATAAAAAAAATGCACCGAAATTGGAGAAAAAAAATCTTTGTGCAGAAACGTCCTTCTCAATCTATGAAAGTCAGATTTCAATCTGCTCGCTGGGCAAAAAATCAATTTTCCCACAATCTAATTCATCACCCACTGGGCAAAGATATCAAACAGCTAGAGTTGTTATTCTATTTTTTGTCGGCTGCGGCGAATCTCATTTAAAAAAATCCCAACCACGTCTACTTGCCTGGAAGATAAAAACGCATTCCTCTTCGATCCCGCGTCGTCGGTTGCTCACGCACATGGAGTCTGTTACACCGTATCATAGAGCTTCCTGGTCCTCAGCACGAGATTTACAATCGGCAGATAGGCGCGCGCGAGGAAAGCAATCTGATTTGCGAAGGAGATATTTCCGAGCTTCCTATATGGCTTCCAGTTCGAGCCGAAGATCTGCATCTTTCGCTTCATGGGTGTTCCCCGTGCTCCCCTCGGCTCCTCTCGCCTTTTTCCCCCTCCTGTTATACCGGCTTTATTTAAATAACATCTCCCTCATGTTAATGCACGCGCGGGTGCAGGGTAATAATGGTAATATAATCTACGTGGAGAGCCGAAGCCGGCAAAGAAAATGGGCCACGCTATCCAACCTCAACCCAGAGAGCGTACGAGAGACCGCGGAAGACGAGTGCGCGTGCTACTCGAGATGCACCAAAGAGAACCTACCTACCTACTTGCATGCGCCGTATGCATGTAACGCGCATCCACTGCTTACGAGTTACAGTTAATACGAGCTGGCGCGTCGTCTTTTCCTACTCTTCTCAGTCTTATTTTTCTCGTGGCGAACCGTCGTCCTCCGCGTCGGGATGTTTTCTCGTGAAAGCGTGTACCGCGAGCTCCTCCTTATGTGCCCAAGTAACCGAGCACATGGTATACATAGTACCGGTAATAGCACGTATATTAGCGGAGATACTTATACCCCGATCCGAGATGAATACACATATATAGAGAAGGTACACGCATCGTGTCGGACCTCGGAAGAGCCGCCTGCGCCATTCATTGGGCGTTGCCCTATCTCGGCTATACCCTCACTTATATCATTTATTCATCTATGTGTTCCGCTATTATGAGCGTCTGTATTACCGTCTCGTAAAATTTCGTACCGTACTGGGTGTAAGTCACTCGGCTGGACCGACGAATACTCTAATTATTTTCTACGGGATGTTGCATCGGCGCGAGCTGACTTACTTGTAACGATATCTCGAATGCCCACGCGTTTCATTGAGATTCACCGCCGGGCTATTGAATACACCGTTTAGTTGCTACAATTGTATGGAGATCCGGTCGGATTTAGACGGGACCTCAAATTTTTAATATTCTTTAAAAAAGAAACGGCGAAGTATTCTTAAACTTTCCGAATAGTAATCGTGTTCGAGAAGAAAAGCTGAGGAATTTGTCTCTTTGAATTTTTTTCCTAGGATGCGCCGTTGCGGAGAAAGCGAGAGCCGAAGCGCCCGACCAATGATAGCAACGAAAAGTATTGCAATTTTGCGACCGAGAGCTTTGACTACTGGTAAACGGAAAACCATACGTCGAAGAAAATTTTTCAACGGGCAAAGTTTGCTTGGCTTTTGACTCGAAAAACAGTCCCACGGTTATTCTTTCTTGTCGTTGTTGAAACTCAGGCGTTGCGTCGAGTAAATCGATGAAGGAATTCAAAATATGGGAAACGTGCGAGAGATCGCTCCGGTTAGTCACAGCGGTGAATGGAAACTGTCTATGGGCGAACTGCTCTACACGATGCTTATGTATATTGCTACACAAGAACTCTAGACACCCAAGCGACTGAGCTGAGAGGTGAGGTGACTGGACGCCAGAGCGGGAACAATTGATTACGGCGAGTCGCTGTCTGAGTGTACCAGACAGCCGCTTGCGAAACTCCGGCAGCTCTCCGGGGTAGGCTGGCAAGTTAAGTATAAACGCAGCGAAACGACTCGCCGGAGAGTCTTGCCGGTGACACATTGAGCCAACACGCGCCGCCTCGGCTGTACAAGCCAAGTTGCCACCGTCGTCGTCGCCGTCGACGCGAGCTATCACGGGTGCATACTCGGCGTCGATTCGCCGTGCCTCGCGCCTCCGTCCGCGCAACACCGTGTGTCCGCGCGCGCTCTCGTTGCGCTCAGTTGCACCCCGAAGTGTGCGCGCGGACTCTCCGCACGTAGGTGCACGTCGCGCCACGCCATCGCGGTAACACACACGACGCGGAACGATGAGACACGGAGCAGCGCTTCTCCTTAACCCACGCGTTACAACGCTTCCACGCCTATTCTTACTCCTCGTCGCTTTCTCCTCTCTTTTTGCGCTTGCTACTTTCTTTCCGTCGATATTATTCACAGCTTGCACCGTGAAGTTTGACCCGTGGGCGTTTCGCGAGCTGACTTTCGGCTGCAGCTCCACAAACTCTTCCACTCTATCGCGACGCGTTATCTGGCTGCTGCGCCAAAAAATTCTACAAAAGTTTAAGAGGATACTCGAAGTTCAGTTTCTTCGGCAAATGAGGCTAATTCCAACATAATTGGTAATAAATCCGAGGAACGGCGATTCGAGACAAACCTCGATGCCTTCCATCATGCATCACCGACCCGAGTTACGCGGTACATGTTCGTGCCACCTGAGTTACGCATCCATCGTATCTCTCTCCATGACGTCTAGTATCCTTTTTCTCCGATGCACGGCATCGAATATCCTCAGGGGCAATGGATCGTCGATCGTTTGATCTAATACCTACACCTTATATCGAGCATTTAGTATACTGTTACCACTGTCCGTTCGCTACCGCTGTATCTCCTTCGGCATACGCATCGTACAACGCTCGTTACTCGCAGCCTCGTGAAACATGCTTGTACAGAGAGCTTGATATAACAAAAAAAAAAATCATAATAAAAAACAACGAAAAAACAAGAAACGCGTGTGAATAGCTTCTGCGCATGCTCTTCGTCGATCTATTGCGCACGGTAGCTCTGTATCGCCTCTGCGAAGCCGTGCATCGTTCGAGGATCGTGAAGATGTTTCACACAGCCAGCTCATCGGGAATCAGGCCGAACCCTCTCTCCATTCTCGGGTACACGTAATAATAGTACGAACGACGGTGGTGAATTCTCGTCCTCGCGCTCGGGACACACGCTCGTTTAACCGACAGGAAACAAAGTGGGCGCATCTTAATGGATTACACTTGTAGGTATGCATCTCGCCTACCGGGCCCGCACTCGATCGAGCTCGGGGTTCTTCTTCCTCCTCCTCTGTATATTACCCCCGTACCGATATACACCGATAGGCTACCGAGATTCTCCCATAGGTATCTCGCCAATTACAGTGTACGCCCGGTGTATAAATACCTAACTTTATTACGAGCGCTCGGGGAACGTCGGGACCGAGCGTACAGGGCGCGGTACGCTTCGCAGCCTCCGCCCCGGTGCTCGAGGTTTTAATAAGGACGCGAGGATATAACTTAGCCGCTAACGCAGAAGAGAGAACGGTATGACTTTTTTAATGACTTTTTTTAACCATTTTTTCTCGGGCCTGAAAAAATTAAAAACCGAAGAGAAAAAGAGACTCGACTGGTAATGTGTCTATTTATTGATGAACTCATTTATAAAATTTTTTTTTTATAATTATTTATTAATTGTTATTATCTGGGAAGCTTTATGATGTTTATATAATGTAAAAAATTGTAATGTGCCACGAAAAAAATTTGTTACTGATTTCAATTGGGAGTGCCTCAGAGGAGGGTTATGCAAAAGCCTGCGGAGAGGACTCCCGATGTCCACGGAAATCGGTTATCCGTTGCCTCGTAATTTTAATACAGCTGCGAGAAGTGAGGCGGCGTACTGTGCGGAGGACCATTAGTTACCATTATTATCATTCGTTAGGTACGTCTCTCTACGTGCGCGGCAGGCGGAATTGAGCGCCTCGTGGCAGAGCAAATTGCTCGTTAATCTCCCGAGGAACTAGTAACCCCGGCTTTCTCGTTTCGGTCCGTGCGCGAAGTTGCAATCTATTCCGATGGAAATGGGGATGGAGAGAGAGAACGCTGGACGAAGTTTCAACAGTCGCGACATGTGTAGAAGTAAAATGTGTGTAAAATTAGAGAGTGTGGGGTTTAAGGGCGGAAGGTTGAACGTGCGGGATTGCATTGTGTAGGATTGAAATAGTGTAGAATCGCATGAAATGAAACGTCTGGAAAAGTGTTGGACAGTCTCGGAATAAAACGCGTGTCGCAACGACGTAGAGGTCCATTGTGCGTGCGAGCGTTAGAGTGACGCAACGAGCGGCGGGACTGTGTTTCGATCGGCGATCGATGCAGATCGAGAACTCACGCCTCTGAACTCTCCGTGCGGCGCAGTCTCCACCCCCGTGCGAAAGGGCGAGAATGGATTTCCGCGATATAGCCGCGGCGAAAGTTCACGGTCCCCCTTTGCGAACTGGCTCAGTTCGAAAGTATATAAACAGCACGCATCCAATGCAACACGCCTACTATACGATGCAAGGTCCGTAATTGTTGCAGTTAACGAAAACAATCGACTTGCAAAGGTCGACTGTCATCATCATCATTATTATTATTATTATTTTTGTTGTTGTTATTATTGTCATCATCATTATTTGAAAAGTTTGTCAATATTTCTTCGATTCTGTGCCAGTCACAATAAATGCATATCGATAGTCTAAAATTAAACTTAAAAACACTTGAAATGTCTATAAGCGTATTTATGGGTTGTATACAATTCCTTATGGTCTTAGGACATCGATACAAAGCTTTTTGAGCCGTATAGTGCTCCAAGATTTATTTAATCTATGTCGTACGTCTACACGTCGTCCCGAAATAGACATAAGAAATTTTCGAAAGGAAATAGAAAAAAAAACGAAAAATCTCTGAACCCATTGTGAGAGGATCGAATGTATGAATTGAGTGTGACAATGCGATTTTGCATTGCCGGTTTGTCTCCGATAAGTCGTGGATTGAAGCTCTCTCGAGACCTCGAGATATACCGAGTATACATATATATATATATATATATTTATATATATGTATATATATTGTTGGTGCAGCAGCAGGAGCAAGTCTCCGGAGCAAAAGACTATAACGCTCGGTCGGTGGGTGATAGAGGCGGGCGCCAGCCCCACAGCGTCGTCCGTCTGGGAATGCATTATCTCTCTTTCTATCCCCTATATGAAAATAATCGCGAGAGAGCCCGACGACGACTCACGCAGGATTTAAAAGCCGCCCTATAACACGCCGCGCATTATCGAACAATGCGTTCGCCCGGAGAGAAAGAGAGAGGGCGAGAGAGAGAACCGAGACACGCACATTGAATATTACTAGAGCGTCCGGTTTGCGTTGTGATTACACATACAGGACTGACGCGACGAAGGATTAACAAACGCCCCACGGAAGCTTAGCGGGCTGGAGTCTGATCCGCGAGAAACGGGATTAGGATGATCGATTATTTACGACTCAAATTTTTCCTATAAATCTTCACTTTTCAACACTTTGTTGTAAATTGTACTCGAAAAAAAAAAATTCGCTCTGAGCTGTTCCTTTCTCAGCGGGAAAAAATGTTCCACTCAACGATTAGGACTTAAATGTTTATCATCGATCTTCACTTTACAACTGTTGGCTATTTTGTTTTTGGACGAAAAATCATTCGGTCATTCGACGTCACAATAAGCGCGATAGGGCAAGGCGGGAAGCGAGAAGAAATAACCGAAGACAACAAAAAAGGAACAAACAGCAAAAGAGAAAAAGGAAGATAAGAAAGCGTGTGCATTTTCGGTCGCACGTGCGTGCGCAATAGCGTTGGATGCATACCGGTCTGAACGCTAGCCTGAAGGATCTTCGAGCTCTCAACGTCCTCCATAAGTTACCGGGCAGCCGACGGGCTTGTTCTGTTGACTCGTCGTTCTAATACACCGGATGGACCGTAAGTTTCACCGAGCCGCTGACACTACTACCAGGCTAAGCTCGAACGAGCGTTATAATGCGATACTCCCCCGCAAGCCACAATTTTCCCCCTCCTGAAACGGTAACACGCACCGGCAATTATTATCTGTAATAATCGAGCGCGACGCCGGTACAGATCATTCATGCGGCAAGGTGGCTCCTTGATTAATAATCGGGGGAATATCGCCGAGATTTATCGCTGCTCCGAAACACCCCGCGAGCTTCATTTCTCGTTCTTATTTTCAGCGATAAAAAAAGTATATAATTTATGTACAGATAATATATAATACTTCCGCGTAAAATATTTTACAGCTTTGATATAGCGTTCGCGAAAAATTGTTTGTATAGTTAGGTGTCTTTCAGGTTCGAAAGTTGTGGCCAAAAATTTGTACTGTACAGACCATTCGTACGCACATGACGAACACGAATCGAGGGAGACAAGATAAAAATAAATGAAAAATGGTGTTTACGGTTTCCGGCTGCGGGTATTCGTCCCGTGTGTAAGTACTTCGGGAACACAAGCGCACTCGAGCTGGTTAACGACAATGGAAATCTCCAATTAGAGAGCTCTCCGTCACGCCGCCCGTGCAGACACATTAGAGCCATGGAACTCTTTCCGTTGCGTCCTCTTTTCTCTTGCTAGGTAGCAACGACCGACCTAAAGTCACAAGGGCGTTGGTCCGACGATTAAACGCGTTAAAGTCGCGGACATGCGGCCTTAAGCTCTCCAGCGATTGTTGTTAGCTCTCGCTCGGTCTTGTATTTTCTTCGGACGAGGCTTTCGCGATATCGTCCTTCCTGCCTTATTCTCTCCTCCTTCGCATGATCCGCTCTCTCTTTCGTGGCCGCCGCCCCGTTAGTGTTGGCGCTCGTCGCCCTCTTCGGCCCCGAAGAGCCTCGGAGGGACTCGCAGACACATACGAGAGAGCCACTAATTATTATAATTAATTACGCGACGTCGCGCCGCATTCGGAGCGCGTTCTCCGCGCGTCCACCCACCCTTACGAATATGAGCGCTGGGCATGGTGAACCCGAGTCGCTCTCGTGTATTGTTAGAGCGGAATCTCCTCACGCGCGGAAACCTCCACCGGGATGTCCATCGCGATCCCGAATTGTTTCGTACAATTGATCGAGTCGTAGATCGGAATTGCGTCGGCTCGAGGCTGAGAACGTCTTCGAGTTCTCAGCCGAAATTTTTAGGTTTGGAAATACGAATTTATATTCGAGACACATTTGTCTATAAAAAAATTATTTTTTTGTAGTTCTATTGATAAAAGACGTGTCTCCAAATATCTCTGGTTTCCCCTGGTAGCTTCCCACCGATCATGGCTTACTCCTCCGAACATTAGGACAATTTTCGTCACGGTAATTTTCCTCGCGATCGACGTTCGACGAATGATTCCGATAACCAATGACTAACGACATACGAGAGGCGAAGGATGAACGCGGATCAATCGTGAACGATCGATAATTACAGCAATTACGTGCCAATTACGGATCGATCCGCAGGCGCCACTCTCGTTTCTCTCGCCCCTAACGAGGTCTGGCGGAGTCGAGGAGGATCACGTCAAAGACGAAGACCGAATCCGAGCGCAACGAGCAAGACTTAAAGAAAGATTAAAACATGTAAAGAATTTTTATTTTTTATACATGCGTATATATATATAGCTACGTACACACATGTGTGTATGTATATTCGTCACTTTCGTCCTTCGAGGCAAGGAAGTGTTAATTTCGAGAATTCCGGACACGCGCCGAACAGTAAATTATTTGACGATACTCGTGAAGCCTCCGGGTGGACCAATAAGGGGTCTAAATACTTTATTTCCGACGGTCAGTCAGTGGCAAACTCCTTGGTTACGGTTTAAATACACAAACATATCCTTTTGTTCTCCATGTAATAAACATTTTTTGTTTTTACTCTTGTTTGTGGCACAAAACAAATAAAAAATTATAGGCGCTCGTGCATAAGTTGTAAAAATTGCAAACTTTTTTTGCACTGTGAGGGCGTCAATAACAATAAGACCTAAGTTGCCCACTATTAAAAATACCGTGATTTTACTCGAATAAGAAGTTACGGTCACTGATATTCCGTTTATTTATTCACAATTTTCAAAATTGTATGTAACAAAAGATGTAACAAAAAATTCAATCCACATAAAAAAATCTGCACCTCTATTTTTCTTTGCCTAGAAATAATAATTTAGGCTGAAAAAAAAAATCTCAGTTGCGCAACTGAATCCCGGTATCGCGCGATCGCTTGTTTTTCTACTCACAACGCATCATTGTCGCTGATCAGTTGAGTAAACGGTCGCATGATTATTAACGATTTTAATGACATGCCTGCCGCCCGATTTCAATCGATCTCCTGACAGGCCGCTCCCGAGATGCAAAGACTTCCATGCATGCGTTTGTATGTTTTTTATTATTTTTTTCGATAATCAACTTGCCAACAACATGCTTAAGACTTAAAAAAAAAAAAAGATTGTAAGAAATCTTATACGCGCCAGATATGATAATATAATCCAATCGGACTGGCGTTCGTGCGAGCAGTGCTATTCCAATCCGGCGCGCATAGTTCGACACCAGAGAATATGTGCATATAGCGCTACATAACAGATATTTAATTACCTCGCGCTCCCTGCCAGACGAGGCTCGAGAGCCCATTAACTTTGTATAATTACGGCCACTCGGCTGGTTAATCGAACGAGGTGCTCGGTCGCGTCCCTCTCAGATATCTCTCTCCGTTAAACGTTAACTCCGTCGGCTTTGTAGGGGAGAAATCAATCTTGGTCAAGTAGATCGATCTTGCCCGTTAACGTTAATCGAACTCCTTCACCCCGCCGGTTATAATCGTCGAATACACACCTATGCACATGTGTGAAATACTATGTTGATTTTTTTATTTCATTTTTTTATCTACTATTAATGTATATCTGGCTCAAGATATCGCGAACTATATCTGCTCGAAACATTGCGTTTTCGTCGATTCGGTTTCTCAACGGGAACTCGGAATAAGAAAATATAAAAATCATTCTAGATCAAATAAATGCAAATAAAATGTAATCTGTCGCAATATGAAAATCCGTAAAATGTAGAGGGGTCTCTTGTGAGCACGAATAAAAATAACTTGTTTTATATACATAATGAGTTCTCCGGACGTTAAATTCATCAATAAAATTACTCTATAACAGAAAATAAATTTGAAAAAACGAATATCATCGAATCCGATTGAAAATCTCTTCCGCTATCGGGCGTCGACAGCAAGAGTTGCGTCAGTCCGACGAAAGTGCAATGAAAGAAAAAAGCCGAAAAAAAATAGCAATACAAAAAGAAAACAAGACACAGAGTCGGAGTAGTTGGCTCGTTGGGACTTCGGTACGTGCAGTAAAGCCATGCGCGGAGACAACGCAACGGGCATGCGGGACTCGGTTTGTGTGTTGTACGGCAGTGAGGTGAAACAGATTGAAATATAAGGGCGGAAACGTTGCCAATTAATAGCATTATAAATTCAGGTCTGCCTTTGCTCCGATCTCTCGGGGCAACCGGTCGCCCGTGGAACAATGGACTCGAGAGAGAGTACTCTTACTCTGCGTCTCCCTCTTTGCCCACCGTATGTTTGTTTCCCCAACAAGAGCAAGAGAGATATTCGGATGTGTGTACATGCGCGCACCTCTGCTCGGGCTCGTTTGGACCGAGTGCAGTCACGGCTCGCGCCGTGAAAATCCACCGAGCGCGAACTCAAACGCGGCCCGGATAAGAGAGAACAGCCGATCGGACTGTTAAAAGGCCCGCTATCAATGAGGAGTGTTTTACAATGTCGTAGCAATAATGACGCGCGTTTTATATCCCTGTGCAGATAAGTACCGAAGCTCTACCAACTAGCGCAAATATATATATATATATATTTATTTTTTGTCTATTTTTCAAATGTTTTTTTCTTCGCTCACTTTTGTTTTGTGTGCATGTGTATAGTGGAACGAAACAATTACTAAATGTGGTTCGTTAGCCGGTTGCGAAGGCGAGCGCGCTTACAGTGCGGAGTTCGACGGTCCTGCGAGATCGGTGCACGCCACACCATAAGTCACGCGGGTCGTTTGCTGGACGTGTCTCTTGGCCGGGACGTTTTGTTCTTGCCAGCGCCTCCCCCGCTCGCACCGACCATGCATATCGGCTGGCCTTACTGCACGTGCCGATACGTTGATAAAACAGAAAGAAACAAAAAGAAAAAAGATTTTTTTTCTCTCGAAAGACGGAAGCCGAATATCCGGACGACAATGAAGCGCGGTTATCGGGGTTTCAATTTATTACGAGTAACATTTATCAACCCTCTGTAATTCACGAACTCTATGTCATTTGTTAACCCTGTTTGGGGCGTTAATTAGTGATCGAAGCTCTTCAGACATGAAAAACGACAAGATTTGTGTAGCAACGTTTCGTTAAATTTTTGTTCCCCGTCGTTTCGAAAAGTGTTGTCGGCCTAGAATTGGACTCGATGATTTCATCGTGCGGCATCGTTCCGAATACTGCGAGACAGAGGTAAAACGTAATTGCACCCGTCTCTCCGGGTAATATCGGTGAGAGTTATCGTACTCCGCTGGAAAGTTATCTCGGGCGAGGATCTACGAGGGGAGAAACAGGCGGCTGCCGGTCCTCGGTGAACACACAGCCCGACTATTCTATTCTCCGTTTCCAGCCCGATAGTTTTCACCGCTGTACACATCGTCGGCCCCGAGTGCCGCGAACACAGGGCTATCGGCATTCTCGAGGGATTCGGCCGCAAAAATCGCCACTGACTCAGAACTGGAAGCACTTTACGAGGGTGTCCTGCGCCGTCACGTTTCGCGAATGCACGTATCGAGCGACGTGTGTGTATATGTAAAACGTACGTATGCACGGCGCGGGGGGAGCAATAAATAACGCGGGCCGCGGTATCGATAATCGGCGGTACTCGCGCTCAAACCTCGCGGCCGGACCAGCCTCGGTCTATTATTATACCGGTATAATATACTCGCTCGTGTGTATCCAAGTGTGCATACATACGGTCAGAGATCGATCAAATATAATCGTTAGCTATTGCACCTCCTCGCCCCACCCCATCTCCCTCTAGACCTCTCCCCGAAACCCTCGTTCGAGATCTTCGATATCTATTCGATACATCAAAATTCATAGGCAACGTAGGATTCTAACCTTTGCGATCGATTTTATGTGACTTATTTTGTAATGCGCTTGCGCCGGACTCAATACACTTGTAGTCGTTGAGATCCTTTTTTTTTTTTACAGCCGTTAATTTTTGGCGCCCGATTTCAAGCAAATTCAAGCCTGGAACGACGGCCCGAAGGAAATTTGGCTCGGGGGACCAAGTATTATCGGCGTTCTAACATCTGTGCAAAAAATAACTTCAATATTCATCCAATAGACGTTTCAACATTTTCCATTAAAAGTTTTATAATTTGTCTAATAAAAGTCCTGGAGTTTGTCCACGAAATTCTTTAATATCGTAATCGACGGCCCCCGAAGAAAAGTTCTCATCGCTCGCTTGCCATGAATTATCGGTGTTCCCGGAGCGATCGCGCGGCGAGAAGCACAACATCGGCGGTGTTTCTATTCGCAACAGCTCGCGGAATTTTTTGTTTTCTCGGTACACGGCTGCACTTTCCGTGGCGCCAGGGAGGATAGTCGCGACTCGCGAGGCGTACGCTATGCCGAGATAATCGGCACGTCGCTCGAACCTGCGGCACGGCTGTCAGGCTCGTGTATACGTAAATACATTTACCCATTTGCTTTGCAGTTCTAATATGTGTGCCACCTTTTGTTTCTTCCTCTGTTCGTTCGCCCCGCTCGGTTCCACGATCCGCAACGCGCACGAAATGTCTATTCGCAAGAATCCGAATACATCCATATTAAAGTGTATTATACCGATGCAATGGTGCGATTTCGTCATTACTGTGAGAAAGTGATTCCCATGCCCGATTTCGTACACTCCCACGCACGATGCATCACCTTATTTATTTATTTATTTTTATTATTTCTCTATTCTGTTTTTCGTGGTGGGAGACTTGGGAATCGTCGCGGCCGAGCAGGAACGATATTGGGGAATCGACTCGGAAGTTGGTGATATTTTTTTCGAATCGACGATACTTTTAGTCCTGAGTCAGGCGTAGTGGTCTGTATGAATTTCGTTGGCGACAACACGGTCAATTGCCGGGCGATCGGGGTCTCGTTTATTCAAGCCGGCAGAGCCGATCGTCGTCGTCTCGAGTGCGAAGGATCGTTTCGCACTTACGGTCCGGCCGGTCTCGAGAGTCGTCGAAGTAAGAGGCTGAGAGCTCGTTTCGCCGACGGTGCTGTGGAGATGCGGTGATGATTTCCCGCACGCACAACGAGCTCCGGCGAGAGCTCGGACTTGTGGCAGGCGTTGGAGAAATTGTTTATTCGTGTAGACGAGCGAGCCGTCCGAGTTCCGAGAGGAAGACCAGGAAAAATAAAAAAAAATATAAAAATAAAAAAAAGATCGCGCAAAATAAGCATCGACGAAGAGGGCGAGGAAAACGTCCGCACAGAAGGCAGAGAGGAAGAGAGGCGAGGCCGACGGGAGAAGAGGTGGCGAAGGTGGACGAAGAAAAGGGAAGACTTTGAAGGAGCTCGGCCTGCGCAAGAATCGTAGCACAGCCGCTGGAGAGCTCGCCGCGCGGACTTCCATCGAGGGTAAACCGCTCTTCTGGCTGTAATAACTCGCTACAACCATCCAGATAGCATCTCGACAAATAGCAATGTCTATCTACTGTACGCAGGATAAACTCCTGCACGGATCGGGCGGCAGGCCGGCAAAACGGTGTCTGCCGACTCCGATCAGACGCAAGTTGGACTTTTCGTTTCGTCCTCGACGATGATTAAACATTCTGACGGTGAAACATTTTTTTCTATTTTTCTAAAATCAAATACGCGTGCGGGCTGGAAACGTTGTTCTTTGGGAAAAAAAATTTTTTAAGTCTTACCGAAAACGACAAATAAAATATATCTGAGGATTTTTACAGATTTTTTTAGAACATTAAGATTTTCGAAGGTTGCGTCGCGGAGCACTCTAAGACCTTGTTAAACAAGGACTTGGAAATATTATACATGATCGCCAAAGGTAAGCAAAGTCTGAAATAAATTTCCTAAATATCCGACCAATTCTCTACCTGCATTTTTAAAAATTGACTAATTATTTTTTTATATAATAAAAAAAAAACCCGCCCGATGAACTTCGTTTCACGGCACGTTCTTTCAGGACGGGAATGTGAAGCTACAATAGAATCTCCCGATTCGTCCACCCCGGGCTTTGACGGTGAGATTTAGAAGTTAAAAAATAATTGTTATTGGACAATAAATACGGGATAAAACGGACGAAGAGAAGCGACGGGTTCCGGAAAGGGTCGGAGCTCAGCCGCGGAAGGAGAAAGATGACCGGTAGGCTGGCAAAAGAATGAGGTGGTTGATTTAGTGATAGTCGGCGGTGTACAGGGCGCCATATACTGAAAGGAACACCACGCGGCTGCCGCCACAGAGCGGCAGCACGCGGGTTAAAGACTCTCGGGCGAGCGGCCGCGGCGCGCGCGGAGTGATTCATTCCGCGGTAATTACCTACCGGTACGGGCGGTCAAGATTAGTCGTCCGACTAATGTGCCTCGTGGAGGCGAGACGGAATTACACCGAAAGGGGCAAAGGAGTGATAGAGCGGAACCTGAAAACCGGACGAGATTTGTGCGTCTGCGAGGAGCGACGTATAATTCACGAGGATCTGCATCCTGTGCTCGTGCGGCAGGAGAACTATCCGACGCAAGGACGCCTCCCAAGTTCCAATGTCTTTCTTCCCTTCTATTTTCGGGAGAAAAAAATATTGATGATAATCGAAGGTTCAAGAAAAGACCTCGATTTTCGAGTCAGGACAGTTTGAGGACGAATCCAAGTGTTCGAAGTAGTCGACACTAGCTAAAGAAACTTTTTATCACGATAATTGTTTATCGTTGCGTTTTGTATCTCAAGTTTCGATTTTTCACTTCCGCCCCTATGAAATTTTTGCCACCTCTCAGCGTTCGGTCATTCGAGTTCTGCGCCGTTTCGAACGAGCAGTTTCCCCCTGTGGCTGGCAAGTGTCGTAAGCCCGTTGTCCACTGGACAGTGAGGTCTCCCGACCTCGGCAGGATGGATACGGACGACCGGCGAACCCGGAAGGTGAGCGCGAAGGAGCCGTCGAGCAGAAGCCGAGCGTCGGTGACTGCATTCGCGAGAGTAATAAATCCCGAGGTGGACACGGAAAAAATGCGAGGCAAGGTCCACCTGGAATACGAAGGCGAGTTGTAACGAAACAAATAAAAATTACGTATCGATTCACACTTCGAGGTCGAAGGACGTGGATAGGAGCCGAGCTGCTTTCTGCGCATGGGCGCGCGCATCTTTCAACAAACTCTCTTCGGTTGTTCTCCGATGTGGAGAGGAAATCCATTCGGTGATCGGAGAAGTCGGTAGACGTGTGAGCGAAGAGGAGAAGAGAACCATCGGTGAGTTACACCGAGGCGAAGACGGACGCATAACACGACAGTGAAAAGGCTCGTCGTGTGTCGCGCTTTAATCATCAGCGCGCTAAACCAACGTCGCTGAGGGCGGCAGCTCTCCCAGTGACGAATGGCTTCGGCACTGCTAACGCGATCTCCGTCTTTTCGCAGCCGCGATTATCACGCGGAGAGTTTGGAAATCCACAGATATTGCGTATCGACGAACGAAGCATCGAACATAGCAACCTATATGGTGATTATCGGGATTGCAATCCGGATTTTGATGGTGTCGGAATATGGTAAAATAATCTTCTATAATAATGGCATATTAGTCATATTATTAAAGAGTATATGTATATAAGTAATGAGAATAAAGAGCGCGTGTGGTCTGTCGATAACTAGCGATGCAGTTTACATTAGTAGAAGAATATATACATGAGAGTATATATAAGAAGTCGTCTTGGGTCTGCTTTGTTCTTGAAGCATAGATGACTCTTTTCTCTTGCAATCTCATTCTTAGTCTCAGTTCTTCGACGACTCCTGATAGGATAATGCTCTACATTAAAAAGACTCTATATTTTATTTATTAAACTGATCCAATAATCGAATAGATGGTTCCGAGTAAGAGTGTTTAGCCTTACGCAAATGTCACCCATGCGTGTCTCGCATGCGAATCGTTCTCTGATATGCAGGTCGGTAACACTGCTTTTCGAAACCGACCTCTGCGTTTCCTACTCAGCGAGGCAATCCTTATTCCGGCTATTCCGTACGTCTGTGTTGAAAATAGGGCATCAAGGGCAGAGGAGAGAGTTCGAGATCGGGGAGTTTGTCCGGGCACAAGATTTATGATATCGCCGGACGAGGGAAGACAGATACGGACTGGTATTGAAGATAGGACGGTAATTTCAACGGATAAGCTGCCTCGTGCGCGTGAGCATACAGTGTGCACTGTGCACTGGCTTGACGCAGCACAAAGGACACGCGACTATCGCGTGCTGCGGATGACAGTTGACTGCGCGCCCCGTGGCAACAGCACCGGCGTACACGTGACCGGGGAAAGGATCGGAAAGGAGAGGCTGCGAGAGAACTATACGGGCAATCGCGTGCACGAGCACGGCTGCGGAATTGTATCGCCGAAAGTATCGATTCTAAAAGCATCGGTACTGAACGACTAAAAATTCGCAACGAAAAAAATTTGGTAGAATGGTTGGATCAATTAGTATGCTGGAACATTAAATATACTGAACTTTTTTGGTTCGTTGAATAAGTTCGTCCAAGTAATTGCTTCGTCCGTTTAATCAATTGATCGAACTACTTGTTTCTTCCATTTGATTAGTTGGCCTAAATAACGGTTGGTCCATATCATTCCATGGAGTCCACGGAGATTTTTTAATTATATACCTATAATACTTTTTCGATGACTAATTTCAGATGACGACGGCTTCAAGTTGAGCCACATAAATTTCTCGACAGGAGTTTCAAAAAATTGGTTTGGTGTGTAAACTATTCGACACTGGCTCGGGAGTCTTTTCGGATTGTTGTGCGCATAGCCGGAGCTTGTGCAGCTTGTATGCACGTTAAAATTAAAGTCCTCGATTTATATTGCATCAGAGTGGCTAGACGAGGAGCGAGCGGGAAACTTTTGGATGAATAGCCCGAGGGGTGTTCCGCGTACACATTGAGCGAAGCATATGCCTTCGTGGTCCACGGGGGATGAGAATCGCGCTGACTAGCCCAGAGGGGATCAGAGATGGCTTCACCTGTGGGAAAAACTGGTCGATTCCACTTCGACCCCCCACATATCCCTGTGTGGGAACTTCGATCCGTCATCGTACAGATTTTCGCAATTTACACCCGTTCCGATATCGCTACCCACGCTTCACTTTCCCTCGATTCAGACACCCCAACCGGAAACTGTGTCTCGCATAATCGAACCGTTGCTACCGACGGGGACGTAAATGTGAGAGAAACAATTCTTCTCAGACTCCCACGGATACGATAATAATCGAATAACTCATGTTTTCGCATTCGCAAATATTTCAAAGTATTAAGTGTATACTTATTCGATAAATGTATACATATTTTCACGTTCATTCTATAATATTTTTAGGTACAAATATTCGATACATTGATTATTCATATAAATGATTGAATCAGCAATCGAAGAAGAATTATGAACTAGTGTGGAAACATTTGGTGAATGTATGAACCGTTTTTACGGTAAATTTGGCAATACATACATTTTTTCGTTCGACACTGGCGATATTAAAAAATCCACACTCAATCAGCTATGGTTTGAGTTTTTTTTTATTTTTAAGGGTCCGATAAAGGAGATCCGGAGTTGTAGGACGGATAAATAACAATACCTCGGCGTTCCGTGCAACTATTTCGAACTGTGCGAAAACCGGGTTTAGCCAACAACGGCCATTCAGCGTGGTATAAATTAATTCAGCTCGTTAGCGAATCCCCGGCTCTTAGAGACGCATAGCTTCGCCTCTCGAAGCTCTCGAACGCGCGCACACAGAGAGTCGCGGTGTGTGTACCGTTGAAATTGTAGTTCCTCGTCGAATAAGTCGCCGGAAGGGGTTTAACGCACTCTCGCACGCGCTCGATCACAGCACATTCGCGCTCGTTACCGGTACGCGCGGGAGATACACCCGTGGTGATATCCGAACGAGTATTCGTTCTCTCGTCGACCACGCTCGGCGAGAAAGAGAAGAAAAAAAAAATAAAAGAGCGGAAAAAAATAGAAGGCAATAAAAAGCGAGAGGAAGAAGTGAAACAGAGAAAACATATTATATAGAATTCGAGCTCGACGATAGGGTCGTCGATGCGTGAGAGGCCGTGGCAGCCAGAGGCTATTTTGCACCGGTCCCTTCTGCACGGATGTGTGCAAAGCTTACGCTCGAATTTATCGTCCCGAGCAACAACTCAGATTTGAACTCAAGTTTCAACTTAACTCACAACTCGAGTCTCAGTTCACGTTTCAATTAAATATTTAATTGAAGTCACAATTCAAGTTTTTATTCGAGCCTGAATTCATATTTGAATTTAATCCTGAATCCAAATCTGAATTCAAATTGGAAATCAAGTTTAAATTACAAATTTGTGTTTAATTTTAGGTCCGACCTAAAGTTCGAACTACAGGTCAGAATCGAGTGGCTATAAATCCGATAGGGGAATGATAACTATGTAACAGTGGATATCACTACTGGTAGAGTGAACAGAATTGCGTACGACACTAACTGGGTCATATTATCAGATTAATTAGTACAGGGTAACCACACGCATATTGTGCGTTAGAATTGGAAACACTGTAGTACGCGTTGCGGCGCAACTGTAACAGTTACCGAGGACTGTAAGATCGCTAACGATCGGCTAATAACGTGTACTATCGGTTGGCATTCTGTGCTACCAGATCGGTACTGCCTCTGGGAGAGACCATTAGGCGAGATCGTTGGGCGAGAAAGAGAGCATATTCAAGAGACACCGAGAGGCGTTTGCCTTCGATCGGACGCGTGCGGCGCTACTGTCATCGGTTATATATAATGGGTATAATGGGTATAAAGTTGTCGATAGGATTTCTCTCTGATGAAGTCGTATTAATTAAAAATGAATGCCGTACCGCGAATCGGCGGGTGAGTTGATGGCTGCGCTACGCACGCAACTTCTCGTGTTGTCCGTTCGTCCAGGCTAACTTTCAATTTTTCCGTTTAACATCGCACGACGCGAAATCTTCGATCCCACGAATGATTTTACTTTGATTTTTGTGCGTAAAAAAAAATTTAATCCATCAACAAATCTAAAATCGTCGAAAGTGTCAATCATCTCGAAAAATATTCTGTCAATTTGACAAATGGTAAAACATCTTTATAAATTTTTTATTTGAAAATTGAAAAAAAAAAATTATATTATTTTTTGAATTGAATAATGATTTCGGACTCGATCCGTTTCAGCCGGGACGAAGAAGGTGACGTTCGTTTTCTCGTAAGTGGCGTGCAGTTGGCAGGAATTTAAATCGATGTTATTTTATTCTTCCGAAAGGAGGTACTCGAAAATTCGACACGTGACGCTCGTTCTATCCTCGCTGTACGCGTTTTTTTCTTAAGCGCTCTAACGTCACGGTAGCAAAATCGGTGGCAGCCAATTTCGGTGACCTTCGACCCGCTTGATGAGGGGATTCGTGAAAAATTTCGCGGCTAAACCATATATATACATATCGAACGACCGAAATACGTTACCCAAATCGGTTCCCACAGGTCCACTCACGATCCCTCTCCCCAACATCCACCGTGCCGAGAGCATATTGTCCCTGTTGACAAAACCCACGGGGGTCGAGTCGACTCGACGCGGCTGTGGCGCGGTTCATATGCGGGACACTGTCTACACGCATCTCGATCGTGTGCACACAGCCAGTCACACGCAGTCTCGTTTCACCCTCGTAACTAATAAACTCTTCTGAATCGAAGCCTCCGATGCCCACGACGAAACTTGGACTGTATGAAAAAAAAATTGTAAAAAAAAAAATACCCTTCCAACTTTGAATTGCTGAATTCGTTTCTGCCGCGTGAAAGAAACTGTACGATTTTTTTCAGCACGCTTATAGATTAAGTGCAAAATTTTTAATATCACAGAAATTCATCAATGTATTGTTTTCAACAACACATAAATGTAACTAAGAATACCACATTCGAGTGAAAAATTTGTTCTCCTTAAGCAGACAGTTCAGCATCTCCATCGTACCGGCCAACATCCGCGCGCATATGTGGCCGAGTTTCCTGAGGGGTTGCATTCGAGTTTCGGTGAACGGTGTCCCGAACAACGGAGCCGCCGTTGATGATCGCGCACCCTCGTCCATGGGCCATCATCAGCGGCCACCCTCGCCGCTACCGGTTCGACGGCACTGACAAGAGCGGGCGGGTGGGAAACCGTGACCACCATCTCATTACCGGTTCCCATGGGTGCGTTCGATGCGTGCGTGAGCTTGATATAGTGCTCTCCTCTCTCTTCCCTATTAATTCGTTCGTTCTTTCACTTCGGCGTAATGTCGGGCCGGGTCGCGTGTGGCCCTGTGCAGGTCCCTGCCTCGCTGCCGGTCCAGCGCTACCGGAGGGTGCATCGCATTACGTAATTGTTACGAGGGATCGTGCGGTGCAGTAGCGGCGCTGCGTGCGAAAACGTCTGCGAACGACATTCGAGTGCTACGAACGATCGGAATCGTTTCTATATCTTTTTTTCTTCCTCCCTATTCGAAACTTCATTCACGCCTCGTGTACGCCGCCTATTGCGCTCATTGTATCGTCTCTGCAACCAGCGGCGAGATATCAATTTCGACATGCACTCGAAAGCTCGAGTGTATTTCGAGTTGACGTAAAAAAAAAAATACTGCTGCAGAACAGAGGCGAATAATAAGCGCTATAATTTGAGGTATCGTATATAAGCAAGATTCACTGACTTTTCTGTGGGGTACATTTTTTCGTTAGTTTGTAGATTTTCGTAATTTCATCTGAGCAAAATGCGAATCTGCGGTAATTATTGCGACGATTCTCGTGATGACTATCGGGATGATTATTAATATGATTATTATTCGTGGCGATCTCTTATTCTGCAAGTCGCGATACGAAATTCCATCGACTCCGACCAGTCACAATAAAGTTTGTCAGTGGCGGTAAAAAAAACTGCATATCTCTTTCCCACAGACGATCGTTTCATCTCGTGAAACCAACGACCTCATTGACGGATCCTCCTGGTCCTAAAGCGGGCTATTTCTCCCCCTCGATTGTTAAACGAGCCCGCGAGCGCATATGCTACGGGACGAGAAGTTATCTCGGTTGCTCTATGAAATCAAACCCGAAGCAGATCCCAGGAGACTGCGATCTGGAGGCCTCGTGCTGTGCAACCCTCGTTTAATTAGTAGATCGCGGGCTACCGCGATCAGGAGAGTCCCAAAAGACGACCAACAGTACTCGAATGTCTGTATTAGCTAGTCACAAATTTTACGACCAATTTACTAGCCAAAAAAATATATGATTTATGTTTTAGAATCGGACTCTGGTTTTTTCACCGTACGTCATGTAAAAGTCTGGATCGATAGGAAAAACGGATAAGCCTTAAATTCTTCGAAGTTCTCAACAATTTTTGTTTACTCCACTTGCATTGTATTTTAATTCCCAAGTGAGTACTTGTCGCAGTCGAAAGTAAGGAGGATTGTTAGTCGAGGATGCAATTCCTGATCGACTCTTCATTAAAAAAAAAAAAAAGATATAATATATACACAAATAAAAAAAATTATTCACGAATGTTGTAATATCTCGCACGCCCCTGGCGATAAATCAGTGACAAAAGTATCGGAGGCACGTGATACGACTCGGCGACGTTCTCGTCGGTGTGTCGAGAGAGATTCGCCGTAAGAGCACTATCCGCCACTTAGGTCAATCGTCTAGAAATCCTCTATGACGCACATCCGGCATGCGTTCGAGTAGCGAATCAGTAACGATGAGCCCTCCGTGCGAATATATACGGCGCGTACACATTGCCGATGGAACGATACAAAGGCGTTTCGGTGCCCGATTGACAGTGTGACGGAGATAGAAATTTTATCTTGCGACGGGAGCTGCACGAGGCTGTTCAAGCATCGGCCACTCGGCCCAATCGGAAGCTCGTTGTTCCCTGCACCCTAAGCCGTACGATATGGCACATACACACTCACACACGGACACGTTCATATGTAACACGCGCGCGCGCAAAAGAACTCTCCCCATCAGCGTTATTCCACCCGTTGAATCTACGAGTGAATTGCAGAATTGACTGCAATTCAGAGCGCGGCTCGCTCGCACACGCCGGAAATCCGAATTGTCAGGCTCCACTCGGCTACATATATATATTGTGTGTGTGTGTTTTTTCCCTGTGATCTATCGTCGGATCCTTTAATGTCCGGAGTAGAGTAAGTTGAGGAAAATGAGTATTCGATTCAACGCTTCACCGAATGACTTTCCATTAATATATTCATTTTTTTTAAATTGCAATTGCAGTTGCGAATTTTTAAAAAATGCAAATCTTGATGAATGATGAAAAGAGTGTGATTTCGGAGTTTGGAGCGCAGTAAAAGATTTCTCAGCTCTTTGAAGAGCTCTATTTAACGGCTCGATGAATCAGTACAAGATTTCTATCAAATATTCGTATGCTTCACGAAATAGTTAAAATAATGAGAACGATTTTTACAAATTTTATTCAACCACTTTTTCCCAAACAACCCTAATGTCCACTTAATCAAGGACAAATTCCCTCCCTGCGCGAAAAACGAGCTTCAAAGTATATTAAAAAAATTACTTTCCTTGTCTAGGAAAAATCGAATCCTCCCTTCGGTTCGACTATTCCCGTTCTCGCGCGCCGTCGCCGCACAATAGGCCCTATTTATTCGGAAAATTAATCGAGCGGCGTGCAGCTAGTGAGGGAGTCACTAGGACGGAATAGAAATCTCAGTCCCCCTCATCGTTACCGGGATGAACGAGGGTAGATAAGTGTTACGCTGCGCTGGTTGAACTTTCGCGAAAATCACACGGCTCAGACGAAACGCGTAGATTGGCATGCTGCGTAGCCGGTGCCCGGTGCAGGTTCGACAGGATGCGCGGATGCTCAAGGCACGCGACCTCCAGCATCGTGGGACCGGGCCCGCTTCGGCAGGGGTGCGGCAGCAACCCTGCGCTCTCCTGTGAGACCGGGACTCGATCATGTATATTGGCACGCGGCATATTGCGACCATCTCTCACCGAGGACTCCGTTCATACTTCTCTTACACTCGATTCGTCGCCAGTGTTTCCAGACTGGTGGCCACTGGAGGGGAATTTTCCCGGGGGAATAAGTTTTGAAACACACCCCTCCTTACCGAAAGGCACCGACGCTTGGCGTGAATTATCGGAGTCGTGTTTTGACGATAACACAAATTTGGGGCCGGTCGAGAGCTCAAAGGGTTGATCGGGATTCGCTAAAGCGCTTAGTTCTTTGATATGATAATCGGGAAGATGGATCATACTTATCCCAATAGAGGGAAAGATTGGAATGCAACAAATTTGTTTGGTCCAAATTCTTTTTAAAAAATTATTAGTTTTTATTTCAATTTTTTGGATTGTAGCTTGAAAAAATGAATAAAAATTCACGGTATTCTTCAAGTTACACTTTTTTGATAGCACAGTAAGAAGACATTGACTATAGGCATTCGTCTTTTTCGTGAAAATGAGAAGAGCTCATTTTTTCGTGGGTAAGTTTTCGAGAGATTCGAAATAAAAGAGTCCACGAATTATTAATTTCCGCTGGGAACGTTCTGAATAACTTCAAAGAAACATTCAAAATTTCTATGGTATGCTCCTGTTTCCCATCTATCGTTCGTTTTCAGAGCCGGGTAGTGGAATTGGAGCCCCTTCGATTCGACTACCATGAGAACACGAACCTCCGTTGTTGAAAAATTCCACCGAAATTAATTCCTACTCTTTCATTTTTTTCGATCCCCTACCTGCATGCAGCAGGTACGCGGGTATTCGTTGTGATCCGCGCTCGTCTCCGGTGAATTCGGGCTAACAGATATAAACAAATTAATTCGATGGGGCGCGATTCGGGCGCTCCCACGTTGCATCATTCAGTCGTCGAATTCGTGGGAGACCCGCATGATCCCAGATTGTCGCCGGTCCACGTACGTCCCGACTAAACCAAAATTTACCCAACAAACCACCAGACTCGTTCGATAGCTATCGGGATCCCCCTTGTCGACCCGTATCGTTTCATTGAACGGAATAGGCTGGAACGCCGCGTCAACGTTGAATGCGCGACGCACCGTAAGCGCGATAGGTGAATTCCGGAATCTACGCGATTAAGAATTCTCGACCGAACGGCAACCGCGTTAAAACGACTGTGATGGATGAGCTTTGAAAAGAGAAAAAAAACTTGCACCCAAGAAATAAAAATTTAACTCGCATGAAGATTAAGAGCATTGAAACGATTGTGATGAGTGAGTTTCGAGAAAGATAAAAATAATTTTTCCGACAAATATATTTCCTGTGACAAAAATACAAATTTTAAATACTTGACGCAGGTTTTATTTTCTTTTTAAATTATTTTTTAGATTATTTGACTTTAGATATAATTCCACACGAGGAGAAAATATCAGACCCGGATATGTGTTATTTTTACGATTATGTATTTTTTTATGATGTTTCAACTATTATTATTTTTTAATTTTATTGCTTTTTCGCTTTGTAATTTTCGAAGATACCAATTAGGAATTTCGAGGGGACTGAAATGTTTTCGACGTATAGAGAAGGACAAGGTTCCGGGAAGAGAACAAAAAAAAATAGACAAATTTTATCTCCATTGAGAGAGGCGTGGAACTTGTTCACCTGACGATGAGTCGTCCTCGATGATATTTCGTAAATAATAAAACCGTGCGGTGGAACTGGGTCGATGAGAGATGCAAGTATCTTGGTGAGAAGCACGCAGTAGGTGTCGATTTTGCCCCTCCCCATTAATCCACACGATATCTCGAAGTATTCCAGGGGTCTTTTTGGGTAATACTATTTGTCATTGTCTATGGCAGACGAGCCTTTCACATCACATCGAATACTTCAAATAATAATAATAATAATAATAATAACAATAATAATAATATATCGAGATAATATATATAATCGATATCGAATGTGATCGTTAAACTGCTGCTAACTATCGTAACGTGTTAGAGTCGCGTGTGCTAACAGTTGAAAATGCCGCGAGAAATTCGGACAATAACTCGAAAAACGTAGCGATGATGTACGTTACTCGAGTGAAAGGGGCGGGAGGACACGTAACCGCGACGTAACGTCATTCTCTTTCTCATTGGGATCGTCGAACGAAAAGCCAACATTTTGTCGAAGATTTACTGCCCCCGAAAGGGGGAGGGGGGGGAGTTACTGAGACGTTTGTTTTCTGACCGTAGGTGAAAGTTGATTGTTCTTTAAAATGGCTATTTAATATCGAACGACTTAAAAAAATGACTATAGACAACGCTTCCTAAAAGATGATCGACTGGCACCGCCGCTTCTCGACATAACCCGTTCATAAACAATGCCGGTACACATAATGACCGCACAAATGTCGATTTCCAACCCAACAGTATACTTTCTCGGACCTAACGAGCCCGAGTCTTTGACTATTATCTCGATAGAGAGGAGTGCGTACAACAGGGCAGTCTTGCCGCGATTCTGCGCTCGGTTCGCATTGTACGGACGTTCTAAGGAGTTTCGCAAGTACCGCCAAGAGTCCCGTGATCGATCTGCGCACGGACACAAGCACACGGCTAAAAACACACGGTTAAAACAAAATACACGGGAATTCCACTGGAACTTATTGAAAGCAACTGAACGAGAGGCTTCCCCTCGAGACGTCCCCTGCGATCTCCTTTCCGCTTTTGCCTGTTCATTAGCTCAGCAGCGGCGACCGATCCAACGTGGAAAAATCGTTGGCGAAAGCGCGCTGCAAAGTCTATGGACAGTGAAACTGTTGTTCGGTTATTATTTATGAGACAATGAAGCGAGGAACTTTAAGCCCGGTGTGCATAATCTAGTTCCGATAGCAAACCGACGGCGTGAGAGGCAAAAAATCGGTACCAAGTTCGTTTAAACTATGTTTGAGAATTTTTATTGGAGACGGGAATACTTACTTTTCTTGAATTTTTTTATTTCATAACTGATTGAATTGTTAAGAAAAATCATTCGAGTAGTGATTTTTTATCTGGACTTGAATTTCACAGGGTTTTAATATAATTCAGATCGAATTGAAATTTCAACCAAAAACATTTCCTAATTTAGGAGGTTCTTCTCCGAAAAATACTTTCAAATTCGACCAATTGCGACCAAACTCCGAACGCAACAAAATTGTAGCTTGACCCGCTTTAAGCCTTCTCCCGCTGCGAATGTACCGCCAGATTAATGTTTGCCACAACTGATTCATACACTGTAATATTTCACCATCATTATCGGAGTAAACAATCGTCCAGACACCGAGTAGGAACCAGAACGGACTAAGAGTTTGTAAACCGAATCAGGCATCGACGTCTCCCCCGATACGCCATAAATCATACGCCTCGTTAAAATTTATCGTCGATCTGCCTCTAATCGTCCAAACATAGTAACTCAAAAATAAAAGTTCGATCAGCGAAAAAGTGCTGCATTCGCCCTAATCTCCCGTCCTCGGATCTCAAATGCGCGTAGCCTCAATTAAACGCAACGCAATGAGCGTACAACAACAGGGAGCAGGTTCGGCCGAAGGATGAATAATAAAGCACCGGAGGCCCCCCTACCGATGGTCGATAATATCGCAAAGGCGCCCATACATTGTGCCTGTATATCTCGCCAGGTGTATAAAGTCTCGTACAGCAATTGACAAAGAATTTACAAGCAATTATTCATCGTACGAGTGCGAGACTGCACACGCTCCGTACGTGCAGATCTCGCGGGCAGAAACGCAACCGGCCGCGAGAGGCCGGGAATCTTTATCTCGGCGCGTTAACGTGTGTCGACTAACCGATCTCGGCGATCGTTACGAGTGTTGTGGGATTGGAAACTCGAGAGGCGATAATGACTCCTCCGGCTTGTGGTCGGCGGAGCTTATATCGGTACGTGATCGCGGGCGAAAGTGTATTAGTGCCGGGTAGAGAACGGTGATTTGTCGGGGCCTTACCGGTACTCGCCACTCTTCGCGAGATCGTGCACGATCTAGCTCGCGATCTACGCCCGAAGTGATCGACGCGGCTCTCGTTCGAGACCCGTGTGTATGCACTTGCCGGTTTAACCGAGAACCAGGACGAGTCTCGTTCATCCTCGCACGGAGATACAACCGATAGATCGGCGAGATCGACGAAGAAAATCGGGAATTACGCGAGACGCCGAGATTCCGGACGGAGAAAATCGAGAGAAAGGAAAGTGGGAGGGAATCGCGATTCTGACGATTAAAGGCTCGAGGCAGGTGAATCTCGGCACGAGATTCCGACGGCGAAGAATATCTATTGGGCAGAGATAATCGGAAAGTTTACGAAAATCGATAATGGTTTGACAATTGTTTTTTTTTTACTTTGTTTGGGATTTTCTAAGTTGGAGATTCAGAGTGGAATACCTTTTGAACGGCTCGAGGAATCAACAAAAAATGTTGTGTATAGCAATAGCCGCACGAAGCTGCGCTGCCCATTTCGCGCACGCTGCGATACTTTCCTTTACCGCGTAATAAAGCTTCTCGCAGTAACGAGCCTAACAAAAAAAGATGAAGACCCGTAGCGAAGGAATCGAGTGCCACCCGCTAGCGATTTTTTTTCCGATTCCTCGTTTCTCGTTCCTCATTTTACGCACGCCTTTCGTTCCGCGCAACCGCGCATGCGCCGCTGAGCGCGTGTCTGCGCTTGCCTTCGCGCGGAATGCATTATCGCGCCTATAGATTTAATCTCGAATAGGGAAGAGGCTCTCTTCGGTTCGGAGAGGTTGAACCGGCGAATACCACACGAGGGTTCCTTCTCCTTCTCTCCGTCGACTTCGCACGGCGGATACGCTCGGCTGCTGTGCGAGACGCGCAGGTTCACGCCGGAGCTCACGCGCTGCGCTCCCGAGTCTCGCGTGCATCCACAAATACCCATACATGCTGAACCATGGCTTCACGCCGTCAAAGATTTATCTATGCACACACGAACCCGCGCCTATTCGTACAACGATGCCGAATGTCTCTCCGTATGCGCTCGTGTTTGTGTGTTCGTTGGACGATGAACGAGACGCGCGGCTCCGAGACGGCACGCACCGCGCGCCGGGTGCAAAGCCGTTTTATTTATCGAGTTGCATTATCTTCCGCGTGTGTGTCGCGCATAGGTCGAGTCTCTCTCGGATGTATCATTGAGCACTGCTATACGTGAGTGTGCATACGTATCTATATAAGGTGGTACGGTAGAGCACGACGATAAGCGAGCAATGCGTGTATCAGATCGGTATCCAAGCGCAGATTATCGTCAATTCGACGGCTACAGGAGAGTCCACCCGCTCTGTCCTTTCGCAGGTTGATTCTTAATGTAAAATGCGATCTATAATAATAAAATGCGATCTATCGCCTCGAGACGAGCTATGAAAAATTTCGAGCTGAATGGACGAATAACGAGAAAATTATTCCAACGGATAGATTTTCCACACCGAGACAAATACGTGCCCGACCTCGACCCCTTTCACTCGTCGACCAGCTATTATTGGATCACACCGATTCATATCGAGTTTATTTAGACATCGGACACATGCAGAAATTTGCGCGAAGTTGAAATGAAAATAAATAAATTAAAAAAAAAAAAACGAAAGCTATTTCAGAAAAGCTGGACGAAAGGTCAGAGATTCGATTCGATCAGGAATTTCTACCGATAATACGCGACCGCGTTAAGTCTTCGACACTCAGGCAACCGAGTGCGAAGTTTCCCAGGCAAGCCTATAGGAACCCAATCACACTCCTTATTTTCTGTATTTATAGTTCATTTTTTTTCTCTATTTCTTTTTCATCCCCGGCCACGAAATAATTGCGTGGTGTGAGAAAAATTATCTGCCATTCCACCCGTCCGAGTTCGTTTGCGAGTTTCGCCGAGAGTGTAGGTTCGGTGGTCGGCGAGCATAGGCCACGCGAAAGGTTTTACACTCCGGCGAACGTATTAACGCGTACACCCGGATAACCCTATCGCTGTTCTATCGCCGCTTGCAGTGCCATTATTATTTATTTTTTTAAGCCTGACAACGGTTCGAGGAAAATACAGTAGACTAATATTAAGAAAACGTGTTTCTTTATCAAGAAAAAAATTTGAAATAAAAAAGGTCAAATTTGTGAGACTGGACTCCTCTCCTAGTTTGCCGAAATTGACCATCCCCGCTACGTTAAAATACTTTTTCATTCATCCACGCCCTCAGAGAAGGGGGTGGATCGAGGACTCGATTATTTCAAAATCTATCGGGCCCCCACCTGACTTTCAATGAGTTCAAACCTTTTCAAGCGCGCGCTACGCACACATAGATAGAAAAAATGTTTACATGTATTATCAGCTCGAGGTATGGAACACGTGTCAAGGGCGAATTTTAGTGCTTTATCTACACCGTTATTAAACTATGTCAATATTCGCGAATAAATCATAGTCCTGGAACTACTTTTCGTGATACGGTTATATTTATTTAGTTATTCTTTAAAATGCTAATTATGAAGAGTCGAAAATTAGTGAACATATATAAGATCTACTGCTCCAAAAAGTTGCAGTATTGCTTGAGATTTCGTGAAATTATCACGGTAGAACTTGATTATTTTACCCAGAGCCGTTGAGCCATGAATTCGGACGGAATAATTCGTACATTCTTTGCCCTTGTCCTGCTCACTGCAGCAACTGTGAAAACTTCGAAAGTAATAACCGAAATTATTCGTTTCAACGGTCCCTCGCTGCTTTTAATTGCCCGAGTAACAAAAGTCAACTAATACTTCTTCGTTTATAGATCTACGAGCAAAGGACCGATTACGAGACGACCAAGATTCTGGGCATGATCCGCGATGAGCGTGAGGATTTTGCCGAGACTTTGAACCGTTAGAAGTATGGATTTTTGTAATTCGATTCGATAAAATTTTTCAGTGTCGGACTCCGATAAGCCATCGATGATGAACAGTCAGCACAAGCGGTCAACTCAAGATTTGCCAAAGGATTTAACCGCTTTGGGCAAAAACATTAGTGAGTATCTGTATTCGTCGGATGGACAATTATTTGGAGCAGATACACCGGTATGGCTCGCATTGACACATCCCAATAGAACGATCGAATACAGGAAGATGCGAAAAGGGGTAAGTCTCGACTCGGTATACTTCACGGTTTAAACTGCCTACAGATCGTAGTCATTGACTCAATGCACTTTTCACACCCGCCAGATCGTTGGAATGGTAGTATCGAAGTTTTACAACGGTCATTTTCCACCAGCTACGAAAGAGGAACAAGAAGATTCTGTGAGTGTGCAACGCCATTATCACCTATGAATTAATTGATTCGATCGAAATGAAGAATTTCCTTTAATTGTTCGTTGTATATTCTTTCGTTGTCGAAACGTTTTTAGAAGAACGAGACATTCAGTCAAAATAGTGAAGCTCCGAACACGAATGGAACTATATTGGATGCTCATTATAATGTGACCGTCAATTCGACATCAGTTACTGAAGAAGAAATGAAACGTACGATGAATAATATGCTATCAAATATGATTTGTCGCTGAAAATTTATGTATATTTTCATTCAGGCTTGGAAAGCGAGATCAGCAAAGCGTCGCGATGTGACAACAGGACCGATGCCTCCAGAATTAAGCGCTCGTATCGGGAAACTATTTATCCGTCACTATTAATCCAGACGGACTTGAACAACTGGAAAACAACGTGAGTGAATTTTCATTGTGGCACTTTGAGCATAGTATTTAAAGGGTCATTCGATGGAATTGTTATAAAATTAATACTTTTCTCACAGGCTAAACGACCTCGACTATTACGATGAGATAATATATCAGTTAGCTTTTTGGACCGCTGTCGATTTGCGGTTTAGACAGCTCAACTATCCCAAAATAAGAATCCGCATTGCGGGGATAATCATTGCACTGGTGAGTCAGACATTGAACAATAAATTTAAGTCAACAAAGCTCCCATAAATTTTTGACTAACCATTTTTTTTTCGCTGAAAAGGATCGAAGCGCGACCCCGTACCTGCGAAGTGCAGATACAACCAAAATATGGAATGAAACCCGAGAATTCTGGTGGAACATGGGTGAACGTGAGGATTTTCCACACACAGCATATCACTTCGTCATGACGATGACCGAGTAACAATTACAATCACTTGAGAGGTTTTATTCACTATTCACTCGTCACTAATGTATCTGCATTGGCATTACAGTCGGCCTTTCTTTTCTTTCGAAAACTTTGGAAATGGTAAGAATTCCGGTAATATATTTGAAAATCAACGACTTTTAGCGATTTACAATTGATTTCGTTCTTCGTTTTTTTTTTCTCGCAGGCATTACGACACAGTCTTTTTGTCGTCCTCCGTCGGACAAAAAATTGTACTCGGTTGGAATCGTCCGTGACAAGGGTGGTTTCGAAGGGATATTGAAGGCTACTCGTATATTAGGCAATTTGTGAGTGAAACCATCATACATTTAGGCGAATCTCCAATATTGACACTGCAATGGATTTTCGTTAAAGATTCGGTCTGGCTGACGCCCAGAACTCCGGTGACGAATGCCACAGCTCGAACGGATTCTTAATGCACTCCCAATACGCGACTGGTCCTAACAATCTGAAATGGTCTTCCTGTAGCTTGAAAGAACTATCGTGGTCCTTGAGGTAAAACATGAAGACGTCCTAACGCTTCGATTAACGACTGACAAATAACAAGAACAACTAACGTATATCTATTGGTATGTTTCAGCCGGATTTTTATGAGCTGCTACGACAAACCAGCAGAATTTCATCCACCGGGTCTTCCACTCTCAGTAGTATTACCGGGGACTTTGGCGACTCGTGACGAACAGTGTCGCGGACGGGGCTACAATTGGGCATGCAACGTGAGTCTAACTTTATATTTATTTTGCGCCCGTTGTTCTTCGAAAAGCATCGATGATAATGTGTATCAATAATACGTTCATAACAGTCGAACCCGGACATTTGCGGACAACTGGAATGCTACCATACGGGTGTGAAAGTCATGACAAACGGATGGTGGTGTCAAAGCACGGGCCCCGCCGTCGAGGGCACAAAATGCGCCCCTGGACACGTACGTACAATAACGTTAACGATAACTCTCTGAAAAAAATTATTTTACAATTGATTCAACATTTACTTCCAGCTATGCATGAACGGAGTGTGCCAGTGTTTCACTGACGAATGTCTTTACCCGAACTGATATTGCGGTCCTAAACTACTCAATTGGCGAATGCCAACTCTACGATAATTGTGTAAAAAAAATAAATATCAAATAAAAGTTTTTTTTTCTTGCTCCGAAGAAAAAAAGTGTTGAATACAATAATTTCGCGAATCGCAATACTGTTACCTCCATAACCGAATAATTATTATGCAGTTTTCAATGCATGTCTAACATATTTGTGTAATGTATAAATAATAATGGATTGATCTTGCGTCGATCGTCCATCCGATCGTCTATCGTCCAAACAAACTACTATCGTGTCTCTTCACGAATTATCAGCTGCACATCGTTACGATTAATTTATATATTTATTTGTATATATATATATATATATACCCGAGTTAAGCGACATTGGACTCTCGGTAATGAATTCAATTACCTATCGACTTTTCTGATTGCGGGTGATATACCCTCTCGTGTTATTGCCCCGCTACATCCAGTAGTACATATGTACGCGCAAAGCCACGAGAGACCGGACGCGAGTTACCCGATAGCTCTCGGTCGAAACTTGCGGTTTCTATCTGTGTACGATACACCTTCCACCCCCCCCGCACCCTTCACCCTGCCATCCCCTCACGTGGAAACGGAATCCTACCTGCGCGTTTCAGCGTACCGCTATAAACGAACGGAGCAATTTGACACAATCTATTAACCGCGCGCGTAAACCATTGTGATTTGCTTGGGCAGTGTTGTTCTCCGTCGCCGTCGGCATTCGCGAGCGAGAGACCGCTTTACCGTATACGAGTTCGTTTTCATTGCGTTCGCGTGCCGATCATATTTATCAAGCGTGTATCTCTCAACGCGGACGATCGGATTGGAAACACATTATTTATGTGCACTTTTTTATATGCAAGTGGGGTGAGTTATGATTGATTTGAATGTTCGCGGGCCTATTTGGAAGTTGTGACGAATAAATTGAGTTTCGATAAGGACTTTGCAGACTGAAATAAATTATTCGTTGGGCCATTAAAAAAAAAACAAAAAAATTGTCAACGATTTGTCAATGTTCCAAACGTAAAAAACATTGCGGAAGGCGAAGCTGCTATTTGATTCTGGACGACAATGTTATTTTTTCTCAACTACGAAAAGCATGTTGGAAATGTTCTCGTGAACGTTTGGAAGCAAATTTTACCTACGCCATCGAACGAATCACACTTTGAGGTACATACGTGCATTGCTTGAGATTCTTGTTGGGATTTTTGTTGTCAAGATCTGTAACTTTTCGAATACCTTAAGCATTTCGAAATTTCAAAGTCTGCATTTTCCCGTTCGTCCCCTTGCGCGAAGACCGCCTTAAAGAGAATGCCCCAAGGCTAACGATTTATCGGGCAATTGAAGTATCGCGTAATTCCTAAATCCGAACGGGAGACGAAAGGGATTGGCCAAGAGACATCGTAATCCGTTCTAATTCGAGAATCATTTGAATATATCCCGGGGACACGGTGCAGGGTTACGAGAACGGGCGGGTCGTGAGGTATAACGAGAGCCCATGAGATACAGTGAAAAACGGCATTACATACGTAAGAACAGCGGCAGTCTCTGGTTCTCGATGCGATATATAAATTTAATTACCGGGCCGTTCATGCTCGAGGGAGCAGACCCCGTTGGACCCCGGCCAGCCGGCCATACGTGAGCACACACGTGTGTGTGCACCAAACAATCACTTTACGTGAAAGTATGGAAAAATAATTCCATCCGTACGCGATAATCCACCGACATCTCGGTGTACCGTAGGTGGTCTCCTAAGCCTCTCCTTGTAATCGGCTAGATCGTACACCGTGTATAGTTATATATTTTTTTTTTTCCCTTTTTTTTTTCGCAAATAATATCGATCTCGGTGAGATCTCGTTGTTCGCGAAACGAGCTCACGGCCGTTACTAAATTATCCTATCCCATGCTCACCCGACGTGCTCTTGCGATCGATTTTTTTTTTTATTCATTTTTTTTTTCTTTTCTCAGCTCGATCGATCGATATCGAAACGATGAATGCATCGAATGGTGCACACCCTACTTGCTGGTCGTGACCACGAATCACCGAAGGTTTCGCCGCGAAATCAACTAAAACGTAATTTTTATCGTAATTTGTGCCTACTTTGCATGCGTCACGTTATCCTCCCAGTTCTTCGATACAATGTACGGCAGATAAAAAATAATATCGCATGTACGTCGGACATGAAGAATCTATGCAGAAATTATACGAGCTGAGACAATATTTGTAATCAAAAACGTTGTGCGCAGAATATGAAAAAAAATGTTTAATAATAAACAAAAAATCAATGCAGAAAATATTATACTTGAAAGAGTGTGAAACGTGATTTCAGGCAATTCAATAAAATAAAAATCTGAATGCATATCTGAAAAGATATTGAAGAAATACGAAAAAAATGTTTGATAATAAAAAAAAAGATACGATAAAAAGTATTTATAGGCAATTTTATATTACACAAGTGTGCAACGTGATTACCAACAATTCAATAAAATAGAGACACATATTTCTCAGAAGCACCCAACTAGATATCATTCGTGTGAAAAAAAGAAAATATTGCCTCGACCTGGACGATCAATTTATTTTTAATGAGAATGATTTTTGGATTATATTTTTATCGACTATTTTGTTTATATTTTTCCTTCAATTCTATCAATTTTCGCATTGAATCGACGAACCGGTGGATAATGCATACTTCGTACATTCGGTATACCTAAGAACGCGTATATCGCGCTATATCGCATTGGTTAATTGCGGGTGTCGTCTCCTCCGTGTGATTTACGATCGCGGATGACTGCAAGTGCGAGCGCACACAAGCAACAGCTGCATAAAGTGAAGTTACGCCGTGAGCCTCCGCGAGAGCAGTCGCGTTCGTGTGTGATATCGTTTCGTTCGTTCGTTTGTCCGCAAGCCCGCTCGCGCCACTTAGAGACGATCGTAGATTATACCCGATTCCCCTAACAGTATAACACCGTACGTACCGAAATAACTATACATTATATACGTTCGTCGCGATTTCCGAGAAACTTCTATCGTACGCGCATCCACGTGCTAACACCCCGGACCGGATTTCTCTTATTTTTATTATTTCTTTATTCATTTACTTATTTTCTTTCTTTCTTTCTTTTTTTTTTTTGTTGTACGAAGCTTTTACACGCCAGTTGCATAACTCCGGTCGCACTTTGCATCAATAAACTCCTCGCACTACAAAGGATTTTTTTTCTTTTCTTTTTTCTTTATTCATTTATTGGGTTTATTTTTATTTCTATTTTTTTTTTTTTTTTTTTTTTCATTTTTATTTCGACGCACTGCGAGTCGAGTGACTCGATAAATTTTCGTTGGGCCCGGAGAGCTCGTTACGCGCGGGCGGGCCGACGAGAGCTTCGTTATGAATTCGATATAAATTGGGTACGGCCGCCGGGTATAAATCGTTTTTTACGCTCCTCGATGTTGCCGTGGCGAGCGTTATTCCGCACGACCCGGAGAGACCCCCGGATGATATTCCAAACGATTTGCAAGTCCGCGACGAAGGGCTGCGACGAACAGACTCCGCAAGCTGCAGGGCGGGTCGCGTGTCGGACCTCGTTATCGCTAACGGCCGCCTAATTTTGTCTCTCTTTGGTACAAGTTAAAAAAAACCGATAATGTGACGCGACGATAAATTGTAAGGAGAATAAGAAAATTAACTTCCTCTCTCCATTCGTTCTACAATAGAAACCTAAATGTTATCGTTTGTTAAAAAACAAAAAAAAAAAAAAAAAAAAAAAAAAAAAAAAAAACAAAGGATGAAAGTTCAACGAATTGGAAGAATAAAAAAACCGAATCGATAACGTGTTCCTTTCCACTTGAATGTAAAACTTATCGTCGTACAAGAAAAGATTTCACTTTGTACGTGAAAAGTAACTATCGAAAAAAATTCGTGAAGAAAGTAAGTAAAATCATTTGAAAAAATTCGAATGCGATCGAGTATGAGGTATGTAATTCGAGGAAGGATTCTTATGTAACGGGAGATGGTGTAGAGAATCTAGAATCGAGAAACGATGCCTAATAACATGCGTGCCGGGCGTTCCAGGCTCCTTCGAAGCGGAAACACATAGTTGGGTACGCGAGCGCGAGCCACGCATCTCGAGATACAGAGGTGGGGTTAAAAAGTGAGTAACAAAAAGAAGAGGGAATATAAAGGCTAAGGTGGAACGTGGCATGCGCTAACCTGTGTGTAAGATATAACCCGAGAAAGAGGCATAACACGGGTGGCCCCGGAGGTGGTTCGCTCCACTCTTCAGCGAGCAGACCACAGTGGTCAGTCGGAGAGTCGACTGGGCGACCGAGACTGCCGTACGGGAGAGACGGCGCGCGCGGTGCGTGTCGTAAGATGGAGAATAATGGCTGTTATCTCGACGAGCGCCGGTGCTTTAATATGACGAGAAAATATTGGGTTACGGGCCGACACGAAAGAAACCACGACGATACGTACGAATAACCCTGTAGTACGGCTGCATACGCGTAAAGCGACAAATATATATATATATATGTATATATATAGAATAGATACTTGTACGATGTAAAGTACGATAATTCGAGATCGAATTTCAGCTGCTATTTAGTATGGAAAATAATATATATATATTATTCGGGCACGAACCGTTGGCGTTCGAGAAACGGTACGTATTTACAACAATCGAGCGACGAATTTATCAGTCTCATTGAGCAGGAAGTATTTCAATTATTTTTGAAATAAACGAGCGAAAATATTATACCAAAAGAAAATGTATAGGCCTGAGGCAAAAATAATGCCGCAGAAAATTACAGTGATGTGTGAAGAAAATTGAAAAATTCATTCGTACTCACCATTCGCTGTTTCGAAGCCTCTTTCAGCACACTTTTATCTGCAGCTCGATGCAAGGGGAAAAGATTCTCCGCTACGGAACACTGGAACACATGTTTACATACAGAGGCTGGTGGTGAGAAAAATAGCCGTTGGCGTTTCTCGTTGCGTCTTGCTAATAGCGTGTACTTCACCGTATTTATTTCACGGCTTAGTAGTCCCGCACAGTACACGATTTATATTTCAAACACTGTTCAATCACTGATCGAACGTAATTTTGACTTCTTTTATTTATTTATTTATTTATTATGCGAACAGACGCACGTTGAGAGTCGGCCATTTTGTGAGTCGTTGAAAAATATCGATCGAAAAAAAAAAAAATTGTGAAAATTTCTGTGGCACTTACATTTTCCACTGAGAAGCGAGGAAAAATATATTTACCTTTGTGATGACGAATTTGATGGTGAGAGAAAGGGCGATTCTTGTCGCATCTTGTTATTATCGCGTACTGTACTGTCGACATTTCACTTTTTTTTATTCACTCGCGGGAGTGCACGAAGCGCCGAGCGAATGGAAGCTGGGCGTCGGTCACTTTTTTAGCCGTTACAAAATATCGAGAGAGTAAAAAATACACAAAGATTATTTGGCACTTACAATTCACTGTCTCAAAGGTTCGCGCACACTTTTATCCGCAACGTGACGCGAGAAACAAAGATCTTTCACTACCGGAGGGAGAAACGCTATGTTTACATTTTTATTGCCGATAACAACAAGACTGGCGACGAGAGAGATGAGCATCGGCGATCCGCGTCGTGGGCGTGTCCCTGCCGGCCGGCCGGACGCACGACGCTACCCCGCTCGTCAAAGAGACTACTCGCGTAATTAGCCGAACGAAAAAAAAATAGAAAAACACGTCCGAACTCGATAAATAATATCTAAACTATAACAAAACCACTAATCTAGCACTAACCTGTTGCACACGTGTTTTTTCAATGCCAAGAAATAAACGGTAATTTGATACGAAACATGTATACAGTCGTCGACTTGATCAGCGTCGGGCCCGACTGAATGTATATCTGTATATACATCGCGAGTGACCGTTGAGCTTTGAAGGGTCGCGGGTTGATCCAGCCATTTTGACTAGTCGTAGAAAAATATCGATCCCGCGTAAAACACTGAGAAAGTTTATTTTGCACATACTCTGATCGGAAGATTCTCAAACACTTTTATCACCAGCTCGACGCGCGAAACAAAAATATTCCATGGTCGGAGACGGACAGTCGATGTGTACAGTTTTGTTATTGTGACTCGCGTGGCGGGGAGTGGGGGAAGGTAGCTATGGCGATCCGCGCTATTTACTCGACAGGCAGTGCGCGGCCCGCCTGTCGAGACCTGCCAAACGTCCGAGCGCCGAGGCACGTGACTAGTCGAAAAAATAACAACAAGCGTGCGGGCATCATCACGGGCTCTCGTGTTTACGTCTCAAAGTTCACACCGGTAAGCAATTTTTATTCTCTCGACTTATTTCTTTATCGTAGTTTTTCTTTATCGACGTAACTTTTCGTCTCGCGTATCGTAATACACTTTTAAACAGTTTTCAACCTTGAATGACGGGATATAAAAAGGAATGTACCGAACCATTTTCTGCTCGTGAGCTCCGAGAGTATTTTCGCACGAGAGCGTTGATTTTTCAATCGTCGTTGAAACCGTTCACGTGGCTATCCGCAGGTGTAAGTGCGTGAACAACGTTGGTCCGTTCGTTCCGCAACGAGCGTTGTAACAGACCGAGAACACTATCGCTGCACTATCACTGGGAGAGTAGCCCTGAACTCGGCAGCTCGCAAAGGCATTCCAATCGAGCTTGAATTTTCCATATACTATTCAGGCCTGCTGGTCTGAAGCTGGCTTCCCCGATGATAATACCTATATTCTATCGGCGGCCGGAGCCTGCTGCGGCCGGCTCGCTCGCCGAACACCGTCTCGCAATTTACGGAATATAATAAAGCTTAACAGGAATTCGAGAACCGCCGCTCGGCTTCCGCGCTAAATCCTCGCGGCGATTAGCGCTATTTTCATGCGCGCCGACGTAAATCTAATTCCCTCCGTGAGTCGCGTTCGCGTGTCAAATATATATATATATATATATATACATATAATTTTTTTTCTCTCGTTTTGCTTCGTTCGGCGGCCATATTGAAAATGCACAAAGCGCTAACGTGGAACATTTTGTCCCGGCGTGAGACTCTTTCTCACGGATTATCGACGACCGCGCGTTTTACGCAATATATCCGATATCACCGCTTCATTCACACGCGCAACGGTGCAATATCAAAAGTAACTAGTCATGTAACGCAAGCAGGTAGGCATTAGGAGGGTGAAAAAAAATGTTAACGCGAGGCGAACCGCGCCGCCGCGCCGACAAATGGCTTTTGATACCGTAACGCGATTAGAATAATAATTAACCGGATTAGAATAATAACAAGTGTCGGTGCGAGCCGAAATGTGATACTAATGCTCCGGCAACGAGTCGCGATTATTTGCCGGTGAATAAAAATTTAGCTGAGTCGACAGAGAGCTGGGTCATTTGTAGCGCAATGGAGAACCGGGGTCAGTTGAAACACTCATATATGCTTCTAGCCGTGTATGGCAATCTGTCGTGCGTATGGCAATTTTCTGGTCGTATAAAAAACGTAAGTACGGTAAACAAAATTGTAGAAAAATTTTCGTTACTCTCCTTGAAATTCGTTTATCTTCAGAGACAATTAAATATTTTCGACCATTTTTAATGTTCGTACCCGGGTATTTTTCCATGTCATCGGAACACCATTATGGATAATTAATAGCTAATGATTTTTCTCTTGATTTTTATTCGTTATCCAGAAAAAAAAAATCTACCATCTTTCGCATGTCATTATTAATCCCGTTTGAAAGCGTCGAAAGATGGAAAAAAAAATAAAATTCCGTGTGCCACAAATGACCCCGGTCACCCATAGAAACACCCGACTATAATCATTCTCCGCGGCAGCGTACACCTACAACTTTCATCCTCGAGCGCACGCACCCCCTGCGGTCTCGAGATATCTCTTGGCATGACCGTTTCAAGCCGTGTTTGCGCAACGCCTCAAACTCCCGGAGTTTAAAGTAACACCGACAAATCGGCGCGATAATGTGATTAGAATAATAATTAATAGTAAAATATTACATGTCGGACACAAAAACGACACGTGTGCCAGAGTTGCCAAGTTAAGCAAACGCGATTCTGTTACTCGAAGCCGTTTCCAAACAACTATCGTGCAAACTCTTATTCCTCAACCCCGAAGCGAATCGATCGGAGTTACATTCAAACATTATCTTGCCGACCGATAAGTATCGCCGATTCGCCGATCATAACTGTCCCTGACATCGGCGTGAGTTGTTGACTTTTAGTTCCCCGACTTTCTATCTTTCTCCGCCATCCCATAGTCATGCTCGTGCGCGCACCTCAACGCGCATATATAGGTATCCATCTTAGTTCCTCGTTACCCCCGAGTGGCGGCGCTGACTCGCTGACTCTCGGAATTCAAATCGATCGTAGATCGACGACGATCGATCGAGATCTTTCGGTGTTTCGATTGTTTCGTCGTGTTTCAATTGTCTCTCTTTCTCTCTATGACGATCGGACTTAATATGTATCGTGAGCTGTAATAGGTTACCAACTGCGGAACCTCGAGATGGAGAGATACAACGATAGGAAACATTTTCGTAGATCTTTGTCGTCCTGTCGTGTCGAACCCTTGTCGCGCGACTCTCTCGCAGTTGAAACTGGGTGGGTAGCGGCGGTGGGAAGGGGGGGGGGGGGAGTTCTAGCGGAGACGCAATATCGACCTGTTGCCTTCGACGATCTTTGCTACCAGTGTACCGATATACAGTGTTGCGACTTCTGGAACACACCGAGACACGGAGATACGAACTGTTCCACATAACGATTCTCCGGACGAATGTAGCCGAGTAACGGAGGATGGAGAAAACGAGAGTGAGGTTGTACGTGCCACCGTCGACCGGTGGTGCGATGCGATCTCCGGACCGATAGCGGAAAGCGAACTACCCGTACGATCGTACGATCGTTGCGCGCGTAGGCATGCTTTGCCGAGTCGGGAAAACGAGAGTAATTGCGTAATCGATCGGGATGACGCGGATGTACCGAGGTTCGAAGAATTTTTTAAATTTGTTTTATTGTGTGTGTGTGTTTTTTTAATATTGTTTTAACGGTAAAAATACGGTCGGCTGAGGGAAGAGACTGGGTCGGTAAGGAAAACTGGAATTTTTTTTAACAGTGCAATTTATTCGGGGTCGAAAAAAATGGATACATGAGGGACGTATGTAAATATCGATTGACGAATGTACATATAAATTTATCTTCAATGAGAATTTGCCGCCAAAAAAATGTATTCCTGTTTTCTCTACGCACCGAGATATTTGACACGTTCTCGAATAAGTCCTTGCAGTAAAGTCAAGTCGATCGGGTACAAAGATTGGAAAAAATCACATTAAAAATCGCATTAATTTTAAGTTTCTACTTCACGCAAAAAAAAATGTTTAAACTGAATTTACGTAAAGATAACTGAACACCAATATTTATAGCCACTAATTGGCTTCTTTTTTTTTTCATTAAGTTACGATGATTTGCAATTTTATTCTGATGTCGACGAGTGAGAGCTCATTTTGTTTCGTGTTTCACACGAGAGGATCGGGTCGATAAGGCGTTAGACTCGTGCGAAGAGAGACACAAATCTCGCGGGAGAGTCGTGACGAGCAGAGCCAGAAGCTTGTGCCCAGGTAATATTACGATGCCCGAGGCTTTTCGCGAAAGATCGATCGAGCGCGAGAAACTAACGCGTGTGTTGTGCGTGTGTCTGTGTCTGTGTGTGGGTTAATCTGGGAACCCGTTCGCCGGAAGGCGAGAGATCTATGCGCGAGGAGAGTCGGAGCTTTCCGCCTTCCTACGGTGCGCGGCGCCAGTAACAGCAGCGGCAGCACCGGTGCACGCGTCCACGATCACCGCCCCGCATAACAACTAGTATCATGAAAAAGCCTCCTTCTCCGGCTACCATAAATCTCATGCAATTCTATACTCGTGGAAATTTCCTTCATATTCTTTCATTCATACTTTTCATCTTACCATTAATACCACAAAAAAAATGTACATGTCGATAATTTTATAATAACGCGTTAATACCACTTTTTTTTTTTGCAAGACCGATCCGAGGCAAACGATTTTGACACGATATTAAATTCAAAAACTTTCGATCTATCCGTAAATTTTGGGTAAAAAATTTCTTAAGATCTAATATGGATCTCAGAAGGTGGAAGTTTCTTCGATATTCTTTCGTTCACACTTTTCATCGCACGTCTATTACAACGACAAAAATCGTATAGCTATAATATATAATCCCTATTCATATGATATAATATTCTTTTGATATAAAAAAATTGAAAAAAAAATCGATCTACGGCATACCTTTGCGTACAACATGTTTTCAACTGCCGATTTAGCTGAAAATTCCGAATGAAAAATATTCCATCTGAAGAATAGTTTCTGATCACAAAACTGTATATATAAAAAAATTGACTCTCCATTGAAAATATAATTATAACTCGCTATGAATCCCGGAAATCCTGCAACGGATGATGTTAGAAACTTTCATCAAGATGGAAAAAACAAAATACATTCTTAGAAAATATTTCACTGACGATTATCGATCTTATCGTTCGCGCGCATCCAGTATTGATAATCTTACCGTGGAACTTGAAGCTGTATCTGTAACTGCGCATCTCAGACGCACGTACGACCCGGGAAACGCCTCGTACTTGAACGAACTACCTTTTATCTCGGTGCATAGGATAGAGCGGGGCAAAACGGCACCCCGGGGCCGAACGGACCGGTCGTCCATTTAAGGTCAGACTTTTATCTACCGCTTATGGAAAAAAATTGTAAAAATTGTCCGTTTTGCCCCGGGGTGCCGTATTGCCCCTACACGGAGTTGGGATCTACCCGCGTCTATATATATATATGTACATCCACGCTATATATAATTGTACGCCCTGAATAACGCATTCTTATTGTACATAAGTGGTACTGTATTGTACATAAACAGCGTGTAATGTAATACAACTATATCTATATATTTGTACCTGTTTACCGCGGCGAACCTGTCGATCGCACGCTCACGAGAAACGCGCCGTTACGTATGGGCTTTTCACCCGTTAATTCCATCTCTTTCCTTTTATCTTATGGTTAAACGCGTATGGCCTGTAGCTCCGACTGTTTTCAGCTCTCTCGCCGCGTGCTTCGATTTTATACCGGGCACGGACAAAAGCGGTCATTATGCGAGTCCGGACTCTTGGCGCACGTAACGAACCGACGGTACACCGGACCGTGCGCGCGCGGTGAAATGAAAATAAATAAATAAATGGAAAAAAAAATTTTTTTACATGAAAAGAAAAGAAAAAAAAATCGTGTAAGAAGTTCGATCTAGATTAGAAGAGGCTGGGCACAATAGGGACCTCCGGGCGTCTCGGGCGCGCGAACCGTACGCGTTGGAGCGCGCGAATGCACGCACCCTGCGCACTGCTCTCTCGGATTCCGTATCGCTTGTAATACCACCTTCTGTACACGGCCGTGCAATAAGTTTGCTCGCGAGCGAGCGAGAACGCTCGTACAGGACGCGATATCTCGTGCGTGGATTTGCGGTACACTTTATTGAGGCCCCGCCGTCGTGAGTCATTTTTAAATTCAACGTTACTCCGAAACCGATGGTTCCGCGGAAAAGAACGTGATGAGCTTTTTTGTAGAGAATTTCACGCTCTACGAGAAAGCTCCTATGGGTTTGAAAAATTCAACAACGCCTTTCGTTGCAAATCCGCATTGGAAACCGAAGAGCCGTTGTGACGCCTGGTTTTTGAGAAATTTTTTATTTTCTTCGAATCGGCTCGGTGAACGAAAAAAATTCCAAGAACCTTTCTTGCAGATAATTTCGCCCTGTACAAATAAGGTCGGGTGGATTTTTGCCGTAGGACAAGCCATTACCGGGATAAACGCGGCAAGAGATCACGCGAACTCGTTCCTATCCGCGCGGATCTTCCCTCGGCTGGCGCGGCGAGCGAACTAGCGCGTCGACTAATCAATTAGTCTCGCGAGAGAGCCCCGCGATGCGATCGACATCGATAAATAACGGGGCCGGCCCACGCGGACTTCCGGCAGCAACGATTTAGCGCGATTCACGCTGAGAAAGAGGCGAATGGAGCAACTCGCGAGAGTACCATAAGCTCCGCTCGAGAGAAACTCGTGTCGCCCGCCGGCTCTGGGCAGACGTGCTTCGGACAATGTTGCCGCGAATCCGCCGCTGCATTGTTTTCATTTTTTTTTGCCCATCGCCAATCCATGGTCAATGCATCAAACCTTCAATTAAATTCATTCAAATTGGTATGAGAATAAGAGGGTTCATCCCCCGACTTTTTTTTTTTTTTTTTTTCTAATAACATGAAATATTCATTTTAACTGAATATGATATTTATTGACACCAGTCAAATAAACAATTTATTCCTCGGCGCGTTAAGTAGTCGCTGCGGAGTGTAGTACTCAGATTTGATTGAGTCGTCGAACGATAAAGAGGGAATAATGAGGGCGTTGTCCTTCGCTGGACAATCGAAGAGGAAAGTAGTGAACAAGTACGAATAAACAAGTGAGTCTTTATGTTCATGTGGCTTGCATCACCATAGCGAAGAAATGTTCCTGTCATCGTCGTTTCTCGATTCTATCCAGTACGGGCTCTGTGTCGTACAACTCGGCTGACTGAGCTCTGCTGATTTGTGATGAAAGATGAAACGCGGTAGGCTGTATTAAATTGTCATTACAGAGTTGGAGGAATGTGAGAAGGATTATAAAAAAAAATAAATGCGCTCGTCGTTTGAATGTGTACGATCAACATTAACCCGTCTGGTTGATTGACGAATCCGTGTTGAATCGAATAATCCAGTAAATCTATGAAACGCCGTCAAAAATCGACCAATAACATTATAAATCCAACGAAAACATCGATAAATCCATCAGTCCAGCGTTGAATTCGTTAATACTGCGATAAATCGGAGAAAAAAAAATTGGCCATAAATCCAATAAATGTTGTGACCAATCCACTCATATTAAATAATGTCATAAATTCATCGGTAAAGTGATAAATTTTGCAAAGATCCTAACAAATCCTCCGATATGACGTTGATTCCATCGATCAAACCGATCTATAAATAACTCTTGCAAAGATACAAGCATGCGTGAATTCGATCGGTCTGAAATGATTCCAACGTCAACTTTGCCTTTAGTTTAAAATCAACGTTCAAAAACCATTGGTTTTCTCGATTCCGAAATTCGCTACTGCAGTACCTTCCGCAATTTGTCCCGACCTCCGAGAGCGAGGCGGCGGCAGCTTCGGCCTGGTCATGATACTCGCGATCATAGCTCTCCCAGGGGCTTCACCGAGCGTGATTCTCTCCACGTCGTTCTTACACCAGGACCGAGACTCTCGACATCGCGCAGAAACTGCAGCGTGTGTTGCACGCGCCCGCGGACCAGTTTACATAAATCTAGCCGGCGCTATCGTGGCACCGGATCGCTTCGGCGCTCTGTTACAATATATATGTATACATGTGTACAGACATATACCTATATATGCAATGCCCGCCTTTTGTCTCGCTTGGACCAGAGCGCCGTCTTATCCACGTCTGGTTCTCGCCCGCGTATACCGCACAATACAAAACTGCACCAATGCATCTGTCCGTGCTCCACACTCGTGAACTCCACGAGTTCCTATGTGCAGCGCGTACAATGGCCAGCGGCAAACCGCAGGAGCGAATATCGTCGTAGTGGCGTAACAAGAATCGAGATTTCGGCCGTGAGAATAAAATCTCGCTCCACTTGAAAAAAAAAAAAAAAAAAAAAAAAATTATTTCAATTTTTATCGACTTTTTATATATTATTATTTTCAACGCAGGAGCGAGTCCCGTCGATACGCTTTATTGCACCCTCCGCCCACGAGATAGCTAATACCGCAGTCTGCATTTTTATATATATGTATATATATTCTATATTATTATATAGCGAGCGTATCTCCGGATAGAATTGTACAGCGTACGTGGAATATAAGGTACGTACTGGCGGCATACATTAACGAGGGGGATAAGCGAGAATTGAAATAGAGACTGTAGTGAATCCAGATTAAACAAACTCTCGAGGCTGTCTATCGAGCGGCGGCCAGCGAATACGCTATGGGAGGACTTTAATGACTTGATAAGCACTCACGGCTGGGTTCACGCGCTCTCTTATTGGACTACCAACTTAGCCGATATTTCTATAATATCAAATATAAAATACAGTAAGGAGTATGGATACGTAATTGGAGCTGCGGAGATCCGGAGACTTTGATACAGCAACGTTTTCTGTGATTCGATAAACGTATCGTACGGAGGAAAAAAATCAGCTGTGCAAAAAAAATGTCACAGTCAGTAAGGATAATTTATTTCTTCAACTAAATAGCTGGTTCCGAAGGCAGGTTTTTTTTTTCGTAATTCTAGAAATCAGAGCCGTGTAACAAAATCAAGAGAAATATTAATGATGATGTTGGATTACTTTTGTTGAGTTTAAGAATGGATTTTGAAAAATGTCGAGCATAGGTGAGTCAACATACGGTGGATTATTTGCTTGACCCGTTGACCCACTGTCGCAATTCAACGGCTTGTTAATTTCCGCTACAGTATGGGATCGCGGCAGCGAGCAGCGTCGATGCCGACGGACCGACTGTTGCGAGGGTAATTATTGTCATTGGATAATTGTCGGATTGCTCTGGCGATGCAATTCCCAGCCGGCAATCGCCGCAACGTTGTTACTTAAACTACAACCTAGTTATTTTTAAATGTATCTGTGCCGGTGTGTGAGTCTGTGTGACTTGTTTACTTTGCCGCGAATCGCAACACCATCAATTATCGATGCATATCGATGAACTATCGCTCGTTACGTGCAACCCGCACTTCTCTAAATGCCTCATTCGCACGAAAAGTCGCATTCCAAACAGATTTCCTTCCAATCGAACGTTGTCCTAAGAAATCATGTAAATTATGAACCGAACTTAATGTTTAAATTTAATCGAAAAATAACTAACCCTTCGAGGGCAAATAGGGTCGCTGTGACAGACAAATCATGCATCAAAATGGCATTGTCTTTCGTTTTTTTTCTAGTCCATTAAATGCTACATTACAAAAATGTTGAAAACATGTTTTCCGCCTCAAAAAAATTCCATGGTTCATCACTCGGAGTCATATGAGTTAATAATTTGTTTTTGTTTCCTTTCAATAATCGAAATATCTTACAGTCAATCTTTAGAAATCGTAAAGTGATTGAAAACCCATTTTATCCTTTCAATAATCTGAACACCTCGATTAAATTCACTTGAAAAGCGTTGCGAAAAAGTTTTTCCCACGAGCCTCATGGATCATCTCTCGAGTCTGCTCGACCTCTGAACTCCAATACTTGCTCGGAAGATTCGCAGAAAAAACAAAAGAAATAATTTTAAAAAATGCACGCAGCACTTGTGTATAAAAAAATGGGAAGATCCGTTTCGCGCGAGGCGTGTGAAGTCTGGTGCGTGGGTGCGACCCTGTCACCGCCGCGGTGTTTATTGAATTAGTTAATTACAGGTTGGTGTGCGCACCGAGCCCGCAGTGGGAAGGAAGTGTCCGTGCATTTATTATCATAAGGTACAAGAGCGTGTTATGAGCGCGCGGCGCAGTCACGAGCACGTGTGGTCGGTGTCTCGCATTCATTGCGGCCGATGGTGATTAATTCACCGGAGCCTCAAAACACCCGACTAAAGCCGACGTGGAGCTTACCGCCGGGGCCGGTGAAAACTGCACGAGTGTCGGTCTTTCGACGCAGGAAACCCGTGCGTCTGACATCGCGCGAGATTGTGACCTTTCGATCGGAGTTGTCGCGTTAGTATCTCAGCGGTCTCTCGGCCGGAGCACAGAAAATTGCACACACTTACCGTGCAATAAAATGCGTCACTCAGGTACGGGGCATACCGGCGAGGAAACGAGTCACCATTATTATCGGTGACGACCATTCAGAAAACTCCGAGCCGGTGCAGCGGGAAAATCTAAACGTGGGAGTCACCGGCAACGAGCGATAATCTCGCCCGGTCATTCCGGCGAGCGCGCGCTACGTTTTATCTTTATTGTGAAATTCATTGCGGACAATACCATTCGGAGTTCTGCGTGAGAGATCGGTATCTTTCACGCCTTGTAAGATTGGGAAGTTATTTGTCGGGAGGAAATATTCTGAATATAAAAATTTAGTTAAAATTCTTGCGTTAAATAAAAAAAGAAAAAAAAATTTTAAGCCAAGTACAAGTTTAAAGTAAAATAAAAAAAGAATGTCATTTCCAATAAATCTGGTAATTGACATAGATGATAATTTAATCTATTCCAAAAGTTGAACTCTTGTTTGTTATTTTCAATACTTAGTAATTTTTATCGAAAATATATCTTAAATACTCAACGTGGGATTCGTGGTAGGATTGAGTCGTAAAAAAATGTTGCCATGATGACGGGGTTGGACTTCCAACCGTGCAGAGTAATGTTCGGGCAATATAGACTATACTCATAGAGGATACAGCTTCTCTACGAATTTCTAACCAGGTGCAAATCCCCGTCGGGCAAGTTCGCACCTTGTAAGAAAGCCCGCCTCGACCGCCCGTAGAACGCCTACGAAATTATCGTGGGTCGTTGAAGATGGGTCGTGTGAAGAGGCTGCGGAGAAAAAGCTATAAAATATTAACGTTTAGAGCGAACCTTAAGAACAGCAAAAAAAAAAAAGAAAAAGGTCTTTGGTAATTATCGTAGCACTGCTCGAATGTCGACCGAAACTGTTATCGAACTCCTGGTGAGCAAAAAAAATATATGAAAATTCGCGATCCACACATTTTCAGAACTATTTCGATTTATTCCTTAAAAGCCCAAAAATAAATAAAAATAGTTCCGTAAAAAAATATTATTTAAAATGTACCTTGAGGACATTAAAAAAAACGGTCTTAAAGCTTGAGTGAGATGCCTCGAATAAATATTTTAGAACGTAAACAATTTCCGAACCGCCAATAAAAACAAAAATCGTTAGTTTTTAATCGAATAAAAAATTCACCATTACCGCTATAAAAAGGGTGAAAACTATTCGCCGTCTAAGATGAAATAGATAACGAAATATTAACCAATCCGTGACCGTTCAAGAATTAATACTAGCCGACCGTCGATCGTCCGTCAGCATCAGCGCTAGGCGATGATCGACAGACATTGATTCGCATCCCCTCCGGTTCTCGCCGCGTGCAAATATAACTCGCCTCTATTCAGTGATTAATCGAGCCACCGTCCTACCATCTATCATCGCAACTCTACCACTATATATATACATGTATATACTATATGGATATATACCTCTTTTGGTCTCCAGTCGCGAAATACGCTGTGTTCAAAGGCAAGAAACGAGGCGCGAGAAGAGCGATCGATTGTGAGCGAATTGGGCCGGCGCTGTTCGTCCGGCTTGTTGCGGAGCTTTGAACCGACAGTGTACTTCCTTCTCCGTTCGACTCGTTTCCTTTATGATCTTAGGTACCTGCTCTCGTTGCCGCTCGCGACCCAGCACACGGGATAATCGCACCGGAGAACACCGAAGCCGGTAAAGCCCGCTCGGCCGATCGAAGGTTAAGGACTCTAGGGCATTGCGGTACTCGCCGCGCTCTTTCGCTCTCCGGATCGCTTCAGTCGAGGCGTAGATCGCAGAGCCGCGATATGCAAGGTATTACGAACGCATAAACGTGTGCGATCCTTATTATTTCACTCGCTGATCAATCAAGTTTCATGAATTACAGGGAAGTGTTGAAACTTCCACCGAAAGCGACGGAGTGATCGGTTAATGCTAAAGTTCCAAACGATGAAACTTGGACATCGAATAAATCTTGAACATTTTTTTGTCATAGTCAACGGCCGTACGACTGTGAAAAGTATTAAACGAAATTTTTATTTCATTTAAATTATAAACAATATGAGAACAAAAGTTCAGGGTAATTTACAAAAAAAAAAATATTTTATGAAAAACAGCTTGGTCACAAATAGCGTGTAGTTTGGGTCGCGTAGGAGGTTCGTATACATTGCACCATTAATATTTACTCGATGGTATTGAAACGGGCGGTCGAAGTTTCGACATATATTGGCCAATTGTTCAATATTTATATGTTACATTTGGCCGTGTGCAATTCGCGAACAACCGATCGTTATTCGGTCCCGAGTAGCGTTACGTGAGAGTGAAAGTGACCGGGTTAACCCAGGGGCCAAACGAAGAGAGATCGCCGTTCCTCTCGTCGATAACGAGGTTTCAAATTGAGTCGTTATGAAGGAAAAAATATTAAAAAATAAACACGTTCGATTGTAAATGGGGCTTCTCTGCCTCTCATTGCCACGAGATTCATACGGAAAAACACTGTTCGTAGCGAACGAGAAACTTAAATGATATATGTAAAAGTAATAAAAAAAAAAAAAAAATGGAGCATTATGGTAATAGGACGGATTTATTTGTATAGTTTCAACCGCCGATTTAATTTCTCGGGGCACCGTATCGTGCACCGAGTGAAAAGACGAATAACAATAATGACAGTCCCGGCGCTATTACAGCTTTCGCGAATGACCCTAGAGGTGGAGTCGAGACACATCGAGCCGGGCTCGGGGAAACCGGGGCCAATTGAAACACGCCGATCTGCAACGTCGTACGGTCCTGGTGAAGATTGGAGCTATCTAGAAGTGCCGGGATTTTTTATCAGGTAGGTGAAAACCATTCCTTAATGTCTGCCGATGCTTGAATTTTCTCGTTTACAACACAAGCACCCTCTCCGAAATCGCAAATATATAAGTTTGCTCATTAAAGCAAATTTATTTTTTTATTAAAAAAAAATACCAAATGCATCAATTGACCCTGGTCTGCCCTGCGTAAGAGACCCGACGGCGTGCATACGAGTGAATTTTAGTTGCTCGGAGGAGCTCGTTGCCAGAGGTTCCTCGCGGTGCTCACGCCATTACGAGAGCACCTCGCAACGACTATTGTCTCGAGGCGTTCTCCAGCGGAGAGCACAGAGAGAGCCTCAGCTTTACTTCTCGGGGATACAAACTCTCGTTGCTGTATATCATCCTTCTTCTTCTTCTTCTTCTCCTCGGGTTACCTTTATGTTGCGCCAACGTGGCGTCTACGGTAATGCGTATGCGTATTATTTACGCACACACTCCCTCCTCATAGCTGTTCAACACGCGTATATATAGTATACACAAATGTATACAGATCCATACATGTAAATGCATGTAGATGTGTATATGAATATCCTATATTGCATTTCTTTGCTCTCAGCCCGTGCGCATCTTGTAACAGTTTATATCGCTGCGCGTTATGGTATAACATATTATAAGCTGCGTGGCAAGTGCGTATGTATTATCCACTGCGCAATCCTCCCGACTATCCCCGGCAACGATTCGATGAGAACTCTCACACCTTTCAGCTATACTTTTCACGATTATTACGAACGTAGCCGCATTACAGACTTCGCCATTTCGACCGGTTCCTCTTCAAAGATAATAACCCGGACTTTGGCCGTATGAATCCTCGATCGCCGCGATTATCGATCCCACGATCGTTGCTCCTTCAATCTTATCCTCATCTCGGATGCGATTTTTTTATTATTCCGTTTTTTTATTTTTATTTTTTTGTTTACTTTTTTTTCTATAGTATTTTTTGTTTTTTTTTTGCTAATTCTTTTTTTTTTATCGTGCTGGAAATTTTTCTATATATTTTTTATCTGTCGTGAAAGATGCTGTGAAATTTTCAGCAAAATCACAGACCTCCAAATTAAAGTTTAAAATTTAAAAAAGCTGATTCGCCTTTTGACTGTTCCCTGCGCCGTTCATTACGCGCCCTTCCCCGGTAAGATCGTGTCCACCATTATGCATCGCATGCTCGAGCGTTCGTGCACGAGGCACGGGCCAGCCTACGAGCTCCCACGGATAGCACGCGAAAGTCGACAAAGTTTTGCAGACCCAGAGAGAATGATATACTAATGTACTAAAGTGTATGCACAACGGCGACCTGATTTTCGGAGTGGGTGGTCCAACAATCTTTCACCTCAGCTTTGTCTTACACGACCGAAAGAAATGTGAAGGAACAAAAAAATTTTTTATCACCGTCGGGGAAGTAAAATCGAAAGGTTCGTGCGCTAAAAAAGTCCGAATAGCCGATATGTGGGTGCGCGGATGGTAAGACCGGAAAATCCGAAGAGGAGAGTAAAGAAAGACGGTGGATGAATAGATTTGTCCGCGTGTCGCGAGTTCTCCGTTCAAGAGTAAAGTTTCCTCTGTGAATATGTATGCGCGTTTCGTGAAGTGCAACGAGCGGGGGTTGCACTTGAGTGCAATTACAGGCGCACCGATCCAACGAGAAAACACATCGCAAGGTCCGACATAATTTAATCCCTCGAGTAAGTCGCCTACGCGTCGTTCGCCTCAGCACGGAGCGGGACGTTTATTTTGCGAATGGACAACGTTGCAAGTAGTCCTTTTGCGCGAAGCGAATAGGAAAGATTTCGTCCTGTTTGGACGAAAAAGAACGGGGAACTTCCTGCTGTTTATCCTGTCCGAAGAACAACGGCGACGACGCGAGTCCACGTCGGGTGACCGCGGATTCATTGAGTTCACGAAGTATTCTCGAAGAATTGGAACAAAACGCGGAATCGCAGATACGGCAATGGTCGCGTCCATACTTAGGCACCAAAGGAAGCCCCTCTGAACAATAATTTCCTGCTCGACGAATAACGATCGTATGAGGCAACTACTATTGGTCAAATCTGTGTGCGATATAGCACTGACCTCGGCCATATCTAGTCGTTGGAAGAACTGTCGGACAATTCGTAATTAATAATTTTATAAGGAATCTAGAATCATCTGTCCGTCCAGCTAGAATACTTTCCTAACAACCCTTGTACTGAAAGTGATGTCGTACTTTCGGTATATCATTCCTGTGGAGACAAGTGAAGCCTAGCCATATAACTTCGAACAGATACGGCCGTCATCTTAATCATGAAAAATTTGGGAGATTCGGGACTTGAATCAGCGACAAAATTCCTCGACACTTTGCCGAAGAAAAAAACGCCTACCTCAAATTTTCGCGAATCCCGCCGTAAAGAAACCCATTTCCAAAGAGCACTGCACTCCCCGCCGTCTCGTCCCTCCTCATCGTCTTCTCCTACTTCCTCCTCCAATATCTCTTCCACTCGAAAACTTTTTCTTCCGCCGGATATTATCGCCGCGGTGAAAAGACAAGTGGGCGTCGTGCGCACACAGAACACAACGGCGCTGCGACCGAACGATCGAAAATTCTTTTAGGATATATTATACTATAAGAACGTTCGGTGAGGTCGGTCCGCGCCGAGAGAGGGACGAGGCGCCGTGTCGGGGGGGTTTCGTGCACGATGGCTGGGATGGAAAAGGAAAAGGATCGAGAGGAAGGCTCTCTCGCGTCGTCCGCGGGGAGATGCACATGCAGCGGGAGTGCGCGGGGTTCATTGCGGAAATGCGCGTCAGCGCGAGACAAGACACGTAGATATCTTTAGGTGCTTCATTCGTGGTACAACGCAGAATCCGCGCGATGAAATTGACCGGCGATCGTGGACGATTCGACGGAAGCTCGTCCAGAATTGGTCAATTTCAACGCGCGGGTCAACATAGGACATGTATATATCATACGTTATGGTACACCGTGGGGAGATCGTTTTCTCGATCTCTCTTCCGCGTCATCGGGACGAGTGATCCAGCGCGCGCTTTGTGGCAAAATAAGTACGAGGCATTCCACGCCAAATCGACCGGTTCCTTTTCGTCAATGGAGACTGAGAGCAGTTTTGAAAATTTCTTTAACAACCAAAGCGTATCGACGCTAAATATTGAATCGCGAAGAATCTTCATCGACAATTTTGTGATGGTTCCATAACTCCTGAAAGGAATGTGGATCAATTATTTTGATTTTCTAAAAAATATAATTAAATGTGAAATTAATGAATTTTTAGTATTACTGAAAAAAAAGGTCACCCATCGATTATACATTGAAAAATGTACAGCACGAAGTATCGACGGTTAAGTTGACACGGAACACCTCATATAGCAGAGTTAAATTAAAGTAATATATTTAAAAAAAACTTTCTTGTACGAAGAGGCTGCGACGAGGTGGAGAAGGAAGAATAATAAGAGGAGGAGGTTCTCCATCCCGAGAGCGCTTGTTCTTCGATTATGCGACATTTCATGCAGATAGGTGTACTCCCTGCCCACGCATCGATGATCCTCTGACTTGCTCTCCAGATCGCGCTCTCTCGCTCCTCGCTTTATGTATCATGTACAATATATCCATTTATATATGTGTATATATATATATATATATATTGTACAGTACATATTATTATGGTACAACAAGCGATGCGGGAGAACCTGCCAATCGATGCGCATGCGTGCAACCAACGACGTAAGTGATCCCTTCGATTATTCTATCTGCCGAGAGAAAATCTCGGCTCTGCCTCGTCAATGATGTTGCACAAGTCATGATTGGCATATTGCTGACATATCGAAGCGTTTTGATACATATATTATAGTCAACGACTTACGAACCTTCCAGACTCGTCGACGACTAGGTCATAATGGAAACGGTTGGATGGCCATTCGTGCAGCGCGGATGAAGATAAATATAAGGTTTCACAGTTTTACGGAATACTGATTCATACATCTTTACTTGGTTGCATTTGGAAATTTTTCTAATGAAATTTTGGTGATGAAAAAAAAATTACTATACCAAATAATCAATCGTAGTGCATCAGAGATTTTCTGAACTGGAAATTGACGCTCCTATTGAGGGCAAACTTTTTAGATTTTCAAACGTCAACATCAAACCTAAATATTTTTTTAAGGGTTTATTTCATATGAATCAGTATCGTGCGTGTCACCTGCGCATTTATGCAACGATCTCGCCAGTGACCCCGCGCCGTGTCGACGTAAAGGTCGCGAAACGCGCGCGCGTTCGCTGAATGACCGAGCGCGGTACTTCCAGCAAAGAATTTGCTCGTGCCCCGACTACGAAGATATAGAGTCGCTCTCCGTGGCCCCAAGAGGAGGGCACAAGCTCCCCGGAGCCTGCGAATCTCGATTAAGGATCGTTCGATGGCTTTCGATCTTTTTGCTGGTGCATCGCGCGCCTAAAACCAGAAAGTCGTAACCCGCCGTCTCGTGCACGGTAAATACGCCTTTAGGAGATAGGTCGGGCGATAAGTGGTCGACGAAAGAGCGAATCGAACGCTCGCGGCTCGCCTACATATCTCCGTCTTCATGTGTCTATACGTACGAATAAATTCACCTCCACATACAGTTACATTGAATTTCTGGTCCCGCGTCTCACCGGGTCCGATTGCGTAACGCAGTGACACGTGGGAAAAACGTGGAAGTTGCGGCACGGCTTCGTACCGATATTTCACATATCTTCTGCCACGCGCCGCACACTCGCGCATGGTTGGAAACTTATTTGAGGGAGGTTCGAAGCAACCGTAAATTAATGGCACGAGTAGACATTGGGCTACGCCATTTATGTTTCTGCTCGCGCTGATTGTCCTTATTGTCTTCGGCGAGGCTTAACGAGCTCGTAATTGTGATCTCACGAGAGACGCGCGCATGCGCAACTGCTGTCAGAGCCCGATTCCTTTCATCTCCCGAGAAAAGTACCAAACAATCATGTGCACTGTTAAGAAAATTTTCAAAATTAATAATGACTTTCTTTTTAATAATGTTGAAAGCCCTGAGATGCGCGGAAGCGCATCGATTTTTCCAGGTGTAATGTCGTAAACCATTTTTTTCCAATTATTAAAGGTAATAATTACTTTTCTTTTCATCAACATCAACGAATTTAATACAGAATAGTCCCATCAAATAGATCGAACATTATTCTTCTGTACTAATTATGAAATTAATAATAATAATTAATGATCAATTATTGTATTATTACATAGCACAGTGCCGAAACGGGTCTTCGGTAACTCGGTAGCTGAATTCGTCCGTGTGTCGCCTCCTAATTGCGTGTTTGCCGAGGGGTGCTTGACGAGCGATGTTTATTAGCTTCGGCTTCTCAGCTGCACGCAATCCTCTCGACGGACAATATAAGAAAGCAGTCACGTGCTTCGCGAGGCCTCGCGGGTGCGAAAAAACAATAATGGCAAGAATAAGAAGAGACGAAAGAGCAAAACGCACCGAGTGAGAATGAAGGGCGGAGCTGACGGCCCGTTAGCCATCCGAACTCCACCGAGTTGTTTTTGCCAAGATTTCATCCGTCTTCTCCCGAGTAGTAATGCATCGGTCCGCTGCGCATTTAACTCCGTGCAAGAAATTATTGACCTGCTGATGTAATATCACACGCCGCGTTACGTCGTGCCTGATGAGGCTGAAGGTGAATGCATACCGCGTGCCAGCTGATAAGACGCCGCAAGTAAGCGCCGTACAGTCGCAAGGGATTTCTTGCCGCGGCGCAGCTTCCGACTGTCTTGCCGGAGATATAGTCACTGCGGGTGGCGAACCAATCAGTCTTTCGTCTCGTTGGATAAATATTTGAATCGTCAAATTTTTTATTTATTTTTTTCGCTAACTGAATTATTATATTTCTATTGGAATTTACATGGAGAATTTCATGTAGCGGAATGTATCTAGAGTTCCTGCTCCGATGTTATTCATCTACTCGACCATAAACCCCAAGCGATTAAACAATTGCCCGTTCGCCAATAATCCACCGGTAATTAAATCTCCGGCGTTAATTTCTCTCCTCGTTAACATGCGGTTCTCGCATCGCGAGGAGGGCGATCGCCGATTGTGGATAGAATCGTGCGCATCGGTTCCTCCACGAAAGGCTCATCGTCTACCGACACGTGGGAGTCGCGCAGGTGCGCCCGGGACTCTCTAATCGTCCCGGCGTGACTACATCAAAGTGGGAAATTGCAGAGTCGCTCGTGAGATGATGACTATTAATTATAGTAGCGTAGCGTCCTTAACCATCCGTTTCTACGGCTAGCGTTCGACTAGCGTTCTTTATTCTCATTCCAATCCGACTAATATACACATCCGATGAAAACGCCGCGCGATGAAAGCCTTCGCCGTGCAACCAACATCTCCGACGTTCTCGTCTTTATTTTCTTTGCACCCTTGCAGGAACCTCTGAAAAATCTTTCCTTTTTCCAACTCGCCGCTTTCTCTGGCTCCTCGAGCAAGCGTCGGACGAGCAACGGTTCGGATTTAATAATTGGTTTCCGTTGCCGCAGCCGCCTTGCCCCGCGCTTTTATGTATCGAGTGTGGAGCGTCGGCGCGCACGCGCGCGCCTCTGCGGAGGAGCGAAGGGGTTGATGCGAGAGAGGAAAAAAAAAGAACGACTGGAGGAAAAGGACCGTGTTCCGTCTCGGTTATCGGAGCATCTGTCCCGTAAATGGGCTCGGGATTTATGGCTCCGAGAATACGCGCCCGAAATCATCGACCCTCGTCGACGATCCGACGCTCCGCGCGCTCCTCACTCGCCTCCTGTGATGTGTTTCGAACTGCGCTCATTTTTTTTGCTGTATCGCAGAACATTCGACCTCGGAACGTCAGAAGCAAAGGGTAACCCGTATTTAAGGACGCGTAAACGTTTCAAGCTTGCTCTATTGCCGAAGATCGAATAATTTCGCCAATTTTTTTTTTAGAACTTTCAATCACGCGTTGAAAGCCGAAAATTGGGATTCTATTAGAAAACGCGTTAACGGCGAAATTACCGAAGACCGTGAATGCTGAGTCAACGTTATTCGCGTTAGGGTATGAAACGTTGGAATCCGCAATGAAGTTGATTTTTTTTTGGTTGGAACTTTCCGAGGAAAATGAATGGTTCGAAATGGATAATCGGGTGTTCGACACCGCTTGATCTTTTCACAGGTTCGGTAAGAAGTCAATAAATCGTCGTTGCTGGGTCTCCCGCGATGAAGTGAGATTCGCTCGGTGAGCAAAGATACTCGATCTTTCGGCTTATCGAATTCTGGTATCGGCCTCATAGATTCGCCGGGGCGATAAAACGTTCGCGCACTGTGTGTCTGAGAGCGTTCCGTATGTACGAACGAAGTTCGTGTTCTGTCCCAGCGTTAGGGCGAGAGAGACGGACATCGTTTGGAGCGCGGTATCGAATTTAATTATTGCGCGTGTTTCGCTCGCTGTATATACATTCCCGGTCGAACGGGCTTCACGCAAAAGGTCGACCTGTCACGGCTAAATCCCGAGAGCGTTTAATACATATTCCGTCGTAATTAGGATCTGTCGATTGCGCGAGAGGGGCGCTTGCGCCGCGGCTGAACGCGCCAGAACAGCCCGACCGGCACTTTGCTCTCTGATCGCATACCGCTGTGCGGCCCGACGTTAATTCGGAGCGAGGTTAACCGCGTATCAGCTAAATATGCTCAAATCAACTCAACCTGAACACAGCCGGTGCGTTAAATCGAGAATATAAAAAAAATTTTTTAACAAAACAGTGTGCAGTTCCGAAAAACAAGATACGAATATATTTATTGACCCCCACGAGTTGACTCTTCGAATCGTGAGAAAAACTAAATTATACTTCCAATTCTCACCTCGATTAACTTAAATTTTTATTATTTTTCGAGTACAAAAAAAAATTCTTGAGTATTATCGGAAATAATTTTTCAAGAATTCCCTCCGCTTTATAAACATAATTCTTATGCATTTTTTTTTTGCATCCGGTTTTGGGATATTTTTTCACAACAGCAAGACCGTCGCGAATGTGTAATAGCGAGGATAATTCGATGCGAATGAGCGATACTGAGAATTATTCAATCCAACTTTTTCGTTATTACCGAGGAACCAAAATATATATATATTTTTTTTTGTATTGCATATCAAAGGAACTTTATGATTCGCACTTTGTTGTTATTGCATACGATAAGTGTTCCGTGTAACAGTAAAGAGATACGAATCTTTCCCGAGCATCATTAACAATACAAATGGCTGCCTTTACTATGAAGGTGGTTCGGGTTAACGCGCAGGTCACGAGTTCTCTCCTCTTTCGGACGTTCGGAAGGTAATCGTTTCGAGTCCCGGGGCAAAAGATCGATTCGAATCAATCAGAGCCCTCCCCCTCGAACCTCTTCCTACTCTCAAATTTTTTATTTTTTTTTTCATTTCACCGGGTTAATTCAAGATTTGCGCAATCCGCACGCACGCTTTCGCAACGACGCGAGGGCGCGCGCGTGCGCATGCGCCGAGCGCGCATCTGCCGCCCACACGCCTTGGGACAGGAATTATCCTAATGACGGTCGAATGAAACCCGCCACGGTCTTTATTGGCAGTGCGCGTGGCGGCTTGTGCGAAACATCGGACGCAAATTGATTTCGCGACGAACCGAATCCTCTTTCAAAATTTACCGCTATACCTGATTCTCCGAGCCATCGATCACTCGTAAACACCTTCGGTAACCTTTTTCGTGCCTCCTCAGTTTTTTGTTGTTCATGGATTTTGCTCGAACGCCCCAAAGCTTCTCAACGAAGGTACCAAGAAACAGTCAAGGCGCAAAGTACGAATTACCACAATCACTTGAAGTATAAAGTGCTTTTTCGAGAAATTTTTGCAATTCGGAACTTCAAGTAGCAAATAAGTACTTGAAAAGTAAAATTTGCCAGAAAACGAACTTCGAATGTTAGATATTAGGAAAAATGACTGAAAATGTAATCAGCTTATCGAACCCCCATTTTCCATCGTCTTACGGGGAAATTAAAAAAATTCGCAAGGGTCCAGGAAATAAAAAACGAAGAAAATTCAAAAAAATTTGCAACCACTCTCGAAGCTGGTTCCGTAAAAAAAAAGAAAATTTATTTATTTTTACGATAATCAGTGGAAGAAACGACCATGCCGCAAGTTTCGTCTATCGGCGGACCGTTTTCCGCCGCTTCGCCTTTTAATTTCGGGGGAAACTTTTCACGAGCTTTAAAACTTCATAAACTTTGGTGAAATAATTATAACGATCCGCTCGTTCGGTGTGTAGTTTGGTGGAGGGTGAGGGAGCGGTCGGAGCCGCGAGCGGCTTCGCACAAAGAGCCGTGAGAGTAGTCGGCGGATAAGAAATGCCTCTCATTACAGCTTACCAGCACTTCACCACTAGCTCCGCGCTCGCGCGGTGCGTTCGCGTTAAATAGAGAACGCATAAGCGTGCACGTGCTCGTAATTAACTCATTACTTAGCGCTCTCTCGTGGGCACAGTGAACTTTCGAAAATAGGTGGAGGGAACGAGCCGATTGGTCACTGCTGTATGGGAATTTGAAAACGAATGCGAGCCGATGAAAATTCCTTCGTCCCTTGGTGCGGCGCTCTGGCATCCCGCCTGGACGGTTTTCGCATCATCTTTCTTGAACGACTATCACGTCACCTTCGAAGTGAACTTTCTAGCGGTGCAAAAATCACACTCCGTTCTAATTTTTACAATTTTTTTTACAAGAATTCAATGAAATCTTACCCCTTCCATCCGTTTCGCCCCGCTTCGGCGTCGCTTCATCCGCACGACTTTCGGTGGTCAGTACGGATATGCCTGTAATTCGCGTGCCCGATGATAGACACAACTCGAGCGCCGCGTACAGCGACGTAGCCTGAACGTGTTATTACATATTAAATGTCCACCGGGATGGAATCGCACGGTCCACCTGTTTGTCGTTGGGACGAAATAATAAATCACTGAATACCGAGAGGCACAAGAAGTGCCGGTAGGCTCGCAATATCATCCGCGCGGTCGGCTGGGAGAGTTCAACTCGATTCTCTTTATTCACCGCTGGCGCGGAAGGTGCAGGCGGCATCGTAAAAAAAAAGACAACCAATAAATAAAGACTACGAAGCTCAATCCTTTCATCTTTCGTTTAGTCGATATATATCGGCTCGTAATATTTTTTCTCTCAACCTCTTCATTTCGTTTCAGTAACAATTTTCCACATCTATCTGTCTCATTTCGATACGCTGTAATGCGGAGACTCGATGTATGCTCAGCACCGATCATTAACCGTCTATTATGCTGGAGCGAGCCGCCGCGTTTCGAACAGTCATTCACGTTCTCCATTGGCTATGGGAGTCCCGACTTCGTGTTCCGACGTAGATACGGAATATGTACCGGCTTGCTCAGAATTAGTTGCGAGTCCTGTCTGCGGTAACTGAGATTTTCCGTACTAAATTTGTTTCCTATTATCACTCATTTTTTCCACAAATTTTCTTTCAATTTTCTGTAAATAGTAAGAAATTTTTAATCTCAGTGTCATTTCAACAAGTTTTCAATTTTGTCTTAAATTTAAAAACTTAATTTAATTTTTGTTGTCAACTATTTCTATCGACGTTATTTTAACGTGTTCTCTATTTTTATTTAATTTCTACTTATCTTAAAAAAAATTAATTTTTATTTAATATTTTTTTGGATTGCCATTCAACATTCTTCTGGATGTTTAAATATCAGTTTTACTTTCTTTTCATGTGAATTGTTTATGTCCGTTGTTTAAAAACTTTCTCTCAACTTTGAATCAGCTTGTATAGAGTTATAGATAGTATAGTTGTAGTTTGTACAAGACCGCCAGGCATGAGCATTCACGGAACACGCGTTACACTTGTTGGCTCCGCTTTGTCGAGATCACGTGAAATATATATCGCACTACGGGTTACCGGGGGCCCCCCATTACTCATCCCGAGGGGGTTGCCCCCTACCCGGATGTGTCTCGGTGGATTGCATTCTGCTAATTTGTTTCTCACCGTTGCATTCGTTATACGAACTTCGAGAATTTATATTCTCTTGATGAGGTACTTTCATAGTTTTAAAACATTCGTCTCACATGAAAAAAATATACTAGCCGAGAAGTGAACCACGTTAAAACATCCCAATTTCTCGTCATCAAAGTTTTCTTTGAATTTTTTTGAACATCAAAAAAATTTTCATACAGCTCTTTAATACACCGGAAACTGCGAAGCAATGTCTACGAATTTTTTTCCAATGCGGAGTTAACGAAAGACAGTTGAAAAGAATATATATAAAAAAAATATGTCATGATTTTTTGTTTTCCTGAAGAATCTCCCGACCTACTTTCAGCTCCTCCCTCGTTCTCTTTCCGTATAGTCCGTTTCCTCAAGTGGGACCGTAAGGAGTCCCGCTAAGCCCGAGCTGCCCCGTAACTTCCTGTTCCAGTTTTCGATCTGTAAAAAATATTCCAAGTGCCCTAGTCTCGTTCCATTTGTCCCTCCCACGCCCTATCAGAAATGCGCTTATGTTCCCGATGCGCCGAGGAAGCTGGATGAAAATAAAAAAAATATATTAATAAGCTGCCCTTTTCTCGAGGGCACGTGCTTCCGGTCGGCCCCACTGGGACGGCTCTCGAGTAGGAGGATTTTCCAGCGTACCGTTACCGATCAATCCGTTTTCATTTTTCTCACCTTCGTTCCTCTTCCCGGCCATCGACACAGGATACATCGAACCGTTCGGAAGCTTTGTTAAACCGAACAAAAAAAAAAAAAAATTAAAAATGAATTCTCCGCACCCCTTTCCGTCGTGCATTATTTCCTAGGCATACATGGCCCGTCTCTAAAAATCTTTATTATTTTCGGAGTGCATTATTATATTCAGATAAATTATCAATGGGCGTCGGATATTCCGTTGCTCGGATCAACGGTACTTGATCCTTGTTCAGGACGACCCGATGCACATGCAGCGAAAGTGGGTCGTATATATTAGAGACACCTTTTTAAAGGCTTTTTTTTTGTAAAGATCTTCTGTGAGCGATTTATTAGTCATCAGGCGCCCAGTTTCCTAAATATTTCCAGCTTGATTAACAACTAGCAAAACATCTGAAATAACCGCAGGTTTACCTTTAAGTGCACTTTCTCCAATAGCTCATAAAAAATTAATTACAAAGATCAATACCCTTATCGTAGCCAAAGGACAGCAACAACATGAAGAAGATTAGAGACCGCTTTTTCTTCGCTTCAGGCTTAAAAAAAAATTGTTCCGAAGCAACATGCACCGCGCTCACCGATCTGTTCACGAATAATAATGGTGGTGAAAAAAAAAAAGTTTTTGCCGAACGATCTCCCTCATTAAAAATAAATAAATTGATTTTCAACGCTACCAGGGCAATAATCGATCCTCGATCTTCGCCTCGCGGTTCGGGTGCCGCGTTACGGCGATTGGCCGCCGGCAAGATCGAGGGCCGGATCAGTGCGAAATCACGGCACGAGCAGAGAAAGAGAGCAGCAACGAGACAGCCGCGAGAGCCGCCAGGGACAGGTTTCACGCTCGTGCGCGACACCCGGCTAATTTATCGCACCGGAATAATTATCAGAGTGTCCGACGCCCGGGACTCTGCGTCGCTCTCTTCATCGCGCTCAAACTTTGAATGCCCGGTTTTCTCTCTCAAACGCATTTCTGGACGTATGCGCCACCGTGAGCCAATGATCGAGACTCGCGGACGCCGGTAGCTCCGCCCACCGACCGCCGACCATCCGTCTATCCTTCGTTCGACTCTTTCCCCGCCGTCAGAAAAATCAGCGGGAAATACGGGTCAGCCTTCTCGAAAACGAGACTCGAGAACACTTTTAAATAGTGATATTAATGCTTGGTTTGTTTGCAAAAATATTGGTATTACATTACAATCATCAAAAACATTGTACTCCGACAGAATTTATCTTCAAATTATTCAACAATACTGAAATATTTTTTGATGCATTTTTCAGAAATTCCAAACGCATGTCCGTTGCAATTTTATAGTGAAATTGATCTTTCTTAAATGAAAGTCGTTGTCAATTTTTGTCAAATTATTTTTACTTTTGTCATGTGATCGTTTTTTTTTATTAATCGCTTCGCCATTGTTCAATTGATGTAAGTTCAACGTAAAATTTGCTTACATTTTTATTTAAGGAAATTTCACGATCCGATACATTTAATTTACAATTCGTTTTTACTGCTCATTAATATTACCAAAAAATTGACATTCAAATTTGATTTATAATACATCTTTTAAAATATGACAATCATTATTAACGAATATCCAATAGCTTCAGCAACACGCTGCCTCTATATTTGACAACCAGTTATCTGGAGCTTTATCTCACAATCCGTCTCAATAACACTATATCAATATCATAAAAAAAACCGTAATAAATTAATTTTTCTTATCTTTTATCTATTCGCGTGTGTGTTGACCTTTGACGAGAACGAACTTTATTATTAACCAAAGAAAATCTTTGATTTAATAATAAAACAATTCCAGAGGATGAGAAAATGGTCTTCGGTGACTCTCATTACCCCGCGCTCTTCGCCTCAACGAGGTAAGGCCTCCCCGACGTCGGTCTGGCGCTCGCGAAGCGTTGCGACACCGTCTGCCACGACGCCGTCTTATAAATCTCGTTCGTGTGTACACACGCTGGGGGTGTAAGAGAGTGCGCGGGGGGAGGGGGGGGGGGGATACGCGACCGCCTCACGCGCGCGCGCGCGAAAGAACCGACTCGATCGGTTATACAGCCGAGGGAGAAGGATGAGATGAAATATATATTCGAGGGAAAGCGAGAGGAAGATCGAAGCGGCGTTGATGCGGAACAACAAGTGAGAAAGAGGAGGAAGCGAAAGAACGAACGAGAGGATAAAGCGCGGAGCGGTGATTTGTGACGAGAGATGGCTCGATAAGTCTCCAATGGCAAATAGGAAACGATCGGGCAGGTACGACGACGAGGACGACGACGACGACGATCGGTTCTGTGTCGTTGCAAGCCTCGCGCGCCTCTTACGATCGCAAATCTATCAGGCACTTCCGGTTTGCGCGGCTCCCTCCTCGCCCTCCGCTCCTTCCTCGCTGTTCTCTCCGATCGCAGAAATAGCAGGCGTTCAATAGCAGGAGAATTATACGACGATCGATTCGCGATGTATTACTCGAATCCCACTGGGCCTGTACCGGCTCACTACGGACACTATAATGGGCACAGTGACGATTCATTCGATGTTGTCGTCGATCAATGGATTCTTTCGATACTCGAACCACCGGCGCGAATGGGAGGCAGCACCCACTAAGCGTGTCTTTACCGCGCGGTATATGGTCCGTGCACGCGGAAACCTCCTCCGTAGGGTCAAGACAACTTTCAGAGTTCAGAGACGGCGAACTATCATTTTTTCATTTTTTTTTTAAATTTATTTATTTGCGTTTCTTCGGGACGGTATTGGGTTTCAGGTACTCTGTTGTAGAGAGCTATAAGTTTTATAGATATGGAAAGCTACATTATAGAAAATTTGGATTTACGAACTAATTTAACTTGATGCGAATTCGAAGGTTTGTTTGAAATTTATGCTAGTCCATTTTTTTCTTGAGATGGAAAAGACGTTCAGACGGTTTAACCTTTGATAATTTTGATCTAAGTAAAAATATGTTTTTCTTGTGCCCTCGCTATTTTGAAAAAATATTGTTTCTGTTGAATTGAGTATTAATTTGAACTATGTATCTCAAGTGTTCAGTTTATTTATTTATGTGTCTGTGAATTAAGAGCAATTTAATTTATTGCAACTTTGAGATTCATTTTCAACGATATGACATCGCCATTTTTTAATAATTTTTTTTTCCGCAAGCGTAAAAGATTTCTTTGATCTGCTTCGGCTGTGTTCCAGAACTGTAAGTGTCTCTGCGGTATCACTGCAACGATGACCAATGCGCGATACCGCCGCTGACTTGGCGCTAGTATATACATGTACATATACACATATATATATGAGCGTTACAGGATCGAGTTTTGCGACTGTGCGCTGCGCTCGACCTGTGAGCCGCGACGGCTGACTCTTACAACGTATTCGCATGAGGTACGTGTAAACTTCAGCGATCTATGCAAATAGGTACATACGTGGGCGTCACACACCGGGCTTGAATGAACCCTTGCGCCACGCGCGCCCGAGAGACTCAGACTCCATCGGGGGGGGGGGGCTCCTCGACTCCGCCGGGTGAATGGATTTCTCGAATCGCGCACGGATTCTCGTCTCTCAGCTCTTATATACGGGACTGCCGATTCTGGCTCGCTCGCCTAATGCTAATTTACCGCTCTCCACTCGTAACACCGGAAGTGACTCCGGCTCTTCTGATATTCCGACAGTCGGGAGAATAACGTGAATTCATGAACTATTCCGACTGTAGTTCGTTGATCGGTCGAGAGTCGAGCGATTGATGAACGATTGTTCTCGCAAAGAGAAATAACGTTGTATAAAATTTTCGTAGAAAAAGAACATCCAATAAAATTTAAGACTCTCCGAAAGTGTAGGAATATATTTATTATTCGTTCAACAGCTTGCAGGAGACATTATTCCGGCATTCACTCTTTACAACCCTTACCGACCGGAAAATATAATTTTCAATTCCGAAAGACGAAGCGGTTAAATAATTGGGCAAAAATTGTGAAACCCGAAGTATCGACTTTCCGACGATTGCGCCAAGGTTCTCGTGACAAACGGTCCCCTCATCCGAATGACGGGGCATTGTATAAAAAAATGTCAATCTTCATCGACAAGTATTGGTCGATAACTTTCCAAAACGTTTTTTTTTTTAATTCTCTCCAACCGTGCATTTGAAATGCAAAAATTTCTCGTCCCCCGCCTCGATCAATCACCGTTCCGTTCGATCCGCTGAAAAGCCTACATTCAAACGCAAGGTGCAGTTCGTCGAGGCCTCCCTTTTGTAACGTCGAGAGACACGAAGCGCTTGACTAAGCTGCCCACGCCTCGAAATCCGTCTCCATTATTCTTCGGCGTCGATATTCAAATCGTCGATCCTCCCTGTGGGTCCCCCGGCATGCACATATCCTCTCTGCCTCCGTGCACGTAACGTCTCCCTCTTCCTCGTTCGTTCGCTCGTCCATCGGACTCTTTCCAGCTTTCACCACGTTGTGTTTTCTCCTATGCATATGCACATAAACACATAAACGTGAGGTGCCACTTGGTCGTTATTTTTTTTTTTTTTTTTTTTTTTCGTTTTCGTTCTTTCATCTTCACGAGAAGAAATCTCTCGCTCGTCGAGCTGCAGCGCAGCATCGGCCGTGGCCCGACAACGGCAGCGGCTTTCGCATACCGTTATAACCGCGCCCACGCGTCCCGGAGAGACACAATCGAGGAGCGATCCGACGACTCATGTCGTGACCATTGTGCACCCTGCGATCCTGCGATCGAGCGTATGCATGAAACGAGAAACCCTTCCCTCGCCTCACCTCGATCATCTTCGATCGATGCCGGTTCCTCGTCTCGGCTCTCGTAGCTACGTGCCTCGGACAGCGCACGCGCGCCACGATGACTACACATGATGGACGCAGGTGCGACATCCGCCAAGGTGCGCGCCAGCAACGATCCAAATTCTTTACGTCTATTGTATCGAAATATGTCCATAGCAAAAATATTTTTACCTCGTCATTGCTTCATGATATATTATAATTATTGTAGCTGTAACGAATAATTATGTCGTACGATATAATTCATTCTTAAATTATTGACAGGTTTTGATTGAAGTACATTCTCGTTTCTCTGTCAATTAATGTATTTCGAGTGTGGTTACGCCATTTTTGTGCGCGATTGATGCGAGAATCCAATTTTTATTTGCGTGGTTGATCTCGAGTAAAATCCTGAAGTGAAATTTTCAGCTCATTCGTAATTCACTTAGTATTAAAGTTGCGAATGGTAGACATGTAAAAGTGTCCTTCATTTTACAACCGCCATTCGCATAATATCTCGTACAATACGTAAAAGAAACAGATAAAAAGTTATAATTGTAATGTCTTTTTTTTTAACTGCACGGTGTGTTTTCCATTGTGCAGCATTGAATGAGCCCGCTGCCTCCGTCAGCGAATAAAGTTGCGAAATCGCGGTTGTGTTTCTCTCCGGTAGCGATCTATCCTGGACTCGTAAAATATACGCCCGGGACTCGACTCTCGGTGGCGCACATACTTCGCCGTCTCGCTTCCTCGCGGCTCGGTGCGCAAACGCGTCGCGGCTGCGTAGGTGAATCGACGATACCGTCTCGGGCAGGGCATGCGAGGCGCGCCGGACGGAGATAGAAAATCAACGGAGGAATGACTAACGTCAGGAGCTTTCCGCGCGGGTTCGGAACGTACGGTAATCTAATCTCGGCCGTGCGGAGGACCGACGACGAGCGACTACCATAGCGTACCCGATGTAGGTGTGGATTGTATGTCCCGCGCGGTATTGTGCCACGTAGGCCCCTCGGTAAATCGAACCCTCCGCGAAACATCTCGTCGGCAAATAACCCGAGAGAGGTGCGTTCAAGGTCCGAGAAAATTCGATACACTTATCCAAGGACACGCGACGTAGGTGTCGATTCGCGGCTCATCTTACCGAATGGTTTCTCAATTATGTATGCGAATTATCAAAATACACTACATTCCGTCAATTTAATTTAGACACCAACATTTTTTTTTTCTATCGGCTCGGATATGAAATTCAATAAAATTCAATGAATTTGAAAGATTTATTCGCAAATATTTGTCGACTTCGAGGGTTGAATAAAACGAATTGGGGGGAGGATTAATTTGAACCAGGAAGCGGTGTCTTTCATCTCCGAAATTTTTTTTTCTATTAAATGCGTAATGTGTCGGGATAGCAATGATCGTCGGAAAGTGCATCGACCTTGGTCATTCGAGAATTCGTCTACACGCCCGAGCAGCGATAAAATTTTTCTACGCAATCATATTCGTTGGATCGCCGTCGCCGTCGGCGAGGCTGACTAACATCAAGACGTGCCGCGCGCGGCCAGCCCGACGACGGAATTTAATCTGCGATACCCACCGCCGCCCTTCCTCTCGATTTTACGAACGTGTCGTGGTTTTTGCAACGACGCAGCAGGTAGAGTGGGACAAACATAAATGAAAAAATAAATAAATAAATGAATAAATACATTTTTATTATTATCATCTTTATAAAAATCAATATTAAATAAAACACATACTTTATCGTTCGAACGTCATGTATAAGTTGCCTGACATGATTTTTCAAAATAAAAATACAATTTAAAAAACTATACTTCGTCGCTGGGACTTAATGTTTACGTGCGACTCAGATGATATACGCGAAGGAGCCGATGAGCCAAGATGCAGAAAAATAATAATAATGGTTGCAAATAAAAAGAGAAAAAACAGTAGAGAGACGATAATGAATGATGAAACGAGAGGTGTCGGTGTCCGGGAATGCTTTCTCATGGACATTCGATCCAATCGTCCGATCCCACTGGCGGATCGTCCGAGTGTCTCCCGAGAAAAAAAAGTCGATGTGGATAAATGGAGACGAAGGTAGAGTGAAACCAAAAGTCTGAGAAAGAGGAAAGGAAGGATCGTCGAACCTAAGATGGCATGTATGAAAATTGTTGTTGCTTTTTTTTTTCTCTGGTTGGCTCATGTGAATGTCTTATGTTCGTCAGCCGGTCCGTCACTGAATCTTGTCGGGACCGTGCACATCCAACTGGCGATATGTGCACGTGTCGGTAATAATTCGCGAGGAGAAGCACGCGCGACGGTAATCCGATACACATCGACGTACGTTGCGCGAGCAACGGGCAATGAACGATGCATGTCTCGATGCTGATGTTATCACACCGATGCCGATCTTAGGCTCGTTTCTCCTCTTTGCCAAAAATGTATTACATTTTATGTCTAAAAGAGACATTTAATCCTTTCTCCACGTCTTCATAAGTATGAATTTTTATTCGTAAGGTCGATCTTGCGTTCAATTTTATCAACAAAAAAAAGGTAAAATAAATGGTTTCAGAACGTTAAATGAGGAAAAAGTACAGTGAAGAAAGAGAGGCAAAAATAACTGACCAAGGGAAGGAGCAGATTGATTGGCGTTATCTTTCGGAGACGATAGTACACGCACACACATCTCAATATTTCTGTCGTGCTTGCGCGTCGATAGATGTGGTGGAACACGATACGACTGTTTGTCATGTTGCTCGAGCGGTAATCAAAGGATATTTGTTATTGCAATATCGTTCGGTTACTTGATACGCCTTCAAAGACGGTTCGTATAAGCGTTTTGCTGCTACGGGAATCCCAATCGTCGTCGCCCTCTGCTCCTGTAGAGACTCGAGTTCAATGATTTACCAATCGTTTCGATTCATCAGTCTTGAATACAGATTAAAAAATTTCGTCACCGGGCCGCGACGGAGACAAGAAAATATACTAAGGCTCAATAAACAATTACACAAAATTTCACGGTAAAAAAATTCCCTTTATTGACAAAAATGAAAAAAAAAAAAAGAATTACAAATCTTAAAAAGTCTCACTTTCTTTCGTCGTGCCGCGTAAAATTGCGACCGGATAGCGCGGAACGTTGGAATGAATGCATCATGCGGTGTATATAATGGGCGAGGCCTCGAGTCGGTATTGCAATAAACAACAACGAGCGTCCTACACGGCCCCACCTGTCGACGCGGACAGTCCCAGACAGCTCGGTTGTATATACACACTTAGATGTACAGACAACGAATTGCGCAAAATTTCTTCGCACCGTCGGCGAGTTGACTCTAGGCGCGACGTGAAACTCGGAGAGAGATCGAGAGCGCCGGTGGAGCCGTGAAACATCACCGGGAACAGACGTGCCGGGGAGACGAAGATAAATAGAGATGAACTGAATAAGAAGGTTGATAAAGAATGAAAGAGACCGCGGGCGTGAGCTGGAATAGAAAGGATCACGACCGAATGCGGAGGAAAAGGATACCGAAGCCCGTTCACCCACTCGGGGGAAAGTTCGAATGGCAATCGATAGCCACGAGAAGATTATCGACGGATTTAAGACATATTTTTTGGTAAATTTGATTTTGAAGGTTGATCGTAAAATTCAGATAAGTTCAATTCTGCAGCTGAATATTCTGTCGTGACTGTAGTACATCCGATCCTGAAGGTTAAGATCCCTGAGTTTGTTGGGTAGATTCGTACCGAAGAATAATCTTGATTAACTTTGATTTTCGGATGGGACGACTGAAAATCCGACGAAAATCAGAAGTTATTTGATGACTCATCACGAGAAATTGGCAGGTGCCGCCTAACAGTTACCGCTCCCTTCCCCATCGCCATATTAAGATTATTCCTTTTCTTCTCCGGCAAAAGCCCACCTTCTTGTTCATTCCCCGAGCTAGACGATCGCCGAAGAGCTGCCGAGCAAAAACTACTTTCTCCCTACTTCCCGCTAAGATCAATATTTAATTTGTGGCGTTCATAACCAGCCTCCAATTTTCTGCCGTCGATCCATTCCGGTATGCTGGGGAAGCTTCCTAGGCAGGTGTGAAAACCCGCGTCGCGGCGCGGGTGCATTGTCTTACGGCCAAACTGCCCCGGGACCAAGTTTCCAACGATAAATACTCGAGATAAAATGGTCCGACAAATCTTCTCCTAATTATCCCTCGTGATCATCAAACACCTAGTTCTTAAAAAACAAAAAAAAAATACAAAATAAAAACAAAAACCGAGATGCCTCGAACAACGCAGATTACCATCGATACCTCGTTAATCAAGCCCAATTTGGCCCCGCCGATGCCTAACGATACCATAAACGCTCGATAATGATATTCCATGATTTTCGAACGAACTTTCGAGATCCTTTTGTTTTCCCAAAAATGACCGGTTAGCAGTCCGGCCACTTGTGGGAGAAAGTTTCCGCCGAGTCATCCGGTGGAGAGCACGCGCGCCTCGGTCGGATATCTCACGAGAGGTCGAAGGATACAGGCTGAACCTGCTTTTTTGGGATCCTGCGGCCGGCCGCGCCGTGAAACATCCTCAGAAGTTTGCGCGGCAGAACCGCAGCGAAACTAGCGCGAGAGAGAGACAGTTGGCAAGGACGGCGGCGAAAGAAAAAACCGGCGGAGGACGAGGAAGACGAAACGATAAAGGAAGAAGAAGATCCGCGAAGCACATCGGCGGTCGCGGTGGCGGTGAACCCTGCAACCCTGCCGCGCATGCGCGCGCACTTAGCTGCACATTAGTCAAACAATTAAGAGTTCGTAATGGAACGTCACATAAATAACGCAGCGCAACAGTCCTCGGAGAGAAACACCGGTTATATACATTCAGTTATTTTTTATTTTATTTTTAAGTTTTTTCTTTTACCCTCTCGAGTAACCGAAGTATTCTTCGGTGAGACGAGGAGCGCCGCGCAGGATCATCATCGGAGAACTCGTTTTCTCGTGCCGCGTGCGGTTCGGATAACGCAATGAAATGCGCGGATTGTTTCGTTCGGATGCGTGCGCACACGTGCGCTCGTATTGGGGGAGAGTGGGGCAAAATGGGACGGTGCTAGATAAAACTCAAATTTCCGATCATTGTTGGATGGCCGATCATGTGCCGAGATCCATCCGGATTTTTTAATCCGTTTTCCTCCACTTACCATCATCGCCACCGTCCAATAGTTGATGGAAATTTGGTCTTTGTCCCATTATCCCGTTTTGCCCCACTGTCCCATTTTTCCCCAACCTCCCCTACGCATCGAGCGCTCGAGAGGAACGCACGGCCGAGTCACTCGGAATCTGTTGCAGTGCAACTGCCGTTGCGCAGAGTCGAAGCGTGAAAAGTGACTGCCGAGAGTTCATGCGAAGTGCGGCGTTAATGTCGCGTGGGCGATTCAATTTCCTACGACCCACCGACCGGCGGAGTCCTAATTGCTCTCGCCTCTTCCGCACATCCGAGTCACCGCGGTTTTGAGTTCTTGGACCTGTTGTAATTGCATCAGGCTGCGGCGGATAGGGAGAGCGAAGGAACTTCTCTTCAGCGACGCGCATGCCCGACCGCGTCTCGAAACTGCTCGACGAATTGTTGCAAATTTTTTCGTGCGTGTTCGGCGATTCGATACTCAACTTCGAAAATTTTTACAAATTTTTTCGAATATTCGTTCATGATTTTCGAAAATGGTTACGAAATTGAAACGTTGGGCGTGCACGGTAGAATGCTTCGAAGTATCGAAACACGGTTTAGGATGCACAAATTTTGTTCAGAGTCCAATCGTGAGTTTCGTTGAAAAATAATTTTTATTGTCGTGTGACTCGTCTCTCAAAAAATCATTGAGAATCATCGAAAGCCACGAGACTCGTGAGGAAGCGACCGGTAATTAGTCGGATCGGAGCCGCTCTCTCCTCTTCAAATATTATCGCGTTAGAATGCCATCGCGCACAGCCTCAGCGAAACGTGCGTGACAATATGCGATGAATCAAACACTCGGACGTGTCACATCAAAGTTCCTCGACCGCATGACTAGTCTCCGTTTGCACTCCGCAATGAGATATCGATATTACCACTATACCGGTTAGCATTTCGAAGAACGTGCGCGCGAACGGCGCTTAACCCTCTCGGGATCTCGCTACTCCCGGTGGCGTGACGCCGATTGATTTAACATGTCGCCTCCGTTACCCACTTATCTCCTACGTGTAACCCTACGACGCAGACACAATAACGCGATCCGCAAAACAGTCTCAAAATAGACCTCAATAAAAATTCTACATTAGCCCTACAATTATAATGACAGTTTTCCCAAAATTCTACCTTACCTGAAATAACATAGAATCTGAAAAAAAATATACATTAATATTCCCCAATACAGCATAAAAAAAAGCTCCGAAAAAATTCTACAATCGACCTTCAATTCCGATAAGAAGAAAATCGAAAAGTTTTATCTAAAAAAAAATGTTTCAACTTCAGAATAAAAAAAAATCTTTTAAAATTCCCGTCGAATTTTCCAAAGACAGACCTCGACTTCGATTAAAAATCCCAAAATTCATTTTCACATTTGAAAAATGTGTCGAAGATACTCCCGAAGTATTTTCGCGCTCCTCTTCCCATTTCCGTGTGTTCCGAGTGTCCCGCAGGAGTCACGTAACGGATCGGGGAACAATGCACGACCGGTATAGGTACGAATAAGCCGCGGAGGAGCGAAATTAGTCACCGCTTACCGTGCGATCGCTGAGTTCTCATTCGCGACCTGCAGTCGGTCGAGTCTCGAGGATCGGTATCATGCGAGCGCTATTCGCGTTCGTTCTCCGCGTCGTCGGATCACGAATCGCCGTCGCGTGTCTCGTGTGTACACGTATGTGTTTAATACGCGCAAAGTTGCACGAAGGTTTTCTTACATGCGCAAGAGCGCGAGAGAAACGGAGGGCACGCGTGCGGTGCGTAGGCCTGCGGATCAGACGCACTCCATTCTCTTGGCGCCACATTCATTCATACTCCACGTACGCGCGAGCGTAAGTCCGAGCCCTGGCGTTTGCAACCGCCCGACGGAGAACCTCTCTATCGCTCGTCGCGGAGACTTTTCATCGCGCATGCGCGTGATTTTAATGCGTCGTTAGAGAGAAAGATAAAAGGAGAACGGACGACGAACGCATGAAAAGCCTATGATCCGATTTTCACGTGCGAGGCTCGGACGCCCGATCCGGCTCGGACGGCTGAAATTGATCGATAGATCGATAGATCTCTCGCGGGTCAGCGCGCGTGTGCGTACCCGCCGTCCTGCGCGCGCATTTCGTCACGACGAATCACCTCGCAATAAGCCTAATCGCGACTATCTAGAAGTTATCCCGAGCTCCGCATTGACGAATGTATTCCGCAACGCCGTTTCGAGACGCTATTGTGCACGGCGATCGTGCCGATTGGCTAATGGGGGCCTGTGTTGAAAATAACACAAAAAAATCTAAATATCATGCTCGGATTATATTACATATCATGCGCAAGGGATATTATCTGTGGCATGCAATTAAATGCGATAAATTAAGTTGTCTGTATTTTTTAATCTGAACCATCTGAAACTCGGGAAAGATCATTTTGAGCAAAACAATCCGAATGAATACAGAACTTTTTTAAATGTGCGTGTCATTCGTAGTGTTAAAATTTGTGTAGATAAATATCGAGTTTGTTCATTACAAATTTATAATTCATAACATCATAGAATAAAATTATTTTAAATACTTTCACCGGAAAATAATCTGATTGAGAAACGGAACAGCTGTCAATAAAACTCTTAGAATAATTTTGCTGACGTCTATGCCATCTTGAATTTTGTTCCCGATTACACGTCGATCGGAATTTTTTCATTTCTTTAACGTCCATGAAATTGACTGAAAGACTAATCGATCTTCCGTGTCACTGCCAACACAATAAGCGAGTGAAATATTGAGGAGAGTTTCGATACGCAACGGGAGGTATGCGCGAAACAGGTAGACACATAATAAACGGTGGAAACTGCGGCAAACGAGGTGCAACGAGCCGAGGTGGCGGTCTTTCGCTGCTCGGTTCGGCTTTGCGGTGGCGCGGCGTCACGGCTCACTGTCCGATACCTGTCCCGGATAACCCCGACACGGCACCCGGACCTCGACGAGATATCGGTGACCTTTTCGGTACCCGCTTGAGTTTCTTTACTTATTATACCTCCAATGGCATCGGCATGCAGCTATTCCTCTCTATCCGTAACTTGTCCGTCTCGTTCCTCCGGCTCACGCCCGTACCGAGCTCCACGATCCGACACCTGTCGAGCCGGTGCCAGTTCGAACACTCTCTGCACCCAATTGCACCGCCAAATGTACCGACTCTCTCACAGTTTGCAAACTCAACTCTAATACCCATTGAAAACAAAAAAAATGTATGTATACAACGTAAATTCGCCGAGGCATTCCTCTTTGTATAAAATTAAATTGAATTAAATTGTAATTGAAATAAGATAATAACAGTGATTACTGTTATTATTTCGATTAGGAACAATATATTGTGGAATACCTTAGCGCATTTGCGATATCCTTTTAGTGAAAGACATTCATTGATCACTCTTACAACTTCTATTGAAATAATATGTTATAGATTACAATGCCTCAGAGTGACCCAGCAGACCGTTGACCGAAGGTCTTCAGCCTTTGCAATAATAATAAATCATTGTTATTGGATTTTTTGTCACTTGAGGATTATTCAAAAATATTTGTAAGTTTTATTCGAGATGAAAAGCTAATTTTTCTCTTCTGTAGATTTTTTCCTATTTATGAATTCAGTCGAGGCCACTATTATCTAGTATCGATCTAAGTATCTACGCAAAGGAGCTATTCTCTCCCACGACGATTGTGAATGATAAAACAAAAAAAAAACTACACTAAAAAAATACGAAAGTGCTGTGTAGATGGAAAGAAAACATAGAACGATAATTTATTTCTATAATAACTAGGTGCTACACGAAACGCACACAATCCCGACGTCCCCACGATCTATTGTGCATCGTTTTGCGTACCTCCTCGTCGTCGTCGTGCGAAAAGAGAATGCGCTTTTGCGCTCTCGCTTATCTTCGCGACGTTAGTTCTGCCGGCTAGACCGATGATTCACACTTCGACCGACTCCACACTCGGGGAGGAAATAAGAAAATAAATAAGACGAAGAACAAGAAGAAGAAGAAGAAGAAGGTGTCACTGCAAGAGCTCAGAGATATCGTATGCATAACCGGCACTCATTATAGCTTACCCTACGTGGCCCACGTGCCTTTGATCACAATATGCTAATTCCGAGTCGCTTGCATGTATCTCTGACACTGCTTGCGTTCTGAGGTGATATTCGACTTATCATAAAAATGTTTTATCGTTCTGCCGTTACATTCGTCATTGGGGATTCGAGACCATGTGCGGATACCACTTCCATGATTGTGGATGAAGCCCCCTGAAAAAAGCCATTGACGGAACGGTTCGATGTGATCCACTGTGACAACTCGAAAAATTGAACGGGTCATAAAAACAATCTTTTTTTTTTTAGTTAATAGCGGGATCGATAGCAGTTTTCTCTCATTTTGCACAGTTCTAAAATTTTGGTTGTCTCCTTCCTGTGTACCTTCGAGGCGACTCTTCTCAGTCTCTCCTTAATCTTCGACTTCCGCTACGTCGTCGTTCCATTCGCTGTACGTTTGTCCGCTTCATACTCTCTCTTTCTTCCTTTCTCTCCGCTAACGAATACGCGGTTTGTTCTTGTGCCATCAAGAACTCTGTGGCAGTACAGCCAGCGGACATTAAGTTTCTTAATTAGGAACGGAGACAGTGGGCTGAGGGCACCGGGATTTAGCTCAAAAGTCTCGTGACGCTCGTTGACGACTTCCCGCATCGCGGGACAAGCGACGACGTGGAATGACATATTATGACGCGGGTATACGACTTTGAAGAGTTCGGCTTCGTTGCTGAGACGAGCGTCGTCTAGAGTGTAGTCCATGTGGGTGAAGACGCATTGTAATTACGGCCCCCAACTCAACTCAAACCATCTCGCGTCGCGGAAGTGAAGCGTCTATTCTCGCTGCGACACAGCCTCAAATCAACGCTTCCGTTCTTAAACGATAGTTAAAAAAAAATTGACAATCACGCAATTTTATCAATTCGAAGCTCTTAAAACGAGATAAATTTTTTTGTCCGCCAAGTGTTCAGTGTTTTATTTTTTTTTTTTCCACGTCTCCAGTTCGTGATATCTCGAAGCTGCCACCCGGCACGCGCTCCAACGACAATAAAGAAGATCTCGAGTCTCTTCTTCGAACGTCATATTCCCGGTGGCCGCACGCCGAGTTCCAGCTACGAGACCTCTCACGTGACTCGGAACCACGGACAACATGCAGTTGTCACGTGCGCCTCAACGTTGCCCACCTTATCCACCTTTTATATTGTGTTTATGCGGCATACAGAATGATATCGCGGAAGAGAATCGGGACAGCGGGAACTACCGCTGCGCACCCGACCAAGTGCGCCCTGCACTTGGTCTCTCGCGTCCGGATAGGTGTGCCTTTTTTTCATTTATTTTTTTTTCTTGATCCTTTCGGATCCAGCTCGGAACGACGAACCACGCCGTAATTTTCATAACGACAATGGGGCAACCCTGAGGATGCACGAGCGCTGCCCACGCGTTCTCCTCGCGCCCCTCCGCGATCCATGATGAGTAGTTTACGGTGTAAGGTTTACGGTCCCCCGACACCCGCCACCTTCGCAAATCTTCTCTCGTCTCTCCTCTCGTCCCTCTTTCATAGACGGCCGAGGACAGGGACAACGAAGAGAAGTCGACGAGAGAAACTTTATTTACCAGTCTAAACTTCCACGTGTATAAATTCTACGTATATACATGGAGAGGCGTCCCTCGTTAAAGAATATAGGAACGAGAGGGCTTCTGGTTCTTCACAAACATATCTCATTATCCACCGGAGATTGTCTCATTCATATTTTATTCGACGGATGATATATTTACGTTCGGATTGTTCAGAAATGCAACTGCAGTAGCAGGATTCAAAAGGATTTTTATTTTTTCGTTATTCGTCATTTCACCGCAAAATCACTTTCGCTCCACCATATTCTATTAAACGGTGACTGCTTTTACGAAAAAATATTTTGATAAATATCTTTTCGTAAAATATATATTTTATAACTTGATATGACAAATTAGGTAATATACAATATAATGAATAAGAATTTATGTAATATTCTTTTTGCTACGAGCGAACACGGATAATCAGACACCAATTCAAATAGCTATTGGAATGTTCTATAATTATATATTTACAAAAGAAACAATTAATGAAAATGACAATGTCGAACGTATCTTTGTTCAAGTATAAACAAAAAAAACTGAAAACAATTTCACTATGAAATTTTTCGTGTAATTATATTTTCGAACATTTCTCCGGGGCGTGAATGAAGAGTTGACGCCAAGAAATCGCTGCTCAATTCCGAGTAAAAAAGAAATAAAAAAAAAAATCTCCGATTGCCAATATTCTCGGCGCATCGTTTACGACCAAAGAATTTCAAAAGATCGTTCTCCGCTCAAGCTCCGTCGATGTTTTACGAGTAATAACAATAATTCATCACACACGAGCCGTGGGACACCTGTTGCCGAGAGGCGACGCATCCTCCATGCGTGCGAAGTCATACATACCTCGAGGAGTCCGATGCCCACGCATCAAGTGCGTCAGGATTTTATAATGCAAAGGGTACTCCTGACACGCTTATCATATGCATTGCGTTGATAATCGGCGACGCAACGAAGATCCCCGTCGGCTACAGTCGCTTCTACGAGCCACTGCCGCAACATCGCGCACTCCCTCTATCGATTATCATTTATATAAACGATACAATGTTAATTGAAATTCTAACGATTCTCAACGTACCTCTTCCGAAGACTTTTTTTTATTTAATTTGTGAATTCATTTATGGTGGTCAACGCCACGACGTCCGTTGTTTCAGTGAAAATTACGCGAGATTGATTTTGAAAAAATCATCGACAAAGATATTTTGTCTCTGATATTTTTATAGTTTTTGTTCACAGAATTTAACACTTAAATATCAGTCGATGCGGGTTGTGTCTCGTATTTATGCGCTGCACGGCGTGCTTCAGGGGGGTTACTATAAATCATTAAATGATTACAATAACTAATGACTATTACAGATTTATTATGTTTGCAATTAATTAGAAGGCTGATACCGACGACAGTGCGATGCCGATTCAACCCGTGTCTGCACCGAGCAAGCTCGAGATACAGAACAAATTTCAAAAATCAGGTTAATATTCTGGCTTCCCAATGGGAAGTCTATCAGATATTAAGCTGATAAGAACAGATACTACACTTTGATCAAAGCACATTGTGCCATGAAGCGATGTTGAGTTCTGGTTTGTTCCCACTATTTAACGTCTCCAAAAGGCCATTTAGCTTGTGAGAAGCGCTTTCGCAAATTTACCATCTGGCGGTGGATTCATAAAGCAATTGGGCGCCCGAACCGATAATCTTTCTCGCCGTTTGCGCCGCAACAGTATATTCCGCAAGATTGCAGCCCGAAAACGGATAAATATGTAGACGGGAAGTAAAATCCTTCAATTCACGCCACGGAGTGGTTATTAGTCAATAATTAAATTAGAATTCAATAATTAATCAGACATTCCTGAGGAATTTTTTTTTTTACAGTACGAACACAGAAAATAGTAATTTACGATACGAGGCAATAAAACTGTTGCCATAATCAGATCAAATATGCCTTATTCAAAACGAAAGTAAATTGGCACAGTTACTTAAAAATACAATAAAACCCGTTAATGTGAGAAATTATGTGTAAACATACATTTCTGACGTCTCGACGGATAATAAATTTTTAAGGAATTTCTGGGGAAAAATTTTTATTCTCCTTTCTGTTGGATTTTGATTTATTCGTACAAACAGAACATCGCTTACTCTTTCAAACGATTATCATTTACATAACCGAAATAATGATCATTAAAATTCTAAGTTTTTTCTACATATTTTTTTCAATTACTTTTTTTGTCATGGTTATTATTACTATTATTCTTCGTCGTGACATATCGAAGCAATGTGCAAATGTATGGAGGTATTTATAGCGTTGGCAAAGATATTGCGTGGGCGTTCGAGGTTGAAAACGAGAATTCCCTCGACAGGGCACTAGCTCCGTCCGGCAAAGTGATTTCGAGAGCCAAAATCAAATGTAAACCGATCCCATTATAGATATTATTCGGTGAGTGGTGATCCGGCCGTTCCCGAGACGTCGAGCCGATAGCCAACCGGACGTACCTCTGTCGTTTCGGTTATTTATATTATCTGCGTAAAAGTCACGCATACAGTAAGTAACAGAACGGTAACCGAATACGTAAATTCGAGTATGAGTGTGCGCCGGACAGCTCTGACAGTAGCCGTGCGCAAACCCCAGACACGAGGGGGAAACTTAAAAATTATTATTCACTGCTAACGACCTGCTGATAAGAGGAATTGTTTACGATCGAGGGACCCGGTTAGCCCATTGTTTGTACGCCCGGAGAGGAATATTGTGTGTATCTCTATCGTTTGCTTTATGGCCCCGACGGCGCTTGCGCGGTACTTCGATCGGCTGCGCATAGTTTCCTCGGGATTTTCTGTCTCCACACTACCGACTCCGATCGCACAATTTTTTTATTCCTTTTTTTACAGCAGAGTCCTCTCCCTGCTGAAATTTATGATAAAAAAATTTGCACAAAATAATTTTAATTTTTTTGTGCGAAATAAGGGGAACGATCGAGCGTCCATTCAGTTCATCCCGTTGAAGAAAGAATGAGAAAAAGTATAAACAGTCAAACGAACTTCTGGACTGTAATGTCCGAAGAAAAATGGTAATTTTGAAAAAAAAAAGATGTTATTGAATTTTTACATCTAAATAGGTAAATAAAAAAATATGAAAATTGGGATAAAAATTAAATGTAATGACGATTGAAAGGAAAATAAAGTTTCGTTTACGAAAAATGTTCTTGGGGTGGCAGCGGATCCGAGGGCAGAGCGGAGAAATATTTTCGCTTCCTGCCGATCACGACGTTAAACCAGAAGCGAGCGGGCGTCTAATTAGGTGAGCCGGAATTATTACTGAGGCAATAAAGCAAATTGCGCCTACTCACGAGCCTCGCGGCCCACCGGGGCACAGTTGATCGTCCAATATGCTTCGACTATACACAATACGTACGTATTCCACGGTGGAGCGTGTAATATCTATCGATCGAATTTCCGATACACACCCAGCGGCGCAACACTCGAGGAGAGCGTCAGCTCACGATTCGTTTCATTAATTACGTTCGATACTCGCGATTACAGGATCGGCTTAATTACAATTACGCAATCGGGCCGATTCGATCGTTAGACCGCTGTTATTGGTCCCGTTCGAACGGCACGAACGAGGGCGGCGTGTCTGTTATTGTTCGAATTAATTATAACTTACACCTACATTTAGAAATTACGATAAAAATCGCCCGTTTCACCGATTAAACACATCGCATAGCGGATAAATTCACCTCCCGCCAATTTGCTCATTAAATTTCTTTTATATTTTCAAAAAGTACATAACAATATTTCTATACTTTCATTTTTTGATAATTTAATATTTCTATACTTGTCTTCGAACAATGTGTAATAGAAATGTTTAAAGAATCACGATTCGCTTAGACTAAATCATTGCACGCTCATTGCACGAAATATGTCTTCTTGTGTGAAGTATTCAGAAATGACTCTTCGAATTGATTTCATAACATTCGTTATCCCGATTTGCTCGTATGTCGCCCTTCCCGTTCGAGAATGTGTTTGGTACGTTGTTACGTGCACACGCGAGGGACGAGGGTCGGCAGGGATCACCAAAGAAGCTAAATTGAAACGTAAAGCGCTCTCGCGGGCGCTTGGGAGACTAGGAAATAATCAAGTCTCGGCCATCTCGGCTCTTCTTCAAACAGCGCATAAAAGGCGGCCGCTCATAAATCCGCGACCTACGGCCCAACCGCGCTAGCTCTGTGCGCCGCGCAGTCGTGAGTACGGGCTCAACCCTCTATGTAACTTCGTGTACCCGCGACTTTGGCTCGGCTTAACATTAAATACAGCGTCGCGTTTCACCGTCGCGTTGTGCGACGAGTCACGTACACGGCGAAGCTGGAAGCTCGGACGTTACGTGTTGCACTAATTTCGTGAACTAATGAAGAACACGCTTGCGCACCATCAAAATTCACCGTGCCGTGTAAACACGAACATTCGTGTCAGACAACTTCAAATTTTTTATTGCAAATATTTCATAACAATCGAAAACCATAGTGGTGAATAAAATATTCAACTGAAAACTTAAGTTTATTAAAAAAAAACAAAAAACGAAATCACTGTAGATAGAAAAAATATATGAGAAACTAAATAGATGAGTACGTATAGAAATAGACAACCAAAATATTCAAAAAAATCGCAGAGAATAAAACATACGCATTTAATAAGAAGGTATATTTTTCAATATTCAATTCATTAAAAAACAAATTTGATTATTCACCCTGATATATCAATCAACTGGGCGCGTCCCCCTCGCGTCTCGTTTCGGTCATCTCGCGGGTCGGTTCGACAATCCCCGCAGCCGAGAGTTTCCAGCCAGGCAGGGTGAGACAGCTAGGCCCTGTGCGCAACAACCGCCAACAACAGGCCAACCGTTCGTAATCCAGACTCGCCCGTCCGAATCGTTCAACATTATAATGACCCGAGAGCGAGAACAGCGGGGCTTAACCGGGCTGGAGGAACAGTCGGTTCAGACTCCGCATACACACACACATACACACGATCGCCGGTTCCAAGTTGTTCCAAGTAGTTACTACCTGTTACGAGTGCCGGAGTGCACCTTGGCGCAGCACACGAGCAAGTTTACTACGTATGAGTTTCGAATGCTCGTACGAACTTCCACGGGAGTAAAAACGGAGCACCGTTTATAGGAGCGAAATGCTCGCCCGGGACCCCCTACAGCTGCGTTCGCTATAAGGTAAAGATGTTATCTTCATCCATTTCTCCGGCCTAGAGAGAAGCCCGGCTACGTAATGACTACGTAAACACCGGGAGAGCGCCGCGACGCCCGTGCGCATGCGCGCTCGCGACTTTCCTTAAGGGCGTAACTGCGAGAGTTCGAGCGCGAATCGCGGGTCCTTCCGGCGTTCGGCGGTCTATCCGCGGAGTCGGGTTCGAGCCTCGTACGGTAGGTGAAATTATCGTCTCGGTCATTGTCGCGAACCTAAGCAAAATCTCGAACCACCCCGGTTGGGAAGGCAAATTATCGACGAACCGAATCGTTACGACACTCGCCGTCGTAACGCTGTTACGATGTTTATCGGTCGAATAAATTGTCGGGCCGGTTCGACGATTATTCGAGGCTGGGAGGAGACCATGACGATGATCTCGTTACCGGAGCGTGCGAATACTGGGAAAAATTTTGCGAGGAATTCGTTCATTAGGAAACGAATGCGTTCGAGGATGGGCGTGTGGCAGTTCGGGTGTAAATAATGCGTGGGACGTTTGAAGAAATGGGAAGTCGAAAAAAAAAATGAAGAGGAATAAATGAGGAACGCGGAAATATCGAGGGTTGCGGGTGAGGTGATAAACATGCTTATGAGGTAAGAAATTATCTCATTTACCTGGGATGTTTGAAAAAAAGTATTACATTTCTCGTTGGGCGAGGTTCTGTGGGATAATTATTGCGGGTCGGGCGATTTTATGGACTGATTTTCTTACCGATATACGGATATTGATATTTCTTTGAGATAAACGGTGGGATTCGCACGGGCTCTTTATTTATACAGCAATTCAAAATAACTAATAAAATGTACATAGTAATCGTAATTTTTATATTGAAACTTTTTTTTGCTATTAAATGTGTCTGTATTAATTGCACAATATTTTTGATCAGAAAGAATTCAAGACTCGCAGCAATCTCTGTCGTGGCTTTATTGTTTCTGACAATATTGAAAAAATGAATGCAGGCTGAGAAATTAGACGAAATCGGAGTGGTTATTTAAAACCGAGAAATTTCCTGTGATATACGCTGAAAGGACACAGGAGCGACACCTCTCGGATTTCTCGGAGACCCGCGAACTGTCCTCGCGGAACTGCAGGAAATCTCTTTACGTCGAAGATAGCGATGTCAAATACGACGTCAAATTGATCGTTAGAAAATATGGAATTTTACTCGTTAACCAGACTTTGTAACATAGTCGACGACATCGATCAAAATTTTTACAAACTTTGAGTAGTCTGAGAAAGAAGAAACTTGGGTTCGAAGTGTTTTACCGACGGTAAATATAGTAGAATTATTTGTTGTCGAACACGTAGATTATCTCGGACCGTCGATGGATCGTTACCGAGCGCAGATATTTTATCCAGTCAGCCCAGAAAACAGTGACCTTACCTACATCAATATCTCGCTTATAATCTATAAAAAAAATTATTTTCCGAACAATTCAAATTCAGATTGGATCTTGAGGATCTCTTGATACGGCTTACACAAAGTTAATTTCTCGAGGATTATTTTGGGAAGTACGATATTAAAAAAACCACGTTCATCAACGAATGTCTTTATTCGTCGTGTATTTTTTTGAAAATGATACAAAAAAAAGCGTTTCCACAATTGCAACAATCCTTAAAAGTAATAAGGAACTCGGCTTTTACATAAATATCATTTTTATCTTGGCGTACCCTCTGTTCGAAGTAAATCGGCGCGACCTCAAATAGTTTTTATTTTCTTATTGCAAAGCTTTTATGCACTAGTTAAAACAAGTAATAATAAAAAAAAATCGGTATCGATTTACTGGTAAATTCAGTTACGAATTACTGTGCGTCCAGCACTTATATATCCTTCGGGAATATACATATAAGTGTACATAATTATACATCGACGTGCTTGTCCATTTACTGCGTTAAAGTTTCACTAACAATCTTGGTAGGATAGTAATTAACCACAAGCATCCGTCGCGATGCAATTGACGAAAGCTGGACTAGGTGTAGAAAAAAAAAGAATGCTTTGACTAACGGTTGAAAAAAATATATACAGTAACATATGTATGATGTAACGAGTTCGGAAAGATGTCGCGTGTGCTATACATACTTATTCATCTACACAAGCTAGCATAATATTATATATTTTTATCGGAATATTTGAACCAGCGATCGACAAAACATAAAAATAAATAAATAAAATCTTCGCTGGGAGAAAAGAAAAAAAATTCCATCCCCTGCTCCTTGGTTTTTCTAGTTTAGCTCACGCGAGTAATCCAAGGAGTCTCTTGACTAGACCTTAAAAGATTGTATTTCGGCATGTAATCACAGCCTTGACAAGTGTGCTTCCAAAGCTCTGTTACTTTATTCTTTGTTTTCATCGTTGAACTACAGGAAAAAAAATATCTAAGAAAAAAAATTGTAGTATGCGCATAGGGTGTAGTAGTTTGCTATTCGTATGAGCAGTTTAGGAAAGTACGGAACGTTTGTCGTAGAAATATATTTTTTTGTTTAGTTTCGTTGTTCTTATTGGTTCCTCATAGAACAGACTTTGCAAATAAAGGAACATTATGAGAAAGCGATATAGAAATTTCAGTTTTGTCTGTTCTACTGCAGGAAGAAGCAGACTGAAAACAGAATGCTCCTGAAAAGTTTACGCACAAAGGATCGATTCGATTTGATAATGAAGTACGCAATATCAATCTCTAAACCTTTACGATGCGTTAAAGAGCTATTTTTCTAATGTATATCGATATTTTTCTGTGCAGTCTTCAAATTACGTACATGTTAAGTGACGATATTTTACAACACCAATTACCACACGTGTGCTTCGTGCTTTCTCGAGGGCCATTGACAGAACCCGCTCTTTTGTATTATGAACGGCACAGACCGTCGCCGATAGGAAACTGTGCGCTCAAGAGAAAAAAATACGAATTTTCACGCGACGGATACTACGATATTTTTTATTTTCATTGTAATGATTTAATAATTCTGAATTTTTTTAAGGTTCGCACGAATTGAAGGACAAAAACGTCATTGCTTTATTTTTCTTTTTCAGCCGTTAAAAAGAATGCAGGGAGTTTCGAGGACGGAACGATAAAACAAATTAAGACAGAATATAAATATGTATTTTTCGACTAACGCACTTTGTTCCGATCGAGACCGTAGTTATACGAATGAAATGTCTGCTTTTTTCATAAAGTACCGCGATCGTTCCTATCGAGCATACGTTCATTTACATATAATTTAAATGTACACGTTTTTGTGTACAAATGAAATAGTGACGATCGAAAGTTTGCACGTCATGACTCGAGTGCATCAAACGCTATTTTTCTTGCGCGGACTCGAGGTAGTTCGAGACTAAATTCTCTTATTCTGACGAAGACAGAAGGTCGAAATTTGGAATCAACGAAGTTCTTTTATAAATCGATGAAACCCTCGAACGCGAGACGACGATTCAGTCAATTGGCCTCCGTGGGCTTGCAAAAAAAAATAAGCAAACGGAGAAAGGGCATCAGTACGCGATTTACATTTTCTCCGCAGACTGGGACTTCCTGATTCTTTTTAGTGCTGGAATTTTTCTTTACAAAAAGAATTCCTCCAACAATCTCATCCTTGCCTCTGCTTGGGTAAGCCGCGATCAGTAATGCGAGCGACGGCCTATTGTCAGTATTGAAAAATCTTTGACCGCATTTAAATAAAAAATAATAATGGTAACAAATATTTTCAATAAAAATAAGAAGAAGAATTCATATTACCGAATAGCCATATTTGACCGGAGAAATTCAAGAGTCTCGAAAAGGACTCGTACCACTTGAACTCTGAAGACTCATTTTTTTTATCCACTAAATCACCCGTTTTTTTCTCGGAGCAGATTTTTTAAATTAGAATTCACACGACCGTCGCTGGCATCCCTGAGAACGACACGATATTTTAAGGTGAGGTTCAATCCACCTTGCGTGACGTTTGATTTTAGCCAGATCTTATGTTTCTATTATTACACTCCTCCCAACCCTATCCGCAGAAAACCGACACGGACGCCCTCGCACAAATTCGAGAATTCCTTTGGGACGCAGTGAGTGACACAAATTTGAGTAATTTCGAGGTCCATTCCCCGAAGCCGATCTCAGAGGAAGGAGTCGTCCTCGGGTTGGTTGCTAGTTCGCTCGTTCAGCATCGATTTCTTCTCCTCCAGCTGCATGTCCGAATTGTCCTTCGTCGTCTCTTCGCCCGGCTGGATGTTGACGTACTTCGGAAAGTTTTCGCGTTTTCTTTGCGGCGTTCTGCCGCCATCCTGCAGCTGTATGTAACGCGAATCCGATTCCGGTAAGAGAGGCAGAGATATGTCCTGATCGCCGTTCCGGACGCCCAGGAGCACGTCCAGGTTGCCATTTATCTCGTTCTCGAGGTTTATGTCGACGAGAGGGGTGGTCGTGGGATTGTCGGAGTTGAAGGCGGCGAGGGGCGAAGAATTCTGACGGCGCTGCTGCTGGGGCGGCCAGGACAGGGACATCGAGTACTTCCGAATGCTCTCGGGAAGCTGGAAGTCCATTTGTCCAGTGTTCTCCAGCTGGACACTCGCCAGCGGGACGTCCAGGCAAGGGGACAGGAGCCGAGGATTCGTTGCAAGGAAGTCGACGATCTCGGGCGCTGTTGGCCTGTTCGTGTGGTCGACGGTCCAGCAGGAACGGATCAAACCTTCCCTGTGACAGATTTTCCAAAAACGAATTAGTTCTTTCGATACTGTTGGGTGTAGGGTAGTATGCAATTTTTATTTTCGTGAAATGTACTCACAATTGAGTTTTGACACCTTTGGGCACCACTAGTGAATTACCGGCTTTGACGTAGGCCAAAACTTCATTGTTGCTCATGCCTTGGAAAGGAAAACTGCCAAAGGTTATAATCTCGTAGAGAAGAACTCCGTAGGACCAGACGTCAGATGCTGGAGTAAAAATACCGAGGCCGAGAGATTCAGGCGCCATCCATCTAACTGGTAGCATTCCTGCTGAAACGACAGGAGATTTTTTTATTGAAATTTGATTATTTCGAAATCGAATAATTTTTCTTGAAAAAAAAAAAATAATTTGGTGATAATTATGCTTTATGTAGTGTTCTATTGGTTTTGATGATTGGTCGTCGCAAGGAACTGAAAGTGGACGGTATTCCCGGAAAAAGTTCAGCCCACTCGAAATCTGTTTTCAATAAATTTCGATTGTTTTTCGTGATTCCGTACTGACCTTTTCGATTGAACCTGTAATAGTCATTTTCGTACATAGGTCTCGTCATTCCGAAGTCACCGAGCTTCACGACTCTCGCAGCATTCACTAGGCAATTTCTCGAAGCAACATCTCTAAAAAAAAGTAGTAAATTTGTTTTTATCCAATTAAATTCAATAAAAGTCAATTAATTAAAATAATAATAGTTAATTTCCTAATTTATTTACGTGTGCAAAGAATGATAAAATAATTTCATATTTTAGTTTACCTATGGACATATTTTAATTGAGCGAGGTAGCTCAGTGCCCTGGCAACATCGAGAGCCATGGCGGTGAGTTTCTTGTTTGAGATTTCGTCCGAGTCCTCGTAGCTTTGATCATTGACGAGATGTCGTCGGGCGAGCAGATAAGTCTTCAGATCACCGTAAAGCATGAATTCCATAACCGTCAGTACAGGCGCGCTTTTTATGCACACACCCAGTAGTCGTATGATATTTTTGTGCTCGAATCTCTTCATTACTTCGACTTCACTGAGGAAGTCGAGTTTCTCGTCAGTCGAGCTGCCGGCCTTAAGGGTCTTTACCGCGACGGCGAGCCAGCCCTTCTCCGGGAAAAATGCTTCCCCGCCGTAAACCGTTCCGAACGCACCCTCACCCAATTTTCTGTTTATCACCACACGATCCCGAGGTATCTCCCATTTGTCCAAACCGTAAGTCGTTTGACGAGGATCCAGCCCAAACGACTCCATCACTTTCTCGTGCTGCCGTACCTTCTCGTCGTATCTAAAAAAGGAATAATAACGTTTATTTAGAAATTAACTAAACATTTTGAGCCAAGAAATTTCTTTCTGAATTTCACGAATACATCTCGGTCAAGTACGTTCTTCCTTATTTTGACGATGAGATCTCCACCGATAAGTTCGTTTTAAATATTATGAAAGAAAAAAAAGTTTGCTAACTTTCTCTTGACTATGATGAATCCGATGATGAGAACTGCTCCCAATAGTCCGAACCCGATGATGTTGGCGATAACGATAGCATACTCGCATCTGACGTCAAGGAGATCGGCGAGTCCGGCTAAGACGCATCTGACCGGTGGTTCGGATCCGTCGTCGGGCACGACTTTGGACAGCCAGACTATACCCGTTTTGTTGAGATCCAAAGTTCCACCGATTACCTCGTTCCTAGCTTCTGATATGTTTGGATAAAAGTTGCCGATGGTCCGGGTATCATTGTCGATGTTCTGGACCACAGTAATTACGGAGACACGCGATGGGCCGCCCAAAAATTTTATCCTGCCCGACACCTGATTGGAATACATTTTTCAATTTAACCTTCTCCTGCCCCGTTGAAGAAACGGTTGAAATAGTTTTCTTGACGTAAGTGTTAAATCTCATGTAACCCCCCATAGTAGATAATCAATTCCTTACGCAATATTATTAATCGGTTTATCTATAAATTCGCAGCCCGCGCCTTGGTGTTTAACCCTTTAAGTAATGGGGATATTTTACCGGGAGCAAACTATCACGGTTTAAATACATGAACGACATGGATGATCGTAATAAATTTTCTACTGCGTTACTAATAGAAAAAACACTTTTAGGTACATTCGTCAATTTTTGCAAATTCGTTCTTTTAGCGGAAGTACTTGTTTCTTAAATCGTTCGAAGATTACTTCTTGGCGAACAGATCTATGATTAACACGGATCTCAAACGTGAAGGGTTGAATACTTTCCAGTACCTCTTTTATTGCCCGTGCAAACATTAAACGCATTGTGAACGACTCTGAGACCTGTTCTACCAGATTTTGGACCCGACAAAATGTGCTGACCTATCCCATACGAGTTTAAGGTAGGTAGGTTAATTATTGTCCAACTTGAGTTGCTGAAATATGACACAACCGACGTAACGCAATTTTTTACCCCGTTGAAGTCTGTGGCAGCGATGATGTCAGTAAGCCGATTAACGGTGTGATCGGAGTGGAGGTCGAATACGTAGCTCTGATTCTCCTTTAGCAGAAGATCCATGGCGTAGGCGTAGGTCCACATAGCGTCGTATGCATAACCGGCGTAATTCGACGGTGGTTGTTCGGTGAGACTGCAGAGTTTTTCGTAATTATCTCGCCACTGACGAACGGTTATGCCTTCCTGCATGATGTCGTTGTCCGGAGCAAAATACGCGTGGGATATGCCGAGATGGCCATTTATGGCCCTGGCCATCTCGACGGTCGTGCAGGGAACGTTTTCCCCCTGAGTGTTGTAGTAATCGGTGTCGTACCAGCGTGGGTGAAGCCACAAAGTCAGAAACCACACGTAGCCCTTGAGGAAATCATTTTGTCATCTCGAATACATAACTTAAGCAACCTATAGTTAGCCATAATATTTGTGATAAATTTTTTACCTGATAGGCAGTCATCTCCAATTTGTAAGCTTCGCACATCACCTGGCGCGCCACTACGTCATACACGTCCGCTATGATAATCCTGGCGCGTTTCTGCTTCAGATCTTGCAGATACTGGGAACAGAGAAATAATCGATGGTCAAAGAAAGACAATCATTGATCCCAATGTGTCCGAAAAAAGAATCGAAGAAACCATCAGTAACATTAAGATACGTGATTCTTACCTTGGTCATGGGGTTTCTCTCTCTGTCCCTTGGGAACTTGATATTGGCAATAAAACTGATACCATTATCCTGCAACATTTCCTGCATGTAAGATATGTATTCGGTGTACTTCTGTCCGTCTTCCGTGAGCGAGGCGACTCTTTTCCATCCGAAGCTCTGCAGGAGTTTGAGGTAAACGTGCTTGTACTGTTTATTCTCGCCGATGGTCCTAAAGAAGTACGGATATATACTTCTATCGTTAAAGCTGGAACCTTCAGCGCTGTAGCTGATTATGACGGTCTTGTAGTGCTTCGAAATACCGATGAGTGGCTCGACGGTTTCAGAACAGGCAGGGCCGAGGACACCGATCAATTCCTCATAAACGTTGTTGGCTATGTAGTCGATGAAGGACTTCATGACCATGTCCGATTTGCACTGGCCGTCACTTGCCGAAAGTGTTATGCTAAAATCCCTCAACACTGTGTTGTTGGCGTTGATGGCGTCTTTGGCCATCTTGGCAGCGGCGACTATCGACGTGGCGGTATAGAGAGTTCCAGTCATCGGGAAGATGCCACCTACGAGCAGGCTGTTCCTGTCCGAATTCTTGGGCATCCATTTTTCCAGGGTATAATTCAAATTGTCCCTCAGCCAGCCGCAGGCGACGTCCTCCTCGGTCATGTTCAGTTTGCTAAGTCTGTTGTAACGTTCTATGAGATCCTCATAAGTTGTCGAGTTGAAGTTAGCGCGATTGATGGCTTTCCAGGCGAATTTCGCGATGATTTCGAGCCTGGACCAGGCAAGTTTTACCAAACGATTGGACTCGTACCTGCAGCCGATATCGGAGCCTCCGCTACCGCATCTTGGAAATTCCAACGAAACGAATTCCCTAGCGTTGGGTATGACGCTGCTTGGGGTCCAGTGTAAGACTACCAGGGATCGGGCACTCCCGGAAGACGAATCACTGCCATTTCTTGGCAGTTGAAGATACTCTTTGGTCAACGATTTCATGAGAGTTTTTAGATTCGGCCCGACCCAGGCGACCTTTACATAGAGTTTGAGCTCGTCAATGTGGCCTTTGACGAAGTCCGTCGAATCCGGATCATCGGCCAGCAAAAGACTGCAGAGTTGACTCTTGCATCGTTCGGGAATGTACATTCCCTGATCGCAGAAGGTCTCTCGGCAGTAGTGCTCGCCGGTGGTCGGGTCAATAGTGGATTCCTCGATCTTCCGAAGATTGTGCTCCTCCACGTCGAATCTCGATGCTGTCTGTTGGTCGACGAACAATCGCCAGCTATCGCCCGGCTTGCTCAGGCCCTCTGGTACGAACCAACCGAAACGACCGGGGCTCGTTACGGAGCCGCATTCCTTCACGTCGTAGTGATTCAGGAGGGGCATTGTGTCCTCCTGAGGGGGCACCCAGACTTCCATGTTAACCATCGTCTCGGGAATTCTGGAAATTTTCAATTTGAATGCTATTTATGGCAATTTCGGAATCGAGCTATCGGATGGTCGAGCGACCAATGAAGACGAAAGCACGGATCATACTTACACTCTGTAGCCGGCTTGTGACACAGTGTCCGACATCCTATCGAAAACGGTCGTGGCGTCGAAGTGATCGTCTCTCTCAAGGAGCGTGATGCCCGGATAACCGAGGACCTCGACCAAAAAAATCCTCATGATTCTCGTAGCAAGCCTCTGGGTCGATCTTCGAGTCAGCTCGAACGGGATGTTCAACGACTGACCTTGCAGATGAACCACGCGTTTCGGATTCACCTCTAAACATGAAATCGGGCAAAAAGATTTGTATCGAGTCTGAAAACGATAGGCTGTGAAATAAAGTACCGCGGGAACCATTGACGATTCATCGATGGCTCAACTTCGCTGAACTTTTTCGTGGCCTATCATAATTGTAGATAGTTTACCTTCGCGCATTGTCAGACAGCGATTCGAATCAGCGAGTTCAAGGATCGCCAGGATGACCAGCAGGCCGAGTATGGATCCGGGTCTCCGCATCTTTGACTCCACCTTCGAAATGGATAATTGAAATCGTTATTACATATCGGGCCGCTGAATATTATCGGTTGAATCATCGGAACAGCGTGCTTCCGGAAAATAAATAAAGTGAGTAACAATTGGATCACGCAAAAGTGAAAATAAACATTTTGCTTCGTAAAGTCACACATTTTAATAGTGTTTTTGGTGTTTTTTTTATTTCCGTCCAGATTTTGGACTAAAAATGTCACATTAAGCATGATTGGGATAAAACTCATCAAAACCGGTCGATAAAATCAAAGTAGGGATCTCTACATAGTCTTTTCGGCTATAACTTCAGTTTCAGTCGCTCAAGTCGCCTCAGGCGGGTTCGGTCATGGTCGCGATCGCGCCGTCTCGTGACCTCGCGTGCACTCGCTCGCGCTGGTTCAAGTTGAAGCTCGAGGCTGAGATTCGCGATTTTAGAAAACTACTTTTCTTTCTGTTTATCTAATTCTATTATTTTTATTCAGCAAATTACTCGACGCAGCTCTTCGACACTGGAAGCAATTTTTTCGACAACTGCACGTTCGCTTGCAAAAGAACATTCCACAGAAGAATACAAAGTAGCGCGCGAACTTATCATTTTTGTTTTTCTTGGTAAGAACGACTAATCGTCTGTGTAAAAAAAAGCAAAAGAATGTTGTCGTAATCTTCGAATCGACGAATAACGATTACGTGGTCGCTCGACATGCAGAGTCCTATTTGCCAAACATAAATGTTTCAAAGGAATCGAGAACAGTTAATGGCAGATTACAGCATCGCCACACAGTGTTTATACCTCTTCACCTCCTGTTTCGTTCGTGCCACTTAATTCGGCAATCACTATACGCTGGGTTAAGTGAACAAAGTTTGTCATTTCTTTTTATACCAGCAATTTCTGTTCACATTGACCCACTCCAGCAGTATCTATCAATTATTTTTTGTAATAAATTGAATTGTCAGATTACTACAATGTCTAGAAGACAAGTGATCGACAGGGCGAGGCCCGGGTCTGGGGTCAAATGTTATCGACCGCTTATCTCCGTCGGCCGTGAGCGCGAAAGCAAAATTCCCTTAGGCGACTTCGCTGCACCGGAAGTTCGCGTCATCAAACCCCTTCTCTCGTGTCTCGGTGTTCTTTCCAATTACAAATTCTCACGGCGATTTACCACGCCCTGGCTCGAACAATACGCTTCGGAACTTTCGCACTCGACGAGGCGAAATGTCTGAGGAGATAAAATAACCGCTGAAGGAATGATGGAGAAACGAGAGAAAAAGCCTCGCGGCGAACTTATGGAAAATAAAAAAGGGGGAGGATGCTGAGGCAGTGGTTCCGCGGGGGCGAGGTCGTCCATCGACGTCTATCGGACGAGTTGAACGCCCCGCGAGCAATGCGAATCCGGTCCGCGACTCAATTACCCTGGCCTGTTCTCGCGTCGACGGAATTCGCGAACGATCCGCATTCCCGACTTGACGGATCAACATCTAACAGTGCCATGTATCGCTTCGAAATCAATTTGCCGTCTCAGTTGGACATCAAAATTTTCGACGCTGAAAGGATATTTCTGTCACGCAAATAGCGTTATTTCTCTAACCATGCCCAACATTATAGTAGCGATGACTGGAATCAATTAATTTTTTTTTTCTGAAGAAACCTCTCAGCAGATTTTATTTGTAATCATTGGTACCGATCTAGGTACAGCAATATCGGATACTTTGGGAACTTTTGAAGATTCCACTCCAAAATAACTGAAGAAAATGTAAACCTGACCATCCTCAAAGTATCCTTGCTCCATTTACATATATTTTTATCTTCGTCACCTTTCACCTCGTAAAACGTGTTGCGTTGGAGTCCGCGGTCCCCTCGGATGTTCTCTTTCTAGATTGCGATTGAGTCAATTCGACATCAATTCGCGAAACGATCGGATGACCTGTGCCTTGGCTGCTGTACCTCTCGACACGTGCAGCACTCTTGCACCGTGGATCATCGACAAATACGTGACGGTATTCAACACGCGATTGAGCGCTAATTTCACAACCTCCGCAATAATTGTCTCGAATTTAAATCAATAAAATTATTGCGCAATTCTTTTTTTTTTCTCAGATCCATGACGATTGTCGGGACTGGCGAGATATGTAGATCACTCGATAATCGGACGGCATTGATTCCTTTTAGACCAAGTGGGTCGCGCGGAATATTATCGTTGGCTCGTGTACCTCTTTTACATATTTCACGTCGGCCACTTCGCATTCCAAGAGCCTGTTTACCGGTCATGAAACGCTAACGATACGAGCTTCTGATAGTGAGTCACAAACGTGTGTACGTCTCCGTAGTCGATACACAGTCTCTGGACTACGTAGTTACGACCCGTGGCCGTTCGTAATTCAATTTCCTTCAATTACCGTAACAAGAATTTGATGATGCTCCCGATTCGATGGGAACCGAGCATCGGGTGACGTTGTTTTCAAGCCAGACTTTTTTTTTATTATCAGAGTACCGTTGGATTTCATATCTGCTGAATCAAGTTGCACCAATAAGTTGACACTTTGAAACTGATAAGGGCTAATCGATGAAAGTTCCACGATTCGCCGGACAGTGTAACCTTGATTCTGGAGATTAATGGCGCTTAACATTACTCACGACTGCTGAGACGAACAAATCGAACATTCAAGGCCGGCGAAGTTAGTGTTTAAAACGAATTTTTTTGAGCTGATTTGCCCGACCATGAATTACGATAATTTCAGGACACGAATATCGAGACGGAGTTTCTCCTGAACTCGTGTGTTCAAATTTGTTTTACTTTCCAATGTGAGTGTTCTTCAATTCGTCGGACAGAGTATTTTTAAACGTGGCAATTAATTATACCTAAATATTTTTCTACCTTCAAAACGAACAAATCGACCAAACGAGCCTATTAATAGTCTTGTGCAAGGTGGGAACGTTTTTTTTTTCAACTGATGTTTGCGAAGATGAGTTACGATTATTGAATGCCCCGATAGTCGGAATGTTCCCGGAAATAACTTCTTTTTTCCCAGCATTTCTGGATGAATTTGTTACCAAGTCACTTCGCTGGATTGAAACAGTGATCTATATTTTGCTGCGATTACCCGCATCGTCGGAGTTTGATGGGAGGGTTATTGAGCGGTGGAACTTCGAGACGATTTGGCGCCCGGATAGTCGCCGTCGGGTCTGCCAGGATGGAGGAAGAAAGAAAATTGAAATGGATTCTCGAGGATCGCACGGGTGTCCGCAGTTTTTGTGACGCGAATCCGTGTTTCGCCGAAGGATCGAAAGAGAGAATAAATTTTGGAAAAAACACCACCATAAATCGTCAACGAAGAAGCATGAAAAATTGATTAAAAATTCAAAGTACGTTTGCTCTTCTTCCGCGAATCATTAAAACTGAATTATTTTCTTGGACTCTCATCCGAGCCCAGGAAAATACATTTGAAAACCATTGGTCGATGAATATAACTCCGTGCACGGCTCCCGATTTTTTTTTTTCAATTTTTTGTTTCTATTTCGCGAAATTCAATCTACGACAGGTCGAATATAAGCAACGTTTCGATGTACACGAAAAGTCATTTATTCGCGAGCGGAACGGTCGTTCGTCGCCCACGCGGAATACTTTTTTGTGAAAGGAAAAAAGCGGTGGGCGGTGATATTTATAAAAGTAGAAAATGAGGCAATATTTTCGGTCTAGAAGCGGAGACAGTTTGGACGGTTGGGAGGATTATGTTGACGATTTTACCGATATTGATAACGCGCGGGTCAACATTGTTAGCTCAGTCATTGCTGTAATCTTCTGGCTCTTCCCCTTGGCCACGTAAAACATTGGATGTGATGACGAATGACCAGGAGGGAAGAAGAGGCGAACATTCTATTTCGGGAATTTATGCGATGGTGAAATGTTCACCGGAGCTACCAAACTGTTCGTAAACACAATTCATGTCACGTTCCTCACATCTTTTTTTTTCATTCGGTCTTTTATACGTTGGGTAATAATCGGTTCGTTGACTCCACATTTGTTTGCATTTTTTTTTTTTTTGCACGTTACGCAAAATATAACAAGGACACATCGAACACGTTTGTTTGGTTGCTATGTGCGCGAATTTATGAACGTGGACGATATAAATATTCTTTTTTTTTTCATTTTCTTATTTAATTTTTAAAAGTATTTATAATTTGAGCAATAGTCTGATATTATTTATTTGAAATTTATTCATCACTCTAGACATTTCTGTATTTTTATTCGATATAATTCTTTTTACAAAAAATCGAAAATGAATTGCGAACGTGTACGCCACGTGAAATTTTTATTTCTCGTCTTCTTCATTTTCGTAGTTATCATATTTTTTAACTCGATAAGTCTAGCCAATTGGTCGTCTCGTCAGTCTTGTCTCGAGAGGTCAGGAGTACGGGATCAATTTTTTTGCCCCCGCAGTCATTCCGCGAAAAAAATCGTTTAATCAATGATACATCCTTTCTTGTCACCGCCTCGCGACGTTTCATACTCATCGCGCTCACTTCAAACATTCTTGGAGCTCTATGGAAAAAAAAAAATCATTAATAGCGTGACGAGATGAATTAACATGAGTTCATAATAAGCCACATTATAGCTCATTACCAACTCATGAGCTCCACGGTGTGGAAGGAATGACGTCAGGATTTTATTGATTCATTGATTCTCGTTTAAAGCTAAATGTTTTCCATTTGAAACTTTCAAACAACCACCTTCCACAACAATTCAGAGATATCCGGTGTGATTTTAAGAGGGAAAGTGGCCCAATTTGATAATGCTTAAAAATCCATGAAATTTATTTTATGTAGAGATGTTATGATGCCTTAGTTAGTTGCAATAATTAATAATGCTGAGTATTTCCGAAGAAGTATTTCGGTAGCTCCTTTATCACGATATCGGATGAAAAATTCAGTTTCGCAACGACAAAAAAGGGTCAATGAATGAACGAACCAAAAGAAAATGGACTTCTAAATCGGGGCATTGCGTGTACGTTGAGAGCGTACGGTTGTACAGCAAGTCATGGTAAATGTGCAGTCTTCGCAACAAGATGCAACCTAGCGAGACGTTCCCGGCAGGTCTTTGCCCTTTCCTTTACGCGCTCGAGCGCAGCCTGCGATGAGCTGCATCTTCCGTACCTTCGCTTCGAGCTTCGGCGATCGTTGTAATTTTTTTATCAACGACTTCAATTTTCATTCATAAAAACAGTCGTAATATTGTACGACGGTTGATTAATCTCGCACCTAAAAAGTATATTTCATTTATAGGGAGATTAATTTTTATTAAAAAAAAGAAGTTGGGATGATTATTGAAATCGGTGCGTGCTACACAATCAGTTTTTGGAGTTATAGGTGAGACAAGTGTCATGGCACCTAATATATATTTTTAAAAATGCATTCATATAATCTCGTGAAATATTTTACGATTTTGCACCCGAAAAGTGTTTATGAAATTTAAAAAAACACACACACAATTTTTATAGGAATAATGACAAGAGACTGGTGACGATTGTTGAAATTAATACGCAACAAAAAATTGCTCTTCGTATAAAACACGCCTAATAAGCTTAGACGATTACTCCAGCTCGGCAAATTGAATGCATACGTAGACCACATTTAATACTAGAACGATGTTCGACCCTGGCGAGTGAAATCGACGGACTGAAAAGTCTCACGATTCTTGCATTGCTTGGAACTGTGCTGGAATAAATGTTGGAAGAAGAGCATACCGAAAGGTCACAGTTATTCTATGTTTTTACCGTTTGCATTGGAGAAAATGAAACCTTTGTATTTTTGCTGTCTCCCCGTCACCATTATAGATATATATATATTCTAATGTTGACGAACCTACTGTGCTGCGCATCAGTGATAAACTATCAGTATGATTGGCATCTGATGGTGTTGTTTTTCTGCGCAAAAGTAGTGCTCCTAATCTTCTGATGCATATATGAAATAGCATCAATCCCACAGTCACTGTACATTCCACAATTTATACTCACAACTTCATTCTGCAGCAAAATATGAATTGATACAAAAAAAGTTTATTTACCATACATTTTATTTAGATTTAAATGTAACATGGAGCTTCGTCCGTCTCATGTTATTTAAAAAATGTATTCGTCACTGCAGTTTAAATGAACTGATAAGCAAATGGAAATTCCCAGTCCAAACCTCGCTCGATGCCCCACTCGTGACGTGACGGGATACTCAAGAACTTTTTACAAGATTCCGGAAAATCGTGAAATCTTTCCCCAACGCCGCCCAACCACTTCACGCATTGGACAAATTTGACCGGAAATTCACGCGTTGCTAAGCATTCGCTCAGCAAGTATTGTCTATGAAAAATAGTAGATAAGTGAACGCGTATATGTGTTTTGCTCTCGTTTACTCTCAGGCTAACGTTAATTACATGTGTTTACGCGATTCACGATCTGACCCTCGTGGCGAGCGAGAAATAAAGTAAACGGGGGTCGCGTAGAATTGCATATCGCGATGTTTTTACAGCGGCAAAGTGAGTTATACTCTGTAATCTCGGTCGCTCGAAAGAGTAAGAAAAAGTAGAAAGAATTCAATTAAATGCCAAAGTGGAAGATTGGCTTTGAATTGGAATTTACCGCCAACTGTAAAATAGAAGAGAACGTCGATTGTATCGCACGTTTTCTTATCGGGCTTTTTCTCACGGTCCGATTAACATTCGGAGAACGTTTGCGCTGTCACCAAATTTTCAATTGCGCAACACGGTCTCTTAAAAATCGACTGTTTTAAAAAACAGATTGCATTTTTAAGAAAGGTAATATTTTTCCATAATTAATATTGAGACTCTGCGATCCTTAACATTTCGGAAACTTCATTAACTATTTTTCGGCTCAAATAAAAATAGAATAAAAATCGATAAATGTATTCCAGCATAGCTATTTTGTTCGTGGCTCGTTCATCCACTGTTAATATTACTGTTGCGATTCCCGTATGCGCCAAAGAGTTCGGTCAAGTAGCAATTGCATCGATAACAACGAGGAGTGATTGTGCGATATGGTTCTGATTGACGTCACGTCTATTTGCAATCGCTCTCGAGCGCATGTATACAAATATATGCTATATATAGTAATTTATACATACGGGGACGATAGAGAGCATTCTGAGCGAAGCGAACTCGAGCCGCACAACGCGATATCGTACAAGCTCTGCGTACGCAGCACTGCCGTTCATACAACTGCGTAAATATTCGTTTTTTACGCGACGCAATTTTTTTTCTGCGTGACTACGATGGTATCTCCTTGGTAGCCCCGAAGCGCTTTCAATGTTCGTATCGTGCGCACGTGAACTCGATAAACGTGGAATATGAAAATTTCTGAAAAGGCGCCAATCGCGGCGCCGGCTCGCGATATGCAAAACGTTTCCAAGATATTAATACTTTGAGTAGGATTTTTAACGATACTTTCAGTCGACGAAGAACGAAAATTAACTTTAAACTCTGAAACTATACAATATATGTTTTCAGGTCGACAAAGATTTCAATAGACTTTTCATACTTAATTTTTTTCACGCAACGAACTCAAATTCGTTGGTAAGTGGATCAGTAAAATTAACAAAGTTGAAATTAATCTGAATTATAAACATGACACAATTCACTCTTCAGTCGAACTTTTCAATGTTTTTCTTTAGTATACCGTTAAAATAAGAAGCACGTTTTTGAATCTCGTTCGACGCAACGAACTCAAGTTCGCCAGTGAGAACGTTTCAAAGGGACTCGCAGCTCGGGGTCGCAGACTAACGAAGACCGGGACGAAGATAGGGCCGTTAACACACGCACTGCTGGCGAATAGTTACTGTGCCACGGAAGCGTGGATGCTCGTTTCTTTGACCCCGACATTAAGCCCCGAGCGAAACGCTTGCTGCGTAGAAAATGATCTACAGTGAACAGGACGGCAAACGGGCGAGGCAGTTAGGATCTTTTGAGCGAAGCTGGCTTGTTTATGAGGAGCATTCGATCATTTTAATAATAGCGTAATTTCGTGTTAGCCAATGCTTCTGTCGCGATTCGTTTCTCAAGTTACTCTCACTCGGCGGCAACAAAGTTGCTGCGCCGTCTTTCACAAGCAAATCACTGTGCAGCAGCCGCGGGATCTCGTCTCTTCTCACCCGGCGTTTTTCGCACCACCCATTTTCCCCCTCGATCTATGTCGGGCTCCAGCTTCTAAATTTAACAGATCCATCCTAAACTTGGAGCAATACTTCGCTCCCTCCTTTGTCGTCTGTTCTCGGTTAATTTTGACCGTTCTATTGTTACGTTGCAACAACCCGCAAGACGAGATCTGACATTCAAGTGTAACGGATCGACACATTTATATCCCAATCACTCACAACCCTGTCAGAAAATAACAATCGACGCTGCTTGATCGCTTAACTATCGGATAGTTCATACTACTTATTCATACTACAGTATTAGGATTTTATTAGAATGTAAAAAAAAAATTGTCTCCAATAATATTAATTCGAAAACCTGAAAGAACAACGAAACAACTGCGAAACCTTGCTCGAAAGTGATTTACGTGTTCCCGATTGAAAATTTCATCGCTCTCTTCCGAATAACTTTAAAAATAAATAAAATCAATTCTAAAAAAAATAAAGACATGGAATCCTTCTCACGTCTACTACGTCGTCAATGCCGACGTATCATGTCGCGTTCCTCGAACTTTTCCCAGAGTTGTTTTCGAACTTCGTTCGAAAACTACGAACAGCGTTCCGTAACACGACACAATATGCAGTCGTCTCGCGCAGACCCACGTACACCTCCGCGATCGTGTAGGTAATATTTATAGTATCGGTGCACCGACGCAGACGAATAAGCGAACGGAGACTTGGCCGTAGCCTCGTAGCTGCACAAACAACTTTACGGGCGTTCCAGGGATAATTATTGACGCACATATTACTCCGCTCTGACACAAACCAGCGCACCCGTGTTGTGTCTTCGTGTGTGAGTACGAGAGCAAATAGCTGTACACTCGTTTATACGAGGCACGAGGCAGAGGCGCTTAGTTTTTTTTTTACTCCGTCGAGGAGGAAAGTGGGAGTGAATGGTGAGGTCGGGCACGTGTACGATTGAGCGAGTAGGTAATCTCGGTTGAAACTCCGAACGCTCCTCGCAGTATAGAACCGCATGTGTGTGACCGTACGTGCCTAGTTGTTTTTATATTTGAGAGCAGCAGGATAGCTGACTGGATGCATAAATGCATCGCAACTCTCTCCCTCCTCATCTCTCCTCTGTCACTGGGAAATTTAATGACGGAGCGCGACACCGTCATACTGTTGTACTCGACACGAGTTCCATGCAGTGCAGCGACGAGTCCGCGAGACCGCACGTAACATCCATTCACGCGACACGTGCTTCTGTGATGGGGCATGAGCCTGGCAGTCTGGTGATGTGTCATAGTCGAGAGTGAGGACGATCGATCTGTTTTTATCGCGGGTACGAGTGTACGGGCAATTGCGATCATGAGGTAATTCAATTGGTGGTTGCATGCGAAGATGCAAAGTCAAGAGTCACCGTTGTCTTATCTAAAACGTCACTCGTGCGAGTGAACTTGTTTGGAAAGAGTTTTTCGACCGGACGTTGGATGTGTGCGGGCATGTTGGTTGCCGATAGTGCCAGGGCATTCCCCGCGATGGCTGATTAGACTTCGAGCGGAAAACGTGACGCTTCGGAATGAAGGATGGGAATTTTAGTAGTCAGTAGGTTGAACGCGGTAGAAATGTTCAGGAAACTCCGTGTTGGCCTTAAGAGGAAAACGTGATTTTGCAGTCAGTGGGATGGGATATGCATTAGTCGGCGGGTAAATCGAGGTAGAAATGTCAAAGGCGCTTTGGCCTAGAGAATTATCCGTGTATGATCAACGTTCACGAGGAAAGCGTGTTTTTTTTTTTTTTTTTAGTGTAAGGCATTGGGTTTACAAGTCAAACAAGTTACAATCAAGTCAGAATTGTTGAACGCTCGAGTCACAGCACAAGTATCATTCGAGTCCGAGTGTCTCGCCGATCGCTGGAGTACAACTTTCGCAGTTAGGGACCGCTAGAGCGGCGCTGCGATCGTCGGACTCGGCGCTCAACCGCCCAGTGAAAGAAGTGTCGTGCATCAAGCGCGACGCGACACCGCTTTCCGATACTATCGCTCATCTAGATATTGAGCAAACACTATTAGAGCGAATAAAGGATGGAGGTAATTCCGACAGAGAGAAGACCTATTAATAAAACACGTTCTCTACTACGCTCTCGGCGTGTGTCTGCAAAACAACGTGCGGTAGGTAGAGGTACAAAACTACTACAGACCGCTGCTCCTCGTGGCGCGTCGACTGCAGCTCGATGTAACGATGCTCCCAGTTGTTAGACCGGAATGCAGCGTACGGTAGATATAGTAGTATCATAGCTCTATACGTGTGTCATAATCTCGGACCGGGGAGAAAGATTTACGCAGCGACGAGCCGAACACACACTCTCCGCTGCGACGCAGTCATCGCGACATCGCTCGCGATTTTCTCACGCAATCCCCGATGAAACCGGGCGGTCTCACCGCGGTGGGGCGGAAGGAAGTAAAGAGATAAACAAAATTTCCCCGCCGCGTGATGCGCGGCGTCGTTACGGCTCATCATCCATCAGCGATATTTCGCGAGCCGTGTTATTAAATCCTGCGAGCGGTTAATTTTCTACTAAAAGCGATAGAATGTTGCACAAATTAGCTTGAAAAATCGTTGTCTGTGGATGATTTACGCGCTCGGGCTTCGCGCAGATGGGAAAATACAAGGTATACAAATAACGGCAGGTGTTTGAGATTTATTGCAGAGTAATTTTATTTTCTTCAGCCTGTTTTTGTATTACACAAGATACAGTTCATCTACTATTTATCCGAAGAGACGAAGTACTTCCTTATTGAGGAAAAGATACTTATTTTCTTTTTTAATTACATTTTGTGCTTATTGCTTTTAGAATTTCTCTGCAAAACGCATCCTATACGACTGTCTGTCCATGGAGTATATTCTTCCTAACTTAAGTTTGAAGATTCTCACTAAAATGATAATTACTGAAAATTTCAGACCGATAATCGTATATTAAAAAAAAAAAAGGATTTTTCACGACACGCATCGAACATCCATAAAGTGTGGGTGTACGCAAAAAGTACGAAGAACAACTTGAAGTAGAAAACAAGCACGAGGCTCTTCAAATGTTGACTTTGACGTCTGTCAAAGTCAACATTTTTTTGTTGATCAAAAACATTTTCATGATTGACACGAAATGTAAAATCAAATATATGACTACTTTATCCGCGAAATAAGACATGAGATTATGGCGTGGTTTACTTTGTATCTTTCATTTTTAATAAGAAATGTTGATACATAATTTATCCAAGTGGCGCGCCTGGGTCCGATCGAGGAATGCCGGGGCACCTCCCCGCGAGTCAAGGTCCGAGTCCGAAGAAAATAATTTCTTCTCCGGTAAGAAAGGGAGGAATGGGAAAGACGTCCGAGCCGATCGATGGGGCGAGCTGCAGTGACCTCATAGAGCGTTGCAATCTCTTCACGTCCTGCAGGCAGGAAGGCTCAGCCTCCTTCTGCAATCTTCTCTCCGGCATCGCTCTGCCGCCGTCCATGGTCTACTATACGACTGTGCAAGTTTGCGGTTTCACTCAGTCCGAGTGTACGAGACTGGTCGGTGAGCGGCGCCGGAAACAATTGCAATGGACATAGGAAGCAAGAGAAAATGAAAAAGGGTGGATAAAAATAGATTTAAAAAAAAATCGTCACTACTTACGGCGATGTTAAGAGCAAAATTTGCAACGTTAAAAAAAAATATATATTTTTTCAATTGCTGAGAATCAACGCGTTGTTTATTTGTTCTTAACTACGTGTTATTTATGCGATCTGGCGACTACATTTTAGCCGTAATCAACAATTCACTGCTCTATCAATGTTCAATGCTTGAAAACTTCTTTTTTTTTACCCTTTAAGATTACTAATGGAATAGCTCTGAGCCTGACGTCATTTGCTCTTGAGACAGAGTCACGTGTCAGTTTGCAAATGACTGTCGACGGTTCTCTCGATGATCTCTGGATCGCCGCTGACCTCGTGCTCGCGTCCACCCAGTATTTCTCGTCTCCTTTCCCCGAATTCTAATACACGCGAGAGTAGACGGAAAGTTGTGTGCTAGAAAAAGAATTCGGGGAACTCGATCGGTGAATCATCTTCCGGTTCATTTTGATGACGTTAACTTTGCTCATCCAATGCCAACGTCAACTTTAGTTATCGACTACCATTTATCGTTGCCTCAGCTACGCCAGAAATCGGTAAATCAATACGAATTCTCTTTCGATATTAATTCAAAAATTCGAGAAAATTTTGGAGCTTGAAATAAATTGTTTTTTTTTTCTTAGAAAGAGTATTGAGGCTTGACCTATTCGCTCTACAGGCCCGATAAATCGGCGGACTCGTTGTTCCCATTCCAACGTAATGATTTCGCTACAGATGAGTCGAAAAATATGAATTTCGGACGAGGTAATATCTGCTTTCGTTGGTATTAATTTTGATTAATTTTTTGTATCCCTCGGTTTAAGGTCCGTGTGTATCGATCATAGAAAACCATCTCACCGTCTCACGCATCAGTCAAACTGTTTCTGATTCCGGCTGACGAGTCGAGTCCTTGGGCAATATTAATTAACAGCGACGATGTGGCGCGAGAATGTCGCGGCCTTCCAACGTCGATCGTTCGCGCAGCTTACAGTCTCGTGAACCTGTTTGCGGTACTCGATAACGCTCGCTTGTGTGAATTACTGTGCTACGTAGGTGCCATCTGCTGCGGTAGAAACGGACGACATCTCACGCAAGTGGCCTACGTAACGTTGGCTGAGTCACGCTGTGTTTATCGAACTACGAATATAGTAACATGCATCATAGTGCACGTGCTTTCGTCGCTTAAGATCTGCCTAGGTAGACCACGACGAAATCCCGCATTTGCCAGATGTTTCGGGAGTGAGCGTGTTAAACGAAGCAGTGAAAAGGCCGAAGATCAGTTGCAATTGCGAGAAAGCGCGGACGACTGACACGTGGCATAGATACAGACCGCTGCGTGCGAAAATCACTGCCGAATTTCGTCATTGTGACAAAAAGTAGATTTTTTGCGACTAGTATGGGATTTAGAGAAAAATGATAAAGATCTTTCTTGGAGAGAATTTCGTGCTCTGCAGATAAGGTCGTAATAGGAAAACAGGGAAAATGTCCATCACTCACTGAGGGCGGATCGGATTTGAATTTCCATTAATTTTTTTTCGGAAAACCGACTTCCTGAGAGCTTTTTTCATAAAAACCTTACCTCTCGAAATTTCATTCTCTACAAATAAGGTACTTGAGAAAAACTCCGCGCAGCAAAGACCCACCCGGACCAATACCTCTCGTCCAGAGAGTTCCAACGTTATCTTCTCTATAATTCTCTTATTTTCTGCTAGCATTGCACCGTGTTAAAAAAGAATTAATCGTCCGTTAGTATCATCAATGATTGTCTCGCAGATAGCGGGTAAACATGTCAAATTCGCAGTACGAAAATTCGTAGTATAAGTTCGGCAATCGTCACGTCTCGCTTGGTCGTTACTCTGATATACTAAAACGCACATCGCGAAGCCGGTAGTAGCAATTTAGTGGTTTAGCTCGTTGTCGAGCTCGACGATCGTGATCAGCTGATTCTGCAGCTCGTGTCGAGGGCATCCCAATGCGTCGCGGCGGTGGCGTACTTGAAGCCTCGAACGTCGTCTTCGTCGTTGCGGGCTGAGATCCAAACGCCCGCAATGACGCAACCCGATCGCTGCGACTACAACCGCAACTGCCTCGTATTATTGTCTTCTGTCTTACTCACGAATCTACTATTATGGAGCTCACCTTTTCTTTCTACCGCATTGTTCCGTCTTTCCAACGAGTTCCCCAATCGGGGGACAGAGCGATGCTATTACGCTGTCCGTCTTGTGAGATTCCAGTGCGATTCGCTGATACGATTTACGCCGTAGCGGTGCGTAATACACCTTCTGCCAAGTAGTACTCGTGCGCACTGAGGTGTTTATACTTCCCGCCTGACGAGTCACGGTCGCTTTATCGCGCAAATAGACGAGGCGAGAGTCTCGTTTTTTCTCATAATTTTTTCAACCCTGTCAGTAATCGGAACGATTTTCTTTCCCATTTTTCGTTTTTATTTTTTCATAAGGCGGAACTTTTTTATTTTGTAATTTCTCAGTTAATTTGCCACCATTCTTTATGAGTTTATCATTTACATGACCATCGAAGGTAGCTCTATAATTTTTTTCTCTAATTTTGTTAATTCGTTTGTGTAATTATTTAATAGATGCGGCTGACGAGAATCGCTGATTGATGCGGATTCCCTCTTTAAAGGGCTACATCTTGTGAACGGGTGGATCGTTATCAAATTTTGTCGCATACCCGGTGAGTCAATAAGTGTATTCGAACTTTTTTTTTTTCAACATTTTTCGACAGGTCCTTTCAATGTCTTTTGTTATTTTTGTCTTCAGCGGTAGATTTTATTTGCCGTTCGTCGAAAATTTTTTTTTGAGCCGTGCTGTAGCGGGAATGTTCGGTTGGATTTCTTTCCCGATCGAATCGTGGCTGTGGAGATGTAGACGTGCCTTATTTTACTCGGGTGGCGTGTGCGTGCTATTGACGCCAAACCGAAGGCAACTACGTACACTGATATGTTCGGCGGCGGTCATAAACGTAAAATCATGAGTCACGAGCTTTCGCATATTCATGGTTATATCATCGGTACGCCAAAGCACGCAGGGCAATAACACGCGCGGCGAATTGTGGCAATCGAGCCACTCATAGCGAGGGCGTAGAGTCGAGAAAGCTAACAAACAAACGCGTGACTGGGAAATCGAGCGAATTTATGAACGAACTTCGTACGCCGAGCAACACATAGAGCATGGTAGAGAATACCAAAAGGGTGACGCAGCTTAAGAAAAACGGAAAAAACGAGGCGAGCATTTCAGTTATTTCCGGCCGAGAGCGCCGCGAAGATTTCGAAGCCCGTCCGGAGTCGATTTTCGCCTGGATTGACGAGAGTTCTATGTCTGCTATGTTAAGATTTTTTTTCGCTGATTCGGAGGGACCGGGTCGGAGATCAGAAATAAAAAATTGAGGCGGTTGATTTTATTTTATATTTATGCATATAAAAATTAAATAATTGGAAAGCTGAAATTCGTGGTAGGATTGAAGAAGAACTTTCAAATATCAATACCAATTGATGTTTATCGACGGACAATTCGAGCTCTCACTGGCGATAATAAATTGCAATTTATACATGATGATGAGATTGCAAAAACAAAACAACCGGGAAGAATTCATTCAACGAATAATTTTTTATCGAACTGATATTTTCTGGTTTGCATCTGCAGAGTAGACAATCCTCGAGGGAATCATTTTTTTATCACAGGCAAACAAGTCTCGTGCGATAAATAACGAGAAGCGTAGAGATAAGTAAAAACAACACGGTGGAATGAAGAGTAATCAATTCGTCGCCCCGTTTTACTGCTACAAGTTTTTTGAATATTTATTATACCGATAAACATTTAGTCAAAAAAATTTGTTCGATGCAAGACCGCGTGTCGAGTCGCGAACAATCTCAAGCCGAATCGGCGTCAATATTATCGCGGCCGCAATTATTTCTCGCACAGCCATAAAATTAAGCGTGTCTCGTGTTATTTCGCAGGGACGAATTTTTCGAATGAAAAAATTCGAGAACAAAAAAATTCGAGGACGAAAATAAATAATTTTCTTGCGAAATTCTCGTTAGTTGTCGCGACGGGCGCATTCGAATATGAATTGCCGTGTAGGATCAGCTAGCTCTACCGCGGATATAAGCAGTCGTCCGGGCTTGGTCCAGTCTCTTGCCGGTGGTGGAATGCAACGACCAGCTCTGCGCAACTCTACTGGATTTTATTTGATCATTTTTATTTGTTGGCATTGCACGAAGAATCACCGGAGTGCCATTAGTCGCGCGCGTTTCGCATTCGCTTTGCAATGGTTCGAGCGAGGAGCATCGTTCGAGCGACGAGCAAACAAGTTTTTGCCTCCTCGTCTTTGATCATTCTGAATGCAATGGTCGTTTCGCGTATGCGAGAACACAGACGCTTCTTTGCTCTGCCCGTAGGCGTGTGCCGTTCAACTCACCGTAACATCGTCGGTACGTGCAGCAGAGAACTTCATTAATTTGAAAGGGTCGACTTTGTCGTGCGGATCAAAATTTAATCTCGTATCTACACGGTCCCAATCGTCAAAGTTGTAAAACTTGATTTCGTGCTGGAAAGGATATTTTGTAAGGCGTGAATAACGCGAATGGAACGCTTTTAGTGCGGTGAATTTTTATGGTACGATGTAACGTACGATAATATTGGACACCGGGGCAACTTGACACACTCTATCTTTCTATGATTAAGGCTCTCATCGAGAAAAGACATCCGTTAAAAATCTCGGGATTTTTTTTCAAGAAGACAAAAACTATCTCTCGATTAATGCCGAAGGACAAATTGATTCGTTGTACGGTAATAAAGGTAAAAAAAATATTATAATGTACGGTACTCCGGTCCAAGGCGTAACAGGTTCGTGAAAAAAGACGACATCGATCAAAGGTCCCGGGAGTTCTTTTACAGACGGACAAAGACCATCTCTGGATGTGTGCCAAAGGACAAATTGTTGCGTCGTACGGTAATTTAAATAAAAATTATACTGTAAAATAACGAAACGTGATCTCAGTCTCTCTTTACTTAACTTTCTTGAAACTGCATATAGAAACGCTGAAATGATCGTTATAATACTTCGTTGGTTCATGGCGAATTGCGCTTTGATCCCGAAGAGGAAACGATCGAAATCCAGCATAAATGCAAAGGCACACAAGGGCGTTCGCATTTATCGAGGTCACGACCGTTTTGGCTCGGAAGATTTTCTCGGATCGGCATAAATGTGAATTAAAAAAAAACGGAGGTCACCGAAGCCAGGATAAGAATGGTGATAAAAATTTGCATCCGTTCGATGAATTGGCAATGCAAGATCAAATAATTGTATTTACGGTTATAATGCTAGCTTCTGCGACTTGCGATTAAAATTCAATCGTGGCTAATCTAAAATCGGATCTCTACAGTATTTCCCGAGAAACGTGCTCGATGGGGGAAAAAAAAATAGTGAATTACGAATCATGCAACACTGTAAGGCGTGTGCGTAGATAATAACAACGCGGAAGTATAAAGGCGAGTTATACGACTCCCGGCAGATCCGAGCATCGAGGATTCTCATGAATCTACCTAGCTTGACGCGGCGTACTTCGAATTTATGAAGACGCAGACGTGGAACACTGGACGGTGGCAAGATTGGCCGAACAATCAGCCACGAATAGGATTGCTTGCTTCAGCTAAAGCGACCGATAGGTACAACAATGTACGACAATGTCGACGTGGAATTTTATGAACTGGCGCACTGCCTAAAATGTTTTCACCGATCGACCGTCCATCGACGAGGAAAAATTAAATTTTCTCAAAGAAAAATTTTAACCTGGGATTTTCAGGATCCATCCAGTCTTTTTACACTAAAGATAAATTTTCGTCTTCAAATGAATTTGAAAACAACAAAAAAAACACTGTTGAAATCTGATGGAGACAAAATCGTTACCGACCGAATCCGACGCGCACGGGCTCCATCGGCGTGGTTGGGCGGAGCAACGAAGGCTTTTTTTCTCGAAGTTTCATCTCGGTCATCCGATCTGTTTACCGTATCTTCGTCTCTGCTTACTCGTTCGCTCTGTTTGTTTGTCATGAAAAATACACTCCAGTTGTAAACACGAGGGCCGAGGTTGAGGGCAGCAGGTGGTAGGAGGTGAAGATTTCAAGAAGGCGCGGTAGTGTAGTGTTCACCACAGTGAAGCTATGATCAACCTCGGTAGACCGCAGACGAGTCCGATCCATAAGAAGTGTTTGGCGTGAACCTTGTTATTTGCATACTATTCTTCTTTACAATATTCGGATTAATTCGACGGTTTTGATGCTACACAACAAACTACCATCTTCGGCCTTACCAAAGCGACTCTTTCACTTGCGAGACTGACCGTTCTATTTGTGCCGTAATATGATTCATAAAAAATTCCACGTTTGTCGACGTAACGTAGATATTACAAAAACATCGAAATAAAAAAACAGAGGATCAGTAGAATTCGCTCAAAGGCGATTATACTTGGAAAACAACGTCGGCTACTAAATCCTTCGAGGAATCTGGTAGACGACCTAATCTCTAACCGTGCATTTCAATTAAGCAGACACGTTCGAACCCAGATTCGAATCCGGTTATGATTCTGTAAAAGCGTATCTGCTTCCAATTATACCAAAAAGACCACTTCCTGGAGAATCCGACCAAACTACCTGTGCCATTTAATTCGTAAAAAATTCCACACTTATAAATCTCTGGGTTGGATCACACGCACGCCGCAGGTAGAAATAAAAAAACTAAGGGATAAATGGAAATTGCTCAAAAGCGGTGCTACTCGAAAAACAACTTCTACCACTTAAGTCTTTGAGAAACCTGATATGCAGAGCAATCATTGATAATTGGTATGAATGGTTTGGACAGCTTGGTATGGTCCCAGGTTCGGATCCAGTAATGCCCAGGTACAGATTTCTCTCCGAATTGTATCGCGATCAATGGGATCTTGAAACGTGCCGGTACAATTATTTTCACTAATCGAACACGTTTCTCGGTTTAATCAAACAGACCGAACCGGTTTTAGGTTATCTTAAAATAGTAGTGTATGTTACACTGTAAGGTTCTTTACTGAACAACATCTGGATCTACTGTTAATTCAATCGCCACAGCGTAACATTTACTTTATCGCCTGTGAAGCTCCTACAGCGTGTGCCAAAGATTGTCGTGGATTCTTGGATCGACGACATTGACTTTGGTTTTTGCAACCTCCGAGTACTGCGACTGTTGCACTCTTTGGGCCGGAGCCGATTTTGTGAAATTGGACGGAGAAAAGAAAAACAAAAATTGCGAAGATGCGATAAAGTAGATAATTAGCCGAGTCAAACGTGACATATGTGAGGATTGATATTGAGGCTGGGAGATGTCCCGATGTCTGGTATCGGTGAAGATTTGACGGCAAGAAGAGGCGACAAAGGGGAAGGAAATGGAACGGGTTATCAGCAAGGTCGGAGAACCATGCCGCCAACGCCTGCTGCTGTTTGCTACTTCACTCATGACGGCGATTTGAATACGACCGAGAGTACGTTTCGTATGGATTATTCGTACGTAAATATTTCGTCTTGGGCTCTTTGTGCCTGACCATGAGCTGAGGCTGCGTATACAACGATTGTTTGATCAAATGGGTGTACGGCGAGATGCGAAACGATTATTCCGAACGAAACTGTCCGAAGGTTGAACAAAGTCTCCGAAGTGGCAAGTTTGGCTCATAAAATAAATCCTAAACCGACATAAATTGATAGATACTCGTATTGACGGATTAAAATAGAACAGTATATTGAAAAGAGGAGTGACGAACATCTGAAGCAATTTTCGTTCGTGTGTAACTGTAAAAAAATTCTTACATTTAATGTACCGGACGGGAATGTTGATATAGAAAACTGATACATCAAATTTCATATATGACTATAATGTCAAATTAATTTACAGTTTATTTGAAGATTCACAAACGGCTTTTCGTCCGCTAATTCCAATAATCCACTTTAATTTCTCTCCAAATGGACATTAATTTTTCTTCGCACTTGTATTTTGAATAGAATGTACTAACTTTTGGAATAAGAAGGTCTCGTCGTGTACAGTACTTACCACAATTTGAAAACATCAATGAAACGAATGAATAATATTTTTGTAAATTAACAAAACTAATTAATTACCAAGACGATAACCCATTTCAACAACAACAGTTAGAATCCAATTTCAGAATGATCGTTGCGAAAAAATAAGAAAATGTTTCGCCGCGCTTTATCCATTGCGCTTTTTCGACCCAAGGCGCCGCAGAGTCACCGCTTCCGGATCGACCGCGCTCGGCCAAGGAAGAAAAAAATGCGCCGAAACTGCGAGGAAAAAAAAATCGACAACCTTTTTAAAAGTATAATCGTGTCCGAATGGCAGCTGCCGAAAAATCTTACAGTGTGTACGACTCGTCGGGGAAAGGTGTGTGTAGGATTAAATGAGGACAGTAGGGAAGAGGAAGAAGCGGAGGGATTGCGGAGTCGTAGCGTTGACTCATTTATAGCATTTTCCTCTGGCTGCACTCGTGTCCGACAAATTTAATCGGTGTAATTTATTTTTGTGCCCGAGCACACCAGCGTGTCCGGTGAAAAACAACTGCCGGACTGTAGCGCTACGTACGATATACGCGCGCGATCCTCGACCTCGCGCAAACCGCCTGAAATTCTCAGCGCTCCTTTAACGGAAACTCCAAAGATCGGGCAAGCCTACGACAACGAAGTTTTCCGAGCTTTATGAAAATTCACGTACCACTACGTCGACGAAATTGTGGCTGTTCGTCCTTGAGGGGGAAATTTATTCCCGCGTAAACGGACTGCCATTGAATTAACATAGAGATCGTTTCCTCGTTCGACTCGGCAAAAATACTGTGTCATTCTTTCGCTGTATCGACTCCGTCGGCCTCTCTTCCGTCTTTACCCCATTTCAGAATGTGATCGATGATGTAATTTTTTATTTTCAATGAAATATACGATATAATAACTTGATCATTGATTTGCATAAAAAATGGAAACCGGATATCGCACGATCGAAATATAATGTTGCTGCACGGTTGAAAAAATAATTGCACATAAATGAATGAATCAATGACAATGTGCCGTCGACGTATCACGTGACGTTTGACGTACTTAATTTGCACGAATTTGTTTACCAGATTTCAAACGATAACTGTAAAATCGTTTTTATCCGGTTTATGAAATTTATTGTATTTTTCTTCATCGTTCACCAAGCGCTTTTCCGTCGTGCTGTGAAGCGAGGATTTTTTTTTTTTTTTCGTCATTAAAAAAAGTAATTTGATTCGGCGCAAAAAATTTATTCAACGTTTGACCCTTTTGCTTCTATTTTTTTTAACGTCATTCTATGACCCTTGAATTGTGTTTACGATCGCTAGAAACATAGTGTGGAACAGACCACATTGCGTCAATCTAGTTTTCAGACAGAATATTCGATTTTTAACTTGCTAAGAATAACATGCAACATTGAGTTCGAAGCGAAACGCTTTAATAACATGTTATTTCGGTGATTACAGTTTTCCTTCAGCTTTGGACTGAACAAACAGCATTGTTTTCCTTGTTGAGCGAAATATTATACCGTCGTACTGTCGAGTGAGAATTTTTTTTCGTTATTATTTTTTTTTAATTTTATTTAATGAGGGAAAAAAATGTATCGTTTGACTCTTTTGCTCTCGACTTTACGTCGAGATTGTACGAATATTTACAAAACTTCCTGGATCTCCGAGTCTTGTTTAGAATCGCCAGTGACTCACAAAATTCTGTAGAACTCATCACATTGTGTGAAATATCGTGATTGCGAAGCAAAACTTTACGCCTTAGCACACGACGAAAAATTTTATCTCCAGAACCTTAATCGGAAAAACTTATCTGACAAATGTACGGCAAACAAAACGTTTTCGCTTTTCGCTAGAGAAAAAAAATTCTTAGCTGTTTCCACAGGGAGATTCAGAATGTAACGTAGAAACTCACCTCATGACCCACTGCCGAAACTCTTGAAATCTTTCTCCACCTTCTCGGCCGCACTTCATACGCAGCCAACACTTGACTCTCCGACTTTGTTTCTCCGTAATGATTTTTTAACGACGTGCACACTCTCAATCGATGTTTAACTCTCTCCAACGTGCACCAAATAAACGAACGATAGTAAGTAGAAAAAAACAAAACAGTATCAGACAAAATCGATTAGTTATTCGACGGATGGGTCCAGAATTGTGCGAAGCACGTTTTCGTCCGCGTAAGCAGAGAAAACTCGATTCTCGAAAAAAAAAAAAAAAAAAAAACATAGATACGCAGAGACTCGAGTAAACACTCGACTATCTACTCGGCCTAATCCCGGTTCGTTTGTTATTGACGGCGCCTTAAAGTCATCGTCATGGCGTCACTTCTTATCTCACGCCGATGTAAATCATTCGCATCGATTAAATACCTCATTGATCAACGATAACACTTTTGCCAGATTATTTTTTTATAATTTTTTTAAACTCCGGTCGAAGCATAAAAAAAATTCACGATGGACGTCGATGCAGGGTATAGAAAAAAAAAGTTTGTCATTGCCTAAATTCTACAGTTGTGAAGATGAATCTTCGAGAGAAAAAATAACAATTAATCCCACGAATAAAAGGCCGATCGAAGATCGTTGAAAATGTCTCCTTGTCTCGATATTATTTATTGTTCGATTGATTTTTTTTTTTTTTTTCATTCACCATCCTCCAGATCACGCCGGTGTCTTTTTCGCGTACCGCGCGCTCTCTCCGTTGAGCGTCCACTCGTGAATCAAGATGGCAATTAAATTTTTCGGCAGTTTGGATTTTCTTCCGCGCCAGTCACCGACGCGCTCTTGCCTCGACACATCGCCTTGAACCGCCCAAGAGATAAACCAGTGATGAAAAAATAAAAACACCGGGTTTTTGCACTGTTTTGATACGAAGGTACGTCAGCAACTGGCGTGTGCGATGTGCGCGCGACGGTCGAAGCGCTACTGACTGCTGAAAAGCCGCCCATGTCGGGTACGCTTAGGCGGGAGAACACAACGCCAGCGAACGCGCTGTGTTTCACGTTCGTGAGCGTTTTGAACGCGAGTACAGACAGACGGCCGAGCCCCGTGTTTGCGCGAGAGAAAGAGTGCGGAGTGCGCATGCGCGACGCTGTTGTGAAGAATAAGGCGCTGACGTCGCGCGCGTCATTAGAGTCAGCTGTCCGTGACGTCTGATCGAACCGTGATGTTTCTACTTGCGCGACAGACGCGCCGGTGCGCAAGTGTTACGCGTCTGTGGTTGCCAGACCTTTTTTTTTTTATCGACTACGGGTTTCGCCCGCGGTCGTCTTTTTATTCACACTCTCGAGCAACAGCTTCATACACACAGATGCTGCTTGTCGTAAGTAAGCGGCTGTTGATTGCCATTGAAAGAAAACAAGCACTTTTTACAAATGGGTCGTGCACGACGTTGACAAAAAAAATAAGTTCCGGCCAGGAAATTATGAGAAATAAGAAAAGGCTGCTTAATGAGGGGATTATCTCGTGGAGACTAATTACAAGTGAATTGTTAATTGACATCGTTGGAGCGCTGTAAACCGGTGAAATTATATTTTTAATGTTGTTTATACTTCTGTGCAAATATTAATTATTGTTGATGGCTATTTGCGTTACAGGTTTTGAAAGAAATTATTGGCTTAACCAAAGTTGTGGTGACACATATTGAAAGCAATGCTGTATAGATAACTTCCAAAGTCAATGTACAGGAACTTCGAATTTTCCTGCATTATCTACGTTAATTAAACGTCGATGAATACCAGAGATTTCAACTGTAAGTCTTCCATAAAAAATAAACATTTCATATTGAAAATGACACCGTAGTATATGTGGTTGAAATTTAAAGAAACAGTGTTCTCAAACGAAATTTTTTATTTTTTGTTCATGTAGTACAAGTATTGTTTCTTTTTGATCAATTTAAAACATTTTTGCTGCACCAGCGAAATAACACCTTCGAACGTACATCGATACGCTTCAGTTAATCCAACCATTTTTTTTTCCGCACTGTGTGATTGCGTCACTAAACAGTCGCGTCAATTCTTTGCTACGTAGTGCCCGAAATTTCCAGGGTTTACGCGCATTCATTAATTTATCTCACGTTATTGAGCTCACTGCGAAGTCGCAAACCCGAACAGCTATTTATCGGACGAGACGAGAGACTATTATAGTCAACTTCCAACCGGCGCTGTGCGCACGGTCATAATAATTCGTAGGACGAAGATAACGGATCGTACGGACGATCGTTGGTGTAACTATCGCACGGATTGTCACGGTCCTTCGCCGGTCTCGAAGCTCCTCTCCGTGTATTGCAACCAAGTGAAATTTATGGCTCGACGCTGAATTGCGAATGACGTTTGTTAAATTTATTCCGTACGTGGCTGACAGATAAGTCTCGAGCTGCGGACGGACGCAAATTTGTCCATGGGCAGTACGACCCAGCAGTACGACGAACGACCGAGAATCCGATACAGGGCGAACGCAAATTCAAAAAAAAGTTAAGGAAACTGAGGAAAGTGAGGAAACTGATACTTTATGTTCCTCACGACCGACTTAGTTATACATGCTATTTCATTATGTGTCGAGTATTCCCGGGTGGTTTCAGTTCCCCGAAGATGCCAATGTCGGTTGATTATTCAGAACCGTCGAGCAGGACTTCGACGATAAAAGAAACTGGATTAGGATTAGAAGATAGGTCGTTATTCCGCCAACGATCTGAAACAGATTGTTTTTCATTTTTTTCTTCAAAATCGTAAGAAAACTCCAAATTCATGAAAACTTTTTCAAGATCGAAATCTGACTTCAGCAGACCTATCGGAATCTGAGCAATTTTAATTACCGAAGCTTCACAATTGTAAGGATCTGCAAAAATTTCATTGATCGATCTTTCATTTTTTTTTCTTTTAAGTCGGGTAGTTCATACCGCAGTGATGAGCGTAGCGTCCAGCGAGAGTCCCTTGGCCTGGAAGGTGTTGTCGCGATGCAGTAATTGCAGGGAAAACAGCTGAAGCTACAGAGTTAACAGAAAGATAAAAAAAAGCTGACTAGCCCAATTTCAAGATCCTTTTCCACGGGCAACCATCAAACACAGTTTGGAACTCTCACAAACATGTGCTGATTACATTACGGACTTTATTTCTTTAAGGCTCTATCACGGAATTTTCAACTTGTAAATTTTCCTTACTTCTTCCTTGACCTGTTTGTCAGTCGTATCGAGAAGAACTTCGTGAACGATAATCCCGGTCCTTGTTGCCTGTCCCTTGGCTGTCTCGCATGCCCACACGATCGACGCAAGTTTAACCGCGTAATAAGTCACCGATGTCATGAAGTACGAGTACCATATTTGTTTCTCGAGATTTATCTCCTTCGAGCCAGTCAATTGTAGAATATAGAAATACAGCGAGAAAGTAATCTCCGCGAAGGTAAGAGTAACCGTCGCGACTATTTGAAGACTGAATGTGGAGTTCAATTTCTGAACGACCTCACTGACGTCGTTATGTTGCTTCTTCATCGCCCGGATTTCCAACAATATCAATGGATTCTTCTGCTCGTGGTAAACCCTCCGAAGCAAATGAGGTTCCTCCTTCTCTATGCTATCCTTTAGGGCGAGAAGATTGTCGTTTATCCTCTCGAAGCATGCCCGCAGAACGCAGACTGAATCGACGTAGAGAGTATCCATGAGATAGACGACCGAAGTTGTGTACATGTTCAGAGCTTTGCTTATCATTAGGGCTATGTTTGCGGAATAAATATTCGGGGTTTGTACGACGAGAAAAAGAAATCCCAAAAGGTCCTTGCCGTGAACGATTCTGGTCATGGCGATGAACGACGATGACGGCAGCCTCGCTGCTACCTCGGCGAGATCGTTGAGCAGTCTCATCCTTTTGACGCTGTTCGCGAAAGAGACCATTGCAATCGACCAGCCGAGCAACAGGTAACAGTTGCCTTGGAGAGTACCCTGGAGGTTGTCGTAGCCCAGAGTGTCAGATATGTCCATCTGGTAGAGGATCATGATCGTCAAGGCTATGTTAGCGGCCGTCATAAAGGTGGAATACACATAGCCGGGTTTCGATGCAACGATAGTTGTTCCGGACGTGAACTTGTACGGGAAGAGCCCGTGAATCCTGGATATCTCCACGCAGGGCCACATGAGGGACAGGTAATCCGTTGCTCGGAAGAGTCGCCATTTCCTCAGTCGCTTCTGAGATGCAGCGACTGGTCCAGATATTCCCATGGATGATGGACGGATTCAGCGCCAGATTTTTCACCAACCTCTCGTTTCGCCGAAACTAAAATTTCCAGCTTGGGGTGTTTCTTTCTTTGCCCCTGGAGTTTGGGTGTTTACCTTTAGCTTGGAGACTTGTCTCGACAGTTGGTCTTCGAGCCGCTGATCGACACCTTCTAAACTGATCCAGATGTTTTCGTAGGTGCTGGATCAACTTTTTAGGTTTCTTGGGGTGAAAATATCACGACACAGGAGAGACAAGATCGAGGACTGAACCGTCTTGCGGGTCGCCTTTGAAGGACTGACTCGCGGACTATGGACTCATTACATTTTGCACTGATGTTAGTTTTTGTAGCATCTGTTAGCGATCGACGTTACTATGACGATGATGACACGGACGATCGATGTGCATCGACCACCTGAGGATACGTTGGAATGGTCTTTCGAGACTGCCGTGACGGGGCAATTTGCTTGAAACGCTTAATCTTTTTTCGCATCGACGAAGTTAGCATCAGCAATGGGTGGATATATAATGGAGATGGGCCCCGGTACTTCGCCGCCATCGGAAAAGCGTGAACAGTTGTTTATGTTTATGTAATTCATTTTATGGCCGATGTTGGAATGAACTGCAGCTCTCTCAGTTGAAGCATTTCGTTTCATTCCGATAGATGAGATGGATTGGCAAAGAGTCATAACAATTTCTTATGCAAACAGGTGCACTCCATTTGGCCGGTAATGGAACAATTGTGGATCGCTTGATAATACCGTGGGGCGTGAGTGAAACTATAAGTGATTGATTGGTCATCGTATTCCGGGGAATTTCACGGAGTTTAGTGCAAATATCCATAATGAATTGGCTCCAAGTATTGAAAAATGTATCAATAAAGAAAGGCTGGTACATTGATATTCAGTGGCCATGTAAGATGAATAAACTTTCAGAGGAAAATAAAGGTAAGTTATTGCAATGAATGTACTCTTATAATAATCTTAAAGTAAATTGTAAAAGTGCTTCTAAACTGTTGGTTCTTCATTGAGAAAGTTACACTTGCGACAAAACATTTTTTTTATTCTTCAACATATTGCATGCTAATTTTTCTATAGCAATGGTAAAATAAATTCAATGCACCGATTTATACATGAAAACTTCCCGTACCTGTAGATTAAACTGCGTACGAATTTATTTTCCAAATGTAAACCGATTTATATTGACTATTTCAAATTCTCGCGGTAGAGATATTCAGATGATTGAATATGAATTTAGAAATTGGTTAGTTTTTCATGGTCTTGTATCTGTGAACATTATTTTGTGTATCTCCAACAACGTGATAAGACGATAAATATTTTCTGCGCACGTCACATGCACTCTTCTTCAAAGCCATGACAAAAAAGATTGCACTATCGATAGAACTGCGTGCGCGTGTCGCATTTCAAAGCCGCTTCGGTAATATCTTAAATCTCACATCCACGAAACTATTTATGCGCTCGATATTGCCCTAACTGATCTCGTTTACTTCTCGAATTGCTTTGGACATGCACCGTCGATTATAATTACCGTTTACTAGTAACGTTGACGAGTCTCGTTTCCATCAACTAAAAGAATTCCCTAGAACATTCCTTGCATCGCAAACACGAAAACTGTGAATAAATAAGTCAAAAGTATGAACCACATTACTAAACTCTCTCTCCTTGAGGGAGCAGAACGAAATGCTGCGCAGTTCCAACGCTCCGATGAAATCCATGTCGCAGAAAGGTCAAGCGTTCGGTGAAGTGATATGTGTGTGTCGGATATAATAAAAATAAAAAAAAAGATGGAAGTGTCGATAAAGATGCATGCACGTATCGCGCGGTGAAGTCGCTCAGGGAAAAAAAAACAGTAAATGTGTCTCACGAAATTATTCATGCACTGGCCTTCGTTTTCACTAACTATGAGCTCTTAAATACATTGAGATCCGTACTGCAGATTGTGTCTGCACTTTTCCGGGTCGACTACTACCTATATAGCTTATTTTGTTCAGTACTTTTCGCAGTCGGTAACACAATTCCTTCGAGATCACTTCGAGCTCCCTTTAGGAGTTTAAAAAGCCCATCGAAGCATGAGACATTCAACCGGAAAATTTGATTCTGCGGGCGATCTAGATTACGGATATTGCTGTGCGAAAGTTATACTCGTGTTCTTCAAGTTGATCGGTCTCGCCCCACCGACCCTCGTCCATAGTGCTCCACCAAAAAATACGATGAAGAAAAACTCGTCCGTAACTCCGGCGACTTTCCATTTTGCCTATTCCACCCTCGGTTCTTTTTACAACGTTTTTCTGATTGTTTGCCTCATCGGAATCATGTCCCAGTCGATACCGATCGTTCACAAGCTCGATTATCTCTTCAAGTCGAACTTGACAGTGACGATCGAGCTGGTCGAGACGATAGCCGGTAACCTGGCAATAATCATTATATGGTTGTCGTTTTGCATAAGACAGGCCACCATTGTAGAGATTCTGAATCGTTTGGCAAAGATCGATTGTGCGCTTTTCGATCTGAATGACCGTCGTGACTTCAAATCTAACCCATCCTATTTTCTTTTACTTTTTGGCGCGAACTTTCTGCTACGGATCATTGTGGTAGTGACCAATCAACTATACTTCGGGACTCCATTCATCGGTTGGTTCAACAACATCTTTCCCTGCTCGTTCGTCAATTGGTTTACGATTCAGTACGTCATGATGATCAAGCTCTTGGAAACCCGCTTTCGGAGATTAAATCGTTGTCTTCTCAATAACGCCAGATCTTCGATCATCCAGCCGATTCGAACGTTGATCTTGGAAAGCGATACCATGAATAACCATTTTTTTCCAAAAATCATCGCGTTTAGAAGAGCACATATTTCGCTGTACGAGATCGCCGGCGATGTGGCGGAATTTTATTCTATACCAATTGTCTTGTCGATCGCTTTCACCTGCTATTCGATAATTTACAATTCTTATTACGCTGTTCTACCGATTGTCGTGGAGATTGAAAACGATGGGGCCCTTCTGTCTATCGTTTCTGTGGTTTGGCTCGTCAGCATAGCACCACCAATCGTATTCTTATCCGCAGCCATTGAAAGGATGACTGATCAGGTTTTTGTGATTGATTCGGGGTCCTTCGAGTGCAATGAGAGAATTATTTATACATTTTTTTGCCCAGTACATTTCATTTTTTTTTTGTAGATGCAAAAGACTGCCGAAGCCGTTCATAAATTCCTGGCGAGAGAGTTGAACACTCCAGAGGAAAAATTTGAGGTCATTTAAACACGTCATTGTTTATATTGTTGTTTTTCAAATATTATATTTGGTACTGATTTTTTTTGTCGTTTCTTACAGCTTGAAGAGTTTTCGCGAGAATTGCTACAACGGAACGTTAAATTTGAGGCTTATGGATTATTTTCGCTGGACTATACCCTTGTGCAATCGGTAAGTTGGGTTGTCCTCGGTAGATTATACGGGAAAATTTCTAGAAATGAAATGCAACCATTTTTTTAAATTTTCCATGCCCAATTTTTCCGTACGTACATTTCTTTCTGCCTAGGATTACATTCTTCACTTTGAGGGTGTTTTTACAGAAAAATTATTTCATTTTTCAGATATGCAACATGGTTGCCATGTACCTCATAATTCTTCTGCAATTTCAAGTGTCATCCTCCAAAAGTGATGTAATAATTATGACACACAATTTTACTGATGAGAAACTTAATAGTTCCTGAGAATTGTAAATGTTATTATTTTTTATGTTCTCATCACCCACAAAGTACGTCAAGAGGAAAATATTGTAATGAAAAATCAGATGTTCTCTCAGTTCATGTTGTAAGCTTGCAGAAAAATTGAGCATCAATCATTAATCTCATTTTTCGACTGCCGTCGCTTCTAGTCGAAAACACGTCACGATAATAAAGAATAAAACAGCAATTATTCCCCAATTCCTAGTGTTGGATAAAGAGCATCGGGTCGTCAAATATCGCGTGACGCCTTTGCGGAAGTCATAAAAAAATCCAAGCTGTGTCGGCGTGATTAATCTTGCCATGCGTATCGCGTCCGCAACCAAGCATCGCTAATGAAAATAACCCACGCTTTTCTTCCATCCATGTTGTTACTGAGCGAGAACTCTCGAACGCTTCTAGATGTCCCGTGTAGATAAAAAATTTCAGGCTGACCTACGTTAAAACTGAATGGTCGACAATGGCAGTCAGGTAAAGAATACTCTGAAAGTTGATTAACAGCGATCCCACTTCATTTCACCAACGGTCTCTTCTAATATTCCGCTACTGTGCATCTATTGTATTATTTAATTCGATATAAAGCATACGATATAAAATTGTCTACAATCTACGATCTCGTAATGACCGCAGGGTTTTTTTTTTCACGTAAACATTTTAAAGTAAATCAAGTACGAACAATCATCTAATGCTCCCGAGCTCTCCGCTCGAAACTCAGTGTTTCTTCATCACCCGTTTGCACTTCACCATGATTTCGCACTCGTGTCTCCATTTATTTATAGAGGAAGCAGAGATTCGTCTATGAGAAACCGAGAAGAAGAATTCGACTCTACGTCGAATCAAAATCTCTCCAACTATGAAACGACATCTGACCAAATTAACAAATCTGGATTTCGAGTATTTTGGCGCCAAATTGCTACTATTGATCTTCAAGATCATGGGCCTCGCGCCGATGTCGGTTATCCGAAGGCACTCGGACGAGAAAGTCTCAAAGGCCATTTCCGGGACTTTGACTTCGACGAATTTTGCCTACTCGGACTTTGGAAGTGTTTACAACGTGATCCTGATCGTTCTGCTCTTCGGCATGAATTTCGCGTCCGTGCCGATGATATACGAAACCGATTATTTCAGTAAGACCGATTTTACCAAGACGATCGAGGTGACTCAGGCGATCGGCGGTAACGCGGTTGTCCTCTACACATTGCTGTCAACTTTGTTGAGACAGAAGACCATGGTGAAGATAATAAATCGTCTGATGAACGTAGATGCGAACGTTTTCTATTTGACCGAATCAAATGGAGGTTACTTTTTTCTACTTTTTTTAACGAACTCCGCGGTATGGATCGTTGTGATCGCGAGCAACCAAGTATGCTACAATTCGACCATTCTCGAATGGACGAACGAGATTTTACCCGGGGTTATCGTCAATTGGTTTATAATTCAGTACGTTGTGATGGTGAAACTCATTGAAAAGCGATTTAGTGCCCTCAATCGTGCACTCATCGATGGTTCGAGATCGTCGATCGTCCAACCGATTCCATCATTGATAGTCGGACGCACGTCGACGGTCAATTTTGATTCCCCCAATATCTTGATCTTCAGACGCGCCCACTCCGATCTCTACGAGATTTCGTGTGAAGTTGCGGAATTTTACTCGCTACCGATCGTGTTCGCGATCGCTCTCAGCTGCTTCTCGATAATCTACAACGCTTACTGGGTCGTCGCGCCTTTCGTGTTCGTTTCGAACGACGACTCGACGTTCATAATTGTCAATGGGGCTTTTTGGCTAGCGGCGCTCGTGCTACCGATTACCATGCTCGCTTTAGGAATCAATGGGATCACCGCTCAGGTTTGTACGATTTTTTACAACAATTTTTCATGACCACCAGACGTGATTGTAATTTCGCGAAATTTGTGTTTGTCTATTTTTTTTTTACAGATTAAAAAAACCGCCCATTATGTCCACAAGCTTCTCGCAAGATCCACAATCAGCCAAGGAGATAAAGTTGAGGTAACATGGACATAGTGCATGTTTTATTGGTACCGGAATTTTGTTTCCAATTTTTTTTTTGTTGTTGCAGCTGAAGGGGTTTTCGCTCGACCTTTTGCAGCGCGAAGTGCAGTTTACCGCTTCCGGACTCTTCCCGTTGGATTGCACCCTCGTTCAATCGGTGAGTCGATTTAAATCGAAAGATCCGAGAATCTGTTGCTAGTTTACGCTACTGACAGATGATCTTCATTTCTTTATCCTTTAGATATTCAGCATGGTCGCCACTTATATTATCATCCTATTTCAATTTCAAATGTCAAACAAGACGAAGCGATAGGTAGTATGTTTTCCCAAATGTTTATGCAAACTCAAATTCCCTCAAAAATATCTCGTTACTCCGGTTTATTGATCGTAGTCCTTTTTGCCGATTCACGCTAAAGGATACGTATCAGACGAGAAACCGATGTCAGAAATTGTTAATACGCGTTATCAACCTCGTTCAGGTTCAAATTGGAAGTCCTGGAACACTTTTATCTAGTGTGACCTAAATAAAAATAAATGCGACTAAGATCGATGTCGCGTCAATCTGTTGGTTCTTTCCTAATAGTCCGCACAGAGCACGCGATAAAAAATTATATCCGACCCGCGATCTCTTGACGACTCCATGATTCATTTATTATTTATGAACATGTAATAATTCTGGAATGAATCGAGTTTAAACAATCAACTAATGCTTTCGAGCTTCCTGATTGCAGCTCGACGCTTCATCATCCGTTTCCACTCCACCATTGCTTCGATTCCAATTTGTTTTCTGATTCTCATACTTCTAAATCGCAGTTGTGTTGTTCCTGATTCACTGAACGATCGTTCATTCGTACATCTATGGATCTATCTTCAAAGCTACAATGACTTCGACAAGAAGTAAGTCTGACGGCGATTACCCCGCTATTAAAATCACGCTGTTAGTTTTCAAGATATTGGGACTGGCGCCTTACGCCCTGCAAGTAAATTCACCAACCTCCAAGTCATTGAGGATGTCTTGGCAGAGCTTTCCCTCGATTCAATTCTCAATCTCCCGTCTCGGCTGCGTCTACAACTTGTGCCTTGTTGTCGCACACACCCGCATTTTGTTTTCGTCAATCCCACTGGAATACGCCGATGAAAACCTCGACCGGATGTCCATGAGCGTTATAATCTCATTGGTCTGTTGTGTGTTTGGCAATTGCGTGCTTTTCACAGTCTGGTCGATAATCGGATTCCGACAAAAGACCGCTGTGAGGTTGCTGAACAGCTTGCTCTGCTTGGATAGTGCAAAGTTTTTCCCCAACGAAAGTTATCGACTCGAGTCCAGTGGTCGCTTCATCTGCGTTGCCTTGTCGGCATACATTTTTGTCTGGACGGGACTGCTGCTGACCCAGCAGTTGACTTATCATCCTCGGGTGATCACCTGGTTCAATGTAGCTGTGCCGTGTATTATTGGCACCGGATTCATCACCGAGTACACCTTCATCGTAAAATTGATCGAAAACCGATTCAGAGCACTCAACGAAGGACTTTGGGACAATCTTTCGTCACGCTTATTCATCGCGGCCGACGAAGATGTTCGTTACAGCTTTCCAGCGAGGATTCCCGAAATCAGACGTGCTTACGCAAATGTGTACGAAGTCGCGTCCGAGATATCGGAATGGTGGTCGTTTCCGATTTTGCTACCGATCGCATACAACTCTTGCATGCTGATTTGCAGCTCCTACTACTTCCTCAGACCGTTCGTGATCACGTCGTTGATGCAGACGAATTTCATGATAATCAATTCGGTTTTCTGGATGATCAGTGAGATGATGCCAATCGCAATATTGGCCACGGGCGTCAATGATGTCATCGCAGAGGTAAGTACACACGTTTCAATTCATAAAAAAAAAAACCTGCCGGCGTTTGTTTGTTTACCTGCTTGTCATTCGATCAAAGTAGATCGGTAGGCAAATCATAGACTTACTTGCAGATGAAAAAGACCGCCGTTGTTATTCGAAAGCTTCTCATTTCCTCCAGCATCAGCCGAAACGACAAGATCGAGGTATTTTGAGATTTTTAGGTTACCTTACATAATTATGTTTTTCCAATCGTTTCGATATCTTAGCTCAAGCAATTCGCGACAGAATTACTGCACCGAAAGATCAATTTTACAGCCTGGGGTTTTTTCCCATTGGACCGCACCCTCGTATATTCGGTGAGTTTCGCTTATCATACCTTTTAAACTGCGGAGAACAATAAACATTATTTAACCATCTACTTCGACTGATTAGATCTTCACCACATCCGCTACGTATTTGACGATACTAATTCAAATTCAAATGGCAAGTCCCGACAATGCTTCGACATGAAAATCGAGATGGTGCAAATCACCTCTTCGGAGTTAGAATTAATTGATAAATCGACTGTAATCAATAAAGCGAGAAAGTTCGCATGAATTATCCTTACCACTTATCCATATTTGCGGGTCTGCGAGTTTTATTCCCATACTTCAAAATAAGATTCTAAGGTCAGTAATGCAATTATTTTTCAATTCATATTTATTTTTATAACTTTTCAACCTTTCTTTTTTTATTACTAGCGGAGAGCGGAGCGAAAGGGGATTGACGATTGAAAAATTGTGTTTTTCAATACGCAATATTCCGATAATTTTAGGATTTCTCCACCGCGATTGTCTATCCTGTTATTCCCCACTATCCGATCTTGATCGGCTCTTCTGTATTTTCCGATATATGAGAATGAATACTTTCAAGAGCGCGTTGCACATGTCCTATTAGTAATGGAATGTTTAAATTCGAATTTGATACTCATGTGAAATATGCACGATGACGCGGATAGGCAAGGGTACGTTTTATCGCTGGTACCCGAGTCTAGGAACATCGCAATTTTACAAAGATGTACCCGGCGATATACGTTGCGTGCACTTCGCGATCCTACAACGAGCACAGCGGACTCTGTTTCGTCTTTGCATATACTCCAGCAATAGAAAAAAAAAATGAATTCACGTATGCCATGTGTAAGATTAATTTACTGATACACCGTGAATTATTATTTCGCTTCTCAGTCCCGTTCTATCGTCGGTTCGGTGCGTTCGTACTCCGGTACCAAAGATCGACCATCCAGTCAAATGTCATCTAGAAGAATAAACTTCGATTACATCGCTACAACGCTCATGATGATAATCTTCAAAGTGTTGGGTCTGGCGCCCTACGCGGTGAAAAAAATGCCCCCATCAAAGCTATCGAAGAATACACGTGACGATTACGTGTACATTAAATTTTCACTGTCGCGGCTTGGTTCATTTTATAACTTCCTCCTGGTACCGATACAAGTACATTTGCTGACGTTGGCGATACCCACGATATACTCCGATGACTATCCTGGAAAATCCACCACGACACAAACAATCGATTTACTCGCGACCGTCTTTGGCAATTCCGTTGTGATCGTGATCTATCTGGTGCTGGGATTACGACAGAAAGCAGCTGTGAGCCTGTTGAATCGTTTATTGAGTGTGCGCGATGGGGTTTTCGACCGCAATGGCAAAGACACGTGCGAGTCTTGTCGCAATTATTATTGTTTTATGTTCCTGACGAACATCGTCGTCTTTACGGTATTGCAAACGATCGAAGACCTAGCTTACAAACCTTCGATGATAGCCATCTTCAGGATCGACTGGCCGGTTGCGATTATCACTTGGTTCATAATTCAGTATATTTTTGTCATCAAATTTATGTACTACCGTTTGAGGTATGTGAATCGTCGTCTCGTCGAATGTTCCACGGCTACATTGTCGCTCGACGGACAGCGATTATTCGTCGTCAGAGATGCATCATTGAACGAATCGCTGCCGTCCAACATTACAAGTCTCCGACGAGTTTACGACAACCTTTACCAGATCGCTTCGGAAGTATCGGATTACTATTCGCTACCGATACTTCTCGCCATTGTACACTTGGTCACCGTTGCCTTCTTTCATTTTTACTATCTGATCATACCCTTCGTCCTCAAGAACAATACGTACTCGACCTTAGCGCTCACTCATTCGGTAGCTTACACAACTTGTGCGCTGCTACCGATCGTCATATTGGCTTTGGAAATTACAAGATTCATTACACAAGTTCGTAAACTAATTGTGACTAAGGTTGGGTATTTGATTCTGAGCTTTTAGATCCTGAATCTGAGGTTACGGACATTGAATCTGACAATTCGGACGCTGGATTCAAACATTCGGACTGTGAATCTGAGAATTCTGATTCCGAATCTAAGAACTCTGACCCTAAATCTGGGAATCCCGAATCTGAAGATTTGCTCCAATGTTCACTTCTGTGTTCGGACGAATGTTCAGTAGAGTTCAAAGTTTGTGTTCAATTTGCAGATGAAACGGACTGCCGATATGGTCGACAAGCTTCTCCTTTTTTCGGATCTCAATGAGCGTAACAGGACTGAGGTATCCTTAGATCGTTATCCAATATTTTGTCGAATATTTTCTACCTGACTATAACTTACGTTTTTCAGCTACGACAATTCGCCCTTGCGCTGATGCATCGGAAAATTCGATTCACCGCCAACGGATTATTCTCGTTGGACTTAACCGTCGTACACTCGGTGAGTCGGATTAATAACTCATTCGATAAGCGATGAATCATCGATCAATCTTTAAACTCTTCAGATATTGGGCATGGTCACCACGTATATAATCATCCTCATCCAGCATCAAATGCAAAATGCGCCGAAGATTACCGAGCAACAGATTAAAAATAGCACCACAGTGAAATCATATGCCACCGGTTACAATGGCGCCTGACTGGAGTATCTGGAAAATAATAGAAATCAATCATGCGTCGTCTGATTTTCTGCCTAAATTTTTTAGAGGATTATGCAAACCAAAATTTCTTACTGTTAGCATATAGAATGGTTTAAAAAAAAAATTAGATATCGACAAAAAACTTCCACCATTGTTTTCACGTGGTCCACCAGCCAAACGATTACACGAACGAAAATATTCAAAATTTTCTTTTTTACCATTTTGGCGAAATAAGGTATCTGGATTTTTCTCGATTATCAATTTTGATAATCCTAGAAAATCATGATAAAACGACTTAAAAGTGTAGGTTATCTACACGCCAGTCCATACCTTCATTAGTAAAGCGACAGAAAAATGTATGCCACTCGAGCACGAAGGAGTTAACGAGTCGACTAAGAGGATCACAGAAATAGTCAATCAGTATAAAGCTACCGATTCGCAATCCGCACGATCTTGACGAGAGTGATCGATTACTTTGCACTATCTCCTCTCGGCTCTCCAGTCTATTATTATCGATAAGACATGCTGTAGCTCGCAGCAAAAAATTACTTGAAATTCTCAATGTTATTACCATCAAACGTACAGTTTCTTTTAGCTCTTCACATTAATTCAATGATACTGTCTGCAACTTTCCGGGCATACCTCATTACTTGTTCTATGTCCTGTTACGGAAAGTGGAAAGCCGAGCATGAAACAGTGTTCTATGTTTCAATATAAGTGTCTACATTCTGTCGAGCATTGCCCAGAGTTCGCGACGTTCCGGACAAAAATCAGTCTGCTACGCTTGTCTGCATAAACGCTCGTCGATACCGTCGCGCATATTTTAAATATTACGATCTTCGGATCAAGCGCACAATAATTTACGATTTCGCGTATCCTTGACCTTATCCGATAGTCATCGAAACAATTGAAATTCCAACGTGGATCGCACCTCTCGAAACAGTTTGGATCGCGAGATGACACCTTCTGAGTTCATACTGGGATTTTTCAAAGCACTTGGCTTGGCTCCGTTCCGAGTGAAAAAATCTTCGGGATCAAAGTTATTGAAAAAACTGGATCGGCAAGGTTCTGCGCCCATACATGTGGTCACATCGCGTCTCGGTTGTCTTTACAACCTTATCCTCATTGCTCTGCAATTTCGAATGCTAGTCATCGCGTTGCCTCGGGAATACGACTTTGAGTATACCGACATAACGCGACTTACCGCAACTCTAGCGACAATTCAGTCTGTGTTGCACAATTTTATTTTTTTCCTGAACTTGCTCATGTTCGCATTCAGGCAGAAAACCGCTGTTAAACTTTTCAATCGTCTGATGAGCTTGGATGACACGACATTCAATCGGAATGATGATTTTTTTGACCGCAGTCGTTCTTTTTTTTTAATGGTTTTTTTCATTAGTATCTTACTCTGGACAGTTACATTGGTTACTCAATATTTTGGATATCCTGCGTCAGTGCTCACGTGGTTCCGTTCTATAGTACCTTTCTTCGTTACAAATTGTTTCGAGATACAGTACATTTTTGTGGTAAAAGTGATCGAGAAACGATTCAGCGATCTGAATCGGGCTCTCCTTGAGAATCCGGACAGTTCATCGGTGGAATTCGAAACGAAATTGTTTCTGACAAGAAATCTGTTAACCCCTGATTCATACTGGCGAAAGATGAATAGTATTCGGCGAACACATACCAATTTGTATGAAATTTCTCTAGAAATATCGGATTTTTATTCTGTGCCGATTCTTTTCTCAGTAGCTGGCGGCAGTTACACTGCTTTGTATGTTTGTTACTATATGGTTGTACCCTTTTTCGCCCCGGTGGGAAAGGAATCTTATTGGATAATCAGCAATTGTACTTGTTGGCTGATTATCATAATGCTACCGATTACTTTGCTGGCTTCAGGTGTTACCAACGTCACTAAAGAGGTTTAAACACATAATTTATGGTGAAATGAAAAATGCACAGATTTTTTTTTACACAACGACATTTACGACCTTACAATAAATCTTTGTTTATTGACTGCAGTTATTTTAAAGATTCCTTAAGAAATAGTTCAATAAAAATCAATAGAAATAACAAAACTACAGCAAACGTTGGTTTGAATGTACGAAAACATGTGATTTTCTGAGAATTCTTCTTTGAAGTCCTAAGGCATCTTTAATTACGTTTTCTTCACAGATGAACAATACTGCCAATATCGTTAAGAAGCTTCTCGCTCGTTCCACCATCAGTCGATACAACGCATATGAGGTACCTGGCGACGAATATAAATTTGATTTGCTGTTCTGGAAGATTATTCTGTAAGATTGTCCTTAATATCTTTTAGCTCAAGCAATTTGCGACCGATATGCTACATAGAAATATTGAATTCACCGCTTGTGGTTTTTTTCCGTTGGATTGTTCTCTAGTGTACTCGGTAAGTCATCTACTCAAATCTATTAGCTTTCATTCGATAATTGCAGGTGGAACAAAGTCTAATTATCTTTCACTCTCTTGAGATATTCACAATGGTCTGCGGTTATCTCATCATATTGATCCAATTTCAAATTGGAAACTACGGAAACGACTCTCAAAATGAGAAACACAATAATAGTGTAAGAACCATTACGGAATCAAGCAATCTGTAAAATTAGCAATAATCGGCAAATTGACTACTTTATGAATTGATACCAATAATAATAGTCATAAGAATATTTATTACTCCGATATTATTTTTACTTCGCCCCCATATAGAAAATATATAAGGAGAGAATGCTGTAATAAACAATATTATACTATCAGATTATGAACTAAAAAATCCCACCTTGATTATAACGCCACGCATGCGACTAAACGACTTCCTGAATTACGGAGCGAACATTAAGGATGCATTCAAGATTTTTTGGAATAGAAATAAGTTACGACATTTTTTTAAAATTCATGATGTTTATTAGCAACATATACAGGATAGTCTAGACACGCATTTTTCACTTATTATTTATTTACACGCCGTTACACAATTCTATTACGCAATCAATAATAATAAATCCGCTTTTGATACAATAATCCCGCTGTTTTTTAGCACAAATCGGGGGGGGCCGGTCATCGGACATATGTCACAAGCGCAACCGATTGGGCTAATAGGCTTTCGGTTGATACCCGACAACAAAACAGACACCCCTTGACAATGAAAACCAATAAATTCACCGTTAACTCACGTCGTAACAAATTATCCGCTAGCCAATCACAACCAAGTAATACTATTAACGTCGTGCGATTCAGTAGTCAGCCTTTGGTCGATTTTTCCTATCGTTGATCAGTCGCGAAAGGTCTTTTGCTATCCGATGATGAATTTTTTTTTACCTTTTCGTACCTCGGGAAACTGAAAATCGCTAACTATCAAAAACACTACCTCAACTAGCGACATCTTTAACAGCTTTAACAAACGTTATTGGCAACTTTTTTGTCATTCACAATGATACAAGTAATGTCATTAATTTTAATTACACGGTAATAATTCATAATATAAATAGTGCCCTCATCGAGGCACGATCGCGAGCCATCGTATGTGTATTAAATGTGTTAAAAATTGGCAACTCACGCGACACACGATACTTGGTTTTCTTCTATTTTTTTTATCATAGCGTTTTTATATTTTTTAGGTGGCATCGTTTTTAATACTTTCCATCGGCTGTGGCATTGAAAAAAAAATACACCAATCTCTCGACGACGTTTCTTCATCGATTGTTTCTGGACGAAGCGCTCTTTTCAAATATATTATTATATTCGTTTTCCTTTTCTGTTTCCGAGCTCGCACGATTTTAATCTTATATGTATTTTTCTCGCTAGAAATAGAAATTCTAACCCCATGACATATGTGACAGAATCATCGTTTGGTAGGTCACAAAAAAATCATGAAATATGCATAATTTTTCTAGAATTTTGAATGTCATAACGTAATCGGTGTACTTAATAACTTAATAGCTTTACATAATTTAACAATTAAATTGACATTAACTAACTATTGTCAATACACACCCCAACGAAAAAAACGAAATTATTTTGCACATATAAAAATATATATACAAATGAAATGTTTTTTTCCACTATTTTCGCTGCGCGGTCCACATTTTCTCGCCATATGCACGCAACGACAAATCATAATAGCGAGTCGTAAAAAAACTGAGTAAACGCAAAAAAACCAATTGATACGATTTTTGTGAAGATAGCTAGAAGAGAAAAATTAGAATTTTCGTTTTCCTCGTCACATATATCGTTCTGTTCGCATCGTGAAAAAAGTCCGAACGACTTTTGGGTTTCTTCTTTTCAGGTATTAACAATATTTCTAAAATGTAGATTTATTAATTGCATGTGTGTAAGAATGCTTTCAAAATCTGGCACACACATTCGCACACACACACAAACTCACACACATACATTCAACGATGCGTCGTACTCTACACGTTTAAACACAGACACGAAAAAAATAAATAATTATCTGTTCATCTCTCATTCTTCTTCTTTTATTATCACCATTGTGTAGTACTATGAAATATCCTCGAGGTAGGAAGTAGCTGTGGTTCTTCGCGCCGATCGGCTGGGAGCGTTATTTTTCTTGTCAGTTGCCTCTTCTTTTTCGCGACGAATCTTGGCAAATCTGATAGTAATCAGTCTGTTCGAGCGCCGAGACGAGTATTTTTTTTCTCTTTTTTAGGAGTTTGTGGCATTGCAAATTCCGCCGAACGAGTCGATCAGCTTCAGACTGACGTCTCGGCGGATGTCGTTCCGTTCGGCTTGAACGGTCCACCGCCGCATGAATCCTTCGAGCGTATCAAATCGACCTGAAAACGATGGAATTCCAAAAAAAAATCTTGACGATTCTTTCGACCATATATAGATCATTTTTCTTATGCGTATGAAAATCCACTTCTGCCGCGGGCAGATTTGAAAGGAACTTTCGTTATCCCGGTGAGAAGCTTGCGAGCGAAATGGGATTAAGATTGAATTCATGTTTTTGTCTAAAAAAATATGGAAATTAAGCGTCGTCGACAGTGCCATTTGTCCGGAGCGAGAGGGCAGTGCGAGCTGGTAAAATCGTTCTCATGGATCATTCGGAATCAATCTACTTTGGCTGGGTTAGCCATGCTTGATTTAAAGAGCCAACGGTAGTCGGGGAAAATATCTATTACACTGTCCGATGCAGGAGTACCGTAAGACGAGTTTTTCTACTACACGACACATCGAAATTCATAAAAATCATAAAACGTGCTGATGATCGGGTACGGAACGTCAAATTTTTTATGGAATTTTAATACACTTAGGAAGATTCGATCGACACGAAAGATATAGAATATTTTGAATAACCATTGAAGACAAATATTACTGGAATTTACTCTCTTCGGAAAAAGGTCGAATTGATTTCTTGCCCATTAAATAAATTAAAAATGAATTTTATATAATAAGTGAATTACTATTGTTTTTTGAAGAAACTAATCTTTCGCGACGATCGACTCGTCTCGCTGGTTTTTCAAGTAGAGGTAAAGCATTATTGTCTCGAGTGAAAATTCTCTTTAATAAGAAGAATTAACAAGCGCCAAATTTTCTTCCTTGGATTTGATACCGTTTACTCACTGAATAAGAAGGTTGGGTGTTAACTTGGGTTAAATGGTCTCGTGCCTTTTCTCGGCTCGTTCGAATTTCTCTTTTATCCCGGATCTCTTTTTCTCGTTTGGGATTTTCTTGCTTACAGCTATCATCACCTATGACTGATTTTTTTTGCGTAGCATTATAGGCGTTGAGAGTCGAAAGTCCTGGATCGCTTTGTAGCCGCCCTCGCTCAACCGCCGCGTAGAAATTATTTTTTGTTTGTTTTTCGTTTCCCTTGTTTACACTCTAGAGTCATTCACGCTTGTCACCTTGATCGATATTCCACTGTCATCCTCGTCATCCTCCTCGGTCATCGTCGTCAAACGGGCCGTTTCGTCCGACAGTAGCAACGCACCGTCCTTCTTGGAATGCTTCTTCGACTTGCCCATGCTGTAGCCACCCAGATCGGCGAGAAAAAAAATTGAAATTGATATCAGTAAACTATTTAGAAACTAGAAAATATTAATTGCCCCAATTCTACCAATTACGTCAAAAATTCATTAAAAAATAGTTATAATCTTAACCAGCGTTCAAAATCAAACATACTTTTTCGCTTAAACTTCTTTCTATGATGCATAGTTCGGAAAAATGTTTCAAAGAGAGAAAGTGTTCGATTTTAAACCTAGAATAAGATGGTGGAAGTCTTTCCCGTGATGTTGATAAATTGAGAAATTGTGCAAGTTTGAGATGTATGGTGTGCAAGTGCGGAGTGCTATGAATTTTCGACGATCGAAGACGATGAGGAGACGTTGATAACGATCGTGACAGCGGTGACGATGTTTCGGATGTTAGGGGATGATGATGATGTGATGATTATTGTTCGATTTATTTTTTAACCATACTTGATCATCTTTGGCTGTTTCTGCTGACGTTGTTTGCTTTCGTTATTGCAGTTGCCGTCGTTGACCTGCTTCCAGATTCCCGACTTGTTAACCTCCTCGCTGATGTTAATGCTCGTCAAAGGTATCTTCATTATGTTTCCGTTCGCCAGAGATATCTGAAGATTCCCCGATGACGGAAAGTCGATTTTCTCACTCTGCTCCTGCGGGATTTTCAATTACGCATCGCACACACACTACACACCTTACGTTATCATTATCGTTTTATTCTAACGTGGCGCTTCCTATCGACGTGCTCATAGAAACAAACAACAAACAGCTCACTTTTTAGCAAATTCGATTACCTCCAAAAGTTGGTTGTGTTTGAAACTCATCTACACTGCCCAACATAATCTAGTCAGAACAAAAATATGATTAACGCTCGATGGATCCAAAAAATTTCTTTCCACAAGCATATATCGATGAGAAGCGCTAGAAGTCATCGAAAACAAAAAAAATCAACAAAAATTAAACGCAGCGCTACTAACTCCCCTCGTACGTATCGACTCATCGTCTTACTAAAATAAGCGGAAAGCGAAGCTCTTTCTCCATCACTCTTAAAAAAATTGTTCTCTATTTTCTTCACTCGTTATAAATATACTAATTCAGAGTTAATCTCTGCTTGACTATGACTCGAGAGATTTAAAAAATCCAAGGTCGGCATACCTCGAGATAATCTTGTGCGTGCACGTGTGTTTCTCCTCTCGTCGGGGGGTTCGGGGTTCGGGCTTTCGAATGCGCGATATTGTGTATATGAAATGTAACTATAAGAATTATGGTTTTTGTTCTTAATTTTGATTTTTACAAAGGCGACACATTTAGTGAGCTTTTAGTGAGTGGGCATCATAGTCGAACCTGATTTAAGTTTTTGCGGGAATCGTGAAAACACTTATTGATATTAATATGTAAATATACATATGTGATTTGGATGAACGTGCATATACATATATTGACTGTGTTTCTTTGCCGAATACATATAGACAAAAAAATAACTATGAATCAGGTTGAAATTTGATCATGGAATATTCAGAGTGTTTGTATATGACGAGGAAAAAAATGGGGGTGGATAGAAGAACATATATGTAGAGTAATAATTCCGTATAATATATAACATAGAGCATAGGGAGATGGAGCGAAAAATGGGTAGGGAAATATAATAAAGATAACAATAATAACAATAATAACACGCGTGCTTTGCGGTGCAAGGGTGTTCGTTGCAAACAATGACGCCGTCGACGAGATCGACTCTTTAATTAATTAACGGATGGGCGGGACTCTCGCTCGTCAATTACTAGTTCCGGCAGAACCGTGACGTTAAGAAAAACCGTCAAATGTCGCCAAATTATTTACCGCACGCAGAATTGATCACTATTTTTTTTTCTACGGATGTCCCCAATAAAGTTGGACGTTTGTGCTGTCTGGGATACTTCGCGTCTTTTCGTCAACAATAATATTAACTACAAATTTACTCGATCAAACCATTAAGGGGATTCGACCATGAGATACAAATTGAGTTGTCTTGCTCCTTATTTTTAACAATTTTTTTTCTATTATGAACTCGAGTTTAAGACTTTTTTTTTATAGAAAGGTACAAGATTGAGCGATTGTTTGATTAAAAGAATGTCAATTTCACCGATTTTTTTTTTTCATCTACGGTTATCCCCTCAATGATTTTCTTATTTTTCCAGATCTTCTACCGTACTTAATAGTATTCGAAATATTGCTGGGCAAGTCGGAACATCTATCGCTTGCGTTTCTAATGGGTAAGCTGATCGGTGACGCTCTTTAAAATCTCCAACGGATTTGACATTTGAGTTTTTCGTCATTTTCACGATAAAAATATCCTTGCCCGCGCATCGAATACTTCGGGCCAATGACGAACCTTGTATCGAAAAGTCGATTTTTTTTTCCGTGAAATTTTGACAGTAAAAATTTGAGTGGTTCGTTATTAGATTCGTTGTCCTATAATTTTCCTCCATTATTTTTTTTGTCGAACAGTTACTGAGATGGAATATAATGGATAAGTGGATTTTATAGATCCGGTGTCATTCCGTCGTAGAGCGTCGCCTTTTCGTAGTCGCAGAGCGTTATAGTGACCACGGGACAAGCGTCTGACCCGGAGTCACTTCTCGCGGGTTATTTGCGACATACTATTGCTCTCAGTATTCGCCTGACGGTGCTAACCTCGCCACTCTCCAGCTGGCGAAGATCATGGGCGTGCTTCTTACTAGGCTCCGGCATCACATCGTCCAATATCTTGAGTTCTCGTTGGGTGAAGATTAGATCGAGAGACTTACGAATTCCAATCATAACGACAAGCTGAAATTGGAAAATGCTCGGATCATTTGATAAAAAGTGATCGAAGGATTTTTCTTTCGTGTAATCACCATAAGTGGGAAGAGAATGGACGTGCTGCTAAATGATTTGATGGTCCAAAGACAGGCCAGACAAGCCAGCTGAAAGATCGTAAACATGTGGACTCGCTTCAGCGGTACCTGAAAAAATAATTCGATCAATATTTTGTGAAGAATTTTTTACGGAGAAACGTTTGATCTTCACTTGAACTTAACTTCAAGTTTGAACGTGAGTTTACCTTGACGAATCAGGTTCAATTTGAGTTTCAAATTCAAGTTTAAAATTGAGATTCCGTTCTCACCTGTCGAAGGAACATGTAGTCTGGCTGATACTTAACGGGCATTAGCATGATAAGTATTCTGTCGAAGAATTGGAGGCCTTTCAGGGACGCGACGCCCATGTAAAGAAAAACACCGAAAAGCACTGGCATCGGTATGTGTCTGAGCATCGGTGTCAATAGCACCGAACAACCGATCATGAGGAAGATTAGGATGTGCGTTACTCGTTGCTCCCGAACTCCGAGGAATTGGGGCTTTTCACCAGGTGCTGCGCATTCGGACTCCAGCTTCAACGAATTGACGTGATTTATCGACAGCACTGTCGCAGCGACGAACCACGGAAGCCCCATAAACGAACAGATCTCGATCAAGACTGCTAGGACGAAAAGGTCCAGATGGTAGCCGCATCCTTTCTGCAAGTTTACCATTTTTTTAGCAGTGCATGAAAACAAAATGCCATTGAAATAAAAGATATAACTTTTCATCAATGCCAATTTTTCATTCAAGTTGCATTGCAAAGGGTGGAGAAGTAAAATAGAAAATCTACCTTGAGCTTATTTTCTTTTCTATTAACGATGACAGCGGTGATCTGTTGATCCATGAAAATCAATATGGTGCCCAGTAACGCGGGCAAAAAGGCCACAAGAGCGCTCCACCATGGATTGCGTTGAAACGGCCAGATAATCCAACCCCTTCCATCTAAGGTCGGCTTGAATTCAGCGGGAACCTCGAGCTTCGGTGTGGCAATGCCAACGTAATAATCGAGAGCCGACATCGAGAATATCGCTATGATGACGGCGAAATCGCTCACGATTTGTCGTACCTGGTTAAACGAGATTAATCGTGAGTATACTCGCAATAGAAACAACGAAAGTAATGTTTCCCTGCAGTGAGAACATTGCAGAGCTCTACCTTCGAGGGGAAGAACAACGCGTTCTTAAAATCCTTTAATTCGACGGACAACAAGAAAGTTCCCATGAATAGAATAATGGACATGAGGAACACATCGGGCACGTAATGAGGCGTTGAACATCCGTCACCGAAGAGGGTGCCATTGTGTTTCTAGAAAAAAAAATTATCAGCATATTTTCATCAACAGTTATTTCACTTGTCCGTTTTGGCTTGAGGGTGAGCGTTGCGGTTGCCGAGGTTTCCAATCTGATGCGAAAAGCCAAACCAAAGAGGACAGTGGAGAAAAAATTCAGTTGCTAATGTCAAATAGCAAAATCAGTCGGGTGCCTAATGGTATTATTTCTAGCGGTTTGCTGTAGTTTGTTTCCCCACCTGACAAGAAACAACGTCCAAGGAGGTCCAGTTAATATCGGCGTAGCCGTTTGGCGATGTCGTGAAGGTGTTGTTCGGCGGTTTGCACCAGCAGTCGTAGTTCAGAGTTTCGTTTCCGTGAGTATTTAGGGGAAACTTCTTCCCTATCGACAGAACGTTTTCCACCGCCTGCGAAAAGTAAAAACAATCTGGCGTTGGTCCTAATTTCTTAGTCGATTATAAATCTATTTTTCTTCTTCGTCAGAAACTTAGCGGCACAAAATTTTAATTGTCTATCGTTCGGATTGTTGGCCATCACGGCAGAGAACAGGGGATGCGATTCGTTACCGACCGCGGCATGACGCCGCCCTCAATATCCAATCTTCGGTCGGTAAGGAGAAACTTTTCGCGTACTTTCTCCAAGAGTGTTGACATCCAGATAAAATAAAAAATTCTATACAAGTCTTCTTACTATTTATCTTCTGGCTGTCAACACTCCCCTTTCGCTCCAATTCCCAACGCTCACGAAATGATAAGGCCTTGGGGAGGCTCGACTTTCAATATCGAACTACACTACATCGACAGTATAAAAAATAAAAAAATTCTAGAAAAATTTCTTCGTCCTCGCAAGTGGTGAAAATTAAATTCCCACCCACCAGACGAGCTCACATAGCTCAAATCCATTTTATCAGCAGTTTTGAATCAAGGCGCTATTTTTTTTTTCAAATACGGATGCCAAAGTTAATGTTGTGGATAAAACATCTCGAGAGATTCCTCACTGAAGATACAAATAGTTTTGCCAAACCATAGGAACCAGCTCGAAGAATCCAATCATCAAGAACAAATGATCGATGGTAAAGAGATTAAATAAGTTTGCGTAGTTGTCGCCCGAAGATAGAAATAACGGAGAGGAATGTACGAAGCTGTGGATGTTGAGATAAAAGAGGAAGTTCGGCGGAATCCCATTACGCTGAGACCCGGGTTAAGTCTGCGGTGATTTGTTCGTCGACGAGGAGAACAAGCGTTGCTCAGGAGAGATGGCGAGTTTCATCAATCGGAGAAAGTAATTGAGTTTCGGGGTCGAAGAATTCGGATCAGAGCCTTGCCGTCAAGAGACGGGGGCAAACGCACGTGCGAGGACCGTAGAAAATGAAGAATAGGGTAAGAAATGAAGAATAGAGAAAGCCATGGAGAGCGTAGAACAAAATGAAGGATAAAGAAAGAAATAGAGTAATCACAAAGAATCCGAGGGTGGAGAACGAAGTCAAAGAAGTCAAAGTCCTATCCGGAATCCTGATGATTCCTCCTGCCTCGATATGAGCGCGGAAAATGGTACTTTAGGTGTCACTGAGTGGAATCCGAACAGCGTAAATTTGACTTTCACTCAATAAACCGGACAGTGTTTAATTTACCTTGTAGATGAAGATAAAGGCGATCAGGGTTGCAAAGTTCTCCTCGGTGAAGCGAGTTATGTAACAGACGAGAGCGCTGGCATCGATCGCGACGAGGATCAGGAGGATTATCGCTATCCAAGAACCAATCCAGAATCTAAAGGACATGTAATCCCACCCTGTTTCTCTGCGGAAAAAAATGGAAAAAAATTTCAATTTCCGATCGGATTTTAAAGAGTTCCAACTTTATACGGAGGGAAAAAATAATGATACGTTAATTAATTATAGTTAACATAAATGTAAGAATGAAAATATTGATAATAATAATAATAATACTGTCCTTTTTGCTACGATAATAAACTGATATAGCGATTAATAATAGTGACACATGGGGAAAAAATTTTATCATACAGTAATTTTTTTTTTTTGGTCTTTCCTCACTCACTCGCAAAATTTGTAGACTATCGTTTCGAAGACGAGGACAGGTCCGGTGGATCCGAGAATCGTGAGAGGTTGACCAGAGAAGAATCCGTAACCGATGCCGCAAACGAAACCGGAAACGAGAGACTCCATGGCGGCCATGTTTTTGCCGGTGGCCTCGCTCAGGAGTCCGCCGAATGTGATTATAGGCGAGAGACACGCGAAGTAGAGAAATATGAATGAGGCTATGCACTGGAGTGCGAGTGCGTCTTTGAAGTCGGATAGATAGAAGGGAGTTTTTCTTTTGATATCGTTGATGAGACCGCCAAACAGTCGACCGGTTCTCGAAAGGCCCGATTCCTCGCGGAGCTTCTGCTCATCGGCCTCCTCGTCGACTTCCTCCTTAGGCTTTTCCTCCTTTGGCCTCTTCCTAGTGTCCTGAGGTATATTTTTCCAAGTTATGTACATCGTCTTTCATCATTCAATGGTGTTACATAATGGGGAATCAGTGATCGGTGCTTAAAAAAAATATATATTTTTTATAAATGCACCTGTGAAGGAATCGCTGCGGGTGGTTCGATTCTGATCGTCGGATCCCATTCACCAGGTGGTAGCACCGTGACAGCGTCGAGGAACTCGTCGACTCCGGCCAAAAGGTGATTTCGATTCTTGGCCTTGTAGGCCACGTCGTGGAAGACCTCGTCAGACATCAGCGTTGCCATTGCTCGGCCGATCTCGTGGAAGGCCGAGATACCGCCCTATGAACAGAAAGAAGATCAATTAATAAGTAACATTTTAGGACTGCAATTGAATGAACGGTTCGTGGTTGTCAAACGTATCGGATACATTTTTTTTCAGAATTGCCAATAACTCATTTTTTTTATGTTTGTACCCGGATGGTTCCCTGAATGAAAAATAAATTTGAAACTTCGGGTAGCGCCTGACTTTCCGTCAAGCCACTTTTCGTAAATTCTCATGGGCTTTCAAACTGTGAGACGAGGCGACATTTATACGGCACGTGTTATAGCTTTGCCAGTCCTCGGGTTCGCACCTACGGAAATTACATTCGCGGAGGGTTGGAAGTTCCATAAGTCCCTTTCTTCCTCTTATATCTCTACTTGGCCCACGGAATTTTTTTTATTCGGGGTAAGTAACGTCGTTTAAAAAATGTATTCGCCGTCAACAGCGAATACTATTTGTAAACATTGTTACTCGTCAATCGCTTTTCAAAAGTTTTTCCACTCTCAAGAAAGTACGGAAAACTGATTTAAACGTCATCCAAACGAAAACTTCTACGAAATCAATGGATATTTCTTTTTTCGCACCCACGAAGTTGCCACGCCCTTTGCGAATCCAACCCACGATGGTTTCTTTCCGGAAAAATGTATAAATCCTACTTTTCTCGTTCACTCACTCGGTTCTAGGTTTCCCTTGCTCGTGCCAACAGATGAAAAGGATGAGGGTGCGGGATGTGAGGCGAATACGTGATAAAGCCGTGCGTGAGCCCGGCCGGGCTAAGGGACAAAGAACAGGTGAAATACGAAAAGTGGAGAAGCGACTAAGGTGAGTTCGTAGGATCGAGGCTCACGTTGGTTCTCCACTAGTCCTCGGCTCCTTTCGATGTCACAGTTAACAGCTATACTCGGTTCACACCTTATCAAGGTTTTTCACCCTTCCCGCCCATGTCACCGGTTCTCCCATCGGGTTATTCATATATCCCGGTGGAAGAACGCTCACAGACAGTGTCACGAGTACGTGACGGCTCGTCGAGTATTCCACGGAGAGAAAATACAATAAAGAGGCAGGAAAATAGCGGGGGTAAAAGATGGAGGGAAATGTTTACCGGAGTGTGCCATCAGAAATTGTCGCGAACCGAGAACCTGGGATCTTCCCGGTGGGACTATTACCTAAATTGCCTTTTACGCCAACCGCATTATGGAATTATTAATAGCCGGTGAAATTGTCATTTTTTCATCATCTATGTACCCTTGGAATTCTATTTAGAGGAAAGCTAATTTCAGCTTCAAATTCAGGTAATATTTTGAGTGCTGGTTGCGATATAAATTTTATCGCGCATTTCGAAACAAATTTTAGCTCGCTTCCGCTTAAATTCTAGTACAAACATGAAATTAAATTTGTATACGAAAATTGAGAAACTTTAGTAAACTTTTCAGTCATGCAATTAGGAACTTCAAAAAATGTTCATTTACCGTTGGTCCCAGGAGCACAAATATAAATCTGGTTGGTACGGGGACCTCGGTGAGATCGCCCATCATGCCAGCATGGGTGAGTCTTATGAAGGCCGACAGGGGTTTGTCCAAGAAGTCGACTTCTCCAACGAGAATATTGCTGGCCTCGGCACCAGCTGGTATCTTTCTCATGAACTGTGTATTGCTCTGAAAGTCAAAATGTCCAATTGGCGCGCATTCTTGGGGCTTTTAACATATCAGAGTTTGCACGATTCTGTCTCGTCACTCTTATTCTCCAATGTTCCGAAACAATTGCTCATGTATGACAGCGCCAGCATCGGCCGGTAAAATGTTCTCCGTTCATTCCTGGCAATCATTAGCAATTGTAACACCGCCGAGAGTAAGAGTGACGAGTTTGCACGCACATGAGCGATACCAATGAATGTGCACATTCATTTTAATTCCGATATATTATCGTACCTTGTGATTCCCGTCGCCATTCTCCAATCCGGAAGAACTGTGATTCCTGCTGATGGACACATTGCTCGGACTCCTATCCATACCGTTACTCCCTGGTTCCTGGCCTGCAATTCATCTAGCTTACTGCCTACTGCGTTCGACTCTCTTCGAACTATCGCTCATTCCAATTTCAATGCTATTTTCCTTTTTTTTTTTGCATTCGTCTACGATTTTTCTTATATATGTTGTTCGGGTGTGGAATCGGACGAATATGAGAAAAAATCGGAATTAGGGGAATTGTATTTTGTTACTTTTTAAAGCCAAAACTGCAATCATGGTGTTAGCAATTTTCTTTTTCTCTCTAGCAAATCGAGACGTAAAGTGGTAGCGCTTTATTGAGTTGCAAGTGAAACGACTGTTCGGGATTTGTACTTGGAGAATTTCTCGATATTCGAACGATCCGGCCCTCCTCGAAGTTGGCAATAGTTCGGAAAGAGCTCGAGGCTTAGACGAATGAAATCGATCGAGCACATCGCCCAGTACGGCTTTCATTGAATCTAGTAGAGTAGCCCGTTATTGGGCAGACACACTCTCGCGATACACTTCTGTATGAATAGCGCGTTTCTCCCTGCGGAGAGACGATTTGTATCGGACACAGAATGTCAGTTCACCGAAACTACCAATTTTGAAGGATCCTCTTCAATAGCGTGTGAATTTGATATTTTAGACGATATTTGATAGAGGAGCTATGCTTGACCCATTCATTTCTACACTTAGGGTGATATTCAAGGGCAGGCAGATGTTTCGAACTTCCAATAGAGAAAAAAAAATTCTCGATGGAATCAAAGTCAAAATGGCCCTGTAATTTTCATCAAAAGCACTCCTTTTTTTTTTTTTTACTATTTTTAACTTTGTGGAATTTCAACCTGCCCTTGAAATTAACTGTTATGCCGATAACTGTATAGTACCGAAAGCTACGAGGAGTTTGAAATCACGTCGTGTGCGTTGGTGCTCCAAATACAAAATATTTTTTGTTGTTGCATTTTTACAGTTAATTAACCTACTTCTATGTTAGATGTATAGAGAGTGTTTGTACAAGCACAAATAAGCTTTATTCCTTTACCAGGGTTGCCGGGAATAGCGAGGAAGCGACCACCGCCGGGATTGAGTCCGGCCCCGCCGGAAGTAGCGATCGCAGGTGCCGAATTCGATTCCTCCACTACGATAGTTTTTTTTTGTTTGTTTTTTTTGGTTTTTGTGAAGCACGAAAAAAAGAAACACCACATAACAATATAGTCATATTTACAGAGGAACATCGAGATTTTTTGCGTGCTGTGTTAATAAAATAATTTTTTTTAAGCTGTAGATAGTTAGCGTGTAGAGTTATAGCGTATCACATAGATAACCCTTCACGCACTTGGTTTAGCTGGAACAATGGTATAGCCCTTTGTTATCAATTTTTATCCAGGCTATCACGGAACTACATTTTCAGTTAACCCTGCGAATTTTCTTTTGCCTCATTTGGTTAATATTTGAACCATTCGAAGATCGGGGATTGCTAAACGCTGTGCTCGTGCCGGAAGACGCGGTACGTGAAGAATTTTTTTAAATATAAAATACAAGGCGAAGAATCAGTAAATACGATTTGATATCGTTAAAAGTTGACATTACAGGTGGACATCTACAAAATCTAAAAATTTTATCGTTTTACTGAATAGAAAGACTGTGGAAACTTTTTTAACGATTCTTCAATCAAGATTATCCCAATGGAATTCTTGACAGCTGTGAGCTTGACTACTCTAAACATCAAGAGATCGTAAAAATGGAGAGACAGACGCAGAGAGATATACAGTTTATACGGTGTTTTCTTGTTACGAATAGGTCGTGAAAAAACTTGGCGATAGATTGAGATCTACGAGAGTCTTGCTGTTCTGTACTCCTTCTAATATATACTATTATCGTCCAAATATTTAATTTCAAAAGTAAATCCTTGTTTTTTGTTGTAAAAAGTGTCGAAAATTTTATTGCCGAATTTATTATTCCCAACCCTGATATTAAAATTTACGTACTAAAGTTTAATATAGAATTTTGCCCTTTTGAGTAAAAGCAAAAAAAATACAAAAATGAAGATAATTCAGATCAGATTTGTAAATGTTTCCCAATTTTTAACCCAGAACTAACAATGGCATGAAGTTTTGAAAAATGGCACTTAGCAACATTTTGGTTGTGATGAAAGGATCTTTAAATGTACAGAACAGCGCTGTCGACGAGGTCGTGACGAAATGAGGAGCGTTAGCCGTGGACCAATTATCAAAAATAAAATGAAATAAGGTGTGTTCAAATTAGTATAATAATAATAATAATAATAATAATAATAATAATAGATAATAATATCGAATGAATCCATCGATAAGAGCAGCGTGAGCCTCTGACCTTTGAGCCGACACATGGCGAACCACGTCGTGAATCCTATTACATGTGGTGTGCTGATTTCAGCTGACGAAACAATAAATATATCGGTCAAGGCTCCTCGTAAAAGGTGACAAGTATTACGATGAGAAATTTATTTATTGGATTAAAACGAGCACTTCCTTTCCATTTACCTAAGTCGAGATGCACACTTCGCACATTCGTCGAGACAAATTTTGCTCTCGTTTTTTAATTGCACACAAATAAAATTCATTTCACGTGAGAGGATTTCCATCTGCTGAAAATGACTAACCACTTACTGCAAAATCATCCTTTCGAGTTGAGTGCATTTTATCGCCGGCGCATATTCTTCAACGTGAACTTGACGCTGGGATGGTGCGTAATTGTAATAGGTAAATTGTTCGCAATGATCTCGCGATTGCAACATCGACAGTGGCCGAACGAGCTGATGGATAATTGGTGCAATACTTGAGGGCACGACGTACACATTGGGGTTAGTCGAGTTAGTTAGCGCGGAAGCAACTGAGCGACGAGGGATTAATGTCTACGAACGATGGTTAAATTTACACGGCGAAGAAACGAATCTACGGATCGCTGCTTTATTGATTACTGATCGGAAAATTAGCCTTGACTAGACTTGACTCGTCAAAATTCGTCAACTCGCCATACATATTTACGGCTTAATGATATTGTCCATACATAGCTGATCAAATTATTAATTTCAAAATCTCTAATATTTTTATGGTTCTTTTGTAAATTTATCAACCAACGATCCGTGAAGTCGATTATTTTATGACCATGAAAATATCTGCATCTGCAAAAGTTCACTTTGGCAACGTGTAGCGAAAGTGTAAGGATAAAGGGAAAAAAATCTTTAGAACTTTTATCTTTTACACCAACGCATTTTATCGAAAATGTTTGGAATATTTGTGGGCCAATTTTTTTCTGAATTAAAAATTCATGAAAAAAAAGCCCAAAAAAATTAAACATTATTTGGGCTAGTTTTCACGAACTTGCAATTCATGAAAACGAGCGCAAGCTAATTAAAAAAAAAAATTTTGAGTTGGTTTTCATGAATTTTTAATTTGTTGTTTTCATGCATTTTTCAGTTGCCAAAGTGAATTTTTGCTGATGCAGATATTTTGATGGTCATGACTTTTTTTTAGCTCGACACAGCGTTTTAATTGGCACAAAGCACGATCAACCTTCGAAGCTTGACCGCAGCACGACGTGTGAAGAGATTTATTGTCAAGCGAGACTGGCTTAGTTCGGTCGGTACCTGGTACCAGGAGGTAAGGCCCTTTTAGGTCTTTAGCCTCTTTGGAGATGAGTGCGGTATTTTGAGTTGGGCAGCTCGTACTTCGAGCAACCGAGGCTGGCGCGTAAGCGTCAGTGCCCTCGCCCAGTGGATGCTCCTGCAAATCTGACGTCAACAAACGTTGCATACCACATGAACAGTCACAATCTGAAAACGTTCGAGGCATAATGCCCCGTTTGAAATGATTTTCTGCATAACTTAATGAAAATAATGGTGATAAAAAATATTTTTTTAGAAACATAACTTGAAATTATAATAAACCTTTGAATATAAACTAAAATAGGAGTTCAAATTAAAGATCAAAACATCAACTGAGAGTGGTGACTTTTTTTGAAAGGAAAACCAAGTAAAATAAAAATAATTCGAAGAACTAGGGATTGGAATCTCGTCAGTGAATAAACTAAGAATCCAAAGGCGTAAGTGTAAAAAATAAAACGTGACAGAATTTGGCAATAAGGATCGACGGTCGTCAACTCGGGTGACTCCTTTTTGCTGCCTCGTCGGTTCGTGCCCAAATTTTTATGCAGTGAAAATAAGGGACGAAGTAAAACAATTTTTTTTCAAATCTTTACTCTAATCACGTGGGTTTAAAGATCGCGCGTATGCGTCTCCACTTAGGTAACTCTCTTTGGTTGAATTTTTCTAAGTATCTCAAAAATAAATACAAAAAAAGTTACCGACATAGATTATTCTCGTATCGGCTTTGGACGCGCTTGTCGACGATATAAATTTTTACCATTTTACCGTTAAAAATTGTATTTAGTTGGTTTTTTTTCAAACAATATTTGACTCACTCTTTGACGAGGAATGATTCCTTCCTATATCGGCCAGAGATCTGATTATCGGTAGTCTCGACATGTTGTTGTCTTTGCGTCGCTCGTGCTGATGTCGATGTCTCACCAGCAGAGCTTCCCGTACCTGTTGGGTGCAATTCGCCCGAGACGTGAAAAAGAATGATATTTATACGTATCAAGTCCTTCGTAAACAATTTTTTTTCATTATTAATAAGCGGTGTAGAAACTTATGTTATATGTGTCTAGTAATTTTACAAATGTTCATTTTTATTTACAATTTTTGTAGAATCCTGGTAAATTTTGTTATTTTAATAGCTGATATACTGATTTTTTTTAAAAGTATGTCAATGTTTAATTAACACAAGTAATGGAAGCAAAAGTGCACGTTCATCAAGTTTACAATTTATTTTTACAGTGCAGCGGCAAATGGAGCACGAAACGAGGTAATTTAACGGTCGTCCATTTGACCTACAAATTGAGAAAAAATCTAAATTGATGCAGCAGGATAAAATTCATCGGCTTTGTTCTATCGGGAGCGACAAATATGCAGTCGACCTCTTTGCTGCTATCGGAATGACATTTAAAATCGTTCAACATAACTGTGGCATAACTGTGCTTATCAATTATGGTGATAACTATGCAATTACAAATAAATATCCGTGCCTATATTTAAAATATTGTCACCAGGCAATAATCAATGCCAACAAATTGATCCACTGACAGAGGCATAAAAAAAATTCGCCTGTATTTCAGCGATGAATTCCCACAGTTTTAGCAAGTTTCACAGCTCAGAATAACTCAATCTCGTTGATGCGAACATAAAAGGTTCTGACCTTTTCTCTTGCTTCCATCGGCAGGACACCCTTGCCGATCATGTTGTCCAGCACGAGATCAGCAATTTGCTCGAGACTGCTCGCCTCCATGTCGAGCATTACCGTCCCATTGAGCAGTAAACTTCGTAGCTCGAATAGAGAGTGCAGCGACAGTGTAGCGACGTGGGGTTTGCTCCATCGGTTACCGCCTTCTTCGACGTCCTCCTCAAATTTGATCCACCTAATTTAATTCTCAAGATAAACATTGGGAAATCGAATATCGCCAGGCTTTATTCGACAAGGAGAAAATTGGATGTCGAATGTTCCCTCGTCCAATAAAGAAATCCGATCCACGCTTCTGTGCGCCCAGAATCGCTCCGGTAATGACTTTTGGTAGCGATGCATCAACAGATCCAGGACGAGTCAATCGTGGACCAGATTTTTTTCTCATAATAGTCCGGACAATGTCTAAACGATGCAATACCTGGCCGTTTCCTTCCACTCCATCTCGTCACCGTCTCTGACCAGCTCCTCCATCTCCGAGAACAGGGGATGCGACTCGTGCGCATCGTCGCCCACTTCCTCCCCCAGAATAAATTGCACCCTCTGTGCCGGTGGAGTGACTGAAATGGTAGATATAAGAAAAAAAAAAAGAAAATCATAATAATAGTGAGATTAAAAAGTACGTGTGTGATTCGTTTCCATCGCTAATAATCTGCAGTATCGGTAAATATAAAACTTTGAGGACAAGCTATGCGATGTAAATGCAGGCGAGCGAATCACCCCTTCTTTCACGTCCAGCCGAGCAGATGAACGCTACACTGTCATTCAAGATACAACTAGGTTTTTTTCTAAATCTTTTTTGAGAAAAAGAAAAACATTTTTGGGACAGAAGAAATTTTCGTTTCGGTTTGGAAATAAAAAATTGAGTGGCTGTTGAAACGAGATACTCAATAAAAGTGCGAATTGATTTTTTGACATCGAAAGGCTTTTGTATGACGTGGGTGATTCGCTTCCATTTGTAGTATAAAACCAAGTGTGGTGAAAATAGCTAAAACGAACATCGACGAGGAATATACTTGTACATGTATATATATAAATATATATACATAGTATGTATGACGGAAATATAGACCTACAGCCAGCCATGAGAATCTGTAAAATAAATGAAAAAAAGAATTGCATACTTGTGTGTGTGGCGATTGTGTAGAATAAAAATTCGTTTTGTGTCAGTTGATGATCAACGCGACCGTAACAGTAGCGTTTTCGTAGAAAATCGAGCATTATTGCATGATGATTTAATCGAACAGTGTGAGAGAAATCGATGTAGAGCGGAGAAACAGGTAGATCGAACATCCACAATCGCATGCTATTGTATTCAGTGTGATGTGTGTCGTAATGATTTTAAACATCAATCGCTTCGTGAGAATGCATAGCGTAACGGTGATCGAAATGTTGACACCAAAATGTACGAAACTATTGATTGAATTGCATCATATTAAAAAATGTGGAAATTTGAGCAAGACAGGATCTGTTGCGACACAAAGAATCAATTCTATGGAGCTTTTTACTGTTTTTGTGTAATTGGATGTAGAAACTTTTTTTCTATTTCATTGTAACGAACAAATTGATTTTAGCGCAACTACGCATGAGGTGCTCAATCAATCGGGGTTTTTTCCGACTACTTAGATTTTCGATTTAACTTTTTTTTTTTATTAGATGCATTTTGAACGTAAAACTTTTATAATGAGACTGGCTTACATATAGTCTCGCCATCGGGGTCGCAGATGCTAGCGAGGCGACCCCTCCGTGCCATCACCAATTGTCCTGCAACGTCAATGAAATGAAAAGCTCGCTATTGTACGTCTGAATAAATGTCGATTTGTCATCCTGGAAAGTATCTACTCAATGCCCAAAATACGGAAGATGTTTTGGGTCGGAAATCTTTGGCTGTTATGGAAACCTTAATGTGATCGTGCCTGCTTCGTCGGTCAATTTTTGGGTATCGAGACCTTGCTCGTCTCGAGAGTCAACGCTGCGTCATCCTTTGTGGCACAAGGATCGATTGTTGTTCGCAACCTCTCGGGAATTGGGCGAAGTGTTGCTTCCGGTGCAAGCTTTTGGAGTCGCGGTTTGGTGGGCTAGTTTCATCGATCTTCCACGCTTCGCCAATATCGGCACGTACACGTGCCAAGGCACTCTCGTCGCACCAGCCTAGGAAGGCTCGTGGTTTTCGGGGTAAACAGCCGACAGCAAAGTGGTGTTGGCTCGTTGCCACGTCATCTCGATCGCGCCCCACATCGAAGAAAAAGCGGTCAGGTAAACACTCCACCTGTTTACCACTTGTCGGATGATTCAGAAGTTTTATTCACCGTTGGGCTAATCTGTTTCTTCAAGAAAGTCCCCTTCCAACCGACAATAACAATGAAATAAAAATAAAAAAATTGATATTTCATGGGAATTCATATTTCAGGGTCTGATTTAAAAAAATCACGAGCGACAGAAACGAACGTTGAATTCCCGAATTGGATTTCCCTCGCAGTTTTGTAGACACAAAAACTTTACGCAGATGAACATGAACCGCTGGGAATACGAGTCCATCGCCGTATCCGGAATGTTCATCAAGCGCGTGGGTCTTACTTGATAGCCACTTGACAATTACAGCCAGGATTAACGCCGTTTCGCTGCAACCGGACCGCCCGCGAACGACTTTGAAGATTACCGTAAGCAATTTTCTTGTTCCCGGCGATGGACATTTATTTCGTGGGAGGTTAAATTATTAACGGCAAGGGAATCTTGCAGGTCCAGTTCACCGATCACGTTCTTCGACCGTGCAAAACTTTGGCATCCGGACACGTAAACCTCTCGGGATTTGTGTCAACACGATGATGACTTTATGTGAGCCGAGTAAAAGACGATTCGAGGCACGCACGGAGAGATTACAGGGTGATAGGCACTACGTTTCATTTATTAATGGACCGTAGTCCTTGCTATAGAGAAGATTTCTTTCTGCTAAGCCTGACATCAAAGTCATTCTAACGTAAGACCGGTCTGATACGCCCTTCCAGTAAAGTTTTACCAGAGGAAACCTGAAATCTCGACATTCACAGGGTATGCTCTTATGATCGGTTCTTGGTTAAGAATTCTACTTACTAGGTCGGTCATTGTCGGCTTCTTCCTTGCTTCCCGTATATGATTGACGGTTGGAGTGATGGTGCTTGTGGTGTCGGCGATGCCGTCGCTCACCGGGAATCACGTATACCGTGTGCGCCCTGTGGCCTGAAACACAATCCATATTATCTTGTCGATAACTTATTTCCGTGTTCCATCCTTTATCTCCTAAGTTTTTTGATTTCACATACTCCTAAATTGGATCACAGTTGGATCGTTTGATTTCGCAATACGCTTACAGTTTCTCGCCTTCCGATTCTAACAATCAGATCCGTAAGTCACCAAATTGCAGCACGATTCTCGAGCGAGTTCGTCTATCGAGTTCTTTACCTGACTAATCGAAATCGACGGCTCAGATTCGCAAGACCTAAATGTGATCGCCATAGCTACTCAAAATTCATCTCTTGAATAAAGTAAAGCGAGTTTCGGAGATTCTGAAAATACAATCCCATATTTCTAAATATTGGGTCGTGATCTGTTTTGACAGATTATTATTTAGTTTTGAATCTGGGTGACTGGAAGATTCGGCAAAGTCGAATCTCCACCGGAATTAGCTAGCTGAGCAAAACCGCGTTTCATCCTTGAATTCAGAAACACGAACAGCCATTGATTATGGCTTCCGCAAGCGTTATCCGATAACGAGGAAAGTTCGTTGGCGGCTTTCAAGGGCCGCGTGCCGGGTGAGCCGTAGGCGGGACCTGATAGTTCGAGGCAGTCCGATTTGTCAGTCCCGGCCTCGCGCGTTTATGACCATGCACAATTAACGATGCCGAGGTCAGCGTGCCCGGAGCACCGCTGGTATCGTGGCTAGGTCAAAGGGTTAACGATTTTCGAAGCCTCCCCGTGCAGCTTGGATCATCGGTAGTGCGAGAACGGCCTGCACACCGGCAGAACGACGGCTGTGGGCACAGCAACGAAGCCCCGATAGTCTACTCGTGCTGACCTATAGTATAAACAGCGACGCTGATGTGAGATATTGCTGAACGACGTCGGCACGCACATGGCAATACGGATTTGACATCGGTGAGATTTCACATCAGAATCTATCGAAATTCGATAAGTAAATGGGAAAACATTGATCCTATACGAGAAGTTTTTTTTTTTTAAGGAAAGAAAACAGTGGGTAGTTTACCGATACGTAAAGTGAAGTTTCATTTTAGTTTCTGAGTATCTGGATATAAAAATATTGTTTCAGAGTCCAGTAAAATTTTCGACCGAAGGAAACAGATTATTTTAATCTAAAAGAAATGAATTCGTTTGAGATGCAGACTATATGAAATTAAATTGTAAGGGCATGTTTATTGAATAAAAAAAAAAAGTTCGATCTCATAACATTAATATTACTGCAAGGATTTTTCTTTATTTTTTCTCTGTACCTTCGTAATCTTTCTCTGTGTAGGACTGATGGGTGATCCGAGCACCAGGATCTTTCGGCGCCTCGTCATCGGCCGTTGCGCTTGGTGCACCAACCACGTGGCCTCCCCCACCTCCACCTCCGACCCCCGGCTGCATCCACGGTCTGTAAAAAATGACGTAATAAAATGACTTAAAACCTGATTTCTTTGGAATTTTTTTTTTCGCTTAGAATAATAGAAATAATGAGATAAGGGATACGTGATTAGTATAAGGAAATAAGTTGACAAAGGGTAAAAAGTAACAGGGGCGTAGTGTAAAAATCGAAACAAAAATCAACCTACATTTTTCTTTCATTTTTTTTGGCACGCCTCAGTATATTTATTTTTATTTAACACAAACATACAAATTTAAAAAATAACGTTTATGGAATGTATAACTTGGCGATTCGATTATTGTACATCATGGTGTCATCATTTTCAGAGCCATTGGTGTTGTCGCGTCTGGAGAATATTCAATGATAATATTATCGTTATCGGAATTCTGTCTAACTGGCAGGTCGGCGATGAGGACACATCGCCATCCTCGCTGTCGCCCACACCGTCTGCGACGTTGTCCCCGTCAACTTTAATGGATCCGCCGTCAAATTCTCTGGGAAACAGGCAAGTAATCCAACCCATAAACGGAGAATATTATCGCGCAAATCCGATAGTTTGTCCAGGATCGCTGATTCTTCCCGGTTGATCACTATTTTATTTTCTCCGAGCCTTGATACGAACCGCAGCAATACTACACCGATAAATAGTAGACTTTAGACCTACAGTCAAAATTGATCCGTTTTTCACTTCTACCCTCGACCCTTCGGCGTTCACTGTCACGAGGCAAAAATGAAGACTTTTGGAACACAAGAAATGGAAAAAAAATGGCCAGTCTTTCATAAAAACGAAGCTTTATCGACGAGGAAACAAATCTATAAAAGTAATCAATAATTTCCAACGATTTTTACTAATGAAATTTTGAATCGCAAAAATAATGTACCGAAAAAAATGGATGAGGAAAGACCAAGTTTAATTGTGAAACAAATATTAAGATCGAAGAACACCGGAGCGCGAGACACATGTGCGAGAGAATTTACGAGCTCGACAGGTGACTCGTAAGAACCTCGACGTCATGTGGACAACAGCAATGATGAATTGTCGGTGTCGTTTAATGATAGCGGTTCCTTTCGTACAAAGACTGTCCGTATGGAATTATATTGCATCTCTCGTCAGCGATTCATATATTGTGAGCAGAGCTGGCAGTTAATACGAGTTATCGAGAGATAAAATGAATGGGACGTAGTGCCGCGAATGGCTCGAAGGTCGGCCGCCCCTCCAGACGAAATCGACCTCGATAAGGATTCTTATAATCGACTCTCGATGGCGTCTGCGAAGAGCGAACGATAAGACGAGGAGTTCGCACGCACCTCCTCGAGATATCGATCCTATTTTAAATTACTTCTTTGCTCCTTTTCTTGGCACGTGGCAGATATATAGTCAGCTGAACGAGCGCTCCAATTCTCGAGGTAAAATTTAATGGCCCGCCGGGGTATGAAATAGGTCGCGGTACCGAAGATGATCGGCAAAAAACCGAATAGAAAAATTTAATGAATTAAAAAAAATCTAATTGAACGATACCGATTAAAAATATATACGAGGCGGTGGAGAAATAACCAGTGGAGACTTTTAGTTGATTAATTCGTTACGAAAAAAACTATCAATTTCTGTTGCCGCGACTATTTTTATGAGAAAGGCACGAGAAAGCTTTCGGAAATGATAATCGTAGGTACACAGTCACGGGTGATTTCTATCTGTTGATCGGAAGCTGGCTAATAATTAATCTCCCAACAACGTTCGATAAAATTAAAAAATCATATATAATGAAAATATTGAAAAATCTTGGTGTGTCAGGTATGCGACGGAAATGATTTTTCAAAAGGCAAATTAAAAAAGTTCTTCCATACTTTGAAAATGTTCGTTGCATAAACTTTGATTGCGCAATTAAGTGTCGCGAAGCGCTCAGATGTTAATTGTTAGGAGCGAGTGTAATAAGCGTTGCAATCATAGCTCGTTACGCGTATGCAAAAGGGAGTAGCTCGTATAAAAGTTCGACGTGCCGTGCTGGACCGGCCTGAATGTCAAGTCCACGGCGTCGATCCTCGTACGAGGGACAAAGACGACTATTACGAGCCGCCAAGTGGATAATTACCATCATAGCAACGATTACCTCCGCGTTATTACATGTAGCTCACTTTATATACCGCGTAGTCTTTCGCTTATACGCGACTTCCCATTATGAATCCCTCGACAGCGATGTGCTGACCGTGACAAGAGAAGAGCGATTGGCCCTCGGCTTATTGGTTAATTGTTTCAAGAGAGGTCGAAGCGCAATTCACAACCATTTGTAAAAATCGAACATAAAAAAAAACAAACAAAAATCACTGTTATCAGCGATATAAGGAAACATTCATCCAAAATTTCCTGGACCATTTTTTTCATACTTTTTCAAACTGCGTCTGAAGTAGTTTTTTTCTCCCGACAGGATGAATCTCTGCAGCCTGGCTGATTTTTTTTTCTAAACTATTAATTTTTTACAGAATTAAAAAATTTAAGAATAATTTTAAGGATGAATTTAATTTTAATTGCTCAAACGAAAAATCAGAATTAAAAAATGGTAATTTCTTTTTAAATAAAGAGACAGAAAGACTTTGGGATGAATCTTCGCAGATGTTTTTCTCTTGCCCGTTCAACTTTCACCCGATGGTCTCGCCTAATTCACGGTATCAAATTGGTACGTACACGCGACACCGATGAAACACTGCGTCATCGATCGGCGCCTCGGAGTGCTGCACGCTCCGATGTTAATGCGATATAAACTCGGCCGGTTATGACCCGACAATTTCGCAGCGGGTCCACTCTTGATCTTCCCTCGGTGCCGCCGATCTGCCCTCGGCGCATGCCGGGTAATTGACTCTGTTTCGCGGTAATTGAATCAAATCCGGAGTGGCCGTTGGCTCGCCAGTGCAAGTGAACGTCGATGACGGAAGGCAGAAAACGGAGGATATGCTCGAGTGTCGAACAGCGAGAGGGCAGACTCGAAAACGGACATCGGACGAGAAAATTTTCATCAAAATCGGCGAGTAACATTTCCTATTCCCCAGCATTGTCGGAAAATTTGTTCAACGAAATCCGAGATAGAAACACTGGGAGATACGTGTATCGAATTCGGGATTGAGTCGGTGGGCGTTGAGATACGATTAGTTTTATCTGTTTCGTGAGTTCTTCCGGAAGTCCGGTGCAACCCTAGTGTAACGCGCGACGCAGAATCTGTCATCATTCAATTTGCGAAAGATTTTTTATCCGATAAATAAGGGATTATTTTTTTTTTTGCAACTTTTTAATTCGTTTGGTAGGTAAAATCTTTTTCGTCTCAAATTTTTATTGTTGAATTACGATTAATTTTATCCGTACTGACGCGATAAGTCTTGTCTCCAAAGCGATTTCTTCCGGAAGTCCGGCACGCAGCCATTGTAATAGATGGAGCAGAATTTTTTTATAGTTCAATGAGAGAGTTGTTCTTTCGAACCGACGTCCAGATTAAATTTTTCACTGAAGTTCAATAGACCTACTTTACGCATCCTGCTCCCAGAGATCTACAGTTTACGAGCCACGGCTGCGCTCTGTCCTCTTTCTCCACGGTCCTCAGAGTATAAGTTGTCGTTTAATAGTGACGGCGACACTTATTAATTAAAACTAATTTATTCATTATACGAGGCCTTGCACAGTTGCTCCATGCACAGTGGCGCTGCGGATTCTAATACATACACAAAAGCTTCGAGAAGTGATTCACCGCATCTGCGTGCGGAGATCTGCTATCGCCGATGAACCGCTGCACTCTCTTCTTTTTCCATCCGGTCTGAACACCGGATAAAATAATAAGTTATAAGTCAAGGCGTAACCGTGGCGCCCTCATTGTGCACATTAGACATTCGTAGTCGTCAACGACACGGCATTATTGTATCGTACATCCGAGTGCAGTGTTCGGCGACCTCGCCGACTCGGAAGTCGCGAGTAAAATAGACACAACGCTCTCTCCACCGACGCTTGTTTATTATCTAATGAACAGCCACGGCAGAGGCTGCATTGTCGTCTACTTTAAATTGAAAAATAATAATAATCTCGACCGCAAGGACTTTTTCATTCGACTTTTATTGCCTTTGACATACTCGTTAGGGCGACTCGAGCGTTAATCACCTTATCAACTCAGCGCACACACGATCCGACCAACGTTTGTGCTATTCGATTACTCCTTGAGTTCGTTTTTAATCGAACAGCCACGGGAAGAGTTTTATAAATCAACTTCCAGTCGAGTCGCACGATACCCCATAAAATGGATCCCGATACAAACGTCCGAAAGCAAAACATATCATACATTGCCTTTAATCTCTGATTTTTTACTTGCAGAGATTAATTTCTTGCTGAGAAAAAAATACCTTTTTTTTACGATGAAAATATTTTTTCCTGTCAAACCATTTTTTACAGTGGATATGATTTGTTTATATTTTTTATAAACAAATCATCTTTGCCTTGTAAATATATTTTAGCAGAAACAAAAAATAATTTTTCTCAACTTAATGTTGGCAGGCAAAAAAATTCGATTCGACCTGCGGAATGTAGTTTCTTCGATCGTTCAGATAAAAGTGTACTACAAAGTTCCAAGTAGTTGTTAAGATTATCGTTTTCACCGGCGCATGCACTCCCCTGTTTGATCTTCGCAAGACCGCTTTCGCGATCCGCAACCTGTTGCACTGTGACGTCCGCAAGAGCTCCTGATCGACCGACACGCGAAGATTTATGCGTGTTTAATAAACCTCGGTGTCGTCGTGGCTATTCCTCGATATTATCGCCGAGCACAGCGGTATAATTATTTTTAATAGACGCACTGGAAACCAAAGGAAAATTCACCGACCTTGGAGTGTAGGCGAAGATTCATTCATCCGTGCTGGCAATAATTTAAGCGCCATCGACCGTCGTCGCTCTACACCGAAGCCTCCACTCGTAATCACTTCTCAGACTAGTCAGTTTCCATTTTTTACGTCTGATTTGCTTTAGAGATGAAAAAAAAATTACCTATTTGACATTCAAATTCGCCACAATGTTTATGAAAAATTTTTGACGATAATCGTGTGCGACCCACTCGGTGGTGCTCGACGAACAACCATGTGTCTAACAATATAAATCGGTAAAAGAAAAGTGCTCGAATCCCGCGAGTGAGCGGATTCATAAATTGCGACCAGAGCAGTTTGCATGAAATGGAGTGACGCGTAACGAGCAGTAGACATGTTATTGCTGACCGACAAAAAATGAAGCTGGTATGAATAGTAATATTTGTTTAGTTTTTTTTTTTATTATTGTTATTATCTCGACGATCTGTGGATACAAAGTCCACGGTTGAGAGCGTGTGTAGGTGCGCGGTGTACTCGTGGCCGTGCAACGATACTTCGTCCGAACAATTCCGCGAGACACATTCGTATTCAAATGTGTACACGCAATGCAACGAATACCCGACCTCACGTAACGACTCCTACAGTTAATGAATCTATCTGGCGTACGAAAGCGTAAGAGTATAAATATTTAATAATTTTATGATTTTTTATAAAATTTGGAAAGCATACTGCTGCTTTTCCGATCGTGAAAGCAAATGTTTAGAAGTAATGATAGTATTACAAAAAAATTCATCCTGGCGAATAAAATTCGTAACTCATTCTCTATGCTGATGAAAATGTTTTTTTTTATCAAAATAGACGAAGGTTGTTGGGAAAAAGAAAAAATTCGCGTTGGAAATTTGAGCTTCATGCAAGACGTCTCTTCGGCGAATCCGTTGCAAATATTATTCAGATGCCTCAGAGTGGTTTTGCACCAGCAAGTTTTTTTTGCAACCGGTTCGAATATAAAAAAAAAACAAATGCGCGGAAAAAAACTTTACATGATCATTGAGGTTTAAGGAAAATTCTTTGAATTCGACGCGAGAAGGTTTCCCGTAATCGTAACATTATTTCCAACAAGTTTGCCAACGTGCCGATGAATTTTCGGAGCCAAAGTCGTAACGACGACGAAGCTCAGGGACGCGGCAGGCGTCCGTTCGGCAAATCGTCGCTCGCATACGCGTTCCCAGTGTACGACGAGATTTCACAATGTCGATTATGCAAAGCGTTTTCACGGGGTTGTCGCTTGAGTGGGTCGAGCGGGCGAGCTCGAGTGTGAATAAAATGCGAATGCGAATGTTTCCTATAAAAAAAAAAATACGCGGAATATTGCCTCTTGCGAATTCTCGGACATATTATGTCCTCAAGCATTCGTAGAATAAATATATGTATATAGAGGAATTTACCGTATTCAAACGACCATTTCCGTTAGGAGAGCAAAAGCGGGTACATCAAGAAAAAAAATTTCTCCCGATCTCGGAATGTCGTAAAAATATAGAAATACGTGACAACGTTGATGCGAAACTCGTTTTCCGAGAGACAGTTAAGGCATCGCTCGAGTTCTCGAGTAATGCGGTCGCTAAGAATCGGTCTTGATCGATAAATTAGAGTTTTAATTCACAGCGTTACCAACCAAGTATCTATTTTAAGCGCGGTTCGATATTCTGTAAATGAGAGTCCGTAGATATTTCAGATTACTTCGGTCGAGATTTTAATCTTCACACCGCGACATCCTCGGTGCTCCCATTACAACTTGAATCATAATATTAAATTTCTAACAGGTGTTTCAAATATTTTGTAACTCTGTAGAAAAACTATTTGAGGTACGAAAATTTCAAAAATTTTACTGTCCATTTTTCTTCGCGTTTTTCTTGCAAATAATTTTGATTTTCGCACCCAGCAATCCTGCAGCCAGCAGGTGTGTTAACGTTGCTCGTTTGCACGCTCTCGACCATTACGTATATCACTGTCACCCCACCCCTACGATCAATCGAACCCACGCTTATTCAAACGCTCGCTTGCCTATGCAACGCCTGCACTTCTCGCGATATCTACGTGTGTTTCTACGCTCTCTCGTTCTATTTCTCTTGCAGGATATTTATCGAGTTTGGACGTTCATCAATCCGTGTATCCAGAGGTTCTTGTTGAGAATGAAAATTGATGTTACCTCGAGTGTGCCGCACCAATCTGATTCTCTCCAATTGCCAATGTGCGCAGCTATGCACACTTTCGTTGCCGACCGGTAATTAATCGCGCGCATTGGTCAGCCAGAAAGTGGAAACACACACCCGTCTCATTTATCCAAAATTCAACAGTGTTTTGCCGCATACAAATTAAAATAACGAAAATGGATCCCAAAGAATTAATCGTGTATAATAAATAAAAATCAGTAGTTTCGCTCGAACGTTCGAACTTTCGTTTACAATCGGATTGGTACCTCGACTCAATCTCCAGCTCAAACTTCGACATTGAAAAAAGTAAATGTACACGAAAGTCAATTTTTTTAAATGAATAAAACTTCGGTCACGGAAACTGTAAAGGTGAAAAATCTAAGCTTTTTTAAAAGAAATAAATTTTGGATGAAACAATCTATTATAATGAAAAGAAGCCATACTTGTGTCTCGGTCCATTCATTTCGAGCGTTGCACTTTTATCGACACACTCTGAACCTCAAAGAACCTACTCCGAAAAAAAATCAACGAACGTCACTTCGTATTTCACTCGCGAAAAAAAAAATTGAACAGTCGATCGAGTACCGCGAGCGGGAAGGTATATCCTAAACTACTCCAAGCTTGCTGTCAGATGCACTCGGTGCACTCTCGGCCGCACTGGACACACTGATCAAGTACACAGCCTGCAATCTGGCCTGCGACTCGCCACCGATATGACAAATAAAAAACAGTAGAAATAAAAAACCGATCGAACAAGGCTGGAATTCACCGACCCTTTTTACGGTCAAGTCGCAAACCCGAAGAATTTTTTAAATTGTTTATTGATTTTTTATAGAAATTCGTCGATGCATTCGATACAATCGACAGTTTTGAAGTGAAATAGTTTATGATGACAGTTTACTCCACTCGAGGTGCTCCGAGACGCGAGAGCGACTGTACGTCGCGTCAGCTCCGCGTGGAGTAAGTCGCTATCAGAGGTACCGAAAGCATCAAGCCGGACCCAGCGAGTACGACGAGAGTTGTCATTAGTCACAGAGCGCGGAAGCGCTCAGTCCACGCTACGGGGGAAAATGCACGCAGTCCGCGATGCAGCGCACGCCGAGCATATCCGCGCACTGTCGAGCTTGGATAGCGCGTTGATAAGAGCGCAGGTCATCGGACCGGGAGCGAAATTGCCTTGGATGGAAATTTTTAACAGAAAAGGATATGAGTAATATAAAAGACACAAGGCAAGGTTTTGGTCAATTTTTGAACAAGTAAAAGTGAAATCGTAATTTGCTGGTTTCTTCCATTTTATTGTCGGGGGAAAATTTTTCCCGGGAGAAAGTTTATTAAATTATTGTTAACCCTCACAGGGGAAACTGCGTATTGATTGATGTCAAAGATGACGGTTCAATGTCAAGGTAATTTTTGGATTTTATATTTTTTATTCATTTATTTTTACTTATGACTGCTTTGGTAAAAAAAGAACACGGGAAAAGACAAGTCACAGAAGGGAAAATGGTTAAAGTTTGAAATTGCGGCGGAGGGAAAAAAGAGGAAGAGTACAATTTGGTGAGACACTTGACCTTTGAAGCACGACTATGTCGCCGCCCCTCTGTATAGCGCTGCATCGCTGAAGAGGCCATGTGGAAAAATGAAAAAATGTCGCATCTTCGTACAGTCGAGAGTTTGAAAATTTTTTAAATTTTTGCCGACGTCACTTTCCGTGTTGTATTTCTTATTTTCATTTTTTCACAGCTTTATCGGGAAACAGCTTTTCAGTTTATCTCGCTCTTCGCTCGAGGTTGACCGACGGTAAAAATATTACTAGGACATTTTGCAGCAATATTGTTCGAGTGACCATCAAAGTCGAGGGTTTCCGCGTATCTTGAAGGCTGATTAGGAAGAATGTATTCGTCTTCGAGCTAACTTAATCGTTAGCCTTTGCTCTTAATCATCTGTTGTATTTTCCGTCAGTTTGATTAACGCGTGTCACTACACAATTCCGAAGACAAATATTATCGTGCAACCAACATTATTGTCTGTGTACTGCGTAAAGGAAACAAACGGAACTAAGCACAGGCACTTAGTCATCGACAGCTGATGCTTCGAATTATGCTCGCTGATATCGTCTGGCTTAAGTTTGTGAAATCCTAAGCTTTTCGCAAATGTCTTGCCCGTTGCAGATAAGATGTTTGGCTTTTTGCTTCGTTCTCGCAGATAAGATGTTTGGCTGTTTCGTCGTTCTAAAAATGATTAATTATCATGTGTGGCAACGGGTTTCGAGACGTAATTTATTCAATGCTCCTACAGTCCATGATTTTTGTTGAAAAGCGTTCGTACTCAGACATTCATTTAAAAAATTAATTTTGTCGTTGGCAATTTTGATCAAAGTATTTTTTAGATTTCCATATACATAAGAAAAATGCAATCGCTCGCGGTAGGTTTTATCCGAAAAATCACCACAAAAAGGCAACATATCTTTGGAAAGTTTTTCTTACGATTTCGTCAGATACTTTTGGGGTTCAGTAAAAATACGTGTTTAATAACGAAAGCATTTTATTAGAGACTTGTGCGACATTTTTAATTTTTTCACAATAAAAAATAATGTACAATATATGAAAAAGAACTTTAGTTTATCCATAACCAACGACGGGATAAATATTTATAAATTTCAATCTCGCAAAGCGACTTTATGACGAACAAAAAAATCTTTCGTATGAATTATTTTCGTACTGAAAGAGCTAGAAAAAAGTTGCTCGCTCGTGCAGTCTACGCCAGCAATCACGAATACGGCTGGAGTGGCAGGGGAAAAGTAAAAAAAAAAATCACGAAAGATCCGCCGTTCGCGGGAGTAACACACTTGCCTTGAATGGGGGCCCCGTTATCTTCCCCGCGAATCCGTGTCAAGCCTTAGAAAAACTTTATGTAAGCGTACCGCTTATGAGTCACGGTATTTTTCTATTCCGAGTTTATATCACTTAGCGTGTAACACTATGCAAATGAGCAGGCTCGAGAATCCCTCGAGAATCGAAGATAAAACGGAAGTTATGCGTTGTCGATAATTGTGCGACTCCGAACCGGCCGTATAGCCGAATAATCGTCTCGATCGATTAGCGTTCGTCTGAACGACAATGCCGCAACATTTGTACCCGACCCACGCTCAACATCGGCTACGCTTCAATGCTTTTCCTCGCATCGATACCTTCAATAATTTCACTAATTAAAACATAGACCACAAAAAAAACAACAGACGCTAACAAGACGGTCTGACGCGATGGGATGAAAATAAATTTGCAAGAAAATTCAATTTTACCGCCGCGTTCAAGTTGAGGAAAATGTTTGATTACAATGATCTTCTAACGACTGAACTCAATGTTTTTTAAAATGAATTTTTTCTCGGTCGTCGACCCCTCCATCTCCCTTTTCCCACATATACGACTGTTCGGATCTTGGTGAAAGTAATCGTGTGATTCTTTTCCAAGCCAGCAGTCAATAATAGTAATTTCTAGCAGGGCGTCGAAAAAATAAGATAAAAGTTAGCGCTGAGGAATCTCAAAGAATTTGCCTTCTGGCTCAGAAACCTCGCGTTCTCGCGAGCTATTTCCATAATTACATTCATGGTATCGCAGAGGCCCGATTGATGTATTTTCAGCCGGCTCGATACACTATTTCGACTTCGAATCAGCTATAAAAAAAAAATCATAGAAAAAAAGGTATAAAAATAATAATAACTCTACATGAACGGGCGGACTCCAAGAACGTGGAGCAATCTCCGTCGCGATACACACCTCGAGGCGCGCGAGCGGTGTGAGCCGCATCGAACCGGTGATAGCCAGTTAATACCAACCCAGATTACCCGGTAATTATTACCATGCGAACGCTGTTCACTCATGAGAGAAAGAGCGAAAAAGTCACGAGGACGTTCCTCCCGTAGATACGCCGAAGACGCATTTTACTCACGCACGTACGTGCGGACTAAACCGCGATTTGTCTACGCAACAGCTTTGAGCTATGAATCCTTGAATTCAAACGTTCTCCGTTTTCTTCAATATTCGATTCTGCTATCGTAACTGTAATGCGAGGCGCCTGAAGAACCCCCGTCGCTGCAATACCCAGCAGAGGACGACAATTTTTAGAGGATGAGGTAAAAATATTTTTTTATTTTTTTTACGAAAATTAATAAAAATGTAGAATCAATTTCTGACCCTTCAAAATAATAATGAAAAATAAAATAATGAAATTCAAGCGACCATCGGGCTGAGGATGATGATTTGAATTTTCTGAAAATAAAGACGCCGGCTTTTTTTTAAAATAAGAAGATGGAAAAAATCATGACATCTAAAGATTGAAACTTAGAATCGTTTCGAACAGAAGCGTGGCATTTCGTAAAGCGTCGGTTCAGGCACAAACGGTGTCAAAGAATCGGTTTCGACAAACCAACCCGAAAATATCAACACGTTACACATGGTTCACCCGACTTTTTCTCGGACAAATAATAAGTTTATGTAAACACCGAGGACGTCATAAGGCGGGAGTGAGTTCATACCCGACAAACCGGAGTCTCTTACAGCGTGCCGACTTTTTATTATTCAAAGCAATTAGCATTCACCGGAAAATATTTGTTTTTAAATTAACCCAAAAGGCGTTTCTCCTCGGTGTGATTCCCAAAAATCGGATCTCTTATTTGCCATCGCTCGTAAAATATCTTTCGTAACACCCCAAAAACACAATTAGGACGACCAACAAAAAAAAACCGTCGTTTCGTAAAAACGTCAATAATATTTTTTTTATTATCTGCTCAATCGCCACGTCGATTATTTCAGTAATCGGTGGAACGACGAAATTTCTTATTGTGTCACAAAATCAAAATCACCTTTTGGATTCCTTATCAGCTTCGATCCTTACCGATAGTTCCGCCTACTATGTCAACCGATAAGAATGTCGTCCATCGCCGATGTCTACTTTGCGGCTGTCGAGGTCTCGAGCCAACTTTCCTTTTTTTACATCGTTTCTATAGGCCACTGGCTCCACGGTGGACTGAATCGTGAAATGATATAGCACATCGGGGCTGTACTCGATCGATGTATAGATAAAATATATCGGAGTTGTGCGAGCGAAATGCCGGTCGGATATGTTCCAAAGTGGAGAACGATGTGTAGAGGCGACGTTCCGAAGCCGCACGTAGTAATAGAGGCGAAGAAGTTAAGCCGACTTATAGAGTTTCGACGTGGCACAGCGGCAGCGCGATGACAACGACGACGTAGACGATGAAAGCATGCAACGAACACACCTGCTGACCAACAAGGTCGGGTACATAAGCGTTATTCTAAAACCAATCGACCTGCCCACCTATTTCTCACGCACGTCGACATTCTCGCGTCGATACAGTTGGAATATTACACATGATTTTTTAAAGTGGCATCGTCATTATATCGAAGTACAAAATGGTTCTTAAATTGGCAATCGAGTTCGACGATGTGCCGCGAAGTGGAACGTGTGACGAGTTTCGGGTTGAAGTTCAAGCTTCGTGCGAAGCGTAAAGTGAGAGCTTCCATTCATGATCGCAGGGAAAAAGAAGTTCGGACGGAAGTTGAACTTTAAGTGGAGTTTGAGCTGTAATTTCATAATGGAATGTCATTTGAACCGATATGTTCATTTTGTTTTAAGAACGAGCCGATCGGAGATTGAATGAGTGTTTACGTTAAAAATGAAACATGAAAAAAGTTCGAGCTTAGACTTTTTCACCTAAGGATTTTTGTATTTTTAGCCTAGGATAAAATCCTGCGATCGTACGATCCGATAATGACTATCGAATGTAAAAAAAATATCGCGTCGATCTATTACGCAATAGGATTACATGGAAACTGATATTCCAATGGGGTATTATTATCGTTCTGCGTGTAAACCACTACTCGGAGATAAATAGACACGATAAGGGGTGCCAAAGTGACCAATGTGTATACTTATATGGATCGGAAAAAGTCTAGCAGTTAGACAGCAGGCGGCCTCGCTGGTATACACAATAATGATAGTAATGATGTAAACGTATACCGGTATTAAAATGTACTCACGTAACCGTGTTAGTCACGTACGGTACGTGCGCGTATTCGCTGGAGGATCTAGAAGATGATCGGTGGTCCGATTATCTATGCAGTTCCAGAGACACTGGAGATGCACTAGAATATCAACCACGGGACAGAAACGTGGAGGAGAAGGTTTGGTCGACGAGATCGTGATTGAATCTCGCTGACACATTGCATTATACCTCGAATAAACGGCTTCGACTAACGAAAAAAAAAAGGTAACCCTTGGCTCGTTCAGAATTCGTTAATCCACGACTTTCAAACAATTCGAATATAAACAATACTTTATTATGGAAAAATCTTTTTAAAAAATCTTATTGCGAAAAAATTCGTTAATTTTTTTATTCTGTAAATCTTTACACTTAACCATATGTTTTTCGAATTTTACAAACATTTCTGAGAAAAAAAAATCATCTTTTTTTTCTTAATAACTTTTTAACCATTAACACTTTACTTTGTGATTGTATGGAATAACGATTATGTTCCTGGGGAAGATACGAAAGCGACTGTCGACCATTCCTAATTGACTTCCTTAATTGGACGACGCTGCTTTCGATTTAGAGCGCGGGCGTAAAGTGGAATCTCGAACGATGAGACTGGAAATTACCCTTTGCACGCAAAGGAAATCCAGATGTGGAACGTCATAGACGAACGGATTTATCGTACAGTGCGATGGACGGAATTACAATGGAGCTTTCGGACATGACATTGAAACGACCTTTCAGCTCCGGGAGGAAAAACTCGAATCGACGATTCGGGGCGATGGCTTTTTCCTTCGATTAATTTAGTTCACAGAAATCATTCGAGATTTTTGAAGCATCGAAGTAAGATATGTGTAAAACCAAAAGTTAAATCGGATCTTTTTTTTATGAAAAAAATTAAGCAATTTCCTTTTGTTTTTTATTGCTGGAACGAGGATGTTGACAATCAAATTTTTTGGGGGTTAGTGGAGAGAGAATAATTCAAAGCACTTTCTTATTTTCTTGCACCAAAAATTTTGGTTACTTGGGAAATGTTTAAACGTCGAGGATTGTGAATTTCGACTGCGAAAGATCGGGAGCAAGATAGGTTGGAAATTAGCATTGTTAAATCTCATAAAAATTTGTCCCCAAGTTCTATACGATCCACATTTTTATCTATAATCGAGATCTTTCCGATAAAAATCTTTCATGTAGATTTTAGTATCGCGCAGAAAAATACTCTTTTTCGGACAGAACCATTTTATTTTTGAATACTTATTTTTAATTAATTTCCGTACTTACCCTCTGATTTTTCCGGTTGCTTAGTAACGCGCACAGAAAGTCTCGTGTTGCTCGCCAAGGTGCGGTTTTATCGTCTTCGCACGCCGGTGAGAGTGTTGGAAAGTCACGCGGCTTTCATAGCGTACATCCGAGGAGGAAAGAGTGCTCGAGATTGACAGAAAGGAAATAAGGGAAACGGGAAAAGGGGAACGAGAAGCTCGTTGAGAGGCGAGACGAGCCTTTAAAATGCACTGCCCGAGAGCTTAAAGCTCGTTAGATTTGTTCATCATTGCTCGGACGACCGTTCTCGAGACATCACATCTAAAAGAAAAATAATAGCATTTAATTCGATCGTGACTCAAATATTACAGGAAAAAAAATGCGTAAATAAAAATATACACGCACGGTCGGAATTATTTCCGTCAGTCGTGGCAGTGAGAAAATACATTTTGGACGACCATCGGAAATAGCCGTCAATTTACGTAAGGCAAAATGATAATAAGGGTAATTGGATTTTTATGCATCTGCCGTGTTTTGATAGTTGTTATGAAAAGTAGCGAAGGCACGCCGACGATTATAACGTTGGTTTAAACTGGTGCGTATAAGTACACCCACGTTTAATAGATTCGAAGTGCCTAACTTAATAAACGAGGCATTGTTTTCGCTCTAGCTGAATCTCAACGATAATTCGTAAACGAGCTGGTTGCATACATTTGTGCCGGGAGCCAATTAGGAAGAGTACTCGTCTGTGTGAAACCGACAGTCGGCCTCCGGCTGTGCAATGCATGCCCGAGTTTCTGCATCCGCTTTTCGGCCACTTGACTTTTTATTGTTCATTTTTACGCCAAGAGTGAAAGTTACGTTCGAGCATAATTTTTATCGAATACCAGCGATTATGCAGTCCGTAAAATAAATATTATGTTATTTTGTATAAATTCATGCATAAGCTTTTTTACGAGTGTGTTCAGATATTCATGTCATCATAAAAATATTTTGCAGGTCCGACGAAAAGCGTAGGATTTCGATAGTTCGAAGACATTTGTGAGAGAACGTGGGATGGTCGGAGGTTAATCGGGGATTGATGCGTCGATGCCGCGGAAAGCTGCTTTCCGAAATAATGTCGTTTATCTCCCCCAGCACACGGAAAAACGATATCGGGTATCTGATCGCACGAATCTCGAGAAATGTCGGTCTATCTGTCCGCGGGAGAATAGGGAGTGTGACGGAGAAAGAGGTGAGTGAACGCCGACCGGCGGCAGTGCAGTCAAGTAGTAAAGGTAAACCGTTGGTCCGACGTCTCGCGACAAATGCGGTCGTCGAGAAACGTGGAAGCAGTCGATTTAGAACAACAGATAACGAGACGACCTTTTACCCTTCAACAAGTTCAACCACTAGAAACATTAATTTTGTCCGGTATACGAATCTTTGCTCTACAATTTGATTTTTACCCTCTCTAAAAAATGAGCAAAATTGAAAAAAAAAAAAAAAAAAAAAACGGATAGAATTTGCATGCGGCCCTAAAGTTTATCTTCATATCAAAAAAAGATAAAAAATAAAACACACAGTTCTAAAAATAAAAATTAAAGTATTCACGATGTCGCAGCTGAATGGGCGGAACAATAATTTTTTTTTGCCTGCCACGCAAATTCACAATCTAGTCTACATCTGTTCAAAATTCATATCCATAACACTCCGCAACAGCTCGACGGATTCTTTTCTCGCAACAATAGATGGTGAGTGAACTTTCAGTTTTTACCTATAGGAACAGTTTCAAATAACGATTTCAGTTGGAAAGTACAAGTGGAAACATTATTATTCTTTTTTTTCACCCAGAGAAAAAGCACTTAGACAGATCAGTTTAGTTAAAGATAAAAGAGCTCGTCGCTGAACAGCCGCGGCGGATAGGCGTTCTGAGAGAGCGTGCGACGCGTATCCGCGGCGCGAAAGTACTGCTTCGGGGGTTTGTCGAAAGGTGGTGGTTTCCGAAGCTCTCTCGGTCCCCCGACGAGCACGCGCGTATAACGTACCGATATACACTAACCCCGCTGGCTGGCTCTATCTCCGCTGGCTGGCTGTTTCTACTGCCTTGCCTCCTTTTACGCTCGGTATTGATCCCCGCCCGCCGCCTCACCGGCGTTCTATATGTACACGCTTGGTCGGTGCTGCTGCTTCTGCTGCCTCCGATGGCTCCGATGCCGCGCGTGTTGCTGACTGGGGATGTACTCGAATCGGACGATGGCACGACAGAGCGGAGTCAAATTCAATGACCAAAACCGAAGAGTCCTTGGTCATGAAATAAGGACGTAACAACCGTAAAAAGTGTCCAGTGGCCAATTTCGTCTTTTCCCAATGTTTCGCGGCGTCTGAAGACGAAATTTTCCCTAACCATTTTTTCATCTACAAAAAAAATGTATTTTCATTCCGCTCGAGGATGTTTCGACAGGAATGATTTTGAGAAATTTGAATGGTCTGGTGAATGCAAATTAAAAAAATATTGTTGTGGAACACATTTATGGTTTTTGTTTTTCGATCTGTTGGATACTTGTTTTGTCAAATTTTGATGTCGGACATTTGAGAAAAGACATTCTCCTTAGCTGATTGTAGTCAGATTTCGTCGTGAGAGTTCGACAGGTTTCACCGAAGAGTCCGTCGAGCCCCAGATACATCCGAAGAAATAAATGCCAGAGGATTGAGAGAGAATACTGACTTGACATCGGACGGCCTGGCTGCATCGTGGGAAAAGGGGACGGTGGAAGAGGGTTGGAAGATAGAGCAAGTGAAGGACCAGAAGCAGCAGCGGTTGTTGCCGGGAACGAGGGAAACTGTGCCGGGGGAATGGGGATCGATCTATCGGACCGCTCTAAGGGTTGTTCACCCCAAAGCACCGGGCAGTACAGAGCACGAGTTTTATGTCTCCACGAGACGCAGATGTGGTGCCAGTCGAGAGCGTATCTTCGATTCGACATTCACGAATGGAACCGCTGTATAACTGTGCATGTGTGGAATTCGTCTTCATAGTCCCGAATGTAGGTTGGCCGAGTTACCGTCATGGATAATCTGCTACTCATGAAGCAGGTTTGTTTACTTCTGCTTCCGCAGGCATTGAGAAGACGGTGAGGCTTGCTTCGCTCAAACTGATTTCCAGCGGAATCAATCAGGTGCCGGGCTCCAAGCAAGTTTTTCACCGAGTGATAGACAATTCGATTCAAAATTCTGTAAATTCTTATAGAAGGAAGATCAAACCGTACGGAGTTGGTGACGAAACCGTTGGAATATATGAGACTGCGAAGATCAATAGCATTGGTGTAAATAGATGAAAAAAACAACCCCGACCTCATAGAGCATTGGCTTACAAGGGTGACAAACGAGTTACTGTACATCCGTCAGTTGCAGCGACAGAATGTTTGAGTGTGTGTGTATGTGTCTTCAGGGGGGGGGGGGGGGGGGGGGGGGAGGTGCGATGTACAGATATAGGCTTGCGCGGCGTCACGCCGTCTGGTCTCCGGTTAAAGACCCACGCCAAGGACTCTCATCCTGCGAGTTCACGTTCTCCGCTGTTCGCGTTACCACCGGCCATGGACCCGCGCCTCATCCAGTGCGCGGGGATATCGCTGTAGTCTCGCGGCCGTAGCACTCAAGCCATCCCCTTGATGCACGCATGCCCGGGGTTGGTGACCGCAGGTGTTTCGACCCCACAGCGCCAGGGCAACATGCCAAAAGTGAGACATTTAAAACAAAACCATCGAAATAATTTTCTACATTACATGAAAACATTTGTACGTTTCTTTCGTTAGTTGCCGTTCACGAAATCACTTATTTATTCGTCCTGAACTCACGTTTTTTTATTGCGTTACCGGCATAAATACTGTAATTAGATCTTTGAATTCCTTGGTGAACAAATTGTGATTCCGGTTATTGAAACAAATCTATTCTGCTCAAGCTATTTCAGGTTTAATTTACAAAGGGTATTGATTGTTTGTCGAGAAGATACCTACTGTCGGCAAGGTAGTTTCACGTGGATATAGCTGCGAGACGTCAGGTAGGATTCCCCTTTGAACCTTTGAATCAAAGAATATGGATTTCCTATTTTTTGCTTCGAACGATGATCTATTATGACAGGGTGTCCGGTGATCGCAGTGAAATGCCACAAAGCGGAGATCTTCATTACCGATCGGGCTTAGGACCATAAAAATATCTGCATCTGCAAAAATTTATTTTGCCAACGTGTAGCGCCTAAATGATCGTTTTCATGAATTTTAATTTCATGAAAACTAGCCGAAAGACGAGGTGAGGGGAACTTCGTCATTGTACTTTGAACATGAGTGATTCAAACGTCAATGGGTAGAATAAAGAAAGGAAGATACCGGCAATCGGTAAGATAGTTTCACCTGGCTACAGCCGCCAAAGGTGAGGCAGCGTTCTAATACGAACCTTGAATCGATACCCGACTCTCACTAGCTTGTCCAGTGATCTCACTGAATAATTGCCAGGCGGAGATCTTCATCACCAATCGAGCTTGTACGGTCATCTCTGGTGACGATCAAACCAACGCTAGATGGCACGAGAGTCAATAGATCCATATTTCAGAGGTGAAAAATCCTACAGATCGAGCGAGCAGGTGAGGCAAGACAAATTCGTTAAGATCTTAGATCTCGATAGATTTTACGTCGCTTCGTCGTTCTTTTACCGGTAATTGCCGCAAATTAAAGGCATCACGGGATATATCGACGCTTGCGAGAGGAAAAGCTGTGAAGCTAACCACCCTTATTATCCGATATAATCCTCAGGAATCCCTGATCAAGGGCATTAAGACTCTCCACCCAGGACGGTAAGATCTTTATCGCATTTCGTTCGGCTCACAGTCCAGATCGGTACAGGACTACGGCGACGCGATCGAAGATCTTCGTAAATCCAGAGAATTACGAAGAGGCTACGCAGGACTCATCGTCTTACTCCGTTAACGAGATCTTAAGAAAACATTCGTGCATTCTTCTTGGCAGTTTTTGAGGTAAAACCAAAAGAAAAACACTGCGATCGATCTTGAGAGCATTGCGAATTATGAAATGGACGGAGGACTCGGATAGGTCGAAAAGCCAGTCAGGCGATAAGCCGAACTCGTACTCGAAGTTCAGGTTTGAGTGAAATTTTAATTTTCCATTTGGCGTAAACCACGGTCCTAATTGGAGCTCGACTTTGGAACGAAACTTTGATAATCAATGTTCACAAACCGTGTCAAAATTTGCTTCTGGCCTAAAAACATTTTTTACAAACCGTGAATTCAACAAGTCCCGGACGTGAAGATCGCTAATGATCGATAGTTGAATGGTGAGAGAAGTGATCGGACTGCGGGTAAAAAAACTGAGTTACGTGTTCGATGCGAAGATAAACTCTCGTCTCGCGTACTTCAACACGGTTTTACTTACACTTACAGCTGAGCTATAAGTACATCGTCTTCGATGATACATGCCAGGTATATTTGAGTACGTCGCAAAGCGCAGGAACAAACTGACGCGCCTCGTGGCGTACCGCTTTGCCTCGTTAAACATCACCGCAGTTAAATTTCTGTACGAGGACGCTGTCGCCTTACTCGAACGGTGGGAAAAGTACGAGCGGTATTTTAGCCATTCGATGCGTCTTTTCACCACGAATTCCACGAGAATGAAAAAAAAAAAACAAAAAAAAACCGTAATTTTCATATCTATGAAATAAAAAAAATATTCTAATTTTCATAAAAATTAAGACATCAACTACAAGGGAAATCCAAAATAAGACCTGGGTTTTACCATCCAATTGATTACTTTATTATCAATAATATCTTTCGATGAATGAACAAAATATACGTAAATTTATTTGTTCGTTGGATAATTGGTATGTCACGGAACAGAATGATTCTAAAGTTGCCGATTGGTTCTTGCGAATTGTTGAGTCTGTTCTGCTTCCGCGAGTGAGGGTCGTGAAAACCGCTCACTCACTTGGTTCATCCAGTCGCGCCCACTGATCGTCGTCGGGGCGCGCAGGGATGCTGTTTAACTGATGCTGACAACAATGAAGCACTTACGAGAGGAAAGGCATAAGTCATCGTGTAACGGGCAATCGGAGTGAGCTTCTCCTCCCTGCGATCTCCTCGAATGGACTGGACTCACCAATTATCTCGAGGCAAAACAATTAAACGGTGCTCTCCCCGGCGATACCTCTTTCACTCGTGAGAGTCACCCTAATGCGCAACGAAGGAATCTCCGACTCCGAGCACTGCTCCGGACAATATATCGCGTCAATAAAAATCGAAAGGGCGTTTCTTTTTATTGCTGCAGATGAAAAAGTTGATCCTCACGATTTTACTCGGTATAGATATAACGGTTATTGTACACTGAGAGAACAATGTAGTAGATAGTCTATATCGCTTAAGAAATATTAACATAGAACCTTGCACTAGGGAAACAGAGTGCCACTGATGACATCGAGTAACGAATTCATAAGAACTTTTGGTATATTTTATTGTAAACATTGTACGTTAATACAATAATAGGATAAAACAATGAAAATACAATGCAAACTTTCATTCGGACGGTACATGAAGGCACTTCGTCAATCTTCATTTTTCGCGTACGTTTAGAATTTTAATCTCTAGCAAAGTTCATAATTTTGTTTTGTCGGTGAGAAATAATTTTCTGTTGAATGAGAAGCGTCTGGGAACGCGTACGGGTCGGACGAAAAATGGCTCCCAGTGCCGGAACGCGCCGGTAAGGAGAACGAAAAGACGAGAATTTCCTCGAGGACGGTAAGGAGCACAGGATCGCGACAGTCCTGATCTGTTTGCTCGTGTGCCGGAGCGTCCGAGCGCGTTACAACTCAAACCTTTTAGCCTCTGTTTGAACGCCGCTTTGTATTTTATTTGTACAAGCGCTTAAACACTCTTCACCGAGGTATGAGAGAAACCGGTGCGTACGGTGGGTTCCGGTGCACGGCTGCTGCATCGGGGATCCTCACGACGAGGACCGCAAAACGGGCTGAGAAACGCAGCGAGGTGGAAGAGGAAGAATAAGAAAAATAAAAATAAGCGGGGATGAGAAACATAAACTGTCGTCGCTTCTTCGTCGATCCGACCAATATGTTTTGAGTGCAAACCCGCGCTCCTTCAAAAATTCTTGGCAATTTTCCCCGTCTTGTTACCGTCTTGTGAGTTAATTCTCACGGCCTCGGATACAAATTCTCGAACACACGAACGCCGTCGAAATGCGCATGGTAAAGCTTTGATATACCTTATCTTATTTTCGACGATGTCCTGTGCCACTTTTTCAAGAATTTTCCGACTCTTGTTGCCAAGCAATGTCGCCCGGAGACATTTTACAGCATCCACCAAAAATCGTAATCCTGACTGAACCAAACATCTTTGAAGTCCCGTCGGTTCAAATTTAAAGGAATTCAAGGGTCGCTGAAAAATCAAAGGCGATAACTCCATTAATAATCTCACGTTTTTTTTATCTGTGAAGAATTTGTGAAAAATATCAAACGTAAGCTAAAACGTTACGCGTATTTCACCAGCTATCTTAACTGTCGAATCTCGACCGGGATTTTGGCTCCAGCTCGAAGAAACTGAAACTATGTATACGCAAAAGGGCACGGACCTGGGTCCGCGAAGACCATGGTAAGGATCGAATCGAAGAGCAAGTATGTTACAAAGCTCGACCCCTCGGCCGGCATACTCGAGGTCCGATCACTAAATTAAGTCCGAATTAGCCTAATCGGCCCGAAGGATCGTTAATTAATGAGGCTGTTAGTCAGGAAAACGGTGAGCATTAACTCGTACCCACGGTGGACCTGGCAACGGCTATACGTTATGGCAATATCGTGTATTTCTCACTATAGCCTCCCAAGATCACACAAATTGCTTACAGCGCATCCGGAATGTCGTGTCCGATCGCTTAGCGCTTCGCTCGAGAGCAACCATTCTAGGGATCGTTCGATCTCGCGTGCACGAATTACGATCTCAATACGTGTATGTGTGCGAAAGTAGTTAGTATGACTACTCGCTCTCAAAGAGAGGTAAATTTACGGTGGTCGGAACCGATGCGAAAGTCACCTGCTCATCTTATTTTTGTTGCTTATTTTTCTTTTACCAATCGTGGTCTAAAACGTTCGAAGTTTCGTCATCGATTCTCAATTTCTCATCACGACAGCGAAGAAATTTGTTCCAGCGGATGTTCCGACGGTATTGTTTTTTGAAACGTGTCGTCGAAATGCATTGCTGTCAGTAAAATTATTTTCGAATGTTTACTCCGAAATAAAAAAATGTATCTATGAAAAATTTCTCGATCATTGCAGGACCAAGTACGAGGGATTGCTAAGGTAATAACGCCTGAAATTTTTGATTCTTCAAGATCTTGACGGGCCTGAGGACCTCCGGAAAAAATGTATTGATCTCGCCCACCGCAGCCTTCCGGAAGATTCACTTCGGTTTCTATTTCCGTGAATGAAAAACCGCGCCCGCTCGAGAATTCTTCGAGCGTTTGTGTGTCGAGCTGGCGAACAGAATGACAACTTCATTCATCGATTCACCGACCGGCATTCGTGGGAGGACGTGTAAGAGGGATGTCGTGCCCCGTGGGGGGTGCGGCACATTCCTGCGCATGGATACCCCGGCTAGGGGCGAAGGATGCATCGCTTCCCGCTTGAAACGTCTCCGAGCACTCTCGGGGATTCCCCTTTGACCGGTGGCTAACTAGCGTGCATCCGGGACGTTCTCGTCCTCGTCGCGCATCGTCACAGGGCTAAATAGTTTTGTAGTGAAACGTGTATTGGTCGCTTAGCTAGACACGCGGTAAGTATGCTGCCACTCTGGATCCGAAGACTGTCACCTGTCTGTGACAAATTTATCCGCGCTCCGTAGTCGAGCGTTACCGGGGCGCAAAGGCGAGTGGTCGAATTTTGGCTCACAGAATGGAATTTATTCCTCTTCCATCGGGCCAAATATTGTAATACTTAAATTTTAAGTCATGCAACGGAAGTTGCTTCATTTTATAGCTTATATTTTGCGAACGGTTGAATTTTGTAGCTTGGGAAATAAAAATGATTCCCTTCCGTGAGCTAAATTTCGTAATCGTGTCATTTCAACTCAGGAACACAAATTTTTTGGTATTTATTCTGTTTGAAGAGCGAAAGACTGAAATTTTCGACTCAAGGAATAAAAATCTGTCACAGGCACCGACAGAGAATGTCGACATTGAGAGAAAACCTGAGGACCAAAAAAATCGCTTTCTAAGGATTCCTTAAGGACGCCGGTTCGTTCTACTTAAAATTTTTCTGCATTTTATTTTTGTTTTTCTTGCAACCTTTTATTTTTATTTTTCTGGCAACCCTTTTACCGTTGGAATCTTTGACCATTCCGTTGCGCCGTCTCATCGCAAGCAATTATTAAATAAAAGGAAAGTTGAGAAGGCGAAAAAAAATTAGTATGGACGTAAAGAGCGGTCGAGAGTGAGGTATTAAGGGAGATAGGATGGGCAAGAGGAGACGTGCGATGAATCGCACGCCTGAAATTTTCTTGAATTATCGGCGATTAATTTATTTTACGAAATTTTCGGCTCTTGTAATACACACGATTACTGGTTGGACGACCCGTGGAATACGTGACCACCTGACGCGAGCTCTGCACATCTCGTATACTTTTCTCTCTCCATCTTCCTCTCTTAGGTTCGTGAAAAATATTTTTTTATTTTCAGTTTTTTTTTTTTCAGTTTTTTTTTCTTATTCGGCGCTCGGGCGTGTGTCGACGAGTCACGACGCGAACCGCAGAGGAAATAAAAATAAGAAGAGGAGGAACACAAGACGAAAGTCTTCCAGCAGAGTTCAGGACCTCTCGGGCCACGGGGGACGGCTTAATTATTAGCGATTTCTCACGCTCCTTCGGGAACTAGAAAACCGCCCGTGGCGACCGGTTTCGCACGCCCCGGCTGTATTGTGCGCCCGAAACCTGACGATAATTAGTGGCGCGCGAAGAAATTTTTTTTTTCTTAAATCTTTTTTTTTTACAGTCGAAAAGTAAGATTATCGAAGAGTCGACGGCCCGAGTACGAGTGAGATGAAGAATAATTAAGAAATCGGGGATACCGTGACAAGTTCCGAGAGACCTCCGGCTCGAAATAAAATACCTACAGCGACGACAACCTCTCGCACTCTATGCCAATTTGTAGAATCGATACCTGTTATACTCTACGACTAAAAATTGAATAAAATGTAAGAAATTATAAATAAATAACAGAGTAGTTGAATTTTTCTTTGTGTCGACCATCGTCGATCTTACAGAGAGATCGTCGATTTAATAATCGGTACGGTGACCTTAAAAAATCTTGGAGAGGATCGTTGTGAAAAATGTGAAATAATTATCAAACATATTCGTCAACCCACTGAACTTGTTACAATCATTCTGAAACAATTCGTCAAGTCTCGAATAGTTTGAATAGCAGTCTTCGAATAGTCTTGAATAGTAGTCTTCGAATTTTTTTTTCGGATTTGGTCGTACGAAGCTATTAATCGGAGAAGATCGTGAAGCACGAGGTCGTTGGCAGGGATGTTGAAGAAACAGGACGATGGATCGAGTACCTCGGTGTATCTAATGATAATTGCACCGAGTGAACTCGCGTGATTTACGTTTGTCCGTTCGGTCTCTCTCCTCCGCAAACATTTTTTTCCCCTCCGGGAAGATCCTGAAGGGCCGCCTGGAACCTGCAGCCGTCTCCGTCGGAGTCCGCTCGCCAGCCACGGTACACGTACTATTTGTTCTCCGGATTCTCTCTCCTCGGTCCGCGTAGGTATACACGGAGGGAAGCTGCATTTGCGATTTTCCACGCGTTTCAGAGATCACCCCGGTCTTTGCTACGTGCCGTCTTCTCTTATTCTTTTTCCTCCTTCGGTTTCGCGGGTGGGCCACGCCGCCAGATGTTCCTTTCTAAGGTAAAACTACAATTTCCGTGTAGCAATGTCCTGTCGGAGAACTCTTCATCGGTGTCGCACTCTTTATTAAGTAATAAATGTAGTTGACAATACACTTTTTAGTGATATTTTTAGTCGACCGTCACTTTAATTACTAACGAAATTTTTATTAACAACGATTTCAATTAGTAAAGATTTTAATAAAAAATATGATTACTCGGTTGAAGAATAATATATTCGTCATACTTAGGCATCCTCTTTGGTCTACAACGCCAAACTGACGGGACAGAAGAAATTACGAACCGAATCGAACTTGGGTTCCAATCGAAGTCCGATATTCTGTACCGAGATGGCTTTATCGAATACTTGGGGTATAAAAATACAAATAAATAAATAGATAAATAAAATTTCGGGCCTCGGTGATTTTACCTCTTATCTGGTGATATCGTACGATCCATCCGGTCGGTATCGTGGTAGATCGAAGCCACCCACGATCGATCCATTAGCGCTCGACGGGGCGCGCGCGTATGCCACCATCAATATGGGCAATGCCCGCAGCCTCTTCCCTCCTCCTCCTCTTCTTCTTCTTCTTCTTCCTTACTCGAGTGCCCATCGGTACCGGAACCGGAGCCTCGCTTCTTTCCTTCACTCCCATTTCTTTATATCGTTCTTTCTTTCTCCAGATTTTTTTTTAATCCTTACCGGGTATTTTATTCTTACTCTCGATTCTCCCTCCGTTCCCGTGGATGAAGCCCAGGCTGCTCGCAGTCGGCGCTCGTCGCGATGCACCACGCAGTGCTCTTCGGGTGACCAAACGAGCCGGACGGAGATGAAAATACACGTGGCTCCGTGTGTTTTATACAACGGTGCAATGGTATTAGTCGTCGTGAGACTGATTCATCGTTCGGATATCGGAGATACTAATTAACCGAGCTATCCGGTTCCTCTCAGCTGGCAGCTACTCTCATGTCCCCCAATGTATTCAAGCATTCCACGAGTCATCGTTAAAAAAAAATTACATTTTTTTTTACACGTGGTGGCTGCGATCACGAAATGGGAAGATAAAATTTATTACATCTTTATTTTGTAACTGCGTTTTACTTTTGTTCCTCGTTGGTAAAAATTTTGCTCGAGAGTCGTTTTGTCAATTATCTTTGATAATTCGTCATCGGCAAAATATTATTAAATTGTGTCGAATTATTTGCGAGAAAAGAGAAGATCTCGTTTTCTTTACAGAACGATCGTTTGACATAGCGTATGGGCCAACCCACTGAGTTTGAGGTCGCCGCTGCCCAGAAGACGTTTCCGCGTCCGCCACATTGCCTCTTCGCATATCTTCTCGGAATAAGTTCACGTAGCGTATGCTCTCCTCTTCGGAATTCGCCGCGGTCGTGAATCATCGGCGACGGAAATTTTGCAGCGGGATTTTAGCCCGGCGAAACATAGTTGCGTCGGCGACAGCCGTGGGAATTCCATAGCCGGAAATAGTCGCAAACAGTCATACGAGCATCCCGACCATCTTGACGATTTATCTATTTTAAGCTCTCGCCGACAAACACGCCTCCTCGATCGTTCATTAAAAAATAATAATCGAATAGGTTTTTCTTTTTAATTTTTCAATCTTCCGCACGATCAATTACAATCGACATCAATCTCTCCAACTTTTACCAGCGACAGTCGGTCCAATAATTTAAACAGCCAAGATGACCATCGCATATGAAAAATGATTCACTGAATGTCTCCATTTTAATAATTTTTCATTTCAATAAAATTCATCTTTAAATAATCGGGTGGATTCAAAACGGGCACAGATTTTTTTGATCATCCCCCGACTTCATTGACGTGCCGCGCGGCCGGAAATAAATATTTTTGGGTGTGTATTTTTCTACAAATCGACCCACCGATCCATCGATTCGTGTTTAATATATATAATTACAGTCTTCGGAAGCTAAGACGGCACGGAATTTTGAATAAATCAATTGAAGCAGAAAATCATTGAAGCTCGAACTTCCACTCACTTCGCTTTCCTCGCTCGGTAAAAAATGACTTCCGCAGCAAAAAGAAGCATCAACTCGATGGAGTCAATTCATCGTTAATCCGCATCCGCGTCGAAGCGAAAGGTCGCGAATACGACTAAAACGAATGTATGCGATCGCGCGGACACGCACGGTTACGACACCGACACGAATCACCGAGGGAGAAACGTACGATGGCCATTAGGCTCCTAGCGAAACCGTGCCGGCTAATTGATCGGAGCAATTAACTCGACGATCCTCCGATACACTACTATGTAGCACGAAGATAACCGTTGCTGGCCGATTGAGACGGTACGTATCAGACAGAACGAGTTTCGATCCCGGTCCGGAATCTCTCAGAGTTATCTTCGCGGAATCGCGAAGATAATAGCCGAGACGCGAAATCGCGACACGATGATATACGCGTCGTGCGAGGAGCGATATCTTAAAATACGTCCAGAGCCCAAATCCGCAAATTATTATATTTTTCATTATTTAATATTTTTTGTAAACAAAATAGGAATTCACTTTTTTCAAGCTCGGACATTTTTTCAAAAGGTTCAAACTCCTTTCTCATAGTATTTATTTTTCACGAATGGTGCTTTGAAAAATTCGGTTATTAATTTTTTTCTCTCGAATGAATATCGAGCGAAAACAAAGACTCGAGAGTGTTTGAGGTATTTTGAGACAAATTGTACGTATATAGGTAGTCGGCGTATGTGTGTAAATACGGTACCAAGGTAGGAGTCCTCGCGTGTGCACCTCAACGACACCGGGTGGTCCCGAAACGCTCCGCAAGTCTCAAAGTGAGTTACGGCGTTTCGAATTAATTTAATATACCGTATAGGCTACCTCTGTTTAATCTCTTTTCAACTCGCGTGCTTCGCGAGTTGGGACACATTTATTACAGGCTCGGAGGGGGGAAGCCGAAATATAGCGTCGGTCGATTGAACGTACTGCGATACGTGACGTGGGAAAAATCTTTGTTGCTGGACTTTACAGAGTGCTGTAACTCATTTCATAAAAATTTGAAGGAAAATAAAAAACGATTTTTAACCCGGCGAGACAAGGTTCTTTTCCATTCCGACTTTTATCTTTTAATTTTCTTCGAGCAGATTTAAATTAAAAAAAGATGTTACAATGTCGTCGGTCATGATTTTTAAATAAAAAATGTATTGGATCAATCCGCCATTTTGGACTTTCGAAATTATCTCTTTAAATTTTTCATCGACGGTTCGATACGGATAAAAAATTTCATCGAAACGTACGAGTTTAACACTTCTTTTTTATAGCATCTGTTGCATTTTTTGAATTCCTGGAAACGTGAGAAAAAACCGAGGAAAAGTTTGTTTTTTCCAATTCGGTCATCGAGATCACTTTCAATAGCTCGATCATAAAATCCCCTTGATAGTTTGCCTCGGACCCTCGTGCCTTATATTAAACGCCAAACACGTATCGTCGATTCGATCGGGAGTTACATAGGAAGTAGAAAAAAATAGAGTTGAGACTCTGAGCAAGATCGGCGATTGACACGTCACCATTGGGACACCCTCGATCGTCGGTGAGATTCCGGCTTGCGTGGACGGTAAGCGTGCGCCTCCTCGGTTCGACTCGGGAGATCGGTAAGAAGTATCGGATCTTAAGCGATGTGAGTGATTTTTGCGATGCCCCGCTGGACGGCACGATCGTAAATTATATTTCGAGCTGGAAGGACGCCCTGCCAACCGGCTCGATCGGAAGGCTCGACGCGTTCCATCTCGGCAGCAGCAGCGAAGTGGCAGGAGATCCAAGATCCAAGACCAGCATCGATAAGTCATTTCTGGAGCACCGATCGATCGCCGGATCGCGTATTAACGCGTCTGCCGAGACGTGAAGAACTCCACTCAGTTCCACCGTCATTTAATTTCATTGTCGTTTAAGTTTTTTTATCAATATAATTTTTTTTAAATCACATTGATGACCATTGATGCGTCAACCGATACTGCCCCTTATATAAACTCGTCGTCTCCATCTCCGCGTATTTATTTTGCATTCCTCGTGCCCGCACAGCCGGCTCGCGAAGATTCATCGATCTCCAACCCGGACGACCCGATCTCGTTGATTTATGTGGATGATTTTTAATCGAAGAACTATCGATCGTGCAAAAAAAAAAACGAATAGCCAGTATGAGGGCGTGTACTGACTAAATTCGTATGTTAAGTTATCTCCAGCGGGGAATCTCTTCTCACATCCGCTTGCCATCCCGATCCTAATAAGCCCTTCCAATAATGTATAATTGGAAAAAATTTATTTTTAATCTATTATAATTTCAATGGATTATAATATAGTAATTTAACCCATTTGATTTTAATTGTAATTTTTCATTCAAGCCAAATACTTCGTGCTCTCATTCTCACTACTTGTAAGTGGGACTTGCCTATTTAATATGAAATAAATATAAATCATTTTAATTGGAATCATTATGACATTACATTTAAATGAAATATATATCTTATATATTATTGGCCCATATATGTTTCCATGTAGCTATAACCCAAGTCCCCCCGATACGATGCCTCGTGCTCGGACCGGATTAATTAATATTAGTAACACACTTTGTGAGCAAGATTCGTAATTAATTATCGCCACGGCGCTGGTCATCCGTCTTAATGTACCAGCAGGCTTTCACTCCCTCTTTCGCTCTCATCTCTTTGTCTCTTTTGCGTTTTATTGTTTTTTAATTTTTTATATATATATTTTTTTCATTCTCTGGATGTCTGCAGCGGTGCGCTATGAGTTAGCCCGGAGCATCCGCGCTCGTTTGTTCAGTTGGCCAGATAATGATCGCGACCTAATGAAAACATTATGCTCTCCTCGGTCCTCCCTCGCGGTTCGCTCTCCCTCTCATTCTGCCCTTCGTCGACTCGTTACGATACCTCTTTAAATCTCTTTCCCTCTCCCCTCCCTAACCACCCCTCCCTTGCCCTCTCCGTCACGGAGAACATAACGAAGATCATTTGCCTCGTAGCGTATATCGTTAAAATTGCCTCGATCTCTCGGCCCTCGGAACTTCGACCGTGCAAAAGACGGAGAGACACGAAGGGCCGAACGCAGCCCGGAGCGGCGAACGCTATCGCATTATTTTCAACAGCTCTTTATCATCACTCATTACCGGGACGCAGGACTAAAATATCAATTAAGAAGCTTATCGATCGAAAACTTTCGCGGCGAGAACTCCCAGTGATCCAACGAAAATATTCTTCGCAAAACGAATGAATTGCACGACTTCATTTTTATTGCAGTGTAAAAAAATGGTGAGGAATTTAATGAATAGTTTGCAAGATTTTATTTTTTTTAAATAGTATATTTTACTTCACTTATCGTATAATTTACAACAGTTTATTACAAATGAAATTGTTTCGCGTTGTGCGATTGATTGACAAAAAACATAAAAATTCGTGTCATTTTGTGTCTTATTTTCTATAATAATTGCTAGCTATTTTAAATATTAATGTCATATTGATGAGGGAAATAAGTATTTTTTGCTTAATCTGTCATCGTTTCTTCGTGTTGGATTTTTCTTGAATTTCAAAAATAGTGGAATTTGGTTGGCGAGGAAAAACGTATTTCGTGTCTCAATTTGAAAAGCCTCGCGGCGGCCGTTCGAGTTGAGAAAGGGACGAATGAAGCATAAAGCGAGAAGCACAGAGATGGACATGACAGTGGAAGCTCGTCTGAAAGGTACGTTGCTTGTAACACTAGGCAAGCCGGGAAGCCGAAAGGACCGTGTCGAAGCGGCTTATTTCAATCTCTCTCTTCCCTCGTCGCGTCTGCGTCCACTTCTCGGTCCGTTAATGCGTATTGATCACGTCCGTCCGTCATTGTTTCCAAGCAGTTTGTACGGCAATAAATATATAAATGTTTAGCCATAACAGTGGGGATAATTTGGCGTGGAGAGCTGGATGCTCCCCGTGGGTGGTTTCTTCCGAGAGCCGCTCGCACCGCTGCGTGTCGTCGATGCGGTACTGAGGCCAGACTTGTACTACCCCTGAGCAAATTAGCCGCAAGGAGCAGCAGGTACATGAGACGGTACACACAAAAAATCATTACCAGAACTCAGAAGAAAAAGAATTCCCACGAAAAGCAGAGAAAATTACAACCCCGGAATGCACATGTATTTTCACATTTCTGTCGTCATCGGAGGGACAACTTTGGCTGATTTAATTTTTTCAGAGGCTTCTTTGCTATGAAATCGATACTCCAGTGTCTGAGCCACAAGTTTAGCACGTTCAATAATTGGAGTCTGCAGAAGCTGAACGATCCACAGATCTGTGTGTGTTTTCATGAATTTAAAATTCATGAAAACCAGCCTGAACAAATTAAATATTATTATGGCTAGTTTTCATGAATTTAAAATTCATGAAAACTCGCCCAAAAATTAAACATTATTTGGGCGAGTTTTCATGAATTTAAAATTCATGAAAACTCGCCCAAAAATTAGACACTATTTGGGCGAGTTTTCGTGAATTTTAAATTCATGAAAACTCGCCCAAAAAAAAATTTGAAAAATTTTTTTCGGGCTAGTTTTCATGAATTTAAAATTCATGAAAACGAGCCCTTATATTAAACATTATTTGGGCGAGTTTTCATGAATTTAAAATTCATGAAAACGAGCCCTTATATTAAACATTATTTGGGCGAGTTTTCATGAATTTTAAATTCATGAAAACTAGCCCTTATATTAAACACTATTTGGGCGAATTTTCATGAATTTTAAATTCATGAAAACTCGCCCTAAAATTAAGCATCATTTGGGCGAGTTTTCATGAATTTTAAATTCATGAAAACTCGCCCTTATATTAAACACTATTTGGGCGAATTTTCATGAATTTTAAATTCATGAAAACTCGCCCTAAAATTAAGCATCATTTGGGCGAGTTTTCATGAATTTCAAATTCATGAAAACTCGCCCAAAAAAAAATTTGAAAAATTTTTTTCGGGCTAGTTTTCATGAATTTAAAATTCATGAAAACTAGCCCTTATATTAAACATTATTTGGGCGAGTTTTCATGAATTTTAAATTCATGAAAACTAGCCCTTATATTAAACACTATTTGGGCGAATTTTCATGAATTTTAAATTCATGAAAACTCGCCCAAAAATTAAACACTATTTGGGCGAGTTTTCATGAATTTTAGATTCATGAAAACTAGCCCTAATATTAACCATTATTTGGGCGAGTTTTCATGAATTTCAAATTCATGTAAACTCGCCCAAAAAAAAATTTGAAAATTTTTTTTCGGGCTAGTTTTCATGAATTTTAAATTCATGAAAACTAGCCCTAATATTAACCATTATTTGGGCGAGTTTTCATGAATTTTAAATTCATGAAAACTAGCCCTTATATTAAACACTATTTGGGCGAATTTTCATGAATTTTAAATTCATGAAAACTCGCCCTAAAATTAAACATCATTTGGGCGAGTTTTCATGAATTTCAAATTCAATTTAAAATTCATGAATGATGTTTAATTTTAGGGCGAGTTTTCATGAATTTAAAATTCATGAAAATTCGCCCAAATAGTGTTTAATATAAGGGCTAGTTTTCATGAATTTAAAATTCATGAAAACTCGCCCAAATAATGGTTAATATTAGGGCTAGTTTTCATGAATTTAAAATTCATGAAAACTAGCCCGAAAAAAAATTTTCAAATTTTTTTTTTGGCGAGTTTACATGAATTTAAAATTCATGAAAACTCGCCCAAATAATGGTTAATATTAGGGCTAGTTTTCATGAATCTAAAATTCATGAAAACTCGCCCAAATAGTGTTTAATTTTTGGGCGAGTTTTCATGAATTTTAAATTCATGAAAACTCGCCCAAATGATGTTTAATTTTAGGGCGAGTTTTCATGAATTTAAAATTCATGAAAACTCGCCCAAATAATGTTTAATATAAGGGCTAGTTTTCATGAATTTTAAATTCATGAAAACTAGCCCGAAAAAAAATTTTCAAATTTTTTTTTGGGCGAGTTTTCATGAATTTAAAATTCATGAAAACTCGCCCAAATAATGGTTAATATTAGGGCTAGTTTTCATGAATTTAAAATTCATGAAAACTAGCCCTTATATTAAACACTATTTGGGCGAATTTTCATGAATTTTAAATTCATGAAAACTCGCCCAAATGATGCTTAATTTTAGGGCGAGTTTTCATGAATTTAAAATTCATGAAAATTCGCCCAAATAGTGTTTAATATAAGGGCGAGTTTTCATGAATTTTAAATTCATGAAAACTCGCCCAAATGATGCTTAATTTTAGGGCGAGTTTTCATGAATTTAAAATTCATGAAAATTCGCCCAAATAGTGTTTAATATAAGGGCTAGTTTTCATGAATTTAAAATTCATGAAAACTCGCCCAAATAATGGTTAATATTAGGGCTAGTTTTCATGAATTTAAAATTCATGAAAACTAGCCCGAAAAAAAATTTTCAAATTTTTTTTTGGGCGAGTTTACATGAATTTAAAATTCATGAAAACTCGCCCAAATAATGGTTAATATTAGGGCTAGTTTTCATGAATTTAAAATTCATGAAAACTCGCCCAAATAATGTTTAATATAAGGGCTAGTTTTCATGAATTTTAAATTCATGAAAACTAGCCCGAAAAAAATTTTTCAAATTTTTTTTTGGGCGAGTTTTCATGAATTTAAAATTGATGAAAACAAGTCCAAATAATGTTTAATTTTTGGTCGAGTTATCATGAGCCCAAAAAATTAAACATTATTTGGGCTGCTTTTCATGAATTTTAAATTCATGAAAACTTCATGAATTTTAAATTCATGAAAACTAGCCCAAAAAGTGTTTCAACATTTTTTTTGGGCTGGTTTTCATTAATTTTGGCATCCGTAAAAACTAGTCCAAAAATATTCAAAACACTTTTGATGATATGAGTTGGTGTAGAATTGAAAGTACAAAATAAAAATTCTGAAGATTTTTTCTCTTCGTTTTTTATTTAACCAATGACAGCGTGCCAAAATATTAACTTCGTGAAAACTCGCTCAAGAAATGAAAAATAAGAAATCCGAAAAAATGCGTTGGTAAAGAACCAACATATTAAACAAAAGGTCCTTTTTTTTTGTCTTTTACCGATAATTTAGGCGCTATACGTTGCCGAGGTGAATTTTTACAGATGCAGATATTTTCATGGTCATAGATTCTCGTCGGTCCGTCCGAGGCCGAGAGGGTCGCGAGCGCTCCGCCGGCGATTGCATTTCGCAGAGTCTACCTAGAGTTGTTTGTTACCAGCGCGAAAGCCGGTCCCGTGGCGAATCACTTCATCCGCGAAGTGCTCGGGCGCACGTAGAGACTTCGCGCAGGGAAGTGGCAAGGTGAGAAACGAGATGAAAAGAATAGAGAGGGGAAAGAAATAAATAGACAAAATCCGTCTACGGTCCAGGAAGACCTGCAGCGGATTCGAAATTTTCCTTAATGTCGGGTCATTCGTACCAGGGTGGCGATTTTCGGGGGATTCGACGTCCACCCGACGAATTGACGGTCTCCTTTCAGAGTCACCGTGTCCAGTCTCAACGTACTTTGTTAACATTAGGATCTGTTCTGAATTCACGTTCCACGACGAACACAGATACAGCCGGCAAAAACACATTTTTTCGGAAAATTTAGTGACTTTCTACTTTATTTATTAGTAATCGATATATTGTATAACCTTTCATAACATTATTCAAAATAAATCTTATCCAAAAAATGTAGTCACTTCTTATTTATTTACCTCCCAAGTGATACACGTTATGAAAATGTATAGTATTTTATAAAAATATCAAAGAACTGCATGAAACGTCATAAAATGGATTCCAAAACTCTGATCGATTGTCCATTGGCAACGACTATACAAACATCGAAATTCCTACGCAGAGAAACAGCAAATAGATTGTATAAACTACACAATATTGACGGCAAATTGCATTTTCACTACTCGTACTTAAACAAAAATTGACGAAATGTCATGGAATTTCACGAAATGTCTTCGTATTAGTCACAAAAACGGTCTTAGCCGAGACCTTAGTTGGTTGATTATTCAGAAAACCGACATCGATGATGTCTCGAAGAATTACTGATACGGGCGACCGGGTTTCACGTGACCGAGTCCCATGGAATGCGGTGAAAAGAGTGAAAATAGTAAAGAAACCGTGGAGAATCAGCGGCGCGATCGTGCGTGGAGTTCTCTTAATTAAGGGTGAAGCGGCCCGTGGCGTCCCGACGCCTCGGCCGAGGCAGAGCGACGAGGTATAGAAAGAGCGGGGAAAAGGGAGAGAGCAAAGACTCGGAACGTTGCGACTTGGAGGAAAGTGAGGGAAGAAGAAAAAGCAGCGACGAGGGTGAGAACGGCAGCGAGTAAATCTCGCGCGCGCTGAGAGGCGCCACCGCCTTACCTCGGAGACCTACCACGGGCATCGAGAAACAATAATTACCTCTCACGGAGGCCTTTGATGTAGACCCGACGTGTTCGCACCCCGCCCAAAAAATCCTCGTAGGTGTCCCGGTGGCAACTGAACCATCTAATACTCCGAGTCCGTAAAATATAGGTTTTTCGGGACAATCCGGCCAGCCAGACCTTCAGGGACAATGATCCATAAGTTCCGATATAACATCGGGCGGACAGGTGTGTGCGTGTGATGAAAATAAAAAATATGAAAAATTACGCACACCTCGCTTCATCGGAAGAATTTCCAAGTAAGATCAACCAGAAGAGAAACGAGAAAAAAGGAGCCGAAGAAAGGTTTTGAAGTATTATCGACCCTACAGGTCGACGGCGTTTTTTTTTCCTTCTGGGAGTATAAATTTAGCCGGAAAACTCCACATACTCGATCGCTGTTTATTTTTGGACAATGTCGATGATTTACCGAGTGGGTTGCTTCCTGTGATTCGTGTCCACAATGCGGGGGCTTGGAATCTTGAATGTGATAAGCCCGAAAAGACCTCATCAAGGCCTCAGCAAAATGGTCCAAAATTTCTGGTAGTGATACGGTTTTTATTTGTTTAGCGTGGTGTGGAATGTGGCATAAAATTAGCTGTGGATGTCAGCGCTCGTGAGTAGCCCGAAAAGTAATTCTTTGGGAACCATCGCTTATTTGCCAAAAGACGACCATCAGGAACCACCTGCTGCGGAGTCCGCGATCTCTATCGTCTCGTGCAGTTGCCAAAAGATAATCCGAAGCGACGGTGCACCGAACGTTAGCCGTTCCAACGGCAAAAATTTACCAGCGGAACAAAAGCCAGCTTCACGAGGATTCCAGTGAAAGGAAGAGCCAGGATAGTGAAGGATTACGCGCGAGAGACGCGTGCCGCGAAGAGGAACCTTCAAGAAAGCCCCTAATCGTTCAACAATTTTCCCTGCCACTTGTCTTTCCTCTTTTCTGACGCTACTCCGTAAAAACCCTGTGCGTAGTAAATCTGCGCACAGCGATCGATCTTCGTACAACACACTCGCATGACTAAGTTGCGCGTGATAATCGAATTATCATCGCTACTTGGAATTCCGCCGCACGAGCCTTCTCGGTACGTGGGACGCGTGTTTATACACCGATGGATCGATCATCGATCTTCCGATCGATGACAAATTCGTCGATCCGACAACCCGACTACACGGAACCCGCTAATCCTCTCGCGGTTCCACACCGAGAACCTTTCACCTTCTGAATAATTTTCTACCATTTGTGTTCTTTTTTTTTTTATTATTCCTCTTCATCTCTTTGGTCCACGAGGACCACCTCGGAGATGTCGGTCGCAGCATCACCGCGGCCAACGGCGTTCCCAGCGTAGGCCGTAGACGAGCCTATTTAGGCGAGTCCAAGATGGGCGTGGTGGTTCCTTTCGCTCCAGCGAGAAAGATGTGTGCAGGGAGGAAAAAAAAAGGAACGAAGAAACGTCGATGAAGAAACCAAGCCAATCCTGCGGAGGCCCGGGATGAGAAGCGAGAAAAGTTGGGGCCGGAGTGTGGCGAGCATTGTCGCAATGGCGGTCGCCACGAGGGCGCAAAGGAAGAGGACGAAGAGCCGGGAAGACCGCCATCCCGTCACCTTTCGCATCAGCCGGCGTTCGTTTTCCGGTTTAGTACATAACTATTTTATTTCGTCGGTTGCCGCGCCCGTGCGCCTCACGATGAATGCCGGGGTGGTCCGTGAGAGGATCGGCAACGGATGCTGCGGCGGCCGATGCTGATGCTGATGCCTGCTACTCTCCTCCTCGGCGGTGATGGTTGGCCCACAAGCCGCAACTTCATTTACACCTATTCAACGTCTCCGGACTCGAGCTGGCGGCCTTCTAGATTTACGAGCTACCTCATCTCGCCTTCCACAGGCTCCTTTCTCTCTCTATCTTTCTCTCTGTATCCCTCGTACATCTCCCGGTCCCCGTACCTCATGCCGATCTCCTCCTTTACTTCTCACTCTCGATGTTGCCTCGTCCACGCGTCGGGTCAACTTGAGCAGCAGAAGCGGAAGCCTCGAACGGGCGTTAGGTAACGCCACTGACCGTATTACCGATTAACTGGCCGGGATGAACAGGAATTGATAATGAGGACGGCGAGGATGGAGCGAAGGGGAATCTCGCTTCTGATGGCTCTTGGACGCTGATCGTTTAGCCATCAGACTCTGCTCCAAAGACGTTGCTATCCGGATGGTCTTTTGATGTGATTGGCCATTCACGAAGAGCTGCGGGTTTATATAGAAACGGCAGTATTACGCGGATTGTTCGGGGGAATGAGCTTGTGCCACTGTGCTGGGGCTTTTTTGTCGTAATGATCCGTGGATCATCCTTCATTTCGGACTGTTCTTTAGTAGTAGATGACGCTCTAAAAAATGATCTTCTTTTCGCGATTATTGTCTCTGAAATCGTTTTGAATGCTGCGAGTTGTGGCGAAAAAATTGACCCGATCCTATTCCACATTTTTACAGAAGGTCTCCCAAATTTACGGATCGATGGAGTGATAAATTTCCCGATTTGACGAATCGGTCATTTCATTTCCGGATGATCCAAGGGTTCACAGGAATGGCAGTATTGTGCGTATTACTCGAGGGAACGAGCCTGGGCCACTGTGTAGATTCTTTTTGTCCTAATGATCCGTGGATCATTCTTTATTTCGGCCAGTTCTTTGGTAGTCCATGACAGTACAAAATGATGATCATTCTTCCGCAATTATAGTCCTCGAAACCGCCTTGGATGGTGCTGGTTGGGTCGAAAAGTTTGATCCAGTCGTATTCCAAATTTGAACGGACGGTCTTCAATATTTACAGATCAATCAATTATCAAATGTTCTATCTCAATTCCCATTTATCCGTTAGTTTCCGACGCTCTCTCTGTCGTCCTCAAAAAACAACGACTTTAGAACTTTTTTAACTACTTACAACTACGAAGTCCTATCGGTACAATCGGGCGATTTTTCTCTCAAAACCTACGACGGAAGCGCCGACCAACTGAGAATCTCACTCGGCTTTCCTCATCTCCTTGCCGAGAATAGATAAGAATTAATGAATTTCCGTAATCACCTACCTTCCCCTTCACCCACGTCGTTGCCCCGTTCGACTTCTTCCCGAAGCCCCACCGAATGAATGGAACGATCGGAATGTTTCACGGTGTCTCTCCTACCTCCGCGTTTTACTGGAACTTCCACGGTGGCTTCTGCGCCTTAACTTCTGGGCGGTAGACCGCGAGAATGAGAAAGATTATATAGAAAAGGAGGAGGGGAGCCTTCCGTAGGGTATAACGGGTCGCTTATAAAATTCGTTCCGGTTTTCCGCTCACCGGTCGCCACGCAGGCAGCTTCTATGGGATCGACCGGTGACTCCGGTATTTATCTGTCACCGATCGACGACTTTGCCGCCGCTGGATTTTCGGTTTTCTCTAAAAAAAAAAAAAAAAAAAAAAAAACGGCGCACAGAATCGGCAACAACGAGACTGAAGATGAAAGAAGTGGAAGTGACGGAAAAATAATAACAATAAGCGTGCTTCACAAGCGTTGCAAAACTTCACAAAGAGCTCGCGGAATTACACGGATAAGAACGTATCGAAGCGTTGAAGATCAAACCGTTATATACGCAGCCACACACTAAACACAATAAATAGATTCAAAACCTCATCAAAAACTCACCAGCAACGGAAAAAATGAGCAATTAATACATTAAGTGACTTTTTTATTTATTTAAAAAAAAGATGGTGAATCATTGGTAAAGGAGTTCCGTCGATGGGCAATTGTTGAGTTCCGTCCGATGGGCAATTGTTGACCGACATCCAACATTATTTAATTATCATTCGAATCTCTTATGCATCATAGACTGTGCAATGTTCCGCGCTCTCAATAAATTCATTACGAATAATTGGGCACGAAACGTGGGCGGCAGTGGGAGTGGAGAAAGGAAAGTGACGAAACCGAGGACCCTAAAGTCGTTCTTTCTCAACGACCTTACGGGATTCTCCCATCGACTCCAATCGTGGAAGATGCTGTATGAAGACATTGCGTTACGATTGCGGAGTCAGAAGCGGGCGGCGTCACAGCAGCTGTATCGCCCACCGGGATCTCGATCTTTATTGCTCCGTTAATTTATCCGTGAGCTTCTTGTCCGGTCCCGGCGGCTAGTCGAACTCGTTGGGACGGCTGAGGCCCGGGGCTCGGTATCTTCCGCGTCGAGACCGTGTCACGGGTAAATCCGTACCTTTTTTCTTCCACCGGGAAGCTGGGACCGACCACGCAGAACCGGCAGCGAAACGGCTGTCGGGCGCGCGCGCACGCACACATCTTTTCTCGCTGAAACCGGGAGAAACCTGCAAGACCTGGCCGAGGAAAATTCCTTTGTGCAGGCCGGAGGCCATTTTGCGAACGCGCGTGTGGTCCATGCGCGCCTCTTCGCCCTCGCTCGCCCTCAGCGGCGTTATTATATCGCCTCTCGGATGGACCGCTCGGGAGTTCTCACGTCGTTGAGTTATGCGGCTTCATCCATCTTTGCGGATTATTAGCGATCTTTGGAAAAATCGGTGATCGAATCGCCATTCGAGATCGTCGCTTTTATCGAGAAGTCGGAGTCCTTCCGGTTTCGCGCCCTGATTCTGCTCGGAGCGAAGCTCGCTTGTGCTTATCGTCGTTTTCTTCTTGTACGAGGAGTGCAGCTTTTTATCTTAACAGCCGTTGAAATATGTCTTCGGGTTCATCGTGGTCACGGTATCGACTCGCGCTCCTAGCCACGTGCGTTGCGAGCTGCCTGGCACAGCTTCCGATACCATCCAGTATTTCTATAAATTACTACTCACTAAAAACATTGTTTAAACTGCACTCACAGCAGAGTTTATAAATTCTTGTACATTTACAATCACATTGTGTTGTTCACAAAAATCATATTGTTATATTATATTGGCTTCGAAGCCTCAATTTTTTATACATATTTAAGATGGGATTCGAAAAAATAGTGTTTAAAAATGTACCAAATAAAATAAATATCAGCTCCCTGAATATTACAATAGCCACAATCTTATTAATTTTCCGTAATTTATTACTGTTACTTAACGGAAAATAAAATATTAAAATAACCGCCCAAAATATTAGAATAGACATCGAAATATAGCTACGAGGACATCGATAAAAAAATTAAAAAAAAAAAAAACAAGTATGAATCATTCGTCGGGAATCAACGAAGCGCACCGAGGAATTTTATAATGAAACGTTGCCCGCGACCGCACTCAGTGCACCTATGCGGGGTATCCGCGATTCCGCTGGAACGCAAAAATGCAACGCAGTACTTTCTAGGTCGCGGGGCATACTCGGCTGCATTTACGTGGAGTCCCCCGGGCGATACCTCGAGAGACTCGAGCAATCAGTCTGCGGTTTCATCCGGCAGACTCGGAAAAGTCTACCCTAGCGCCGATATTGTTGGCCGTGTGCTTGCGTGTTGATCTCTCCGGAGTGCGTGCGATCCTGCATGAAATCGTCGCGAAAAGTGCCGCGAGAAGATTCGAATCTGGCTCGGTCAGTTCGTCGGTCGGTTTGATGCGTAGCAGCAGAAGAAGCGAGGCTTTTCAAGCTCACTTGAGAATTGGCTTTGGCGAGTTTGCGATTTCAGCGCGAGCCGGCTGGAAGCGCAGGAGCGACGCATTCCCCGTGTAATTGGCTCGGATTTTGTTTGCCGACGATAAACCGCTCTCAACGCGGTAAATACTACTCCGGCGGACGCCATCTTTGCTTCATTTATTTTTTGCTTTTTTGATTTTTTTTTTTATCTTTCGTCCTCTCCGGACAGAAAGTTCTCCGGCGTTCGCCGATGCTGTTCCCTCCCCGGATCGGAGGATCCATGACGGCGCGCGGTCTTTCTCGCGTCTGCAGACCCGAGAGAGTTGCCCGCTCAAATAAACGGATCCGACCCAGGGTAAAAAGGTAATTGGCGTCATTGCGCGAAATTAGTTGCTCGCACCGTCGCGAGTGACTTCTATGCAACACGCCGCACAGAGAGATCTTCTCTCCTCCGTTGGACCATCGTACCTACCCTCTCGCAGCATTCTGTCTGTGGGTTGCTCGATTCCGTTTGTAGACGAGCAGCGGTTTAAAGATCGGTCGTTCGGTAGAGATCAAAGCGATTTTGGAGTTCAGCGATTGCGGGAAACGATGGAAATTTCAAACCCAGGTCAATACGGAGCTCGTCTTTGATTTCGGAGGAAATTTTTATTCGCGTCTTACGAAAAATGAATAAAAATGGTCGGGCTTGTCGCGAGTCGGACTGAAAAGACAGAAAGCACGGCAATTATCCGTTTTTTTTTATTCGTGTCCCGTGAAAAATTGGTAAAAATAGTCGTACGAAACTCGGGTACGTTGTTTCGCTTCCCGCGCTCAGTGATCCACAGATCATTTGTACATTCAATATTGAAATAAAGAAGCACGATAACAATCGCAAAAAATTCGTAACCACGTCCCGTTTAACTTCTACCGATCTGTAAATCATTAATCGTGCAGTAAAAGTTCAACGAAACAAATTTTTTTACATATTACGGACACTCGACTTTCGAAATGATTGATCCACGAGATGTCACAGTAACCACGTTTCTTTTTACCTAACGAACAAAAAAAAAAAAAAAAGAAAATCCATGGATGGCCATTCTAGAGGAATTCGCCATTCCGATGCTTTTTATTTCGTCGACTGGCAAGGTGAGCCTTCGTCCTTCTGCTCAACCTCCGCCTCGACTAAGAGGGTAAAAAACCTTCGTGGTGCTTTCAACCATGTTCTCCGTATGCTCTATATATATATATATATATATATATATATATATATGTGTGTGTGTAAGAATTTATATATATATACACACTCGAGGGCGATCGCATTCCGTCGTGTGGTTCCCACACGTACGTGTGCACCTTACATCCCATCTCCTCTTCGCTCTCCCCAAAGTCCTCTCTCGCCTCTCACTTCGACATCTTTCTTCTCTTCTTATTTCGTCCTCCTCAGCATCGTCGATATATATCCGCGATCGGAGTCGCGAGTGCACCGCATCTGCGGTACACTCCAGTGGGAGAGGATATGCACCGTGTGCAGTTCGACGATCCTCCGGCCCAGCGAACTGCAGACATAACAAGGATTGAAAAAAAAAAAAAAAAAAAAAAACAACAACAAGGAACTGTTCGGGGATGCTGCGCGCTGGACCGAGAGCTCACGAGATAAAAAAAATTATAATAATGATAATAAAAAATTGAAAAGGGACAAAGATGCTGCCCGCGAAAGCGAACGGAAGTTCCGTTCTTTCGGAGCGAGATCACAAATTGAACGAGGGTGGGAGCCGCGAGAGGTGTGTCCAAGGAAAGTTACGCCCACGAATTCCCCTCAAGAACCACGTGCTTTGGTTGCCAGCACGGAATCTCCGGAGAACGATCCGACCGAGCCTAGTGCCGATGTCGAAAAAAAATTACATTTTTTTTTTTTTTTTATATGCATACATATATTTTTCATTATTTTATTGACTACTTATCACTGCGAGAAAGGTGCTGAAAGATTTTTGGAGCAGATGCTGATTTTTTGTTTTATTTATTTAGTTATTTTTTTTTTTTTTTTTTTTTTTTAAGAGGTTGAACGTTTCTTGATCGTTCCGAGAAATGTACCTTCCGTTGGCCGTTAAAGTTCGGTCCGGTTCAGCCAAGGATACGGATGATTCAATTTCGAAGTGTCTTAATCATTGGTTTTTGGAGTCGTGTTCCTGGAATTCTTTTGGAGCGAGACACGTACTACAATATCGGACTCATATCCGGTGTGTGTCATCTCTCTGACGAACGATTTAGTCGAATGACGTCGATCTCGCGGGGAATTGGATTGAAAAAAAAAAAAATTAAATAAATGATTAATGGCTTTACGACGAGAAAGATTCCGCGATTTCCGAGAGTAAGAAATTCGCTCCGGGGGTTCGATCGAGAGCCAATAGCGAGTGCGTGATTTACTCATGGAAGTGAAAGTGAAGAGACGATGAAAACCGATCTGTCGTTGAGATTCCCTGAATTGACAAATTAATAATAAGAGTCGCCAATTATATTATTAAGATGAACCGTGGAAATTATTAAATCCAAAAAGTTACGTTAATCAAGTTTTGAATGGCTGATAATAAATTTCATTCGCAAAGTGAAATATGCGAAAACGATTGTGACTACAAAGAAAGACATTAAAAATCAACATATAAAGAATGCAACGAAAATATGGTATTCATAAAGTGGAGAGTACAAAAACCATCACGACTGTAAAAAAATATAAAGAATGAAATGAGAACGACAGAAAATCATAAATGTCATTACTATCGACAGTAAAAAATGTAATAACAAAAATTGAAAATAAAAATTGAAAAAAAAAAATCTTGCTTCGTGGATCCCCGAGGGAACCGTGAGAGAAATGGTAACAAATGAGGGAGGCAGGAGCTGGTTCGATGCGTGTATCCGTGTGGATTACTCGAGGAGCCCGCGATCACCGTAGGAACTGGAACAAGAATAAAAGAGAGTCGATCTCCTCGCGAGAGAAGAAGAGGAAGAGTGTCAAGAATAAGAAAAGAGATGAGTTTTAAAAGTAGAGGGAGGAAGGGGGCAGTCCGAGGGGGCGGGGCGAGATTTAATCGGTCTGGGGGGAGGGGGAGTCCGTGGTTAGAGTTGCCAGTGGGGGGATGGGGCTTTCTCTCTCGCGGGCCGTCGTGGCTCCCGCGAGAGATCCGCTCTTCCGCGGAGGTACGCGTGCGTGCAGTCGCTAGCCGAGGCCTATACTTGTCCGTCGAAGGGTCCTCGATTTCTCTATACCCGATAAACTCGACGAATCGCGGCGATCACAAAATCACCCCAAATATCGATAAACTCTTCATTTCGTCCAAAGAAAATAAATCCGATTTTCATCGACGAGTCGGCTTCGAGACAGCCGACGATCCAGCAAAAAAGAAAAAAAAAAAAAATCAAAACAATTTTTTGCTCGAATCGCTCTGAGAAACGAAAATGCCGAAATGAATTCTTAAAAAAAATCTTGAGTAAAAACATCGCAAAATGAATTTTTAAAAGTAAGGAAAAATAAATTAAAAAAAAAAGTGACGAACTATTTCATTGATTCGGTGATCGATTCGAGAAACACCTGCCGGGTAGCGGGCGCCGTGTGGCCGGCGTTTCCGAGAGGGTTGGCGCACAGGTAAAACAGGACCCCTTTGCGCGGGGGTCGTTCTCGGATATTCTCCCACCACGGTGCGTCACCAACCATCATCGTCCATCGGGGTTCTCTTTCTCCACCACCACCGTCGCCGCTAGGCCACCTCGTAACGAACTACCACCACCATCCATCGGCCATCGTGTTGGTTCCGTCGTTTCCCATCGGTCTCTCCTCGACGAGGACCGTCACACCGTTCCGTCCCTCGTCGTCGCTCTCACTCCTCTCCTCTCCTCTATTGTGCCCCGAAAAACGCCGGTCGGCAAATAGCCGCGAGCCCCCGAAAGCGTGCGACACCCTCGGCCCGGAGCCTCGACTGCACAGCGAGCCAGAGCTGGCCCGGACGTGGGCACCGTAACAGAGGGAGAAAAACAAAAAAGAAAAAGGAGGGAGAGGACCAAATCCTCGGCTACCTTCCGGGGGGTGAGTTTACGCGCGCCACCGTGATCTCCAGAAAGAGAGCCGAAGAAAGAGCGAGACGGCAGGAAAAAAGAAAAAGGAAAAGGAAAAGGAGAGAAAAAAAAAAGAAAAAAAAGAAAGTGAGATAGAAGAGTCAGGCCAGCACCGAGAGGCCAAGGCGAGCCGGCGACCGACGTCAGTCTCACCGACGTATCGGAAGCCCGAGGGTAGTCCCGCAAGGAATCCGAAACTGCATTACGAAAGTACGCCCGTAAACTGTCAGTGAAAAATACTAAAGTCGAGCGAAAATCGCGTAGAGACTCCCGAACTTTGTCACTGATTTGATAATTTTTTTTCTTTTTTTTTCCGTACCGCAGAGAAAGCTCGGTGAACTTTTTTTGTTTGGACTGGTCGATGAGTTATCGTTTTTATTATTTTTATTTATTTTTCTCTGGACTTTGAAAACTTTTTGTTATTTATGAACATTTTGCGAGTGTTGTTCGACGGGAGGTGGGAAGGAGGGAAAATGGTGATTTGACGTTTCGTTTATGTACTCGTACGTAGTATAGTGACGGAGAAACGTGCAGAGTGTTTATCAAGTGTGTTCAAAAAAGGTGCGAGGTTCTCGGGGGTTTTTTTTTTCAAACTCTTTTGTATATTTTATTCTTCGAGGACGCTTTGTCGAGGAACTCTTCGAGTATCGACGAGATCGTTGTTGTCATTATTCTTGTTTTGTTTTTCGTTTTTTGTAATTATTGTATAATGAGACTGTGGATGATGCTCGGAGCTCTGGCTGTCGCGGTGCCCGCGCTGCCCGCTGACATTAGCCGGAATAAAAATCGGGGGCGAGGATCCATGTGGTGGTGAGTTAAATTTTTATATTTTTTCATTTTTTTTCGATTGTGACTCGATTATAGACATTTGAAATTTTTACGATCCCGTCATCCAGCGACGTGGAACTATAAACTTTTTTACCTCCTGAAAAATTTAATAATTTTGCATAGACAAACAAAATTTTACAATAATTCAATTGTATCAGTAAAATATAAAGTAAATTTGTGCCATAAATAAACCAAAAAATTTTCAATGAAAATGAGAAATTGATTTCCCATCATCGAAATGTAATGATTTTTCCGATCGATCGCCGGAAAAAGAAAAGTTCTCGCGACGACGTTCGTGACTTCCGACGCGCGATCTCGTCGTCGGGTCAATCGAGAATGAGACGTGCGAAGAGGAAACGTGCGTGCGGTGCGTAAAGACAGCATCGAAACTGACAATCTTGAATAAGCTCGCGCGAAAGTCTGCCTGACGCCCGTTAAAGCCCGACATCTTTTTCACTTGCGCATCGAGTAATTATTAAGTCACTAATTCGAAAAAAAAAAAAAAAGCAAAACTGTTTTATAAATGAATAAATAAATGCAATTATTTATAGCATGAACATGTGGATTCGATTGTAATAACTCAATATTGTTAATCAATTATTTAATAACGAGAAAACAAGTATGTCCATTTTGGGAATGAGCAAGCAAAGTTCTGATGGAATTACAAAATCGTTGTCCGGCGATCGAAGTGCGATGATTTTTCCGATCGATCGCCGACATAAGAAAAGTTCTCGCGACTACGTTTGTGATCTCCGACGCGAGATCTCGTCGGGTCAATCGAGGATGAGACGGACGGAGAGAGGAGGCGTGCGTGCGGTGCGTAAAGGCAACATCGGGATCTCGTATCATGAATCAGCTCGCGCGAAAGTCAACCCGACGCCCGATAAAGTCCGACATCTTTTTCACCCGCGCACCGTACTCGCGGTAACCGCGCATGCCGCGGAAACCCTCCGCGCTTTGCACTCACGCACACGCGGCTAAGCACGGCTCTCCGGGTATCGAGAAGACGCAAACCGGCCCCCCTGGCGATGTCTTGCACGCGGCACGAGCTCTTTCCGATCTACCTTACAGAGCCAGTTACCGAACAAACGCAAACCGAACGTCTGGTGACCCCCGAGAGGAATCACGATAAATTAAACTCGTGTCTCGTTATCCGCCACTATGAGCGCCGCTTTCAGCTGCCCCTGGTCTCGGAAAAACATCGACCTCGAGATTAATTTCCCATAAATAACACCGTTGATTTTTGCCGATTTTTCCTTATTTTTACACACATTTTATCTATCGGATTATTATCGTATTAGAAATTATAATTTAATAGCAATCGTCGATTGCCTTGGCGTTACGGAAAATAAAAATTTGATTTATCGAGTCGACGAGCGTCAATTATCGGTCGGGTTTGATTTTTTTTTCAAATATTCAATTTATCAGACTATTAGCCCTATTGCATCAAATAAAATTTTCTGTAAGAAGCAAATACGCCTTTTGTCAAGTTTTTTCAAGATTTTAATGAAAAACGATTGTTCGGCTTTTTAATACGATTTTTAGGGAAACTTTTTCTGCAAATAACGATTAAGTGAAAATTTTATCGGTTTCAGGAATTATATTTGTAAGTTGGAGCAACGACGAGGCAATACGTCATCGTTTCTCCACGTCTGTTCAATTTTTTTTTTTTTTTATCACTCGTCATCGCAGTCGGCACCGAGGCACGTGAGAACGACCGAAAGCGCGCGGACACGCTCGTCACAGCGTGGCCGTCGCGGGCGCGGTTTTAGTTTAAGCTTCCTCGAACGACCATGCCTATGTTTATTGTACCACGATAGACACGACACTTCGGTGCATACACTTTGCTCTAGAAGTCGGAACGACGAGAGATCCGATCTCCTGGCTTTTCTGTTTACGAGACTGCTGCCGCTGCTGCCTGTCTGCAATCGTCGGCTCCCGACAGCACTCTCGTTTTAAATCCACTCGCGTTCGACATTTCGGTAAAAAAAAATGTACTCCCTCGCTCGTTAATTAACACAGACGGAGTGTTGACTCAAAGTTTTATTTTTCCGTCTTTATTTTGAACCAACAGTTTATCAATAAAAAAAGACAAGACAAATTAAATACTTACACCATGGATAATTTTTTTTTTTAGTCTTTTTTAATCCGCTATTTTTAACAGTAAATAATAAATTTAAATGGCGTTAATTTCCCTCGATTATCGTTAGATCGCTAATAATGATATTTCAACGCTTTTCCGTTCTTCAATTCATCTCACCGATGGTCTTTTTTGATTGTGTGATTTTTTTATTAAAAAATAAGCAAATAACGTGGGATGAAAAAAGAATAACAAAAATAATATTTTAATGTTCAACGAATAATTATAGTTTAACACTTCATCGTTCTCCAATCCGACTTGGGATTGGAGAACGAACCGATTAAGGTATCGTACATGGAACCGTTCCATTATCTAATCGTATATCATCCTCTCGACCAGTTATACCTAAAAATATATGTACATTTTTTTCTCACCAACCTCTTCCTCGTCCGGTCCAAGGGGATTCTCGTTCGTGGAGCTCTCCTCTCTCCCATACGATTCGGGAATTCGTCTCCGAAACAAGTATGTACATTACGCCCATTACACGGCAAACTCGCTCCTCGGCTATACCAGTGTAAGACCTGATTTATATCCGCTCATTGTACTCGACCCGATGACGAATAGTATAATAGACCAAACGGTGGTCAGAGTTCTCGCGCCCGCTCTTTATCGCATCGCGCTCACCGCGGGCTTGCCTTAATCCTATGTATATTTATGCGTCTATTATGCGTCCTCGCGGAGACACGCGCATTGTGACGCGCGCAACTTAAATCCATAGTGGCGCAAGCGAGAAAACACAATGCGGAGATTAATACCGTTGGTTCCAAAGCTTCTTCTGAGTTCTCTCGAATAAGACATTGAAATTAAAAAAAAAAAAAAAATGATAGTAATTGGGTTGAAGAACTCAGGTCGATGTCCCTGTGTCAGGGTGTCATTTCGATACTAGTGCGGTAAAGCTAATTTTATGCGCACACTGCGAACTCCGACTCATTTCGGAAGCCGCATGCAGAGGTCAGAAAAAGTAGCACTTTTCGCAACAGCAATTGACTGTATATGTGTGTTCTCACCGCAATCGACGCTATGTCAGGCTATGCAACAAAAGTTGTTTCACTGGCATGTTGTCAATAAATCTGCTATTGTAAAAAAAAAAAACACAATATAAATAGGACACAAGCTCGGGTAACGAACGAAGAACCGTTGAACCAGTTTCGCCTTTCGGGCTAATCCCTTCGGACACGCTCCGGGAGCGCGCATGCGCATGGGGACGCGCGTGCGCTTCGACCGGTGCGCAATGGGACTTCCACGCGGTCCCGAAAAAAATACGATGACCGGGTACTCGGACACACGAACAAGAAGCGGCGAAGGCAGAAGAGAAATTAACTCAGGCGAAATACCTTCTCACGTGCCACAAGGGCTGAGAGAACTCCGGAGGAACGATTTCGAAGTCGTTCGAAAGAAAAGAAGAGACGTTTCGGGCGTTTAACTCGTCATCGCGAATCGTCGGGCATGGCTCGAATAAATAATTAATTAATTATCGGGCGCATCTTTCTCGTGACCGACTTGCCTCCCTCCCCTTCCCTCCGGCCTTCGGGAGCGTCGATGGTTCGACCGTCAACTCGGGAAGAATTTTTACCGTTAAACAAGCGAGGGTAAGAGGAGTACGAAACGGGAAAGCGACCATCCGAGACAGAGACGTACAAGTCAGAGTCGAAGTGAACAGATTCTCAGATCGGTTTTGCCCGCAATTTTCTCGAACGAGTTGGACACACGCGAGAAGATCGGCGATCCGTTGTTTGGGCCTTTTTGTTCCCAGGGTGGGAAGATTCTTTCAGCGGAGATGGATCGTCAAACGCATGTAGAACACGCTCTCGTTGCAGTGACAAATGACAATTACGAGTACCTTACCGATTTAATTCTTCAAGCGTGTGAAATTTCACGATTTTTTTTTAATAACGATTTTGGAGAAATTTTGACGGAGCGTTCAGCGAATTACTTCGGGCTAATGACTGGTTAGATTATGTTTGTTGTTTCGTTTCCTAATGCGATTGATCGTTACGGATCGGTAATTTGTTTTTCTTTGGAGAAAGAAAAATTGAAAAATAAAAGAGTAATTTTCATACGTTGGCGTGGCGATAATTCCTATAATTTGCTTCCGGTCACAGAGAACCTGGGAAAAAATCGTTATCATCACCAAATCTCCCCCATATCGCTTAGACGGGTGTCGCAGTTTACAGTCGCTCAAAAAAAAAAACTCCGGTTTCGGAAACACTTTGAGACTGGCGATCGACTTCCTGGCCACTTTGTCGGCCGGCTGTGTCGATCACCCTCCGATCTTCCATTCGAAAAAAAGAAAATCATCCCCACGAGCATGTGTTTCGATGCCGCAGACTCGGAAGAATTCGACCGACTCAAATTTCGTCGCAGTTGTCGCGATGTCTCAATTTTGACATTTTTACAACCGGACAGTTTGTAAATAAATTTTTTTTCCGGTAATTTTTCAGGGGAATAGCCAAAGCAGGCGAGCCAAACAATCTTCTGCCGATGTCACCGGCGGCGATACCGATGGATCCGACGGTCTACACCACCCTGAGGAGAAAGCAGAGACGCCTGGCACGGGAAAACCCCGGCGTCCTTATGGCCGTTGCGAGGGGCGCTAACCAGGCGATAATGGAGTGTCAGCATCAGTTTCGCAACAGGCGGTGGAACTGCTCGACGAAGAACTTCCTGCGTGGAAAAAATCTATTTGGAAAAATCGTCGATCGAGGTGAGCAATAATTTTTACTGTACTTCACGGAAGAAACAGGGTTTAGGAAAAGGTGACGAACGATCGGGCGAAAGATTCACGAAACATTTACATCAGCTCAAGAATAATCGGCAAAAAAATGCGGAAGACCTAAGCGAAACGAAACACATTTTAAAAAATGATAATAGCCTGCAATATAATGGACCGTCATTTTCACCGAGCTGGAAAAAAAAATGAGTTCAAGTAGACGGAAATTATTTATCCTAAATAGCCGATTCGTCGACGGATCTCGTCCCTCGCCGGCAAACACATCGCTGTCAGCAACGGGTCTGTCTCCTGTCATTCCGGTGTCTTTCGACAGTATAAAAAAGTCCCCTCGCCCTGGAGACGATTAGAGTAAACATCGTAAACTCTCCGTAATTTTAGTAAATATTCTTTACGTCTGAATGTGCGCAAGGAGGGATTGCAGATATAACAGCTCGAATCTTGGTGTCGCGATGTGACACTGGGTTGCAGGAGGCGACCGATTGACAGTTTCTCGCCTCACACTCGTCGATCATTTTTCGACTCGTTCGTCGAGCGTCGCGAGGCGGCAAACTCTGACACCCGGTTCGAATAAACATTCATATGCGTACATAAATATGTGTAAAGATATATATATATATGTATGTATATATGCGTGTGTTGGTAGAGTCGAATTCGTCCTTACACTTTCTCTCGTACAAATATTGACTCCTCGATAGAGTTAGTCGGACGATCGTGAATCGTGATTCTGCTTGGATGACTCTTTCGCCGTTCGATTAACGAGCGGAACCAAATGATGTATATTAAACGACAGGACGGACACTCCCGCTCGAATGCGATAGGTATGAGACGAAGTGAAAAATGATTTAATTTCGACAGGTATTAAATTGGTCCGGAGGACATTTTGTCCCTCCGTATCGGGAATCTCAATTCCTCGGCTCTCTACCTATTGACAAGCGTGCAAATCTTCCTTCATTGCTTTTACATTTTCATCTTTTCTTTTTCACCAATATAGATGAGTCAGAAACGATGGATATTCTGAAACATAAATGAAGTAAAGATAAACTAGATGATGAAAATTGATAATTCGAAGCGTTAAATGACATAGAATAATTTTAACGCGCGGCGAAGAGCTCGACTCTCTTGCGCCTCGTGCGTTAGAGCTCCGAACAAGATTGCGAGGAAGAATGGGAAAAAAAAAAGGAAAAAAAGATCGCGATCGTTCGCCAAAGGGTAATACGAAGAGAAGGGTTTTAGGGATGAAAGGGGCGTGCCCCACCCGTTCGAGTAGTGGTGTTACACAGAGAGAGGAGAGAGAGAGAGAGAGAGAAAGCCCGCGGGCACGTGCCCCGTTCCGGGCTACCGACCAGATGTATGTTTTGCAACCTGATAATGGACCTTCGTCTCGTGTACCGATCGCTGTCCGCTCTCGCTCGCACCCGTCGACGCTCCCCGGACAGATCTCCAGAGAGCTCCCCTGCGGCTCTTTTAGATCTCCTCCGAGCGATTGTAAGCCGAGCTTTTTTTTTTTACTCCCCGAGCCGTTCTCGCGCGCACCTCGCATAACCCTGGCGGCTATGCTCTCGACTATTATGTCGCAATACCCCATATGGCCATTTAGTAAAATGTAAAAAAAAATACAAGAAAAGGCTACACGCTGTCGCGCACCCCGTAATTTTTTTTTTTAGATTTTTTAGGGGGATGGGAAAATGCCGTGTAACGGGAATTCGCTACCAGTTGAAACGGCCGGTGCTCCGATTTGAAGAGTACAAATTTTGTTGCATTATCGGTTTTGAGAGAAAAAATTGAATGAGATGATCCTTTGGCCGTGAATAAGTTTGACGTCGCGCAGAGACGCAACTTATTGAGACCCGAATATTTCGAATTGGTTTTATTTTTTAAATTCATCTAAGCGGAACTGAAATTTTATTTATTCACTAAATTTTTTTTTTTTTTAAATTCAATTCGAGTTTGCATTCACGTTTTTAAGCCGGGATTATTCGCACGAAGTTTACCCGTCCCTGTTCCAAAGAGAAGAGCACAGTCGCACGCTACAGATCCTTCCGAGATTCTAATCTGAATTTTTAATCTGGACCGGCTAGAGCTCTCAGCACGGGAGATCCGTATCGCGGATCTGTAACGCGTATGTAGGTACTCGGCGTATTTCGAGATCGTGGGATATGGTTTCAAGGGAGTTCACCCTACATATATCTATATACGTGTCTTTCTCTCTCTCTGTTTTTTTTTTTCCTCCAACGATCGACAACTTTATACCGGTCTTTGAGTCTCTAAACGGTCGTTTCCGGATTAGACGCAGGTACAAGCTCGATCAAATTTTATCTCTCCCGAAGTTTTCTAAATTAAAATAAAGTTGAAAAAAAAACCATTTATTACATGCTCAGTTAATTATTTAAAAAAAAAGCAATCAACCATTAATGCCGTGAACAGTCAGTTCAATTTCAGTCTAAAATATCTCGCGATGAATTTTAAAAACGACAATGAAATAATTATTATAAAAATACACCGTATTATAGTTTCGGGCTTTCGTAACAAATATTTCGGTAGAGTTAATTTGATAAAAATGATGTTTGAGGATTAAAAGTTTTGCGATAGTTTGTACTCGATATTATTGCTGGTAGTGAGTGCGTTCGCGGCTTGTAATCATTTCGCCGCCGCGAGCCACCTACCGCACTCTCGATGCCCCATTGCCGCCCGTCGGGTTCGCCGTTTCTTGGCTCCTCTCGGCTCCGTTTTGCCCCCTTCATCGTCGTGTCGCCGGTCCACCGAGAGAGACAGAGAGTGGGGCCTTACCCGCGTGCTGCCCAAGATACCTCCTGCGCCACCGGAGGAAGAAAACGACTCTCGCCTGGACCGTCGTCTCTCCTCGTCGTCCTCGCGGCTTCGTGGCTCTCTTACACCTCCGCAAACCATTTGCCCTCGCTGCACACGTCAGCGCGTCCGATTGTCTCGGGTAAACCGGTCGCGAGGTCGAAGGTCGCGCGTGATTTTCGTGCCAAGTAGATATTTTCATTTTATTTTTATACCTTAACTATCGCGCAGCGAAACCAAAATTTCTCGTGTCCGTTCTCACGCGAAACTTCAGTTCGAACCTCAGTCGAACCGACTTTAAGCTGTGACTGCAAGCCATTCATCACCTTTCAGTAATTATAGCAACCCAAATACACCAAAGAAAAAATTGATACTTAAGTCGCGACTTTTTTGTCCGATTTAAAGTCAAACTTGGGTTGTAATTGAAACGAAAAAATTGCTTTCCAATGTGTTGTTTGCGTTCGAATTTATCCGTCAAGTTGCAACCATAACTTTGACGATAAAATCAAATTTCAATTTGAAGTTAATCCCAAAATTAACCTCAAGTTCGACTCCAAAATTGATCTGAAATTTGATGCCAGAGCCGTTCTCAATCTTGATCCCAAAATTGATTTAATCTTTGCTCGCAAAATTGGTCTCCAGTTTGATCCCAAAATTCATGCCAAATGTGATTGCAATTTCGAATCCTCGTCTCAAAGAAACATCGCTCGTCCATGTTTCGCATCTATCCGGGAATCCCTTCGATCTCGTCTCTCCTCGAGATCCCGCGATCGATACGGAAAATAAACTCGTTGCCATTTCTAATCACGTCTTCATCAAAGTGGGCTGCCTTTGGCAACAGATATATAAAGATCGACGGAGAAAGAAGTCAGCGCGATGTCCGCGGGACGAGGACATCGCCGAACATAGACGCACACACGACGATAACCCACGATACACACATAAAAGCCTACCCGGAGAAAAGTATCGTCAGGATAAGCCCAGCCGCGCGCTCCGAATATTTTCGTTCGAGCCTTACCCGACATAATCGTCCATTTATAGGATAAATTCAATCAATACCTGTCCCCGAAGCCGGGCATAACGTCCCCGCTTATATGGTACAAGACGGCTTTTTATCGTGGCGTTACGCCGCCATAAATCGCTGACTATGATGGGCTACATGTGTCGACGGCACGCCACGATTTCTTGCGAAAACGTGACCCGCGAGCCAAGTGGGTTTCCTGTGATTTTTACATCTTGTTTGGTTCCACGGGCCTCGGCAACTCCGAGCCGAGCTCCTCTTATAAACCGTCTTTAAAACCTGGCGCGCGAGAGATCTCTCCGTGCTCTCTTCCACAGCCTCCGCGAGAGATCTCGCGGAGCCCGCTCATGACCGAGAGCTCTCTTCGCTCTTACTCCCGCAACTTTTCCACCGTCTCGACCGTTTCGCGAGCTCTTCGGGGCTCCGTTGCCTCCGTCCGTTCCAACTTCTCGTCTACGCGCCACGCCGAGCTGAGCCACGATGCGTGCCGCATGCCATCGGGCCTATATGGTATGTTTGTTTACCCGAACTGGTACACGCCGATTCGACATATCGAAAGCGATCGGGATCCTGCGACTTAAACTCTCATCTTGCTCAACTTCGATGATCGACGATCCGCAGGAACGCATGCCTGCATAATTCGAACGCAGAGGCTTGTCTCTCTTTTCAAGTCTTCATCGCTCGAACTTCGAGGAGCGGGGCAAATTCGACTATTAATTTCAACGATTCTTCTTACGGATGTCAAGAATAGTTTTCCATTTCGAATGGAAGACTTCGGTTCGTTTTGCCCCATCCTATCCAGAAAAAAATCAGTTTTTTTAATGAAGCTGCTACACGAAGCTCTTATACTATTTTGTTTCTTCGTCGGTTCACCAGCAAAATTCATTTTTTTCCTAGTCAAAAAATATACTCGCACAATTTATTATTATAATTAACAGCTATCTGACAAGATCACTTTTATCGACCATAATTTTTTGTTATTCGTACCAAGCAAAACGAGAGAGGAGAAATTTCGAGTAGTCATAGAGGTCATGTTTGACGATATGACTCGATGACGTCATGAGAACAGTCATCCGGAATCCACGTCCCGCAGGCGCACCTGTTGACCCGACCGAGTCTCGACGGGACAGGTACCGAACCCCGTAGTTACACATCGCTGCTATATGGATTCATTGCTGTGTTTTACATGAGTGTGTGTCCTGCGAGTAAACGGGACGAAGAATTTCTACGTTTAAAATTTTATTTAATTTTTTTTTTTATTTGCTTCGTTCGTACCGCTGCACTTCCTTTCGCGAGGTTGTTTGAACGCGGTCAGATAACAGCGCGAGGAACTCCGAACGATACAAGTGTGTTTATCCGTGTCAAAGAAGGTGAGAAAGAAGGAAAAAAGCGACTGACAGGGTGGGTCGAAAGACAAACAGGTGGGATTATCGAGTGTCGTTCCCAGAGAGAGAGAGAGAGAGAGAGAGCGAGAGAGAGGGGTTTTTCCCATACGTTCACTGAAGGTTTAACGCCCGAGGAGGTTTTAAGGTCGATGCCGATAACGCGATGCGTGATCTCGGTCTCCTTATCTCGGGCTTCCTTCCAACATCGCGCCCCGCGCGCTTTTGCTCGATCGAACGGGAATTCGTTTCTTCGGTGTATCGCGATTGTTCACTCGCTGTTTGATCATCGTAAAAGCGAATGGAATAGAGGTCGACGCGCAGTTCCACGATCGTCAGTCCTTTTTAATATTAACTAAATATTGTTATAGGAATTTTAAAAAATTGAGAAATTTCTTTCGATCTTCGAAGCATTCGAAATCGAATTCTAACCCGTAAGCGCTTTGAAATTAGCTACGACTTTCACGTTCCTTTGGGATTCCCATCGAAAGGATAGAAGAAAATCACTGACAAAACTGAACATTTAAGGTCTGTCAACAAATGTCAATGACGTATGTATGGATCAGGTCTAAGAATCTTTCTTGAAAAAACATCGACTTTCCACCTCCGCCAAACGGACGAGTGTTGACCTTTAGAAAGCGTCGAATTTCCACGTTCCATTATTTTTTTCCAACACGTTTTTGCTCTCGGCGTTAATGACGAGTGAGATATCTCGCGCCACTTTGGGACAGCAAGGCTGTGACTTACGGTCACGGTGCACCGAGATGATGACAAATAATATCTGGAACCAATGAAGTTTAGAGGCCCGGGAAGAGGACGCAGTCTGGAACGTCAAATTCGCTCGGGGGAAGAGTCTTAGGGTGAGAAGAGGATCTCCCAGGCGGGGTTAACAGGCTGGAACGGTGTAAATCTTGCTGGTCCCTCTCACCCTCCTGTCACCGAGTCTACGTTTCCGTTGCGCCACTCTCCAGGGTCCCGTTCGTCCGCCTCGTCTTTGGGGACTTTAAGGAAAAACCTCGCGCGTCCGAGCGAGACGGGGAAAAATCGAGAAATCTTCCCTCCGCACCAAACCTCCGACAGACAAGAACAGATTTTGAAAAAGGCGTCACCTCGACCGCGAGGAAGACTACCGGAGGTCCTCGGAGCGCATCGGGGACCACCTTAGGAAAGATTCGTGACGAATTCGGATCTTCGACTCGGAAATTGGATACGGACGATCATCTCTCGCCGTTCCATCGCTCCTCGTCTTCTTTCACCGATGCTTTCGCTTCTGATCTGGCCTTCCGTGGAAAAAAGAAAAAAAATAAAGGAGCATAGATGAAAACGGCTTTTGACGTCTTATTTCCACCGTTTCACGATTTCTCGAGCGAGGCGCGCACGCTCGTTTCGGTTACTTATGGGACCCGGTGAGACGCGCTATCGCGCTGGGCAGAGCCGGGTCGAGGAATTTCTTCTCGGACGGTGTATGGCTTTATGTATCGTAGACTAGTTTTCAACTGTCCGCGCTATATTCAGGTGTCCGTGTCTGTGTTAGTTTATTTTTTCTTTTTCACAGTCGAACGGACGAGCGTCGTATGAAATTTCTGTCACGTCCCGAAAATGTTTCAATTATACGGGGATAGCCAGTGCTCGAGCGAAGTCTGGGAAGGAAGCAGAACGCTCGTCGTAATGCGGAGAGAGAAAGAGATAAATTGGCTCCGGTATTCGACAATGTTTATCATCACACTGGCAAGCCTTTCGGGGACTAACGTTTCAAAATTTATGCCGCGCAGCGCGCCCGAAAAATTCGGGAGGAAATTAGTCACTTGCTTCACGCAGCGAGGCGAATATAAATTGGTGTCATTTTTTTTTTTTTTTTTGGAAAATACAAATATGACGTTTCTTGAAACGATTGCATGTTGTATTTTTTTGTCGCACAACTTATCTTCAAACTGATATTGTGTTCGATCTAATTTGATAAAGACATTAAAAATGTAGATATAAAATATATATATATATATATGTATAAATATCGCACGTATATCCACGATGTCTTCAATGACGATCGAGGAGTTTGTTTTTTAGATAAAAGTAAGAAATTAGTCACGGCTCTTCTCTCTGTCCGGCTGAATCTCGAAATCTCGAAATCTTAACGACACTATGAATATATATATATATATATATATATATATATATATATATATATATATATATAAATGATTCTGAATAAACCGACACGAGTTTCCGAAGGAATGCCAACTAATAGTTATCCGTTATCAACGATCGGCCGATATAAATCTTTCGTGTCACCCGAATAATCAATTCTCCTTAATTCGACCCTAATTCGCAATTAATCGAGTCGACTCCCAGCTCGCGCTCTCGGAGCTTCGTGAAAAAGTGTGACCCTTGCTCGTGCGGCTAACAGGTACAGAACGAACGGAGGGAGAACAAATGAAAAAAAAAAAAAAAACAATATTAAAAAAGGACCATTCCTGTAGAATCCAATACGCGTTATACACTTTTAGCGGAGCAGGTATGGGAAACAGGTTTTTGAGTCTCAACGAAGGTAGTTTTAAATAATCGCGCGAGGGATAGACCAAGTGCCGAGCTGCGGCTGACGAAAAATTTTAAATGGCTTCCAACTATAGGAAGTGAACTTTTGCTTTCACAAAATGATTTTTAAAGAACTGACGATTTTGGTGAATAATTGTTTGTTACGAGAAATCGAAGCTATTCGATCCCGAAAAAAATCCAATCAAGGCCAGGTGTAGTACTTGAAGTCATTAGCAATATTTCTCAGGCCCGACCTGTACACACACACATATATATATATATATATATATATATATATATATATATAAGTGTATGTAGATAGAGGCGTCAATTCCTCGGGGGTCTCGGGGGTCGTTCTCGCTCCCGCTGATATCTTCACTGGTGCAATGCCGGCGAGAGCCCGCGCGACTGAAACACAAAGGTGCCGTCAGGCACCTGCGCCTTATGCAGATAAGGTCGGGGCCCTCGATCCCCTCCTCTTTTCTCTCTTTTGCCGTACGGTCTCTCGGGCGCACGCCCGTCTCTCCACGGGTCGGTCAGAGGTGCGGGTTAAGGTCAGACTCGGCGTGGCTCACTCCACCTGCGCCAAAGGCCCAGCTCGCCTGCGGACTCAGGTAGTTCTCTCCTACATCCGAGGATTGAGACGTAGTTCCACTGTGCGCTGTAAGGCTTGATTTTACCGCCCACGCCACACTTTAGAGAACAAACTTTGAGCACGCTATTACATCCATGGATCGAAGCTAAGGTCAAACGGAAGTTCGATCCGTGGATCAAGTGAGGCCAACATATGATCCGAATTATAAGACCAATTTAAGGTCAAAGTTGAGTTTGTATTGTAAGTCGAAATTTGGGTCAAAAGTAGATTCTACCTGTCGATTAATATTAAGGTCAAACGTAAATTTGATCGACAAATCAAACTGATGAAACTTGAGGTCAAATTTGAATTCCCACTGGTGACGGATAAAAATGATCAACGAACAAAAACTGCCGATATCATTTTTAGAGGACTTGGAAATTAAAACAAAAACACTATTTTCATTTATCATTCGTATCCCCACTGCGTCCCCTTCTCCGTATGGAATTTAACAAATTTTGGAGCAAAAATGGTAACCCCTGGAGGCGAGAACCGAAAAGATATGACTTTAACTTTCGCAAACTCACCATTGGTTTTTCGTTTGTTTTTGTTGTTCTGGTAACAGGATGTCGCGAGACGGCCTTTATCTACGCGATAACCAGCGCCGCGGTGACCCACAGCATAGCGAGGGCCTGCAGCGAGGGAAGCATACAATCGTGCTCGTGCGACTACACACACCAGTCGAGGGCACCGTCAGCAATACGGGACTGGGAATGGGGCGGGTGCTCCGACAATATCGGCTACGGGTTCAAATTCTCAAGGGAATTCGTCGACACCGGCGAGAGGGGCAGAAACTTGAGGGAGAAAATGAACCTTCACAACAACGAGGCTGGCAGAGCGGTGAGTCTCGAATTCATCGTCCTCATCCTCTAATAAAACAAAAAAAATCCATCCTTTTAACGATACAAAAATTAACTTTGAGTCTTCGATCATTAGTCATTGAAAAATTTATTTATAATAATAATCTTTTTTTTTTCTTGATTGCAGCACGTTTCGTCGGAGATGCGTCAGGAGTGCAAGTGTCACGGTATGTCGGGTTCCTGTACGGTAAAGACGTGCTGGATGAGGCTACCGAACTTCCGGGCCGTCGGTGACAATCTCAAGGATCGCTTCGACGGTGCCTCGAGGGTTATGGTCAGCAATTCCGATCGGGTCCGTACGAGCAGCAACGCGATATCGAGCAATTCGGCGAGCAGCAACTCGGTCCACGGACCTCGTCGCGAGGGTCTGCCGCGACGTCATCGCTACAACTTTCAGCTCAAGCCCTATAATCCCGAGCACAAACCGCCCGGTCTCAAGGACCTCGTTTATCTCGAGCCGTCGCCGCCCTTCTGCGAGAAAAATCCAAAGCTCGGAATACTCGGGACACACGGCAGGCAGTGCAACGACACGAGCATCGGCGTCGATGGATGCGATCTCATGTGCTGCGGAAGAGGTTACAAGACGCAGGAGGTCATCGTCGTCGAGAGGTGCGCTTGCACTTTTCACTGGTGCTGCGAGGTAAAGTGTCAGGTCTGCACGACGAAAAAGACCATTCACACGTGTCTGTGAAGAGTATGATCGATGAAAGTGTTAAAAAAAAAAAAAAAAACATGAAAAAAATCAAGAGCGTCTTCCGGCAATGGTTTCTCAAGGGAAAATTCAACGAACCGGAAGTCTCTCGAGAGGTTCGCGGGAAGAGGAAAGATCGTTCGGACTCCACGCTCTTCCTGGCGAAGACCGTGCGGAGTCCTCGAACGGTTCGGGACGACAGACGTGAGAATTATCGCAGCCCGAAAAAAAAAGGTCGCGAACCGTAGATTGAAAATCATTTTATTTTTTTTTTTGATCCTCGATCGGCAAAATAAATGCTATTCATGACGACCCTTTTTAGTTTATCCCAACTTAATTGATACAAATACGATTTTTGTAAAAATTTCCGGACATCGTTCGGCGAGGTGGGAATTTCAAAAATTAATTATAGCTTCTCGCGCGGTCAGAATTTTTTTTTTTATTTCGGGCGGTTGTGAAAAAAAAAGACTGTCGAACGGAGTGTCCCGATCGGCGCTTCGTATCCCTCGCGGTTTCGTTATTCGCACAGCCACGCCACACACAAGCCACAGTATTAAGCCGAAACGATTATTAATTATATATACCGAGATATATATATATATATATACATATATATATATACACACATATATGTACATATACGTTTCATCTATTTATTACGTCGGGTACGGACGCCTTAATGATTAAAGACTGAAAGAACGTGAGAAAGGGTAGGAAGGCGATAGGCGAAAACGAAGACGGTAAGAATATTATGGTAGCGTGAAGATATATATTTTTTAAGAAAGTAAAAAAACGAGGCGTTTGGGACTAAGACAAAAAACGCTGTGAGAGACTATAATAATAAGGCATCGGCTGTCGCAAGCTTCATTTAGCCACAGAAAATTTTTACTCTTTTTTTTTCCTCATCTTCATCGGCATCATTATCTTCTACCTCCTCGTGGGGTTTTTTTTTGTAAATAGCAGCCTACGGAAGTTATCCCGGTAAATATTATTATTATTATTATTATTATTATTATCGTAATTATTATTATTTTAAAAATAAACAGAGAATGACAAAAGAATGAAAACGGAGCTGAAAAAATAATTAATCTCGAACCCACAACGCTGAGATGTAATATTGCCTTCTCGATTCACTTTTTCTATGCTTCGTACATGATATTTTACAACTCATCATTGTTTCTCTTTTTTTTATTTATTCGAATCTATAGCAGTGCATGTCGCTGCGCGTGTACATAGGCAATCAATTGGCAATTCGAGAAAACGCCAATGCTCGTCATCGGGCGGAGGAGAAAAAATGAATCAGATAAAGAATTTGGTGACGAGTGTCGGCGTTTCCGCGAGGCGTTCGTGTAAATATTATCTGAAATTAAACGATAGATTGCTTCGCGCCATCCTTACGTAAATATAATTAAACAGAAGTGGAGGAATGTGTACAAGGAAGAAGAATGGGTAGGTGTAACCGACAATAATCAAAGGAGAAAGTGAGAGAAAGCGAACACATATAGTCGTTAAAATAAAAAAATTAAATTATTTTCCTATAAACGCACTAAAACTCGTGCATTTTGTACGTTCATTTTCCACTGATTTCTTTCTTTCCTTCTGAGATTATTGACGAACGGATATATATATATATATATAGATATATATATATTCAGGAGAGGAGAACTTTACCAGTGCAGGTACTCGAACCTACTATTTTTTCTAACCGCGATAATGGTGATAAAGGCATAGACGCATACGCTGACACGAATTATAATAATAATTTTCTCATTGTGCATATAGATTTAATTATTGCCGACAATTTATACATAAAATAAATCTATCAAGTATATATTATATATATACGTAAATACGCATACTCATGCGCGCAAATGCGATAAGCGAGACACGAATATACATAATTATGAATATATAAATAAACATAAATGATTTATACTTATGTGACATCGAGAGTTTTTATTTGTATGAATTCCTTTAATCCATTACTCCCATTCTATGATTTCATTATTTTTGGGCATTAGTTCAAAGGTGAAATATCAAAGTCAGAGGCGAAGTTGCAGCGAGTATTTTTAATTTCCCTATGAAATGCATAATGAAATTACAGGTCCGAGTCATCGATCTTTTGGTCCATACGTCAAAGCATCGTCCAGCAAAATTTACGAATCCTAGAACCAAAAGTAACCACCCAAAGTCTTTTCGCATTTGGACAATTTTTCGAGACGAAGATCTCGCGTTCCGCATCCCACAAACATATCCGTTCTCCAGCGACGATCCACGATCGTCGGAGCCGCATCGATTCTCGGTCCTCGATCTCTTTATCTGCCGAGAACGTACACGATGTCGTACTCTCCTCCGATATTTTCCCATTACATCGATTCCCAACCGAGATGGAAAGAAAGGGTTATACGGACCAGGTGCTTCGTGTGCAATTGACGAAATATTGCCCCAACTGGTTCCCTCGAACAACCGGACGACTTCATAACTCGCGCACAGGAGAGCAGAGAGAGAATATCGTGGGAGGGCCATCCTCCGATTCTCTCTCTTAGCGTGCACACATGCACACACATACACACCCACACACACATACACGACCCTTCGGAGTTTTCTTTTCCTGCTCGGATCACCGGCTTACATCGTTCTCGTTGAACGCTGCACGCGATGATAACGCGAGCTCGACCAGGAATCCAGAAGAGGTATCCTTGCTCGCCAAGGATAAAAGGATTCTGACCGCAGGCAACCAGCCAGGGAACCGGCAGCATCTCATCCGCTACTATATCCTACTGCACACCGAGATCTTCTCAGGCATCCGGGCTCGGATCTTCTTTCGCTCTTCGCTAATGGTCCCGACACCCCGGGTTTGCCTTGGAACCTTCCCAACGATCTCGCGACTCCCACAGCAATCCAATGCTCGGCTACTTCTTGGACCACCTACCGATCTCTCGATTTTACCCTTTTCTATCTTATTCGCTTTCCTGGTTTTGTTTTGCTTTTTTTTTTTGGGAGGTTTTTTTTTTCGAATCTTCGATGATCGCTGCCAGATCGGTAAGAATGGCTCGTCGATCTTCTTCCTACGGGATTTATCAACGATCGATGATCCGACCGTTCGAACTACTAGAGACTGGGCTTCCAAGCCTTTCCGTGAGAATGAGCATGTACGCAAACTATTGCCGATGAATTCTTGAACGCTCGATGGCGATCGATAGGCGATTGATTATTTTTGTTTTGCGAAATCGAAACAAGCGATCGAGAACATTTTTTCTAAGTGATACAAGTTTTGAAAAATACTTGAAGCCGACGATCTTTCGTGGTGCCAAACGTCTCGGAGAATGCACTCATGATTTTCCGCTGTAGAGACAAGACTCCGAAAGATCTCATTGATCGATGGTTTTTTGCGGTGCAAAATCGAGACGATTTATTGTGAGGATTTTTTTTCACGTTCAATAGAGATAACAAAAATTTCAAGAAATTCGGTAAACCGTAGATTTTCCGTGATTCAATTAGTCTTAAAAAAAAATGCCCTCATGGTTTTCTACGGCAGCGTTAAGGATCCTGAAAAATTTCGTTGATCCGTTAAAGCATCAAGGATAGTAAAAAAAAAAAGGAAGAGGGAACGGGCGCGCGTGAAGGTATGTGTAATAATAGTAAAACTGAATGAACCTCTAGCTCGGAAGGCGAGGAGTTTGAGAGAAAGAAAAAAACGGGGGAGCCAAAGTAAGAATCTTCATCTTCTTTCTCATCTGGCGTCCCTTTTGGGTATCTCGCCCGGTCCTCTAAGTGAGATAGCGCAAGAAAGAAACAAGTGAAGGTAAAGAGAGTCTCGACCGAGGCGATCGTAGAGTGGTGAGAGAGAGTGGAGTAAGGGATTCGAGGGAAAAAAAATATATTAAAAAAGGTAAAGGGTCGTTTTCGTCGTCGCCGGCGCTGGTGGCGCGCGAGGGTGGGGCGCGATCCTTGTGTGCGCTCCTGATGCCTCCTTCTGGTCCTGCAACCGGTGTGCTCTTCTGCTTCTGGTGTGTGCTCCGTGGCGGAGATGAGTCGGCGAGAGGGGCGGCCACCGCGCGGCGGCCGGGCACCAAGCACGATGAGCGAGAGATCAAAGGTACCGCCGTGAGAAGTGGACGGCTGCCCGAGATTCTTGTCTCGCGCAGGATGCTGGGAGCCTCCCGTAGTCAAGAATTTGTTTTAGTATCGCGCGCGCGCGCGCGCGCGCTCGCTCGCGCGACGGAGCGAAGGAAAAAGGAAAGGGCAACGGAATTCAGAATGATTTTTTTTTTGCAATGGAGCCTTGTGGGTTAAGCTTGAGCCTGGCAGAAAACCACCCTGGTAATTTTGGAAGGTGGGTCTTCCTGTATTCTATTTATTGTTTATCAAAATCGCTGTGCAGGTACGAGGGTATGAAAAATCGCCGTTTGCTTCGTTGGCTAAACGAAGACAAGTTATTAACATTGATTATGAAATAAAATGAAATTCAATCAAATATAAAATGTAAAAGATTGTAACAAAACAAATTGTAAGTAAAAGATACAGCGTTGTGAAATTAAATTCAATCAAATTAAATGTAAGATATAGAGCAAAAAATGTTTGGGCAATGTACGAGGAGCTTTTATTTTTTCTTCAAAAATTCGGCCATCATCCCCGTGCGAGATTGCAAGTTCAGCGAGTGTTTCGCAGGACTATTAGGGATGCGATGCGCGTATGCGATCATCGGTCGCATATGATAGTGCGTGTCGGCGTCCTCGTCCTGGCAGTGACTTTCTGAACTACAATACGCCGCGTCTGTATATTCTCCCGCTGACTGATTACTATCGCTAAAGGAGGCTCGCAACCCCCATAACCCCTCAATGTTTTCGTCGCCTCTATCAGATCCCGCTGGGATGAGAGAAACTCGCGGCTCAACGGTCGGAACACAGCGCACAGGTACGCGGGATCGTTTCTGACGTCGGAAAGAAGCGTGAACGGAGGAAAACAAAAAAAAAAATCCGAAATAATAGGCAATCAAGCGCATAATTTTCCCGCTCAGCTATATTATTTTTAGACTTTTACCCTCGGATACAAACATTTCTGTGACGATATTACGCTGAACGTAACTTTGCACTTCATCGCTCTGCTCAACATTGTTCCAAAATTTGTACAGATCAAGAGAATTAAAAAAAAAATTTGAAACAGCTGCTGCACCGTGAACACTAAAGTGCATCAGGCATTAAAGGAATACCGACGGTAATTAGTGAATCGGGACGCACCGCAGAAAACGTTCGAATGCACTCGATTGCAAGAAGGCGAGAAAGAAGTCAGGAAGCTCTTAAGTCGGCTTCGCGAAAAATGTATCCACGAGTATTTTCTCGTCGCCGGACGAGGCCAGAATCGCTGTCATTCTCAGAGCCGGCAATTCCACCGTAGATTCTCGGCCGCGTCCGCGATTCTCCTCCGGTGAGGGGACATCCGAGACAGGGTTGTCGAGGAGGAACAAAATTTCTCGAACCATCAGCTCAGGAACTCGACCTCGAGCTCGCTCTTCATATCTCGAGCTCATTTCTCCCATTCTTTCCCATCGTCGCGAAAGCTCTCCTTCGTCCTCGTCAACGTCCTCGCCGCCGTTCTCATAGCCCGACGCGCGCGCCGTACCCACGCTCGACTCTTCCTCTCGACGAATAATTTTCAATAAAACAAAAAAATCCACCGCTCTCACCGGCGTAAATCAACTAATTTATCGTTTTTGCGATTGAGGAACTCGGCGAGACCCGCCGATTGCCCCGGCTTTTCTCTCCATAGGGCGAGAGGGAGAAAGATCCTCTTTCGGGCTCGCTTCCTCGCTTCCTCGCCCCCTCGAGCCCTCGGAATGGCAGGAATCCTCCGCCGATCGCCATAGCGAAGAGCAACCTCCTCGTCGTTATCCCCGTCCTCTCCGGCGGGAATCCCCGGGAACACACGAGATGGAGCAGGACGGAGAGTCCTGTGTGCTGCTGGATGAAAACGCGTGGGAACGAGTATCGTCCGACGAGGCCGGACCACACCGTCGAATTATCGGTGTTTTGGCATGTTATAAGATTCTCCACCACGGAATACCCCATTACGATGGCCGTCCTCTCTCTTCGTTCGACAAAATCTTTCCTCTCACCTCGATGGACCACGCCGAGCTTATAACTAATTCCTTCTCGCTCTCTCTCCTCCCCACTCTCACTCGGTGAATCCTCATCGTCGTCGTCGTCGTCGTCGTCGTCGTCGTCGTCGTCGTCGTCGTCGTCTTCGTCGTCGTCGTCTCGGGACTCTGCGGAATCCGCCCTCCGGACTGTGGGAACGCGGGAAGGACTATCCTCTGAACCATGTTCCACCGCGTGTTCCGCACCGACCACGAGTTCTTTCACTTTGGTCAAGTGTGTTCTCTTGTTTTTTTTTTTTATTATTTTTTTTAAATTCTGTTTTGAACTTTTTTTATTTGAGAAGGAGGAGGAAGGAGAGGGTCTGTCGCGACACCCACCCTTGGGAGAAATCTCGTTCGCTATTAGGGGCTTTCTAATTTTTCTTGGGAGTCCGTATAGCAGCTCTCTGGGAAGGCTCGTCGCGACTATCGAAGAATTTGTGTCCAATCGGAGAACGAATTCTTGGGTCCGAAGTCACTCTCGCTGGGCTTATGGGATTATTTTAAAAACTTTTTATTTCCGTTGCTCGCGCAACGTCGTTCGTGGGATCGTCGGATGGCACGGTAGCTCTGATATAATTTATTTTTTCATTTTCATTATTTAATCACCGATCGAAAATTTTTTTCGCAGTGAGTATATTTGAGTAGTATTTTTAAAGGTGTTTTTGTAAAAATATTTATTTTGCAATTTCCTTTTTCATTCACTTTGTGGGGAAAAAAGGAATTGAGACGCATGATAATCGGAACTCGTCGGGAACGTTCAGGGGTTTACCTACCGCGTTCGCCACGGTTATTCGTCCCCTCCCATCAGCGGACCGGGCGAAGCTTCATTACTTTTTTATGATTCACCCCGTCCTTCCGAACGTAGCCAGAAATGACTTTATTTCTCGGTGCAGTGCGAGATAAGAGCGAGGAGTAACAGAGCTCGAATTTCGTTTTTCATTGCCGATCGAGGGACGAGAAGGGTTAATGGAGTCGGGCCGTCATTCCGCGACGCGAAATTCGAACGAGATCTTCGCGGTGGCTTTAGTGAGTGGCGAAACGAATCATCGGCGTATCGTCGGCGCACTGCTGAGGACTCGCTCGCGGCCCTTCTAGAAAACCAACAAACCCTTTAATTCGCAAAACACACAGATCCGATTCTACAGTTGCAAAGATCCAATATCATATCTCACGTATATCTGTTACATTGAAAACATCTCCATATATATTATTAATAGACTATTTTTTTATTATTAATATATTGCTCAAAAAACTGTAGAATCATGATGTTTATCCCAAGGGATATTTAATAATTTTCATCAATTTGCTCATTAATGCCAGCCACCTTTTTTTATGATCTCATCGAAACCTTTTTTTTTTCTTACTCGTTACCAGAGAAAAAAATAATAATAATGTGTAATGTCTCGGCATAACTCGGCAAAAAGTGAGGGATCGTGTGTTCCCTATATAGGAAAGAACTCTGCGTGTCGTCCTCGTTCCCGTCGCAAGGCCCTCTCACCGCGACCGTACGAAAAGTTATTATAAACGAGAGTACAAAAAGCGTGTGACGGTGAGGACAGTGAGGCAGTGGAGGGACGCGGTGTATCCGCGAGGAAGGCCACCTAGGTAGCGACGGAAAGTTTAAAGCAAAGAGAACGAGCAGGAACAGGAGAATGAGCAACGCGAATGGTAAGAATTCAGGGGGTCCGCATCGGCATCGAAGAACCTCGCGGGTTCCTTCCGTCGATCTCTCCTCTCCACCTCTCGCCGCACTCTCGTATCTCGGCGGGTCTCTCGGTCGGACTCACTTCGGTACCTCCCCCATCGGCAACCGCGGCGAGCTCGGGTAATTAACGATTTAGCGTTTTATCGTGTTAAGAGCAAATCGTGCTCGTCCAGCCGGAAAGTCGATCGAGATTGAGAAAGCTGGTAAGTCCCGGGTTACAGCCGACTGCTGTTGCCTGATCCGTTGGTTGCAGTATATCGCGAACGGCCAGTTTCGCCCGAGAGAACCCGTTCAACCGCTGCGTTTGTTGGCCGCTGCTTGTACGCGCACACTCTCTCGGCTCTTTCGACACTGACGCCGAAGACGGTTTCCTTCATTCCACGTTATTCTCGTGGGAAGTCGAATGAAATTGGAGGGAGTGTGAGAAAGCGGAGTTACATCCTTGGGATCGATGGGACTATCGAAAGGGATCCGGATATCTGGGATGAACGTAAGAAAAGAACCCGGATAGGGATCAAGATTTGTAATGTTCGAGATCAATGGAATATGATGGAATGAATTTTGGAACATCAAGCTTTGTGAATCTTATAGTGAGTTCCTAGATCCTTCTCGTGCTTTTGGAAATCAAGAAACCAAAGAATCTACAGAGGTATATGAAAAAGTATTAGACCGATCTGGAGATTTGAAATACGATGAAGGAGCTTCGTAAGCAACCTTATCCAGATTTTACCGTTCATCATCTTGAATCTAATGAATGTAATGAACGAACCGAACTAGATCGAGGAATCAACGCCTGGCTCTTCGGAACTGGATTCACCGACGGAGGATGGAAATCCTCGGCCGAGAAGGAATGAACGAATCACGAACTAGAAACTCTTCACCAGGTGGTTGAGCATCTCGGGAAGAGATTGGACCACCTGGCGAATCGTGGTCCCGGCTCTCATTCTTCTGTCCGTGTATCTTCTCCGCTTCGCGAGCCTTCCTCTTCCTCCTCGACAGCGAGAATTGTCGTCGCGGTGTCACGAATAAGAGTCGGGAGGAAAAAGATGAAGAAGAAGACGAAAAAGAAGGAGAGAAGGAAGAAGCGAAAGGGGAAGAGATTCTAGGTAAAACGACGAGATTCCCCGTGGTTCGAAGTGCCTGCCAGAGTAAATTAGCATACCCGAGCACAACAACCTCTTTTCCTTTCCGTGTCATTCTTCCTGACTCTCGTTCCTGCTTCGCTTCTGTGTACCTGCTCCTCACCCTTTGTTCTCGAGTGTCCGCTAAACCGCTGATGTGTCTCTCAACAAACGGTGATCCACGATACACCGAACATCATTTCTTCGTGAATGCCGAACTGATCAGCCGGAAGCTCAAGATCCGCGATCACGGTCCGATGCGTTGACAACCGAACAAGCCAAATTGATCCAAAATCGACAGCGCACTTTGGATTCGGCATTTTCAGATTCATCGCGCATCCTCGAGTAAGATAATTCCCAGCTGCATTTTAACTTTCGGATACCAGGTAGCTAACGAAAGAAGCGAGAATAATCGCAAATGAGAATTGATAGTTCTCGCCACGCTCGCCTCCCATTCCCGCTGAAAGTTATTCAGTCGCGGAGCTTCTGCAGTTGTGGAAGCTCTCCTGCAGTCGGACTATGCTTTGCCACGGTGCGCGTCATGATTAATGCTAATGAACGACGAAGAACGGCACAGGATACCTTGCGATTATTCCGGCGATCATTCCGTCTACTCTTCAGCCCGAGCATTTATTTCTATCCTTTGCCACCTCTCAATAGAAAAAAGGAGAGGGGGGGGGGGGGGGGGGGGGGGTGAAAGCCGTCCCGCGATACTCTCGCGCGTCGAGGAAGCCCCCGACCGGGATTAATACGAGTCTTTATGTTACGGTACAGCGATAGCTAAACCTTCCTCCGGGCACTGCAGGAGCGTTGTGGCGTTCGACGAGACGAATTTCGCCAGTCATCCACCCGACAGAAGTGAGTCGTTCGCGGTGAATCGGTGATTACCGAATGATTTCCACGGGGACCACCGTGAACGATCGCTCTTCATCGAATCATCGGCTGTATGTATATATAGATATACATTAAAATACATATATATATATGTGTGTGTGTGTGTGTGTGTATATACGCTCCTCTCGCATTACCGTCATCGTACGTACTGCTGAGTGGGCTAATCGGCAAAGTTGTCCGTCACGACACAGCCAATGGCATTCCCTACACGTAATTGGCCTCATCGAGCCAATTCGACGAAGTTTCAGAAATTTTCGGACTAAGTACAACTACAACCTCTGTAGTATTTTCGATGGAAATATCTTTACACGAACATACGTTTCGTCGATAAAATAAAAGTGGAAATGTTTGTTGAGCGTGCAGACGTTCATTCGGCTTGGACGATGTCGCTGGCGGAGAAATAGGAAAAAATAAAAATAAAAATAGTAGCGAGACCGAAGTGAGAGATATTTCGATGAGAGTGTAGAACTAAAAGTGCGCGATGGGTGCGGGGAACGGCGAGCCGATGGGCCCGAGGAACCCTCGAGATCCCAGACCCACCGCCGTGTTCCGCGAGCCACGTAATTACGAGGCGCGCAGGGCAATGGGGCGAGCGGCCGAGCGAGCGAGGCGTCAAAATCGCTCTCATCTACCCCGGGCCCTTGGCCATTATCGAAATTGATATTTTATTGTAGGGCCCCAGCCCCCTCCGGGGCCTCGGCCGTAATCGCGGTGCCGCTGCTTCTGCTTGTCTCCCTTTTGCCACCATTCGTGTTATATCCATTGCCTCTTCTTCTCCGCAGCTTTAAGACAACCGCAAAAAAAAGACTCATTCGTGCGGGGAGAGTTATTGAGTTATTCTCGATAATTATGTATCAATAACGATAATTTGACCGGGCAACGAATATTGCCTCTTCATGCCCTCATTTCTCTCGGTTACCCTTCTCAGGCTCAATCCTTTTTTTTTCACGTAATTGAGAATTTAACTGTCGAGGAATTCAAAACCGTGAAAATGTTCGATTCCGTACCTGACTACCTTGACGTATTAACTATCCGTATGTGCTGTGACTGACGAAGTAACTACGTCTTGTAGGAAAAGTTCTGGTCACTTCTGATCAAGAACCGCAATTTTCCTCTACTGAATATCTCTCTACTGAATATCCCTCTACTGAATCTCTACTGAAAATCGTAATGTGACGGACCGCCAATTTTTTAAAATGTGGACCGAAGAAATTTCATTCGTCGTGCTTTCTCGCGAGCCAGCTCTTTCGCCTCGTTCGTCCTTCATTGAAATGTCTCGTGCCGTCGCCAAACCGTAGTAAATCTCCGCTTTTGTTTTCTTTATCTTCCGAACTGAACGAGCGAGAGTTTACTATTTCTCCTCGTCGTCGTAAGTGGCCCGGAGAAGCCGCGTACAGAGAGAAGTTGCGGATCGTCAGGCGCGTCCGGTCGCGTGGGCAACCACGCCTGATCGGCTATTGACGGATCGTTTAACGGTCCTTAAAGGCATTCTCTCGGAGGACGCGCACGTTCGACGTTCCCTGTTCGACCGATGCCACCCGATCCTCGCGTCTCCTCCTCCATTCGCCATCTCACCGGATATTTTTATCTCGCTCCGTTCCTCGTCTCGGGAACGAGCCGCAATCCGCGAAGACGCTGCGCCCGGCTCTGTGTCACAGAGCAACGACGAACTCGGTGCTAATTGCCGCGGCTAACTAACGGCTCACTTAGCGTCTGGAGGCGGGATACATCGGCGAGATCGGTGAACCCTTACCAGTCGCATAATACAAGAAATATACGCATCCCGACTGCATTATTCCTGCCGGGAGTCACTGCGAACATAAAACAACTCTTTTGTCCCCGAACAACATCGCCAAGGTATTTTCACCTTCTCGTCGCATACGAGGTATGCGAGGAGAAAAGATATTAAAAATAACTTTTTAAAAAATTACGTAAGTTAAATTTTTTTTTTAAATTCCCATTTTCCCCATATTTCAAAACTATTTTTCGTTTCTCGACGCATAGGATGCGTGGGGTAAAGATATAGTAATTACAAAGATATAATTATATCGTGTACATTAACGTAAAAAAAATATCACAATCCCTAAAATAAAAAAAAAAATATTCTGGCCTTTTTTTGTGAATTATGCGTGTCGTTTTTCTTCGATTTGTCATTTTTAAATTTATAATGTTGTACACGAACTGAGTTTTCACTGTACGATTATCTGTAGGTGGATTTACAGCTTGCTCGAGAATCTCAACACGTGTTTGTTTCCTGATGCGCGCATTGTCGTGGTACACAAAGAAAGAGAGAGGAAAAGATGGACATGTGCTGATAACGCTGAGAATTAAAGAAACGCTGAGTAGAGAAGGCAGCTTGAGCGCCGATCGATCGATCGATCGTCGTTGCAGCTCAATGCGATCGAGCATCGACGACGCGAGGACGGACGGACAGACAATGACAAGCATACGGCTTCGTTTCGTCGGGTATTCCAGCGATGCGAGCTCTAATGAAGCTGTTTTTTTCGGACGAGGAGCCACCATTGTTTCGCGGGTGCTGAGCGATAGATCCCTCCCGTGATTCTCTCTTTGTCAAATCTTCTTACTTCTTACTTTAGCTGTAATTTATAGTCACAAGTTCCAACTCAAGTTCAAACTTAAGCCTAAAATTAAGTGCAAAGTCGAATTTGCAGAAAAGTTTGAAAACAAGTTTGCACTTATATTTGACATTAACTTTGAACTTAAGTTCAAGCTTAAATTTCGAGCAAAGTTTCAATTCAAGTTTGAACTGAAATTCGAACTCGAGGTTAAGCTGGAGATTGAATTTTAGGCTTTAAATTGAAGAAGTTTGATTTTCAAATAAAGCCTAACGTCTCTGTTCTGTTTCCCCATTGTCGATTGAGGCCTTGTCGTGTAATTAAGAGAACAAACTCGGCTTGGAGTTGGCGAACAACGAGGTGGGTTCATTGTCGAGCGAGTTTTCTGCACTTGCAGCCCCACGCTCGCTGGCGTTGTTGTTTTCGCTCATGTCGCACGTCCGCCCACTTTAAACCGAATATTAATGCGAGCATTTAGCCAGTGAGACACGCCGCGCTATCCGACTTAACTCGCCGAGAGAAACGGAAAGAGCGAAATTCGTTTTGGAGCTCTCCGCATAACTTCGTACCTCCCACGAGGCCGTGCAAGCCTTCGCGACTCCCTTGCGTTTAATATTGTGAATCAAATGTCCGTGGGTGTTCCCGAAATATCAAACACGAATTTCCGAACTGTTTTTACCTAAAAAGTTACATCGATTTCACTTTGATTATCCGTTTCTCTAATTTTTGGTTTTATTATATATATATATATTTTTTTTTTTGGCGAAATAGAGTCACGTTTTTTTTTCAAGTCGAACGCACGACGGGAGTGAAATCATTATATTGCATTAGGGAAGAATTGGGAATTTTTAAAAAATTCTGCAACTCTTTAGCAACTCTCGGAATAGGTCATAAAAATTCGGAAACCTTCCGTTTAGCATTGCAACAGATAAAACACGTTAATGGAGTAACTGAAATATTCTTCGACGGTTCTTAACGTTAACAAAATGAAAAATAAAAATTATTTGTTAAATTACAGTTTGCCGAAAAATTCGGAAAAATATATTTACGCTAGTTCGAATTCTACTTCTTGCGACCGTGCGGATAAAAATAAATTACAAAAATCCACGTCAGATCCACTTTCCGATTCACCCCAAGATCCATTTCTCTCCCTAGGATTTCGAATATCCTCGCCCAAAAAGAGTCGAGGGAAAAAAATAAAAATTATGCTCGCACGCAAACGATCTTTATTCGCGCGAGCCTCTCGCTTTATTCCCGTCGTCGTCGCCCCTGCTTAATTCACAGCCGTGTCCGGCGCATAACTCGTTTCTCAGAGGCCGCCTCTCTCTCCCTCTCGATTCCTCTCGTCGGACCCCGTTGTGTTTATGTAGTTTTAATAATGCCTGATATCGTTGCCCGTTGCGCTGCCGCTGATGCTGTTATATAGCCGTGTAAGAGATCGAGGAAGGGAGACGGGGAGAACGTACGTGCTGCGTCGCGGTGAAACAGCGTCCGGACGCCCGCGCGTTCCGATCCTCTTCGGACGTCCCGCTGGGCGAGCGGCGTCGATGTGTGGTCGTCGTGCCTGAAGCTCGACCGGGACCGTGTCCATGTGGACCATCTCGCGGCTCGGCGGAGAGGGAGACACGAAGATCGCGCAGCTTTCGGCACCCCATCGGCTGCGCCCCGCACAAGACAGTCGCGCGCAGCGATCCGCCGACGTGGATGTGCTCAGAGACATCGCGATACCGGTGAAGGAAAAAAAAAAAATTCCATCATTTTTTAATACGAAAAAAAAAAAAAAAAAAAAAAAACAGAAAAATCACGGGAAAATAAAGCCCTCTCGGCCACCGAGGGCTGCTGGAACAGCACATGTTAACAGGACTTTAAAGTTTTATTAATAAGGATAAATCAGAGGCGCCCCGGCGCGGATGAAGATATCCGCGCCCCGCTCGGCCGCATAACGCGTGAACCAACCTACGGGGGCTTCTATGCGAACGCGAGATATTTCATCGCGAATTTTCGACACTTTTTTCATACCTTTTTTTTTCACTGACCCGTCAAAGATGTTTCGATTACCGCATTTCAATGCAATTTTATACAGTTGCGTCTAGAATTATTATCGAATAATAAACGGATACCATTTTACCTATTCGTGGTTTTCGCATTTTTATTTTGTATTCTAAACAAAATCATGGGATTTTTTACTTCCCGATGAAAATTGAAACTGAATTCGTGAATTTTAAATGATCCAGAATCGAGTAATTTTTTAGATGTCTAAAGAACGGCGGTTATTTGAGTCGGAATGTCCCATACAGTGAGAGTGCAGCTTGCAGCTTATGCTGATATTGTACGGTGTTTGCCCCGTGGGGCGAGCACGCGAGCGGCTCTTCCCTCGGAGTATGTAATATGTATGCTATAATATAGATATGTATTGAGGTATGTATATATGCGAGTAAAGTCAAGGTACGGCCCTTCCCCGTCTTTTCTCCTCATCGTTCACTTTTTCTTTTTTTTTTCGTCCATCGTTTCTCCGGCCTCCTCAACAGGGTTTTTGTCTGCCACGCTATCATGGCACGGCTTTACGACCACGTATAGTTACATTGCGCCATGAACGCTGCGTACAATGTCCTCTCCTTCCCACCCACCTTTAACTCTCTCCTCAGTTTTTCGTCTCTACTTATTTTTTACTAGCTTGTTCGAAAAAAAAAGAGATTAATCATTATTATTTTTATACATTTTATTCATACGCATATTTTATTTTAATATTTCCGTTGTTTTATGCTTCGTCGCTCGAACTCTTGGTTCCGACTCTCATTCTTGTAAAATACTTTGAACATTTTTTCTTTTTTTAACCTTCATACTATAATACACACTGTGGAACTTTGCGAGCACGGTGCGAGAGCGCACGGTCCTTTTATTTCTCTCTTATTCCTCTGACGTTATAATACAACGCGCGCGGCTCGCGCCCGAGAGCAATATTTATCGACGTTCACCGAACACTCTCTTATACTACTCTTTAGGGCCCTTTCCGTCCTGCTGTTGGTTCGTCTTTATGCCTCCGTCCGAGACATGGTATTATCGGCTTCGTGCTAGAGCCTTGGTACGTCCGGTGTGTAACTCGAGTTCACCGGAACACTCAGCCGGAAAGTGTGTAATAGTTCAGTTGTAGATCGCGTTAAATGTATCGGCGAGAGGGCTTTCTCCGTGAAATTTTCATCCGTCTCTGGTGGATCGCCTTTTTCAAGCGCGCAATCTATAGTTTTCTACTTCCGGGTTTCAAAGTCGCCGCTGCCGCTGAGAAGATAACATCGAGAGGTTTGAACGAAGAAGATCAGATCAGATGCGAGATTGTCTGCTTGGCAATATTGTTGGAGATTATAGCGCGAGTCTCATCTCGACAAATTGTTGATCATGAATTCGTCTCTTTAAAAAATTGGGCACCAGGATTTTTTGATCGTCGTGAACAATACAAAAAATTCTCCCGGTAGAGAAGAACAGCGATGGTATTTATCGGTAAATGCGAGTAATCAATCGAGAGTCCGGAATTAAGGATTCAGGATGGAAGCACTGGGATGCACTACGATTTACCGACGATAAAAGCCTCGACTGAGTCCGTACCAATCTTTTTCCCCTGGGTCCTCAGAAACATTCGTTAACAGAGCAATTCGCTGGCAACGCGATAGAAAATACGTAACGTTGAAACGCGTGATGAACGCCGAATGCCAATTAGTCCCACTCATGGATCCTTTGCTTATGGATATTTTGCGATCGGTATGGTAGTTTACCGGGCGAGGGCAGAAAGAAATATGTGTTCCACCTTGCTCGCCTCCATTAACCGTCGACATATCCTTATATATTTACGGGTAATAACAGTATGCCGAGATTGTGTTTGTGTGCTCACTCGAGCACGTACGTCGAACGTTCGGCAATGTAAATCGTAAATAGTTATTATGTACGTGCCAGTTTAAGACGCGAAGATCTTCCGCGCCACTATTACAGATACGAGCTACTCTCCATAGAGCCACGTACGGTGAATAGTCAGAGATCAAGAACCGTAAGATATTGACCATGTCTGCTGATTTATTCGAGATACGGAGAATTCTCTACGGCAAATTGATCCTCGGATTCGTTTCTACTTTACAAGAAAAAAAAAAAAGGTTTGAATAAAAATTATAGGTTGCGCGAAACGAATTTTCCAACGGTATACCAATTTCGCCTTTTCGCCTTTCTGGTAGCCGGAAACCCCGATTTTCAGCGTTATTGGCGAGGCGCGAAGATCTTCCGTGCTGATATTACGGATACGAGCGCCACTCTCTCCATAGAGAGCACTTATAGATAGTCAGTGATCAAGAACCACGAGATACCGAATGTGTTCGAGTTGATTTATGGGAGACAGCAAATTTTATGCGGAACTGATAACCATTTCCTATGTTACACTATTCTTAATCTGTTCCGTTTATCGGTGAATTGTGCACAATTGCGCATAATCAGTTTTCAATCGGTAATTGCGTCATACCGTACATACGTCACTTCAGTTTTGAATTCTAATTATTTCTTCCAGAAATGACGTTATACTCGAAATATTTTACTTCCGGTACAAGAAAAAATGTATACAAATTTCGAAACTAGGAGCGACGGATTTCTGGAAATTCTCGAGAAATTTCAATTTTCAGTGTCTTAATTTCATAGCTCGTTCCCTCTGTCATCTCGGTTTCGCGATTAGCGCTAGTGACGGGAGGAGGGGGAGATGGAAATCGAACAGATGTACCGTTTTGCCGATGCGCGGTGCAAACTCGGCCAAGAACTTCCGGTATCGCCGACCGGTTGAAGGAATATCGAGTTATCCGAGTCACGCGGAGATGCGGCCTCGCATACCTCGGAAAAGTGGAGGCATCTCTCTAACTCTCTCGGAGAATGCTAAGTGTCTCTAAACGCGTGTCTCTAACGAGACCCAATTGACGGGATGCGTTGCGAGTGCCGACGAGAAGTCGCGCTCCCGTCTCGATTCGCGTTATGCGACGAGTTTTCTCGTTTCAGCAGGGATTTAATTCCCAAGGGGGAAGAATTGACGTTTCGGTATTTTCGTGGGAATTCTTTGAGTGATCGATTGACAGACGAACAACGTTTCAGTCGATCTCTCTTGAATTTCTAAAAATTGCGATTTTTAGAATTCGTCAACGAATCGTTACGAATTTTTTTACCGATTCTTCGTAGGGTCGGTCGAAGAATTTTTCCATTAGTTGTAACGACTGAAAATTCGAACATATCAAACGCTCTTAAAAAAATTCTTACTTGAAAAAAAAAATAAATCGCCACATTCTCAATTTCATCTCGATTACCACTCCACATATATTTTATCTTCTTCCCTTCGCATCTGCCTAAAAAAAAAAAAAAAATTCAGAAAAATGGTCATCGCGCTTCATCGAAGCGGCGGCGAAAGCGATCATGATCGTTTCTCGCGTTTCAGTCGAGCGAGTCATAGACGCTCGGTCCGTCGGTTCGAAAGCGAAAACGCCTTTGATACAGACTCACGGAGACGAGAGGGTGGTGCACGGACACGGCGTAGATGCGTGTGTGTACGAGAGTTTGAGAAGACCAACACGCTCGGAATTATCCTCCTGTAAACACCTACCTAATTAAGATTGGAACATTTTAACGTCCTTCGGGGGTACCGGCAATAAAGTGTGTAACGTACGGCCAGTTTGTCGGTTCTTATGCGATCGTTTAATTAATATTGGCGTCCCGGATCTCTCTCTCTCTCTCTCTCCCTGTGTACGCCCGTGACCAAAGAGCCAATGTATAACCGAGCGTCGAGAGAGTGAACCGCGACCACCTCCGGCGTCTTAATGTCTTGGGCTACGTCGTCCTGGCTTCTCGTGCTCGAGAATCATGTGTCTATACGTGGGTAACATTAACTTATGTATATACATATACATATACATAAATATATATGTATGTATATGATATACATGTATATGATATACCTACCGCGTCGCGGCGTCCGTTTCGATCTCGTACGTAATATCACCAATTACAGATACGTACGTGGGCCCGGCTCGGGCGATGATGTGATAATTAAATCCTAAAGTACGCAACGGTATCAGCGCTACTGATTCAACCGGGTTATCAATTAATTCGCTCTATCGTCATAAGATACGATCTATCGGGGGAGCAGTCGATAAAATAATTAGTTTAATTAATCGATTGCACTGGATGTATAATTTCTACTACGATTTAAATAACGAGGCACTGCAGAGTACCGTAATATTTTTGTCATTCGCAATATTTAGTTCTCTTTTTTCATCGAAAAATTATTTGATCAATTTTGAACCAATTTGGTGCTGAATATATTATTTTTTTTTTTTTGTTTTCACGTAATGATGTATCATGAGTTGGAAAATCCGTCGATATAAAATCACCTTCGGAGGGTTCGAGGAATGGCCGAAGCACAGTTTAAAAAAAATAAAAATAAAAAAATGAAAAAGGACGATTGTTACTGCGATATGCACTGAGTAGGTATTATGTACGTACGGTCGTGCCTGTCCCGAAGAAACTCTCCCACGCCAAACAATCAGCTTGTTCCCGGAACGTTTAAACCCGGAACAATGAGTCGCCGAGAACGACACTCGTACAGTTTTCTCTCGCGTGTGTTTGCCCCGAGGGGTGCAGCCGAGTCAGACGACAAGTACAAAACCTGCAAATGCGAGCGTGATTAATAACACGAGAGTAATGGACAAAACGCAAACGTGCGCGCCAGTCTCTCCTAGCGTGAGTGCGCCCCAACGGCCGGCACGTTCGGAGTTCATACTACTTGTTTGCTTGCAGTTACACACCATTCACTGAAATTGTTTTGCGACCTCTTCGCGTATTATTATTCCACTTCGTGGAGCATACTCGATATTTCGTTCTTTAATCTTTTTAGTGACACGTCGGAATAACACTGGGCAAAAATATCACCCAAAAATAACATGGTTTATTTCTTTTTGGAATGACGAAAAAAAATAATTTTTCGTTGAGTCGCTCAAAATTTGATGATATTTTGAATAATCGTTGGCTTTGACCACACCAAACTTTGAAGTCTTACGCATAGAACTCGTGTGATTTTTACTGTTCTGCCACTTGTACTCTTATCGTCTTTGCGTTTTTCTCGAGGAAAGAGCGTCCCGAGAGCGAACGATCGTGACGAAGCGCCGTGGTAAGACCCCGAGCCAATTTCAGGGGCCATTTTCCCTGGACGAACGAAAAAAAGACGACGATGGAACGAAGGCCCGGGCTTCGGCAGGCCCAAATTATCCCAGACTCGGGACCACCCAGCCGAGACGAAGCAGACCAATCTCTCGGCCATGAGCTAATCGCGCCCCGTGGGCCCAAAAGCGGTGGGGTTAATTGCGCGAACGCGGAGTAGAGCAGACAAAAACCCCCGTCTCTTCCTGCGCCCCCCCCCCCCCCATATTCCCCACCTCCATTTCCCTCGTCCTTTCCTTCGGCAACGACTCGCTCTTCAACTTTTATTTTTTCAACTAACTTCTTTAATACCCTCCCAAAATTTTTGAAAATGTTCCACGCATCGCGTTGCATCTTACCAAAAAAATTTTGCGACGGTAACTTATTTTTTTTTTTTCAATACCAATAGAGTGTGAAAATTAGTAACCTCAATTTTATGAAAAATTATGCTTTTCACTATATTAATATTAGGAATAAGATTAGACTTCTCTATTCACAGAAAAATGGGTGAAACCTTTGCTTACCTTCGATAAGCAAAGCTTGCGGCGCTTATCAACGGCGATTAAGTTCTTCGACCCTGTTTTCAACCAAGAACTATTCCGACTTTTTTCTTCTGCGACTTCCTTCTGGTTCATCATCGGGGTACTTCAAAACTTTCTTCCTCCACCCAACCGATATGCTGCAGCTTCCTCCGAGGTGTGATTCCCCTCAACGCCAGAGAAATAAAATGATATAATGTAAAATTAGAATAAGGAGACAGCATTTTGTCAATCTATCAGGGCGTCAAAGATTGTAAAGTGAATTTCATAAAGAGTTACATTTTTTACATTTTTGTAGATGCATGCATTTATTTAATCCCAAATAAAGATTTGATTCCGTTATGTGTCATTATCAAAGTCTGTACTTCAATAAAAGAAACTTGCATCGTATGCAGTCGGCGAGTACTTTTACTTCTTCCTCAACTACGAGCTATTCCTGATCTTTTCTTCGCCAACATCCTTCTGTTCCTTATCAAACTACCCGTAACCTCCCCCCTCCCGCAACCAACCTTCCTTCACGGCGTTTCGACCTCATCACTGGAAAAATAAGGGGAAAGACTAAAATCGGAAGAACAGGACATAGAAAAACATGGAGAAGGAGCAGGATAAGCGAGTATACTCCAAAGCGCGATGATGTGTGGTATGCGCGATACGCGCCCAGCCGCTTTATGATCACGCGAAATTCCTCACTCGTCGTAAAACTATTTTATAGGAGATGTAGACAGGAGTTCTTTATAACCCTTTTCGCTGTCCTTCTCTCCTTTCTTATTTTTTCCTTAACTTCGTCGTCACCGTCGAGTTTTATCGACGCGTACGCGACGAGTGAAGACCACGCTATATTCTCTTTTCTTCCATCCCGTCGTCGTCGTCGTCGTCGTCGCTGGTCCGGTTGCATCTTTGCCGTGTCGATCGGGAGATGCATACCTATAAAGTTAAATTACCGGCAAAGGCTTGTGCATCTACACAAAACAGTAAAATAAACTGCTCGACGAGTGGCCACGGCCCGGCCAGGCGTTCGCCAGTGCTTCCTCAGGATTCCACCCAATTCCTCGACTCTTTATCGTGACCCGAACCTGTCCAGGACACCTCGGGATTCACTTCGGTACTCGTGTATCTTCGTGTATTTATTATTTATGGCCTCAGCGGAAAGAGATAAAGCTCGGGCAACATTATAAGCGAAACGGACTCGTTTATTTCTCGGACGAGACGAGGAAGACTATTAACATCTTGGTAAGGCAATGGCCGTATAGATTAGAGACATTCACACATTAAATAAACGTGTCAAAAGGATTCTTGGATCGAGATTTTTTTCTTCTTTCGCCTTACCTGTCACCTTGTGCCTTACCTGAATCGAGGCTCCTGAAGAAAATATGTTTAACGTGTAGTTAGAAGGATATAAAAAACATTTCACGAAATTTTAAGTGGAAATTCGGATAAACATCATGAATAAAGGATAATAACAATCGATGCTGGAAGACAATATGCAAGGCTGTACGAACACTTTATTCGATAGAAATTTGATTAATTTTTTTTCGTTTTTTCTTAGCATTCGCTGAATCGCAGGCACATTTATGGAAGTAAGGCTAAATATCACGTCTGAAATGATAAAAACATAATAATAATAATAATAATAATAATAAAGAAAAACTCATTTCAGTCTTATGTACAAAACGAAGAAATATAATCGAAGAGCATTTTTTCCTCGTTAAAATCGACGCTAAAGTTAATTATCCATACTGGTACAACCTAAGTAAAAAGAAAACAAATTTACATACACACCGAGTCAATTATTTTACGTAAAAAAATCGTGTCGTTCGATTTTTAAGCATGGACGACACATGCACGAAATCGGAGATACGTGGAAAGCTTCGTACTCAACAAACGGGTGAAAAATAGAGAATAAAAAAATACGAAACATTTACCGGACGTACAGATGCGGAATACACATGATTTTATAGGAGAAAACAAAAAAAAAGATGGAGGATATCGTAGAATCGATAATTAACTATGATTAAGCGACGAGGACCTGCCCTGGAGAGTCCTGCGACGATATCGCTACTCCTGCTGCTGCCCCACACACGTCGCCAATAATATTAACATATAGCTCGAGGCTCGAATACGTATTGCCGCATTATCGAGGCGCGAATTCATTTCGACTGAATATTAAGTTACGATTAATAACGATATATATGAAATAGATGTAATTAATATGGACTAATTTATCGTGTGTGTATATATAGCTACCTAATTTATATATAATGATAATTAAAATAATAATAATAATAATAATAACGTAGGAGTAAATCACAAATTGAGCGAGGGCTCTCGAGAGTTCAAAAAGAACCGGTAAGCTGCCGACAAGATTACAAAGAATATGAAAAAAAAAAAATGTAAATCGATCATTTCGATCCATTAGTCGATTAGTTGAGATTCGCGATTTTTTTCATGCAACGACCGCGACCTATGTACCAAATTTTTTATTCACCCAAAGAGATCAAGAATTCTGTATCTGTTGGTTGTGACGCGAAGCACAGGAAATGGAAGCTCGAAAAAAAAAATTGAAGTTTCATGAGAATTTTCCATCGTCCGCGATGATTAATTTTGATTCGTCGAGTCGAGAGATTCGTTTTTGGACGGTTAAATTTCTTGAATACGGGAGACATAACCTTCGGAGCTGAACGTTAGGGTGGAGATCGCGATCGATGATAAAAGGACGATAATAACGACGGAAATCGGAAAAATCGAATATCGTTTACCGGACTAGCGACAAGTGTTGACAGATCTTTTGACGAGACAAGTGTTGCAAGTGACTTCGCAACACCACCTGAATCTGCACTGGCAATTGACCTTTTCCTTGACTACCCTTGTGTCGTAGCCCCGACCGCAGCAGAGAAGCTCGCATCCCTCGACACCCGGACTCGTGGAGTTGCACTGCCTGCCCTGAGTGCCCAGCGAGCCGGTCTTGCGATTCGCCTTGCAAAAATCTGGGGAATCCTCGCTGTAGACGAGATCGAAGCGACCGGGCGGTTTAATCGTCGGACCTTCGGTCATGAAGTTGTGACCGTCGTTGCTCGGTATTACCTTTGCCGCCCCGTCGAACGAATCCTTGAGGTGATTGCCGACCTCGCGGAAAGACGGCATTTTGCGCCAACAGGTACGTACGGTGCAGGAACCAGAAAGGCCGTGACACTTGCACTCAGTTCTCATAAAATTTCTCACGGCCTAGATAATAATTTCCGAATTTTAGAGTCTCGATGAGGATTGTGCAATCTTTTTGGAATCTAGGATTTTAACTTCTTCTGACACGAACTGATCATAAATTAAATAACATTGATCGGTTCGACTGTAAGTTTTCGGAGCGACTTTATCCCAATTGCAGTGATCAATAGAGATGTTTTTTTATTAAACAGGATTTCTGTTTTCTCGACCTATTTTTCGTTCAATAATAATTGTGCAATTTTTTTTGGGATTTCGGATTTTAAACCTTTCTGTCTTGAACAAATATGAACAAATATGAAATTAAATTACACAAATCAGTTGGATTTGATCCTATTTGACATTTACAGACATGAAAGGCGAAAAAAGATCATTTTTTTCAGAGAAATTTATTTAGTTTTTTTTTTTAATTCAACTTACCAGACGACCAGCATCATTGTTGTGCAGCTTGACCAGCGTTTTAATGTCGCTCCGTTTTCGATAAGGAGCGTCCATAAAGTCCCTGGACTTTTTGAATCCAAAATTGACGTTATCGCCACAGCCACCCCATTCCCAGTCACCCTCGATCGGCACGTTCTTATTTTTTTCAGCATTCCCAGCCAGGACCTGCTTGCCGAGTTTGCGACCTACACGTGCGTGTCCCCGTACAAAAAAAAAGTTAAGTTAAATTGCCGTACTTCACACCCTCGATAAAAAAAATTAATGAAAGAAAAAAAAATGCACAATGAAAATTCTCTCACCCTTCGCCGTAACTTTGTCGCAAGAACACTCAACGAGCTCTCCCATCGTGCAGGCTCTCGTTACCGCATAAGTCACCCCTGCGGCTGTTATAGCGTTGACAAATCCAGTTTCCCTTGTATCTGAAATTCCAAAAATAAAAACAGATTATTAATGGAGAGTTCCGATTGAAAGTCCGAAAGCAAGAAAGTGTATAAAGTAGCGTGGGTGGTAGTCGTCGAATGCGTTTGAGATTCATCTCGAATCTGGTCTGCGACATAAATTCATAAATTAAGAACACGCGGTGAATGCTCCAGCGTCAACGAATCCCAGCAGCGCGTAATATACTCTGGGAATAAAAAAAGCTTCTGTAGCCTGTAACAGGCTCCGAATAGATCGCGCTATCAACGTAGCTATCTTCACGGTAGCTTAGGTCTCCGCGGTACGTAAATGCTCGGTAAGGATCAGGACACGTGCTGATCTAGGCCACCTGCAGATAACACTAATTACGTTGCGTATCATGGGTGAACATGTCGTAAATTGCAGAACGCCGATGCAGCTATTACCAGTTCCATATAAATATAAATATATATGTATATATATATATATATATATATATAAGTGCATAAAAATAACCTGCAGGGCCAAGCCTGTGCCATAATAGTCGCTATATCTATAAAATTGTGTATGCTTCTCGCTCCGGCTATTATACCTTTTATACTCTTTCGTGATCCTTGCAGCAATGCCCCATTCGTGCCTATAGGTATAAAGAGCTTCCCGTTCTCGGTAATACTGACGCAAACACGCGAATTACCGTATATCTCTCACGGATATCTGCTATACTTGGTACGGTATAAAATGTGTGCTCAATAGTATCTCATGCGTGCCAAATACATCGCCGACGTAATAGCGTGCGATCAATCGACAGCCGCATCGGGCACCAATGGGGAGTCACTGTCAGTTCAGGCAATATTTGATTTTCACAGTCATCAGCAGGACATGCGACATGCAATGAAACGAATAAAATATTTCCTGGAAGAGGAAATCGACCTCCAAATATCGTCCTCATGGTCTGTGCATAATTTTATCTATAATTATATTTATATTTATATTTATATTTGAGGCTGGGAAGGAATGTCCATCAGGCGTGTATTAAGTGGCGGAGGTCTTGGGAGAATTTTGGGTCCCACAATGTCGACCTCAAAAGTATGCACACATACATACATACGTAGTTTATACTGATTCGGCACAGGGTGCGTCGAAAGAACGTCGCGTCGGAGACCGCGATGGAATAACGCGCTGTTCCATATAACGCAGTGTGTACGAGAACCAGCTGTATTGGGTTTCACCTGTCACGTTTCCACTCCATCATTAGCCGAACAATAAGCGCGAGCGGCAGTTCCATCCCTTTAAAAAATTTTTAGATTACGCACTCCTCCTACTCCCGGTCGTGGTTCGGTTGCCATGCCGGTGATTCGAACAGCTATATAAGTCGTCAAACACACCTTTCGCCTTTCTTTCACCTGTCCGAACATCCGGGCTTTGCAAATTTTCAATGGCCTCCCACCCATCTTCTCTCTGAGATATTTCATTCATTCGTTGGACATGGGGACCTCCTTTTTTTCCATGAATTTAATTTCTAACGGTCGAGATTTTTTTCCCCAGTTGACGATTATAGAGCGATAAGCGATTTATAAAGTCATAAGTGATAAGCCCCTTCTTCGATAAGACTTCAAGGGAATTTATAATAATCCGTTCTTGATTATTTTATGTCCGTGTAATTAATTAGAGGCGGTTGACAGTGAGACTTGGAATAATCAAACTGCGATTATTATAAGCTCCTCCTCACTTCAGATTTAAATCAACACCCAGGTACCGATATTTAGAAATCTCCTAAATCCACCAAGAGCGTTTTTACATGAAAAGTTATTGAAACGATATTCAGACTTCACCCACTGTAAATTCCATTTCCGCAATCCAGCATCACTCTTAAAAATTCCCGCGTTGACATTTTATCTCGAAGTCATGCACTGATCTCGCAGAATCCTTTCTCGCCTTCTCTCCGAGGTATTCCATACATTAAAATTCTATCCAACGGCCATCAGAGAGCCGTTCCTCCTCGTCCCATCGGATCGTTAAACCGCGAACTCCCCTCGGACTGTTATCCCGCTTTGACTCTCTTCCACTCGATTCCCGATATCTCGGGGTCTTGATCCGACGGGAATTAACTCATAACGCCGCGGAATGCCATACCAATTACGGAGTAAAACGTATCCGCATGAGGCGAACAAGGGCGGATGGATCCGGGAGGAATCGCACGTACGCAGAACGACGGAGGGGGAGAGAGAAAAAAAAACGGGGGTACGAAGGCGAATCGTTCTGGGATCTCGCGTTGACGATGCCGATGGTGCCGCTTCTGCTTCGTGTCAAGGAGATCCGTCAAGTGAGCAACCGAACGACGTGGCTAGGTTGCACCACGCATTATTGGCGATCATGCGAGGGACGGAGTGAATCCGTATGGATGAAAAGCGCAGAAAGCCGGAGAAGGTATCGGCTCCTGCGATCGGATTACCTTGCTCTCGCGGCAAAAGACTCGCATGGAGCGTAAGTACCAGATTGTGTATGTGTGTGTATTTGTATATGAGTATATACAATACGCAACAGGGAGGAACTGTAAAGCGGCAATCCGCAGGCTTTAAAGCGAGCCCGACGTGTTTCCTCTCTCAAGCTTTATGCCAATTCCGGCGCAATTACGTTAACTGCCTTCGCTCTCCTTAAAGGCGCGTAACGAGGGACGGGAGAGCCGACGGTCATACCGGCGGATCGCATCGATGTCCCCACGGCGGGGGCCGCGGGGAGGGCGAGAGACATCGCGATAAAATGAGAAATAAAATTTGCGCCGAATGGAACAACGCCGATGAGGAATGCGACGACGAGAATCACCGAGGATTTATCGAAGCGGGGAACGCCGGTACTGCAAATTCCGTGTACATTCGATATCTCGCGGGGTGTATTTGAACCGCGATGTTGAAAATGATTTAAAAAAAAAAAAAATTCCCGCGGAGATTATACATGAAAATTGGATGCAATGTAGGAGGATGCGGATTGACTGAAACTCTACAAAATTGCTGTCAGTCGTTACAAAGATGTACCACTTTAGTGACAGCTTCTTACTATGCAAAAAAAATTAGAAAATCGCATCGAAATGTCGTAAAGTCTCCTTAAGTTCTTACGAGTACGTACATCTCTAATGTGTAAGCTTCTGCGGACAGCGGGGCAAAGTAGACTCTCGTCATTACCAATTTTTGTTGACGGACAAGAAATAATAATTCTCGCCCCAAGTGAAGAACACAGATCCATCGAGCTCCCGTAGAAAGATTCTCGGGGCAGGAGAGTACGGAACTCGGTCTCGGAGCCGTGTGTATGAATGAGCCGAAGAGAGAAAGGGTGTGGAAGAGTCGGTGGACGGCACAGCGAGTAACTAGTAACAGAAGGGATTATACGTGGCTCGGCGCGAGCGAACGGAGGGCCGAGGGAGCTGGCTCGCGCGAGCTGCGCTGGTTTTCAAGCCTGGTTCTCGGTGGTTCCCATGGATTCCAAGGCGGATATCTTCGGCGCGGATCGACGGACGGACGGACCGACGAACCGTGGGCTGCCACCGGCCGCGTATCTCCTGATGCATCGCCTCACCTTTCAGTGCGTATTTAAACGATACGATAGTTTTATACGAGCGATCTTGATATCGCTGTTGGCTGTTGGCTGGTCAGCGATCGAGAGAGCGAGAGAGGAGGACGGAGCCCAGCGGGCCCGGTGGTTCTCCAGAGCGCGGCTCGCCAGCGGGCCAAGCCGGGGCCGGTACCAATGCTGCTGACCGCCGGGACGAACGGAGGAGGAACACATCGGGCTGGAAATCGAGAAAGAGAAGTGAATCCAGGCAGATATCGGCTTCCCCCGCGGTCCCGGTGCTCTTCAACTTCTGGCCCGTGATCTTTTTACGAAATAACTCTCTGGAGGTGCTGAGAACCGGAGGCCCAGATCGACATGACGGAAGCATAACCGACCCGAAGGTTCGACGATTGACCAGGTCCTTCGATCACTTTGGATAACTTTGTTCTTTCTACTCTTTGGACAAGGTCGCTTTGCGATCGTTAAAGTTTGCGGCGACCGGGAAGTCGTTCGGTCGTGCCACATTGGGCCAGTATGGGCGCAGCGTCGACTGGCAGTAGTCCGAGACTTCGTTACCACGAGGCAAGTCTGTTGGTGAGTTTTTGTTTGCAGAAATTCGCTCCTTCATCAGATCCACTTCACGGTGCTCTTCAACTTCTCTCTGATCCGTTCTTTACGAAATAACTCTCACGGAGGTGCTGAGAACTGGAGACCCCGATCGACGTAGCCTACCCGACCGGAAATTCCGACAATTCACTAGGTCCTTTGATGACTTTGAATCACTGTCTTCTCTGTATATTCTCATGGCGACCGGGAACATTTTTGGAAGCTCCGCACAAAGGCCGGTATCGGCACAGGATTGGCCTGTGCTCACCTGACATCAGCCAGCAACGACTCTGTACGTCATTTCCACCAGGTAAAAAAAACAGCTTATGTTTGGTCGCTAAAATTGCTTACCTCGTCGTTCGCATCTTAGCTTCCTCGTGCATGCACCTGACAGAAAGATCGAACAGAGAAATAAAGAATGGGCGGTTCTTCGGGGAGAGATTCTCTCCACGGGTGCGCGCGCGAATACCGCGAGATCATCGGCTCGCGATCTCCCGCGTGTCTAATTGATCCGAAGTGATTTATATCGGGCGCGCGCTCGAGACTTCTTTCTCTCCTTTCGTCTCCGGGTTATTCCCATTCTCGTGAGGATGCAACTAATACCCGTATCCCTTGCGTACCTGTGTTATGCGTGTAAGAGCCATAGTATTATTGATGTTGATCGGAGGGGTTGCAGAGGCTATCTGTGCCGATGTAGGTAGTGGATATTGCACCGATCAGCTCCATGGACAATTAATTTAGATATTCATTCCCCAAATGTGAGGCTAACTATTTTTTTATCAAGAGAAAAATGCGTCTCTGTGTGGTCCACCTAGTTTTTGACACATTGAGATAAACCGATCTCGAGCAGAAAACGATCAAGAAATTTCATAAATTTTTCTCATCCCGATAGAGTCAATAAAAACCATCTGAAGATATCAATTCTTCGTATATGCGGTTGACTACATTTTTTATGTGTCTGTAAAGTCCGTTTTTTCTACATTTTTTTGTACGTATTAAGAAAAATCGATCTCCATTAGAAAAAGATCTAGACAGTCGATAAATGTTGCTCGTAGAATGAAATCAATAAGGTCATTGGTTTAAACGAGGAGATTCGAAGAAGATCTTGAGCGAGCCTCGTGAAGAATCCGCGCCGACTGATTTATTGAAACTCGGGTCTATATACGCGACGACGACAACCTGCGAGACGACGACGAGGCACGGGCTCCTGGTACGAAGGATTAACGAATCACCCGTAAATCACCGGGTGATTAATTGATCCGGGCGGATTATGTAAGCGGTCTCGCGTTCGTTCGCGTAATTGCAGCGATGCATCAGAGGCATTGTGGGTTACGTCGTACGGTGCGTTCACGCTGCATCAATGCATGCGGTATAAGTATAGATTGCGCCGCGCTTCGATCGCCGGATACTGTGCGCATGGCTCCATCGAACGTCTATCCAACTATCGTGGAAACATTGTCGATCCATTACATAGTGCTATGTTGTGCCGACATCATGGCTGTGGGCTACATAATGGTTGAGAAGTGGCTTAAGCTTTCTTGTAAGGTTTCAATGCGGTTAACCCCGGCAAATACCGCTTCAAACAATCTCGGACAGGTCGTAATCAGTTGGAAGTGATTCGCATGGTTTTAAAGTACTACAGCTCAACAACTGTCATTGCAGAAATGCACCCCTTACATTGCACAGGTATTTTACAAGGATTGAATGTGATTGACCCCGAAAGAAACCGCTTTAAACCACTCAAAACAGGATTACGTGAATTACAATCACTTTGCGAGGGTTTAAAAATTCCCGAATGCGTTAAACTTACATAATTCCTGGCAACGAAATAGAAACCAACGAAAAATCCGCGGAATAAAAAACGGCTCTATCATCTCGTCAAGGTATTCCGCAACTCGCGGTATTTCGCCAATCCACGGCACTCCAACAAATACAGAAGCTCCGCAGCAGTCCGGTCGAGTAAAAGTCTCCTCGAAGCGACAACTCTTCAGAATCCCGGTGCACCGCGGCCATAGAGTGTTCTTATTCGTCGGTGCATCCACCTCGCAGATGCTATCGAGTCGAGTCCAGCTCTGTGCCGCGGTTCTGCGCGCAGAACGCGAAACCTCGCAAGATTTGTTTCCCCGGTGATTTGTTTCGCGACGCGAAATTTATCACGGACTCCGCGCAATGCCCTATCTGTTACGCGCACGTCAGTGCGCACCGGGACGAGCAATTCGCGGAGCGCGGCCGAGGGAGCGTTCGAACGATTCGATCGTCGCCTATAATAGATCGCCAATACCAACTCGTATCGATCTGTTCCACCGAAAGAAGGACGGACAAGACCGCGTAGGAAAATCCGGAATAAAGAGAAAGACGGAATCGAATCGTGCCGTCTTACTCCCCCGCAATTGGAGCCACCTTTCCGCGTACCCATCGACTATTTGCTACTTCACCTTCTTCGGGCTCCGCTGTTTTTCCCATCGGAGAAACTGGTAACTCGGACCGCTCGATCTCTCCTATCCATTCTTCGTCCGTTACCTTCGGACTCGCGTTTCGAGGCAGTCACTCTTTTTCTCCGGCAACAATTCTTCCTTGCCTCTTTTTTTCCTGTTTTCTTCTTTCCTTCTTTTTTTTCTCCTCCTTCTTCATGCTCTTCTTCTTCGTTCCCTCTTTTTCCTTGGCTTTCTTTGTCGCGTCTCGTCCTCTCCGTTCTCCGCATGCTCTTTCGTATAAATATACATCTATCTGTCTGTCCGACGGTACGCCAGTCAGTCCAACAGAAACGAAGGGAGTACGCTTCTGATTCTGCTTCTGCTTCTGCTCGCTCGCTCGGTGCCTTCGCTCGGGGCACCTCGTCGCCGCATCTTCGTCGTCGCTCTTAACGTCCACGGTCCAGGCATTAATCTTCGTCCGCGACACCCCCGTCCGTCCGAGATTCTCTCTTCTCGAACGTGCCCGCACGTTCGGACCAAAGCATCTCAAGTCCCCTCCTCTCCCCTCTCAAACCCCTTCCCGGCCCCGCCGTGCATCAACCGACCGCGAGTAAGTTTCCCAACGAAACGCAATGCGGAGACCGCGAGAAACGACGACAGCTAATATACCTCTTGGAGACCTCGGGACTTGATCTTCCCGACGAAAGTTGCTTCTGTGTGTATGTGTGTGTGTGTGTGTGTGTGTGTGTGTGTGTAATAAAATGGAAACACCAAATGGAGAGAATATGACCCTAAACGCATGCACATCGGTGCGAAGGAAATTAATCGATGGCATTTATCATTTTGTGACGAACAAGTTCGAGAGAACTACGGTCGAGGAATTTGAGGAGGGATGATCGGAGAGCATTGGACAATCAAGAGCTTTGTCTAGATTGTAGTCAATTTTAGTTATTTTAGTAATATCAGTAATAGCGATAATATTGATCGTATCGATAATTTTAGTAATTGCAGTGATTTCAGTGACCACAATGTAAAATATAAAATATGACGTTGGAGAATCATAAAATAAGAGCGACTCGCGTTTCGAATGTTGACAATTGCACACGTGAGTGAAACTCGCTGATCGTGCGTGAGAAAAGGAAACAAATTCGTGGCGCGAAAATGAACGAGCTTTATTCCCGGAGCGAGAAAATACTCGGAGTTGTCCGAGCTCTGAATGCGCGCCCAGCAAGCGTGAGCTGAACCGAGATCTAATAGCGAAACGCGCATTGCTGAACGGGTGAAGAAGAGGGAGCGCGCGCTGGGGGTTGCACACGAGAACGCGAAGAGGGAAGAGACTTGGCTCGCGTGAGACGCGGCGTATAAATCTCGACGGGTGCCCATAAATAACTCGGGAATATTCAATGAGAGGGGTGAGATCGGGAAGTACACATCGAGCGGCGTTCGAGCGTCGCAAAAGCCTTATGGTACTCGATACAGAGGCAGAACGAGCCGAACCGAATGGGTAATGGCATGGTCGCCTATTTATCTCACGCAGGAGCCGGGTAAAACACGCGCAATTCCTTCCGCAATGTACCAATACATATTTTCAATAAATTTCATTAACCGGATGTGACGTAATTTTGAAATACGTCACTTCAGGTCATCGAGCGAGATTTTACAATCGGAAGTAAAGTTAAAGAGAAAAAAGAATCCTGTAACATACCTCAAATGCAAATAGTGACGGAACAGGAGAATCAAGGAGCAAAGAGAAGTGGGTGAAAGAACCCGTGTGATTTCAAATATATGTATTTGAAATGGTATACATCTGGGCGGCGAAATGCACGGAAAATTTCGAAGTTTGATTCATTTTCGAGACAATATCGTGACACATTAACTTTTGGAGAGGGCTACGAGAATCTGACAAGAAGAAAAAAAACGAAATAAAAAATATTTTTTTTTAACTCGACAGGGCTACTGTTTTACGTTCGGCTTAATATATTCCTTCTCGGTGGTTTCGTTGCAATGATTCTTCCTATCTCTCTCCCCTCGTTGTCCGATCTGAAGACGAGTACGACGATTGGAAGGGGTACATATACGAGCATTCAAATGTCAGTGGTAACCGAGAGGCGAAGTCTAACCGGAGTAACAGATCTGTCCTCCGTTCGTTCATTCGTTCCTCTTTCCCTTTTCGCGAGCGAGCACCAGCGCGCAACGGCAACAGCACGAACAGCGGCGGCCTGTCCCGTAGAACGTTAAACGTACGGTAGTCCACGTACCGATACAATAAACGTACGGGACACTAAACTGTTTGCTGTTGTCAATCCCCTTTGTGCGTTCGCGAGGAGGCGACGATAAAGACCGGCTTCACCACCGAGAACTCGAGGATTCGATCGTACAATCGCGTTCAAAAGCACTCTCAAAAAAAAAAAAATATGTAACCATTTTATCCAAATGTATTTTGAGATTTATTTGATTTTTTTTCGTCCAACAAACAGACAGAAGTCGAACGATTCAAGCTAACTGCCATTCGTATTTTTTAAAATTCACGCTTCATCGGCAAATCCGAACCCAAGTTTGAACGAACGATTGAATACAGAATTGAAAATTGGCTCGCGAACAGAGCACTGTTTGTCACTGAAAATGTCTTTTCAGTAAAGTTTATTAGACACCCATTCACGTCTGCGAGTCAATAGAGTTTTCCCCGTTTCCGAGTAAACCCCGACTTGCATCGCGAAAACCCAAGAAAATCGCATTGGTTCCATCAGCCGTTCGCCATGCTCCTGGATGCACGAATTTGGGCCGGTGGACCGCGAAGAAAAGTTTCGGTCGTCCTCGGTTTCCACCGCCGAACTACCGTTAGCTCGTCTTTCGTCTCGCGCCAAGATTCCAAGGGATCACCTCTCTATCCGGCCATGGAAACCTGGCGATGAGGATGGCGAGCGTCAAAATTGGTTTTCCTCGGGACGAGCCACCCCCGATGATCGACGCTCATGGAGACCTCATTGTCGTCCAGGAAGAAAAAAAAAGGACCGAAGAAAGAAAGGTCAAGTCCGAAGAGCTTGAGTCCGACGGAAGGCTGCACACCTTGAAGCCTCGACAACCACCGGCTGGGTCTTCGTGTCTCGGCACTTGTCCTCCCGCCTCTCTCTCTCTCTCTGCTCCTGTACCATTGTCAGCGAGCACGAGTTCCCGGTGTGCCGTAGGGTCGTAAATAAATCATGCAAATTTGTTATCCTCGTAGGAGGGGAGTGATGCGCGTAGCTTCCGTATCGAGGCAAGTGAGAGGAGAAACAACGACACCAGAAAGAGGAGAGAAGAAACGATCGAGTGAGTTAAAAGGCCACCCAGCGGGTTGCTGTCCTCGCGCTTGGTCGAAAGTGAGTTCCCCCTGGAGCGAGTCGTTTGGCCAAGCGCGACCCGGCCGAGGGTTCATCAGCGTCGGATCGAAGGTTCCTCGGGAACCCTGCAGGTCGCGCAGGCGAGAGGATGGACAACAATGCCAGTACAGCAGCGACCCGACACCGTCGGGGGTGCCAATAATATTTTGCGCAAACCCTTCGCAATATTGTGCGACACGAGTCTCGGATGGGGTGTGGACAGTGGCGAGTTCGGAGGATGGTGAGGCAGTGACGAGGATTGACAAGCTCCTGTCGTGGACTCAGCGTGAAGGTCCGTCCCGATGGTTGTAAAGAATGAGTGAATGAGGTGCATTTTTGTTGCTACACAGTCGTCGAAAAGAAGAGACAGAGTGTGTTGAGGGCAGCCCGGGGCGAGCTGTCGTCGAGACTCGGGAAGGGTAAACAGTAGTTCGAAGATTGTTAGGAATCATGCAATGGGCACGGAGGGCGGAAGAATTGCTCGATCATGAGTGTCTTTAGGACAAATGACGGTATTCGGAGAACCTCATCGGATCACGGTCTGCATCCAGAAACTGAAATGGTGGAATGGTGTAAATGTAGCGAAGATGACCGAACACGATTGGTGCCTCGAAGTTTGGCGCGGATAAATAGTCGTTCGCACTTTGTGGGAAATCACGGAGATGTCTGATCGAGATTTAGAGCGAGAAACAGAAATGCTGGAATGGTGTAAAAGTGGCTCACACGACCCACCACGAGTAGTGCGTGAATCAATGGTCCGTGGACTCCGTCACGCTCGCCGCATTTACCCTGCAGTTGGTTCCCCCTTGGTCAGTTTTGGAGAGCAGTGAGACAGAGTCACTTCTGCGGTTGGTCAAAATTCATGGAAATAAAGAGAACGGTTTACGCGTAATAAAAAGGAGGCCGACGACGGTGGTCTCCTCCGGACTTTCATCCCCCTGCTCTCCTTCTCGTGCAGACACTTCAGCGACTCGTTTCATTGCGGGTGTATAGAGAGAGAGAGAGAGAGAGAGAGAGAGAGAGAGAGAGAGAGAGAGAGAGAGGCTGAATGAACAGTGCACTGCAGTTATCTGTAATAGGGCTGCCGGGAGGAGAGCTAAATGAAATCGCCACTAAATCGGGGCTAATTATTTGGCAGTAAACGCTGACCGTCCGACCGAGCGAAGCTCGTAAACGCTCGCGCGCTCAACCCACCACGTTGAAAACTTACCCTATATACATTTATTTATAAGCATATATATATCTGTATGCCTGTGAACGTATATACGTGTGTGCCTTGATATACTGGTTGTGTGCGTGCCCAGAGCGAGACCCCGAATATCTCACTCCGATAGTAATCTCCAGGAATCTCCAATAAACTCGATAACGTATTGGTATTATGCGAGAGACTCGGCGAGTTCGCTTATTCGAACTCTCTTGCCATACCTCGCCCGGTTATTCCGCGGTTAATGGAATTCGAGAAGCCGCTCTACTCCCACCGGCCATGACCGGATTCGTCTACGTTTTCGCCTCGACGCCCGCAGGGAATCGACGACAAGTTTTTCTTCACATCAACATCCATTTATCATAAGCTCTCTTTTTTCTCTGTGTTTTCTGAAATTGCGTCACCGGCGGTCCACAAAACGAATTGAACAATTAGAAATTCATATTCTCGATGATGGAATTAACAAAATCAGCACTTGGAAAAATTTCGTACGACGCATAGTTTCCGAGATACGAGCGATTACAGTTTTCAAACAACGAGGAGCGAACGGTGCAGATGGCGCCACGGGCGCGGAAACCACCTATTGGCTGACTCTTGAGTGGCTCGTAACTCTACAACAACGGGTCGCAGAGAAAAATCTCAAAGGCCAAGTTTGTTCAGTTTTTACTCACGAATGTGATGGCGCACATTACATTCGATAATACTTGCGACAGCCTGTACGATTGAGCTAGAGCCTTGTGCCATAGAGTGATTTAATAAAAAAAAAAAAGGTTTATGGGAACGGGCACGATAATGAAATAAGCCGGTGAGCAAGTTAACGTTCGGGTGTTAAGTGTTCGTCCTCACGGGGAAAACTGGCGCTAACTAATGGGTTCAGCACGGTGTGAGCCTGGAAGGCTTTGGCCGCTCCAACAGCAATATCGGTAGCGGTACGTTTTATCGTTTCCTGCTCCTCAGTAAAAAATTTTAACTCCAGTGCGAACTAAAAACGCTGTTAATGTGCGACCCTGAAACCAACTTCTGCCCACACATTAACATTGAAAATGATCTTACTCATGAACTGTAAAAAATTCCATTCTTTTCAACCGGAATGAGAGCTACGTTGATCGAACGATTTATCATCAAGCCTCGAACCCTCGACGATAGTTGTTCCCGATAGAAGTACTCCAGGCTCTTTCTTCTTTGTTTCCTGGTAGCATTCTCACCGAGGTTTGACGCCCGTGTTCCGCTTATCGGGACACGCGGCAACCCTCAATTAAGGGATGGTGCGGGTCTCCCGCCCGGCTCCTAACAGTATCCGAGCGTTCTGGGAGCTCGAAAGTGGTCGAATAGGAAAAAATGGGTAAGAGGACCAAGAAAAAAAAACAGCAGCAGAGACTCTTAGTCGTCGTCACTAATACCGATACACCGACACACGGCTCGCCCCGAAGAATATCCGAACGAGTTTACCGGGGATCCGTGGGCACGTCCGTGTGTTCTGGTCACTCGGACTCGCTGGACCACACAGCGGGAGCTACCTGACCCCTATCGGAGCATCGCGACCATAAAAATTAAACGTCGCCAGATAAATAAACGTCAATCGAGAATTAAGATAGGCGTTCTTGTCGTCACTATGGGTAGCTTCCAGATACCGGTATCAAGGGTACAGATGTCGTCCGAGAGGCAGTCGTTGGTCCGAGGATGACCGAAGAACAGAGAGAGAAGCAGAGGTGCCAAAATTTTACTCCTAAGGTGCCAATCACTGTACAAATTCGTCCCAGGGGCGGTTTGTCGAGAATCCGAGACCACGGTTGGCTTCGAAATTGAGCGAAGAACGTCATTGAGAGATTTCGGAGTGAAATGAGAATCGAAAGGGCTGAGGGCGACGCAGAAGGCGGAAAGGAATTTTTCTTCGGAGAGATAACGGTAGACGGTGATGCATTGCCTTAGGGTAATTCTAATTTTTCTTGTTTCATCTCCCGAGCTTGAAGCGTGTATATCGAAAACGCGTGGCAAAATGGACCAGTGTCCTTGCAAGTATTCTTTCTTGGTCGGGGTTTGTCCTTAATTTCGTGGAGAGGTGAAAATGTAACGAATAACGGGAAAAGGTAAGAAAATCGAAGGAGCAGAGAACGAAGTGAGGGATAGAAAAAAGAAATGGTCAAAAGTGGGATGCGAAACGGGAGGTGCGGTAAAATTAAGGCCTACCGATCCGGTCTTCTCGGAGCAGTTATCCCGGTAGCAGCAGCAGCAGCAGCTTCGGGAGCGGGCAAGGTTTTCGTTTTCTCGGAGAACCTCGTCTCGCACAGGGTCCCAGGGTTCCCCGTTACGTTTGTTTCGGTGGCGACCGGGTGGCCCCGAAAAGTCGTATATTTCACCGAGACGTCCCGCGGCGAGCTGTCCTCGCTCGCTGTGGGCGAGCCGGACACACCGCGTCTTGTAACCGAAATGACGCGAGTCGACCGAACCAGAGAAAGACGATACACCTCGAAATGTCAGAATCACGCGAAACCGGGACTACCTTTGACAAATAATTTTCCAAAAATTATATCGCTCCTCAATCAACATGTTTCTGTCGCTTGACCGCATGCAAGACACATTTTGCAGGAAATCTAACATTTTCTCTGTAACTTCATTTTCTGATTCAAAGACTCAATTCTTTGTGGGAAGTAACATCATTTAGAAATTACATCACTACCAGTTAAAAAAATCAAAATTTTCGACTTATCTTTCGACTTATCTTAAAGTCGCTAAAAAAAAAATCGTAAACTTTTCTTTGCCCACGAGCGCAACAATGTCTGAACAAGATATCCCCAATAAAAATCATTGCGAGTGTGTAATGTGTCGCGCTCGACTCCGAGAGACGTACAGTACTGTAACACGATTGACGATTTTTTTTTATACATCTCTTATTTTTTCACTTCTCTCTTTCCCTCCGACATCGTCGTGTCCCCTCGATAGCGGGCCGGGGGACTGCAAAAGTCGTATAACGCAACGAGCGAAACGCTCGCGCGAGCATACGAGAGCCTGCGGCAGGGCTCCTGCAGATTATTTATGATGGCCCGTGCCCATGGTTCTGCGTGTGCTCGCGCGCCCATGGGACCCCGTCGCGAGCAGGAGGACAGGGGAAAGAAGGGCGAGGGGGAAAAGAGGAGAGGGGGAACCCAGGAGACGTTCTTCGCCGCCGGCCGCGACTTTACGATCTTTCGATGAAGCATAATCGCACATTGTCGTCTTTATGAGCGTTCGAGGGTGCCGAGTGTTCGAGAGAGTAAATTCGAAGGAGAGAGAGAGAGCGAGTGGGAAGAATAAAAGTTGGGGGGGGAGTGAAGAAAAGCACGAGAAATATTAAGGAGTGAACGAAGTCGAGGTCGCCCGAGGGTGCCAGGTGCCTCGACGATAGCGCTGTACCTATTTCCAGGGGTCAAAATACAAGACTCAATCACAAAGCTCCGAGGATAAACGCCGGGAGAGACCTGGAGTATCGTACCCAGTCGGTTTTAGCCGGATGTTTCGAACTGTCGAAATTTTCGGGATTTTTTTTTTTTTTTAGAGGGGGTATGTTCAATTCCAACCGGTATTCCAGACGGCGACCGAACGGTCGTATTTCACGTTGATGCTACTTTGAATCACGTGGAACCCATTAACGAGACAGGAGGACCATTCAGCGTCTTTGAGAAACCTTGAAAATTGGCCACAATATGGCAGCACGCCACCCCCGTGGCGCTACTGCTACTGGGACTAAAATTCAAGGAAGCTTTACATACGGGTTTTTTTTTTTTTAGAAATCGTTGGGCCAATGTCTGCACCGACTGATGCCAGGGAGGCCGAAGAGATTGATACCGGTCAAAGTCCGATCTGACGGTTTCGCGTTACGGTTTTTGTTATTAAGGCTGCAGCTTCTACAAGAATTATTTATGGCTTCCGGTTGAAGTTTATTCTCATCAGATTTATTTCGAATTCACCGCAACTCTGAAAACATAGGTCACTCCGAAAGTTACAGGGCAATGAACACCGTCGTTCGATATAACGTTCCCAATAATCTTTTTTCTTTTTTCACTTTTTTACCAACACAATATTTTACGTAAAACGACATTTTTATTTTGCATAATTATTTTTCAAAACACTACCGATATCCACCTGTAAAATAGCCCGGGGCCTTTTCAGCCCGTGCCGTAAGGGACAGCCAATAATAACAATGATAAATCCACCTGCCCGTCCAATCTATCGATACGATCTGATGGGATCCCGGCCGCGGCCCCCGCGCACAGCGCTTTCTCGCGTCGCTAAACACCGTGGGAGAAGATTTAGACCCACACACACACTTTCTCATACGGGAAGATGCTTCAATTAAGAAAACATATCGCCACTAATATACGATGGGAGGACATGCAGAGTGCGTCGATCCGATCCGGTCGGCTACTATAAGGATCCGAGAAATACGTATATATAGTATCAGAAGCCATGAGAGATCGTCGATCGATCGATCAGGGAATTTAACCGGACGAAAGGGAGCCTCTTGGCAAGCTAACACGGCCTATCGAACACGCTCGCTTCGATTTAAATGTCCTGCTCGATCGGCCGGAATCGCGCTCGCTGTACCGGCGAATCCCCCTCACCACCCCTTCACGATATTATATATATATTACTCAACGTTCAAATATTTTCTCGCGCCCGATCGAGCCCTGTCCGAGAATACATCGTCCGCAGCGATTTAGTGGAAAAAAAACGTCTGGAAAAAAAATAAAACGAAATCTCTTAATCCAATGCGGTGAGACGAGCTTGATGGAAGACGATACCTAATAGAGTGGTCAAGCTTGGAGGAGGCGCGGTTTAATGACGAGAAAAGGGTTACAGCGTTCCCACCTGCTGATGCTAGCGTTTCGGTTCTTTTGTTTTTTTTTTTTTATAAATGGTCCGAGTAGTAGGCATTTAATCGTAGCGAATCGAGGCCCGCGAAAGGGTTAGAATTGTGAGGGCTGCGCCGGAACGGGGAGGGCGCGATCGACATCCGGTTCGCCTAAACCTACCGCTCGCTCTCCTCCTATCTCTCGCCCAACGAAACACGAACACCGCGCCCTGTAATCTGTCGGCTAAGGTTTGTTTTTGAAAGAGGCGTAAGCGTGGAATTTGCGCCCGTTGATGGGAATATTTTTGTGCCTGCACGCTTTTGTCCTGAATTCTTTTCGGCCCTTCGGGACTCTCGATGATCAATGACCCTTTATTTATTTATTTTTCAATCGCGGTGACGCTGAGTCCTTCGGCACGAATGTAAAGAGATATCGGTTACCATATCGACGATGGGAGCCATAATTTTTTTTTTTATGTTGCAAAAGTTATCGTTGTGCTATTATTGAGTGTATTCCAAGAGAGACACAAAAATAAATATTTGAGAACATATATTTTTATCACATGCATTAATTTTTTGGGATTCGTGGCTTTAAAAGTTTGTTAATTTTGTTTTTTCTTAAATTTGACTCACCACGTAGAAGAATTTTTCGCAAGGATCTCCTGACGGTCGTGCAGTTCCATCTACGATTGCGAAACTGATACTGGCACTCCCTCGTTCCGACCTGAACTCCTTTCGAGATCTCTTTGAGGAGCGACGGTTCCTTCCGGCAAATATCCGCGAGTTTCCCTCTGAGGCGACGAGTCTTCTTGCACACCAGCATCGGATCCATCACGACCTGACTGCCAACGGTCCTGGTCGACCGAGAAAAAAATAAAAAAATAAAAATATATATATCGTCAATTTCTCAAATGAAGTTCACAAGTGAGCGAAAATTAATCGGCCCATTGCCCCGACACCGCGAGAAACGCGAGGACAGCGCGAGCTCGCGACTCCGCGGAATAGCTCGCTGGGAGATAATTTATGGGAGCCACAAATCCCGGGCCTTGACGTTTGCTAAGTTGTCTCGGTTATTTGGCCCTGAATGCAATATCTCAGTCCCGATTTGCTCTTGTCTCTGCGTCGAGGATGAAAAATAGATTTGTTGAAGAACGACGAGAAATATTTGCTGTACGTGGATATATGAAATTATTTACGCCAAAGGCTTATGCCAATCAAAAATGCAATAGCGAGAAAAATCACTTGTTTGATGAAACACAAACTAGACGAAACTTGTGTGCCACATGTGCCGAAAAAAACCTTCATTCATACTGACACCTATTCACACTTGCCCTAAACTTCTCAGTACGAGGCAAGTTGGTCGGAAGCAGCCGCGCGGCCCGTTCGCGGTATTCGCGTACACGGTCTTTCTCCAGCCCAGTTACATTTTTGGCGGAAATGAGTTTTGGCTGAAATACATTTGATCCAAATGATAGCCTACCATGGAATTGAGACTCGCCGGGCCGATTCGGGCCGTCCCACCGTCGCTTATCCTGCAATCCTCGCGAATGTTGTGTCTCTTGAGCGGGGTGCATCGTTCGCAGTATAATAGTAGCTGCGAGAAATGATTGCAGAGTTATGTCCCGAGTGGGCCGCGTTGCCGGGGAGCGAGACCGAAGGAGGATCCGATTCGCCGCCCTGCAGACGCGCAGCACCACGGCGACTCGTCGCATCAGCGAAAGCGAGAGAGGATCGGCAGCAGGATTTATTATCTCTGTTGCGTATTCGTTTCTTCGATTTTTCTGCATCGATTATCCTACCCCGTCAGTTTTATTCCGTTCGCGGACTTCTTGCGCTTCCCTCTGTTTCTTCTAATGTTTTTTTTTTTTGCTTTACTTTCTTTTTTTTTTAATCTTTTTTTTGTCTGTATAGCCTGGGGCACTGTCGAAGATCTCGCGGATGGCGCAAAAACTTTGAGGGAATCGCAGGACGAAGGAGGGCCGAGGACAATTACTGCCTCTTCGCTCCCAGTGGGAGCTCGCATCGAAAACGCTAACTCCGCAGATACAGTCGACTCATGGTATAAATGCCATGCAGACGAGAGGATGGCATTTTTGATACGGGAGATGGATATGTGTCCGGGAGGTAATCGCGGACGGACGCTCGAAGGGGCTTTGGAGAATCATTTTCATTCATTCTTCAACCGGAAATTAATATTCTCTGGGAAAAATTGATGACCCCGAGGATCAAGCGTTGCCAATCGGAAATCAATTTTCGTCGGGAAAAACCGATTTCCTCGGAGTCAAATTTCATGGTGGTGCATTGTGAGAAGAAAAAAAAATTGGGCACAGAAATATGAAATCTTGTTGATCCAGGGAACTTCATCAGAATCGTAAATAAAATTTAATAAACCGGATTATACAAAAAAAACTTTGATTACCGGTAAATTTAATTTGATATGATTTTCTCTTACAACTCCGGGATGAAAGACGCGAATTTTCGCGGTCATTATCGTTGAGCGTAAATTAATATTCCATCATTATGCGACCTCATGAATGCAGGACTCAAAAAACCCGTGACATTGCCGTCTGCTGGCGACAAGAAAGTATTTAAAAAAAAAAAATTAATGAAATTCATCACTCGAAAAGACAGATATCTTGACGTTGGAGAGTTTATCTCGAGGGCACAAACCACCGCGAAGAGGTCGAAGGCCGCGCACTCTTAGGGGCCGAGAAAAATCCCGGGCCTCGAGGTGTGCGTACACGAAGAGGTTGCTGAGGAGGAACGGAGAAGAGCCCGAAGAAGGTGCCTCGAGGAAGACGCTCGGTCTCGCGCGCGCTCAGGAAACGAACGAGTATGAAGCTCCGGGGAAGAACGCACGACACACTCGAGCGGCGAGTCTCTTCCCCGGACGACCTTCGTCGTTACGAAACGTTAATTAAGATCATTAGTTCTGCGTCGGTTGGATGCCGCGAGCTCGCGTACATTCGCGTACGACGCGCGGACTCTCGGGAATGCCAACGCGTTAATGGTCAACCGCAATATAATACCGTTCCGGCTAACGTAGGTAGAGATATATACTCGAGAGACCGGCGCAGGAGAGTACGTCGTCGGCCGAGGGAGGCTGCGAGAACCTTTCGGAAAGCGAGCGGTGGAGAAAAAAAAAAGATCGTGAGGGGAAAGCAGGGACGTTGATTTTTCAGCGGGGAAAAAAGTTGGAACGATTGACATCGTCGTCCGTGATGAAATTCCAGGTGTTACATCCAGTTGCGGCGAATTGCGGACAGAGTTGAGATATTTCGCGGACACTTGATTATCGGTAGGAGGAGGAGGAGGATCGTGGAGCTGATAGGTGGAGGACCGGTGAAGCGAACTGAAAAAGATTGTTAGTGGAGAAGTTCGGCGCGGGTCAGACGTGGGACCCCCGAGAGCCTGTGTATGGCGAATGGCTGGAGGAATTGTTGCAACATCTTTGAGTGTATTCGAGTCATTGACATTGATGAAATTGAACTACCTGTAAAAAAAAATTTCGATAGCATTTTTTAAAATAATTTTATAAAAAACGTATGTAAAAAAATATGTAAAAATGTATTAAATTTTCGAAACTTTCTCAACGTCAAGGGACATCGTTATTTCGGACATCTCGAGGTGACGCGCTACCTTCCGACTCTGTAGGCTTTGATGATTCACTTTCACTAAATTGCCGTGCCACAACCGGTAATTAAAAGAATTCCGATCTTGAAGGTATCTTCCATTCCTGGAATCTATCTGACCGCTATTTGCACCTGCGACGTGCATTTTAGTTCACTTAATCTGAGCAATTAAAACAACAACAAAAAATCCATTTTAACATCCTCATCATCCTGCTCGGTATCTTAACCGGAAGTTAAATTACTTAAATCCCGATTTTTCCTTTTCGATCTCCGAATCTCAAACATCACCATCAAGGCACTGCTAGACTCTGACATTGACGATCTCCAAGTGCCTCTGTCGACATATAAACAATTTAGACATCTCCAGCCATACATCAACTAAATACTATAAATTTTTACATCAAAGACGCAGCCGGAAATTAAAGATACGCAAAATTTTCTTCCATTCCCGGAATCGACCTGACCGATATTTGCACCTGCAATTTACAGTTTATTCAATCTCATCCTATCACAATTTTCAATCCGTCGCAATTGCTCAAATCTTATTCCGCATCTTTCTCCTTGAGCTCTTCTCCGAAAGTCAAAGCGGATCGCCAAGACACGTTCAGGTTCGGACATTGACGAACCCCAAGCGCCTCTCTCGACGTATAAACAATTTGAGCATCCTCAGCCATACGTCAGCTAAATACTAATACTCGCCACATCGAAGCCACGAGTGCCGGCGACACGCGCCTCTTATCCTCCTCCTCTTCGTCTTCTTCTCCTCACGGCGGTCGGTTTGTTTGACTTTGGCCGCGTCGCTCGCCCCAGCTCGGCCGACGATCGACACCGCGGGATCTAAATAAGCCCCGACGTCGTCGCCAACGGGAGCAAGATAAAAGAACTCTGAGATAAACGGGACAGGCTAAAGAGGCATAAACATGCGCGGCATAGGCCAGCGACAGTTTACTCGGCCAATACGTCCGAGTCACTCCCGGATAAACCGGATGAAATGTTCGGAGATTCGGATGATCGAGTGAAAGGGAAAATGGCTAGAGAAAATCTTCCCTCCGGAGTACGCGAAGGAAGTCCTGACGCAGTCAAGACCAATTGACTTGGTACAAGGGAAAAAATAACGGATGTCGTATAGGTGAGTGAATTGCGGATCTGATCGATTGAAAGGTTGAGTCTCCGCGATACTCCGAAGGAAGATACGAGGAGCAATGTCTAAGGACAATCGCGAAGCCCCGTCGTCCTTGTCGCCGGCTCTCTCGGGCTGTAAAACGTCCAGAAGACGTACCGTACGAAGCCTCACGGAGGCGGTAAGCACCGGCCAATGTCGTGTGCGATAGGACGAGGCACGTACGATAGCCACGTATAGCTAAGCTCTTGGTACCGGACTGGTTGGACTCTCGGGAAGTCTCGTCGAATGTGTCTCACGACCAATGTCGCTCGCGTTCGATCGAACGGATTCGATTTCTTATCTCGTGGACGAATGACCACCCGGGAGATGCTGAACAGGACGGACTATTTGTGAGATGCTGAAAGACGAAATGGGGTTGTGGCAAATGTTGAATCGCCTCGGTTTGGATTTCCCGAAATCCGAAAGGGAGGTTTTTTCATTTGAGGAAAATTCTGTGACGAGATGAAACAATCGGTGCGAGAGTTCTTCAAAGCTACTCCGGCTGGGTCTTTAAACTGATAATAAAAAAATTCAAAAAAATGTTGCTACCAATATCGTTTTTTTTCGGGGATAAATGACCCAGTTGATTTTGATTTTTTTTAATATCCAATATTTAGTAAAAAAAAAAAAATTAATATTCCGGAAAGGTTACTGCCATGAAATAAAAAAAATGGCTCATCGATTCAATTGACTGGAGTCTCGAGCGACCACAACAGCATAAATCCCGCTTCATATTTACCACCACCGCAATGACAAAAATCCGCGAGACGCGTCTCTCCGCCAATTTTTTCGCCAAATCAAGGATATCCCCGGCCGTTTGCAAGGAATTCCAGGAATTCGTGGATAAAAGATCCGCGCAGGGTGTGCAAAAATCTCTTGGTGCATTTCTCGCTCGATTCGAGAGGTCGTTGCGTCGGAATAATGCAGAGCGAAGGAGAGGTAGAGACGGAGAGAGGATCGGGAGCGTGATACGTATATATTGTGTGCAGTCGCGCGCGCGCGCGCGCGCGCGCTTCCCGATACAGGGCGAGGCGAGAGCGCAAGAAGAGGATGGACACGTCCCCGTGGGTTCGTGGTCGCGAAACTAAAAGCGTGGAGAGGAGGCCGGTTAGGCCAGTCACGACTTATTTATTGCCTCATTAGACGCACTCACTTTGCTCGAAGGCTGCTCCACGCTGTCTGCTTGGATAGACAGTGACGAGAGAGAACGCGCGTTCCGTCCAGCAGCCTTCCGATGGCTCTTTGGGCCCCCGTATTGCTTTTGCTGTGTTGGTTCTCCTCCGGGGCCCTTCGACTCCACTTGGTCGCCCGATTCACATGGGAGAGTCTCCGGTCGACCTCCCCCTCCCTATTCCGGGCGAGAACGGGAAGGAGAAACGCTCCCCTCGCCTCCTGAGGGCTTCTGAGGGCTCCTGAGGGCCCGCTGGGCGCTCCCGAGCGCTCCACCGTGTGAGGAATACTAAACTGCGTACAGTCGTGCGCATGTGCACGTGCAGTAAAAATCTCTCGGGCAGCCGAAAGACTGAGAAATCGCAGAAGAAGAAGATGAAGAAGAGGAAGGAGAAGGAGAAGAAGAGCGGATCGAACGGGCGCAGGGGAAGCCTGTTGGGAGGGGGGGGAGAACGTCCACCGAATTCCTCGGATACCTCCCGAGACTTCGCGTGTATATGGAACGGGAGGGCTAAGAAAGAAATGGAAACTCGGTGGGAATTGAACCATACGGAGTAACGAGGGTATCTTTTTTTCTTTGGTCTGCTACCTAAATTATTTCCTGAGGCGGTACTTGAAGGATTCTCGTGATCGCGCGTCATAAAAAAAAACTGAGAAATTAATTCTTTTCGATATTCGAACATCGGAGATTGCGATGATATAGCGAGAAAAGAATGTCGTTGAGGCGAGAAGAGTGCAATTTTGAGGATTTGGAACGCGAGTGAGATGTTGTGGCTGGCTAAAGAGCCTCCTTAATCCGACCGGTTAATCATTCTCTCGTTGCTCCTTGAGGGATTTTCACGAGGGCTCCTCGGGGCGGATGGGAGGAAAAATGAAAAATTCAAGGTGGACACTCGATCACTCGAGTTCGTCGGAGAAAGTGCTCACGCACATTCGCCTCGTTTCGTATATCTCGTCGTCTATACATAGTTGTAACTCCCAACGTGGCTGCCTCACGGTCCTACAGACACAACGAATGAGAGGACCGCGGCATAACTCGACCAGCACACATTCGCTAAGCGAGCGCAGACTTAAAAAAAAAAAAAAAAAAAACCATAAAACTGGGAAACTTCTACCGAGTAAGAAAAAAAGAATGAGAACTCGTGTCTGTGGCAGCCCGCGCGGTAGCTCTCGAAGCTAAAAAAAAATCAAACTTTCGCTGACATAAGTTGAGAATGCGGGGCGAACAAATTGGTGGCAAGGGTCAGGCGAACGCGCAACGCCGCGGGCTGTGCTGTCCTCCTTCTTCGCTGGAATCTCGATGACGTTGCGCCATTGTCTTGAGATTTGTGGTTTTTTTGTTTCACCACCAAAGGTAAAAAGGTATACGGACGATTAAACGTCGTTTCTCGAAAGAAGAATCATTTTCGGCTCATGTCTCCTTGCGAAACTGAGACTTTCTCCGAGGTGAGAAAACGAACTTGCGAACAAATGCTCCTTCTCGATTATCAAATAATTGCGTGGAACAATCCTTTGACAAAAAAAATCTCCGAGGTGCTAGAGCGAAAAATTGGCATTTTTTTTTGGAATTTTGAGCTCGCACCTCGTAGAACAATTGCTTCATTGCCGCTGAAAAAGAACGGTTAATTCAATTTATTTTTGGTAGAAAAAAAAATTACATATCGACTATTATTTTTGTCTACAGTAATAAATTGCATTCTAAAAAATTTAATTTATTCCCACCGAAAATAACTAGGCTCGAGGCCTCTATTTCAGGGACATTGGAATCCGTTCTCCAAGATGAGTAGCTAAACCGATACAAATTTACGAAATCCTCGCACGGTCAACCTCGAACCCTCGAGAGTAACTTATATACATTCCCGAGCCATCGTACGCAATCCCGATACGTACGAATCGCCCCGAAAAAAAAAAAAAAAGGAAACAACATAACGCACGTTTTAGATACGCCGCGGCATTGCCGTGTCGAATTTGCGTGGTCCATCGCGTTCGAACGGCTCGAGACAGAGCGAGGGTTTCGTATCGGAGCGAGTTGAAAACGTGCGCGGAGATGCGAGGGATCCGGTGAGAAGGAACCGAAAGAGGAACGAGCGTGCCAGGGAATGTGCATCGAGTTACTCGGTCTCATTGTTCGGCGCGTTACGCCACCGTGCGAGCGGTACTGATTTAAGAGCAAATCAGTTGGTCCGCTATGCTGTAAGTTGCGGCCGAGAAAAGTCTGGCCGAAGTCCGGCCCGCCGACGAGAAACGAGCGGCGGCGAATTCTCTTCGTTCTCAGGCACAAACGGCCGCGAGGTGGAACCGCGTGTACGTGCGCGTGAGCGACGGGGATGTGTACGTTGACCGGCCGGCGTGGCATACTATACGATCCGTCGTCGTTAACCGCAACCCCGTTACCCTGATAGCCGTGTCATTGCCGGCTCACTGCCGGTTGTTGTGCTCACCTGAGCTGTGGCGTTTGTTTGACGCGATATTTTGACCCGGTTCACCGGGGATTGACGGGCGGCGGCAACAAATTTACTCGCAACGCTATTAATATTGCAGTCCGAAGTTGCGCGTGCGCTCCAGGCGAAGCAACCGAGCTGTGCTCCATCGAGAGGTTCGACGCTCAATATTTCCGGTGAAATTCGATGTATATATATTTTTTTAGAAAAGACTTCTTTTTTTTTTTGAAAACCGTAGGTGACGTTTCGTCGTACGACGTCACTTCCGGTCAAAAACGAATTCAAACTAATCGGATTGTGACTTCGAAATTTGGTTTCGAGACCAAGATTGACATTCAAATTTCGTTACAAGTCCTAGTTTGACCTAGAAATTTAGTTCGCATTTGAGCTTGACCTTCAATTTTGTACTCAGGTTGACCTTCTAATTCAATTCAAGCTCAATCGTTCACTGGTTAAATATAAATTTAAGTCAGATTCAACTTAATTCTTTGGGCTATTTTCAGAGTCAAGCGACGATAAATTTAACCTAAGAATAGGTCGAAATATTTTTTTTCATTTAATTCAGATGTTAGATAAGACAGCGCGAGGATATTAAGAAGTGTCAGATAGCGATAACCTGCTTCGTGTCACTATCAATAAAGTTGGCGGTTATGATTGCACGTAGTGAGTCGGGGGAGCACAACGCGCTCGTTGTGGTATAGAGAAAATACGAGAACCTGAGGAGAGCGATATCAGGTTACCCCGGGTGGGAGTATCGGGTGGTCCAACCAGCGTTAAGGTGGCCGCGGACTGCCCACTGCGGCTCATTGGCCGAGTTCGCGCTCGCCGCGGATACCTACCGTCGCGAACCCGAGGATATCGCATTATCAGAGCGTGCACTACCGCGCCGATACACCAATACGAATCTTCAATTGCACGAGCCGAGTCATGAATTTTTATAATTTCAAATACAAAAAATATCGTTGTTTTCGATGTCCGCATTTTGACCCTCGACAACGTAATAAAATAAAATATATAATATATAATAAAGAGTCGGAAAGGTAGGCTTCCGAACCTCGACATCTCGAACAGCTTTAGAGCCGCGGGAATCTCGATCTCACCGTATTCCGAGACTGAATCGTCAAGCCGGACTTCAAAAAGCCCTCAATTTTCTTCTTACATACTTTCCTACGCGAAATTCCGATGAATCTCCCCCTGGCTCGCGAGAAGAAGAGACTCATCTCATGCCGAAGGCGATTACCCCGCGGAGGAGCCCGCGACCGGATTCTCGATTTCGTCCGAAGAGGACCCGGCATTCCCGGCTTTTTTCGACGGACCACTCCGGAGGAAGACGCCGCAGTCCTCGTCCCTTGCTCCATCGGCGGGACGGTCCCCTTCGCGCGCGTAGCCCTGTCCCGCACGGTACTCGGCGCACTGGATACACACACGAGTCCCAGTGGCGGACCGCGAATTACCTCTACACAGGCCCGAACTGGAGGTCGAAGACGCGAAGGACGCAAACAGAGAAATAGGAGGAGTATGAGGGAAAGGAGGCGAAGAAGCTTCGGTGGTGGCGCGATCGCGGTTGTGACGGTGATGGTTCCGTCGGAGAGAGACGGAAGTGAGGAGGGGAGCGGACGGAGGAGAGAACGAGAAAGAGGAAAAGGCGAGGATAAGTTAAAGGAGTAAAGAAGCGAGCGAGGACGGACAATGGTCTCGCTCCGGCGTCACCGTAAATCTCGTTGAGCGCGTATAATTTGTAAGTCGACAGGATCCCGTCCACCCCGTTGCTTCTGGGCTCTCTCGGCGAACGGAGAGTCCTCTCCCCGTCTGGTCTCCGCTGCGGGAAGAGCGCTTCGCGGGCACGAGATATCTTCCCGGACGAGGGAAGAGGTGGACGAGGAGGAAGAAGAAGAAGCGGAGCGAGCGCGCGAGAAAGGCTCCCGTGGATATCGGCTCGCTCCGCTTTGGCTCGTTTCTCGATTCCTCGGAGTGCTGAACGCGGAGTCGCGAAACGAGACGAGGAAATCGACGGGAGCGTAACGTACGGGAGGAGACTCTGCTCCACCGTTTCGCGGAGAGAAATAAACCGCGGGTCGAAACTGCGCATCGTGACACGATGGACTCTGGGCGGATTGTTTGATACCGTTAAGCGATGGGGAAGGTGGGCAAAAAAGGCGAGACGACTGTGAGAGATTCGGAGAAAGTCATTGGGCGTGGGATGAAGCGCTCGGATATGTGGGATTTTTGGGAAATCACCTCGCGATCTTCGGTTCATTAGTGGAGTCGAATCCGCGGAAGAATGGACGAACGACAGATTTTTGTTCGTACTTTCCTTCATCTGTTGGATACGTCCGTCCATTCGACAATTCGCTCGTCTCTTCGTCCTCTCGCCTCGCTATTCGTTCGGCTATTCATCCGTTCGTCCCTCCGTCCATCTATTCGTCGATCCATTAATCCATTTGTCCTTAAGCCAATCTATTAATTCACCCATTTGTCTGTCGGTTCATCTACTCGTCCGCCATTCCATCCATTCGTCCTTCCGCTTGTCTATTCGTCCGTCTATCCAACTATTCACGCTTCCGTCTATCAATTCATCCATCCATTCATCCGTCCTCCCATACGTCGGTCCGTTCCATCTCGAATACACGATCGTCAAATTCCACAAAAATTGTACACAAAACAATTCGACGATCGTTCGTAAAAAAAAAGAAGCCAGTTACAGAAGCGTCCCTAAATTACTCGACGAAAGAGGCGCTGGAAGGAAAAACGAAAAGGCACATCGGAGTAGAGTAGCTAATCGTGCGTCCAGGTAGATACGGGAGTCGGGTTTTAGCCTTGGCGAAGATAACAAAAGGATTTTAATTAAGAATTCCCGCGCGCCCACGCATACGCGGAGCAAAGCGCCGTCCTCGTCGCGTAGGAATCGTCGCGAGCAGAAACTGAACCGAGCGGTACAGAACGACCGATTCGTGGAGATGACTGCGTGACTGCCCGATGAAGGTATCAGAGAGACTCTCGTCTCCGCGCCGATACATACAGAACGACCAGGCGACTCTTCGGCAATACGGGAGAGGTTCCACACGCAGTTTCGGTCGGGAGTGTGACGAGGAAGAAAACAAAACGGGGAAAGAAAGAAATTCCGAGGAGCCCGCACGCAGGTCGTTAAATACCTGTTATCGAAACAAACCTGCGGAGGTGGAGGAGGACGAGGAAGAGCCTCTACTAATATATTTATCAAACAACGCGTCCCCGTGTCCAGACAGCGGAGTCGTTGCTGCCGCTGCTCGTTGCTCGGTGAGAGTCCGAATGGCTCCGAGGGGGAAAAGAAAGATCGTAAGAAAGAGGGAAAAAAGAGAGGAAGAAAAAAGGGAAAAGACGGTGAGGGAGAGGAACGGGCATTCGAGCGAAACGTGCTGACACGTAGGATCTCCGCGACGGGGACCGGACGACTTCTTGCGGAGACGGAGGATCGAGGATACACGAGCAAACGCGGAAATCCTCGCTTTAAATCGTAAACCAATATTTACGTCCCCTTAAAGACCCCGCGCGACGTCGCGGCTCTTCGTCCCCGGAACCGGAGGAACGAAGGAGACCGTGGAGTCTCTCGTGGGAGAGCGGTGGACAAAAAAAGACAATGGAAAAGTAAATTGGATTGAGACGGAAGACGATTCATTGATTTTTGTGGAAAAGTGCTTGAATATTTCATTCAAAAATTTTGTAATTTCCTAAATCCTCGGAAAAAAAAAACAAAAAAATAAATAAACTTAAACATTTGTCGTTAAGAAAATAAAGAAATAGTTTTTCATTTTTTGAATAAATAAATAAAAAATAAATACAAACATCGACGTCGCTCTTACTGACGGTTTGTACGAAAGGCCGTGACTCCCTCAACTTCCTCGTCAGCATTTGCTGATAGCGTCGACAACTATGATTTTTTTATATTTATATATATGTTTTTTTTCGACTCCTCGCACTTGTTCGTCTCCCACGTATCGCCGAGCGCAAACATTTGCATACCAAACGGGAGTACCGGCTGCTAGACCGGGTAATTTACGACGGGTGAGAGTCGCGGCCGCGCGCGGAGAGAGAGAATGAGTGATACACACCTTCACTGAAAAGTGCGTCACATAATGTTTAATGCGTGGCCCGAGTACTCTTGCGTAGTACGAGAGACCTGGAATAAACGCGTGCGCATGCGCACATGACTTTGTATAATACCGAAGAGATTCCCCGTTCGGACTTTCGCGAGAGAGACTTAGAAGTCTGGAACGGACCGAGAGTGAACGCAAAGTGCGTATGCGCTCGCCATAACGCACTCTCACGTGCCATTAATATTTTTATACACACACACACACACACACACACACGCACACGCACGCGCGCGCGATTTAAAGTTTATATCTGCACGGTCTGGCTCGCTCCCGCGGAAAGTCCTCGTACGCGCCGTACACGATAATTAACCGTCGATAGACTTGATAATTAACGTTCATATAAACCGCGCTTTCCAGGGAATCGATAGTCGACCGAGGCTTAGATCGATTCCCACGGTAATTAATTCTCTGCCTCGGCATCGATCGCGCGCGGCTGATCGACGCCGATGAAAAAGCATCGGAGATATAAATGAGATTCCACCGGGGAATCGAGCGTTACTCCACACAGCCTCGATGTTAAAATACCTTCCTCACTTTTTTTTCTACTGCATTCTTCCACCGTTCTTTCGTCGAAAGTTTTTTTTTCCGTTTATTTCTTTTGTTTCAAACTCTAGTCAAATTTCTATGCGACGGTCGCTCCGAGGATGTCTTCGAAAACGAACAAGTCGATGGAAAAAATGTCGCGAAAAATTTCTTCGCTTTTTGATAATTTTGTAACTGACGTGATTAAAATTTCATTAATTTAGTGTTATTATCGTTATTCTGATAACATATTAGTAATATAAAATCGATTAATCATTATCATCGTTCAATTAAAATAATATTTTTTAAAAATTGCGTTATCGTCGATTACGATTTTTTTTATTATCGAATTTTTCTCACCTTCGTATAATTTGGATACGATTTGTGCATCGCGAGTGCAACTCGTCGGCCAGCTTCTGCTCAGCTCCGTCAATGTTTATTCTCCGAGAATCGGCGCCCTGAAGTTTTCCGAGTCGTAACTCGAGGCTGACGCAACGGTATCGGAGGGGAAAAAAAATTCGACGCGCATCCGCGGGAGCGCAAAGTGTACGACTATAACTGTACGTGTATTCGGGGTTGAAAAACACCTATGAGCCGAAAGGAGCCGGGTCTAGGTGAAGTACGCGCCAACTGAGCCTGTGCAAAGCAGATGACATCTTGTTTGTTTGAGACTCGCGGTTTTATGGCTGTCACGTGTGCGTGTGCGTATGAGTAGTGGGCTGCCGGTTGCCATTCGGCTAAGGCGAAAAGCGCGCCGGCAGGAAACTTAACGCGCGCCCGCCGTGTCCACTTAGGCGCTCGTCCGGTACGTTTTTCCTTCCACTTCGGAAACGTTTCGCGGGTAGAACTCGCGCGGCGCGACCCGGCGAGACTCTCACTTGTCTCGAAGGAAAGCGAAAGCGAGGAGGAGGGACGCGACGTTGGTCTAATTTTGAGCGACCTCGATCGCCGCTGGAGAACTTGACCCCAGTAAATCTTCGAAACTATCATTTTTCGGAGAGTAAAAACCGGAGTTTTTACTCCGAACTGGCGGTGAAGAGGAAACAGTCGGAATCGGCGAGACGTAAGCAATAACCATTCGGCTCCGATGTCTGGACCAAAAGTAGAGAAAAAATATTTTAAGTGTGATGAGTTTTTGTCTAGAAGAAAGGGGACTTATGATTGAAGCAAGTTCTCGCTGATGGAAACCCGTAATAAATGAAATTCAATTTCTTCAAGGAAATTAAAAAACTCATAAATTACACCTATAGCTCATTTACAAGGTTTCAATTGATAGCGGTAAAATGCTTAAAAAAATTAATTTCAAAGATCAAATCGAAAAATAATTTTGAGTGGAAATACATTAGAATCACGGAAATTCTCACTTGGAGTGGTAACTTGATAATGATTGCACAAAAAAAAGTGGTTTTCTTGATAATGGAAGCCATGATGGAAAGTTCGAGGCTGTATCCGCCATCTCCGTTTCCATTCGAAAAGAACGAAAAAGTCTTTCGGTAACGATCAATAACGAATGAAAAATCGCACAAATTTATTTAAAAAAAAAAAAAAAAAAATCAACTAACCAGAAAGATCCGGTGATGGGGGTGACGAGGAGAAGGCAGATAGCCACGAGAACGGGGCGCATCTCCATCCCCTCCAGCCCCTCGGTCCCGAAGAGCCCGAAGACTGCCGATCAGCGTTCCTCTCTCCCTCCTCTGCGTCTTCCTCTTCTTCTTCTCTGTTCTTTCCACCTTTTCACACTCTCTAGACAATTCCCCGTGACTTCCACAAATCTCCCTCTCTCTCTCTCTCGCCTCTCCGGACCCCCACCCTCTCTCCGTCGATCACTTCTCAAAAAATGAAAATAACAGAAATTTTGAAGAAATAAATGAAGCACGAAAAAAAAAAAAAAAAAAAAAAAAAAATCAACGTAATAAAAAAATTCGACAAATCTCAGTCTGCGGATTTTCCGAGCACTCGCACTTTTCAATTTCCGTCACTCGATCCTCCTTCATTCGAGTCATCAAAGTTTTGTTTTTTTTTTTCTCACTCGATCGTTCACTGTCACTTTTTTTTCGTCTCTATTATTTTTTTGTAATTTTTTTTTGCGCGAATTTCGTTCCTCGGCGAAACGGAGCGGGATTTGTTTATGTTAACCGAGTCACTGATGAACCGGCGTGATACCTCCTCGTCTCGAAACTAAAGTCGTTTCCTGTTGGCGAGAGGCGCGGAGCTGTAGCAGCCCGTTGATGCTGGCGGCTGCGTCGGCTGCCGGTGCCTCCACTTGGCCGATCCGAGGTTGCTGGTCTCGGGACGAAGGCAACGGCAGCAGAGGCTGCGAGGGCGACGCCGGAGGTTCGAGCAACAGCAGCACCGCCCGGTCTACGGGGAGTGCCGACATAATTACTTGGATCTCTCGCGCGCGCGGGCGAGAGCCGGCCTTGCCAAGGATATATATCCACCTACCCGATTCATTATTTTTATCAATATTATTATTTTCATCAGAATCTAAAATAATATTTTAAATATTTTTTAATATTATTATTATTATTTTTTATAGGAAATAGTTTCTTAGCACGGGCAGATTAGTACGACGAGAAACTATCAATTTTCCATAGTAAGTTCCATTTTTATTCTTATCAACGGCTAATTTTAATTTGATTACAAGAACAGATCTGTTTAAGGCCGCGAACAGCGGATAATATATACATTATGTCGAAGATGATTGTTTATAGCTCCTCGGATTTTTAAATAAAATATTTTAAAGCTGGATTTTTCCCGTATTTTTTTTTTCAGACACTGAGAGGAATGAAAAACGTTCACTTCAGGGTTGTAAGGAAGTCCTAGTTGCTCCTCCTGCGCACTTGGATTCCGCCATTTGTATTTTTTTTTTTTTGAGAGCTCTCCCTCTCGTTCTTTTGAGTTTCTCTTTGATTCTCGCGTCTCACTGGCTTCCCGCCTGCTTTCGGAGTGTCTTCACTTCCGGTGGGGGCGCGACGGGGCCTGGGGAGGGGGCGAGGGTTGGAGCGGGTCAGTCGGCGCAGCGATAGCGATTTCGAAGGTAGGAGGGGGCGAAGATTAGGGAGGCAAACTTTGTTCTTCCGGCGGTGTGGCAAAAACGCGTCGCGCCAGCGTTCCTACCGCGACTACGTCACCGTGATCTTTGAGTGTTGCCTTACCCCCACTCACACCGGCGATGGAACAGACCGGTGAGAGAGTCGCGCTCCCGGCGCGGTTCCCGAGCGCGCTCCAACGGGGATAGGAAGCAGTTTAGCTACGGGTAGAGCATACGGACTCCCCACTCCGACTTGCTGTCTTCCTCGCGGCGTGAATTGGCGCTGTGCATTCGTCGGGGCTCTCGGCCGTCTCTCTCTCCTCTCTTCCGAGCGGTTCTTTGATGCTTTCACTGCCGCCACGGGCAAGCGCGTATTCCTCTCCACCACTGCGATTCTCCGTCCACCACCACTTTCGCGATATACGATCCAGGCCGGCCGAGAGCCACCACCTACTTCACCTTCGAACACTTGACCACTGGGAAATTGTACGACTAAGTGTGCATTTTATTTTATTTTATTTTATTTTTATTTTTTCTTCGACCTTTTTTATTTAACGATTATCAGCGAGGGTGATTGAAAGACAATTGATTTTTAATTGATGGTTTAGCTTCTTTTTTCGGGACTATTGAAATTTTCTGTGAGGGCTAATTTTTTGGAGAAATAATAATAAAGATCGATGGAGGATTTGTGAAGAATAGGTGTATGATCAATAAATGATCTAACAACTATGCACAAATGATTTACATTCACATTTGAATTACGAAAAAAAATATAATAAACGAATAAAACGCATGAATACCGGGAGCGAGTGCACGATTCGAAGTCTGGTGAGCAACTAGACGGTAGCGTCGCGTCGCTCTTCACAATTTTACTCTTCCTTTTTTTTGTTTAATGTTCGTACACGAGACTCGCGACGAGATGAAGGCGACGTTAAAACTTGATAAGCAAATCTCGACGTGGCGATGTTTACACCGTTGAGATAGTGTCACTTCTTTTTTTTTTCGTGCTAGTTTTCTCTACAGATTTTTTCATCAGATTGATGTTCGAGGTTGATGCCAGGCGGGAGAGAGATAAATGTACGAGTCAAGTAGACGAGGGGACAGATTCGTTCCAGGACGAGACGGAGAAAGATCCGCAGAGTCCATACAATCGAAAAAATATATTCATTACATTTTTAGATGATCTTATTTGTTTTATATTTTTTTACATTATTTCAATATATTCTACTTCCGTGGGAAAAAGTCTCCGACGCTTTTGTGTAGAATTATTAATAAAAAAAAATAAATAAATAAAAAATAAATAAAAAAGTCGCTGAATCACCATAAATGGATCCAATTTCTTGTGTCCCGACCGACGAGCCGTTGAGACGAGTTTAACAGCTATTTGACACGAGACACGATATCCACTGTTTGTCCACAGTCGAGAGATTTTTCGAGTGTTCCGCCGTTACGGGAGAGACGCACGAAGAAAGGAAGAAACGAAAGAGAAGAGAAGAGGCCCGGAAAGGTGGGAATATACTGTATGCCCGGTTGGGCGAGAGAAGGAGAGAAGGAGAGTAGGAGAATGAGAGAGAGGGAGAAAGGAGGAGAGAAGCAGATTCGTGGGGTCCCGGGCGGGAAGCTGTTCCGAGCCAGCGGGAGTCCGTATTACAGCTCATTTAGCAGCGGGGTCCTTGTGTGCCCTTTCTTCGGGTCTTCTCCGAGAGCTCCCAGAGGGACCACGAAAGGCCCCCCCGCTCGAATTCGAACTCGCCGCGGGAACAGGTCTCCGGACCTACAGCGAGGACTCGGGGAAGCCTTTGATACCCTATTCCCCAACTTCATTTATCTCATCGAAAGGTTCCCATAGCCCGAATCTTTATAGATCGGCGATAGCCGATGAAATTTTTCTTTTATTTTTCCATCCGAAAAAATTTCGTCTATCTCCATTCGTGCCACCTGCGTCACCTGGGCAAGCTGCGCGATAATCGTTCCTTTGGCAAATAATTAAAAGAAAAACGCAATAACTGTTATTTGCATGACAGATGTTATGATATAATTGTAAAGTAGAAAATTGTAATAAATCATAAGGCGACGATGGAGAACACTTTTCCGATAACCCGAATTTTAAATGTTAAGCATTTAATCCTTTCAGATGCTAATTCACTCAATTAATTCGACTCACGATGATTATTGTGATAGGTAGAACGTTTTTTTCTCATATTAAAAAACTTAACTGCATAAGTAGGATCAACAAAATTGAATGAAAATAATAGACTATAATTACAATACAATACAATTGTAATAAATGAGCAAATATTACTTGTACAGTGATCAATAATTGAGCAGCAAAATATATCTGAATAAAAAAGATTTGAAATATCATAGAGGAACGATAAAGTGTACTTTCGACAAAAGCACGGACAAAGATTTATTACAGCCGTCCGTGTCGTTGTAATGCAACGAGTTTGAAATGTTAAGTATTTAACCCTTTGACACGTTAATTCATTCGATTAATTCGACTTTCAGTGATTATTACGACAGGCAGGGAAGACGAGAGGTAGGATTAGAGATCGCGAACGAACGGGGGTTTTTCTTAAGACCGCGGAGGGAAGGTAGAAGCGAGGCAGAGTGAGGGAGCACGAATAAGGACGAACAGAGAGGAGAGGGTGAGATGGCTGAAGGCCCATAGCGTCGAACACAAACCTCCCGTGGACCAACACAGACGCGGAATGGTAGGTAATTTATGGGTGAGACTAATTACCGGGGAATGCAGCTCCTCTCGGAGCTCTCCGCCGCCTCGCGCGATCGCCGGCCTGGACTCCTCTTCGGGTTGCCTCGGCTCGCTTCTTCTCCGCTTACTTTCCATCGTGATCGTACCGTGCCGGCGAGATGGTCCGGACCAACTTCTAACTCCCAGACAGTACGACACCACCCCCTCTCGCACCTCTCGTTCCATATTTCCTTAGTGGGGTATTCGCAAACTTCTTACTTTTTTTTTTTTTTTTTTCAGAGATTTTTCATCGAACACTTCTAGTCATATTCTTTCCATTTCGATATCAAGCTTGAACTCTCGTTCGATCGGACATTACAAACTGAAAAAAATTCGTGCATTGAACGAACCTGTCCATTTTGCCCGCAAATATTTGCCTGTATTTTATTGTAAATTTGCAAAAAATATTTGTAATATTGAGAATTTTTTTTTAATATGGACAACAATTTTGTTGCAAAATTAATATGAAAATAATCGTGGACGTTTAGGGACAACGAACGTTTAAACCTATTTTACTGTGTATGCACTCGCAGCAACGAACTTTGGTCCGGACGACCCTTCCAAAAATACCCGGACGGAAGTACAGTGCAAGGTAGAAATAGAAGTAGGGAGCCGAACGCCTCCGTCATGAAAGATCACACTCGAGATATCGTCTCGCCGAAAGATCGATCTCTGCCGAGATCGAGGACTCGGACGCATGTGTTACCGCGACGTCCCCGTCGCCGTCCGGGAACACGCGTCTTTCCCGGTCTCGCCGGATTCCTCTTTCTCCCCTCCGTTCCGCCGGACGATCTCTCGCCTCTCATAATGGATCTTCCACCGGATCGACGATCCGTATCTCTGTACGGTACTTCGCTAATGCAGCTGGCCAATGATTTTTAACCCTCGGTAGTTAAAAAAAAAAAATTCCTAAACCCACTGTCCTTTAATCTCCAAGAGTTGTAGAGAATAGAAAGTTATTTAGAAACAATAAAGAACAAATTTTTTTTTCCAAGAGCGAATCCGTGAACGTCCAATAATTCTCTATCAAAATAGTAAATTTAAAGCATCAGTTTTTGTATAAGAATTTTCACTTCGGTACATCAACCCTTGTAAAAAATTTTTCTACGTGAGCGCAAGACACGTTTCCCGTCTCTCCTGGCTGTCTTCGATAGGTCTGCTATTGGCGATGCCGGATCTGCAGATCCGCGTCAATACCGGCATAAGCCTGGAATCATCGCGCACCGGCTCGTAACGGGTGCAAGACACCTTTCTCGCCTCTTCTCTCGGCCTCCTCTTTTTGCTTCCATCAGCGTCATTTCGACGTTGGGGGAAGCCCCTAATTTGGCGGACGCCCGAGGAAAGGGAGAGACGAGCAGAGAATCACACCGCGGAGGGAAGCCGAAGAGAAGAGCATCGCGAATAGGCGCAGGGACGGGGTGACCCACCTCGCAGCCGACTTCTCCTAAATGCCATTTATATGTTTCACTTGGACACGGGTCGTCCCGTTCGCCGCGTGAATTGTAAATTCCTGAGAACCTGCTCCCCGTTCACCATCCTCGTCGTCCAACCACCTCAGGGCTTTTGGCCACTCTTCCTTTTAACGCTATCGTTGTGGTGGTAGCAATGCCAGTGGGCTAACCGCGACTAACTGCTATCGCAGCGATAATACTCCTTCGACTCAGATCCAGAGCGTAAAAATACACAAGCGTGTCGAGCATCGAGAAATTTAATTCCTAATTTTTTTGTGCGTTTTTCACTTGTACTCGAGTAATCAAAATAAGGCCTTTTTATTTAGTTTTTCAACTATTCTTTTTAAGGGAAAGATAAATACGATGATAACTTGAAAACTTCGGCTAAAATGTTAAAGATTGTTGAAAAAAAAAATTAAATTAAATGGAGTAAAACTTACGTTACCGACTGAGTCTACGCCACGTTGACTACGACGTAGATATTCAGATAGTTCCGTCTCTGAAGCGAAATTCGATTTCGAACTGCGGTCGAAAAAATTCCACCCTTGGAAATTTATGCCGAAAATAAAAATGACAAAGAGACGTTTGTTTTTGTCGTTAGTGATTCAACGGATCTGGGAAGAGCTCGCGGCCACTCGTCGGACAGCCAGCGCGAGAGAGCACGTCCTTGCAAAGAAATACGGTCCGGCCGTGCTCCCGCGGACGCAAAAAGTGTCCGAGAAGCCCCAAACTCGCCTCCGCGGACTATCATTCGCATCAACTATGTCAAAATTCTTTTCTTCTTTTTTTTTCCTTCATCCTCCTGCGCTGACCAGATTCGTAAGAATCTCGTTGCAGGGTCAAGGCTGAAATCCCACTGACTAATCCTGTCGACCGTCTCGGTCCGGTCTCCAAAAAATAAAAATAAAATATTCACAAAAAAATTTAAAAAAATAAAATCTATTACAATAAAAACAATAATAAAAAATATCTCGGACCACACTTATCTACTCAACCAGCTCCGACCGATGCGCACCATAATTATGCCTCGATCCATTGCACACTCGATTTAAAAAAAAAAATAATTAATAAATAAAATTGAAAAAAAAAAAAAATTACTAATGAAGCCAGCATAGATATAATCATGGCGCCGTAGAGTAAATTCAATGCGGTACGTGCCTTCGACTTCTTCATCGCAAGTGCGTCACCGGTACTGGGCTACGTGCCTTTCAAATAGCGTTTACACGCTCCCGATCAAAGTAAGTAAATAAATGCTCGCTGGCTATAGCAATTACACGGCACTTATCCTTCCCCCCTCGACCCCTACAACCCCCCGATCGAAGCCAGAGGCATACTCGAGACACGTTCGCTGTATACTCTTGCCGAGTTTTCACAATGGTAATTACGAGCTTGGTTGATCATAAATTTCATAGTCAGTGCGCGGTTAGCAGAATTCGCGGTGTTGCGGTCTATAAAACGCTTCGAACTACTATACAGAAATGTATACTAAATTGTATTCATAGTGTGTTTATATATATATATATATATATATATATATATATAAACACATAGTTGATATATAATCGTTCGAGACTTTGTAAAGCTCGTGGTATGCCGTAGGTGGGTTTAATTCCTATTTCAAGATGGGTTATATGTATGGGTAACCCATATAGGTGTGCATGGCTATAGATAGAGGATGGTTTGGATTGTTGACATATTCGACACGCGCCTAAGGACTTTCTCTATTTTTCCAGCAGACGCGGAACGCACGAAGCCGAGAGACTCCGCGGATATGTAGAAAATAACTGCATGGTAAAAAGAGGCTTCGACGTTAAACTGATATTTCCTTTTCGCGAATGTGCACAGTTTTTTTTTTCTTTTTTTTTTCATACATTCGTAGAATAGGTGGATTTGTACGGTGAAAAGGAGTTTCGACATTTAACAATTATTTTCTATTTTATCACACGAACATCCGCGTTTCTATAGAATAATTTTTTTTTAATATTCAAATTATGCGAGAATATAATTGAAAATTTTTATTCTCATAGCGCTCAAATTTCCGCGCGAATATAACGATAAGATTTATCGGTCGTTAGATCGTTCCCGGCGCGACGTCGCGGCCCTTTAACGGCACTCGGTGAAATATCCGCGAGGAATAATAATATTGCTGTTCGTGCGAGTTTACGATTGACCCCTCGGGGTCAATCGACATGATATCCATCGGACATAAACAGCGAAGAAAAAATGATAAATAAAAAATAAATGAAGGTATAGCTGCGACAGATTTCGTACCATCGGGCACGCCGCGTTCGCCGAGAGAGTCTTGTCGCAAAATTTTTATCGAATAACCGACACGAAACGAGCTGGATCCTTGACGATGTACCACTCTCCTCGCGATCACGAGGAATATAGCAACGTGTTTTATTCGCTCGTACACTCGATATATTTCGATATGCGGTACCGCGGGCGCCCCGGACACTCGGGAAGTCCCGCAGAATGGTCCACGGACACAGCATCTCTCTCCCCGGACGCTTCCAGCCCTCGCGGCCGCACACGGGGAACCGTTCGTTCGATTTCCTCGAGCATATATTTATATAATACACGTACCGGCTTGTATCGACAGTTATCGATTCGTCCTGGTCGATCAGCCGGAACAAAATCGATTGACTCTTGACTCTCGGGGTCGTTGCGCGGACCAGATGCAAAACGGTCCCACGTCGATCATTGACCGGTTGTCACGTTCGATTGACTTTTTTCATTTTTTTTCCCACTGCCTGAACCGACTTTTAAATAATTAACGGGACAAAATGGACCAAAGTCCTCGACTTTTTAGGAAACTTTTTATTTCCCAAAAAAATGTAAAGAAGATCCATTTCGAACCAATCTCCCCTTGTGGCGAGGGAATCTTTCAGCAGTCTGGACGATGATAGAAACGAGTTTCAAAGATCTGAAAAAATTCATCTAGGTACCTCAAAGTGTATTTTCTTCAATACCAGAAACAAAAAATCGAATCCCGATGCCCGCGATCATTTATCTATCCAAAAGACTACGAAGCCATTTATTCGTTCCCCCTCGACAAAAAAATGTCCTCAAAAGTCTTCGTCATATTCGATTGGAAAAAAAACACTTGAAAAAATTCTGTGCCAAAACCAAGTGAAAAGTCTCCTAGCTGCGAGAAACGAGCCGCGCCGGGAGACGATCGTTCGTTCACGGGACTGTCTTAATCCCAGGCGTTTTGCGCCAGTTCAAGAGGAGGCGGAGGAGCTCCCGTGAGTAGTCGCAAAATCCTTTAAAACGCGTCTCGTTCCCATCAAAATGAGATCCCGCGAAGAGTGTTCCTCGCGTTCCTCCACCCTTCCTGGAGCCGGTCACTTCTCGGTGCCGCGGTGTGTTCGTCGTCGGCGTTATAATTTGAGGCGGTTTCAGGGAGGTCCTGTTGGCCCCCGCGGCGGGGCCCGCCGCTCCGTGCTTCAATGAAGTCATCAGCTAGCCTGGGACCCGCCACTCTGTTATTATGCCGCGGGTGCCGCGGCACCCGAGCGTCTCCGGAGCTCCGGCCGGTCCAAGAGCCCGCATCTCTGGGGCACCTTTCGTCGGGTATATCCTCGGGCCAGAAGAACAAACCGCAGACCGGAACGTCGCCGATCGAGCGCTTACGATCGGATACACTTCGATTGCTTCTTCGATCATCGGGAACTTGTCAGCCAAATCAAATGAACAACTTCTTCACGAATGATCCGTGTGGTTTTTGCGATTCTAACATCTCCCCAATCGCTTTCGAAAGCCCGGAAGGGTGTGAACGAAGAGGTTGCAGGACTCCGAGAGCCTCGGCGGCATTCTCCGGTTTACAAAGGAAAACAATCGTTCGTTACAGATATTAAAGCGTTCACCTCAAGCTTTTCATCGAGAGGACCACTTGAGCGGTCGAGATGTTGTATATTCACGACGTTACTTTGGTTAGGGATCCTTACAGTCGTATGAGAGAAATCATCGACCGGAATCACGCCAGTTCGCTTCGACAATGGAAGCCACGACTCGCGATGGTGGCGTTTTTGAGTGCACGAGAGCTTTGGTGCATCCTGTGCCCTTTCAATTGGGACTATGTACGGTTCAGCTCCAAGGATGCTCAAATCTTACATTTGGAGCGTTTTGACCTTTCGGGAGGTTTAATGTATCCTGTGTGAGAATCAAGTTCTTCTGAGCGATTTAGAATCGGGCCCTGCTAGAGACTCAGAATAATCAGCAAGTTGGAGAAGGCACTTTGTAAAATTTGTAATCGGAGCCGAGGAGGAACAATTGAAAGGCTCAGGATTTACAAGAAGGTCCACACAATCGAGGTCTGGCAAGGAAACTCAAAATAGTCAGGTCATTGAAAAATCCACATGGTGGGACATGTGATCAGGCGTGAGAAGCGAGCTTGAAATAATCACGGCATTTTGAAAGACATTTAGGGGGATTTGTAATAAGGGCCTACTAGAAAGTTCTCAGTGGGAATCAGTGGGACTCAGTGTGAGTTCCTGAGAATAAGCTCTCAGTAGAGCCTGAAATCCGGGCCGTCAAGACCGAACACCTCTTCCTCAGCAACCTTCTTCCTTTTTTTTATGACCTCTTGTTTTCCTCACACTCATCCCCGACGCTTCCAGGGTTTGAATAATTACAACACAAATATCGTCCGACGTCCGGGAGTGAGGATGAGCCGATGAAGAAGAGAGAGTGAACGGGAAGAACGCATACGCACGATCTCGGGACTACGATGAAGCTAAACTGGCTGCAAGGTCTCTGGAGGAGGACAAGGCTCATTCCCTTGGAGAACCGTCGACTTCACAGCGCGGAGCTGGGACATCTACCGTGGTGGCTGGAACGGGCCCGATGAGGAACGGTCTCTCGGAGGTGGGAATAATGGACGATGGATAATTGGTACCGATCGTCCCATCGGCACCGCCTCCACGACACCGATTACCCGTCGAAACGGTAATATACTCGGCGCGAGGGCCTGCAGGAGAACGTCTGGCTTTTCATGCCTTCGGGGAATGCTTGCATCGGAGACCGCTAAGAACAATCGGAGGAATCGGGCCTCAAGGAACATCGTGGGAGGCGACGGAGTTCGTAAACTGCTGTTCACCAATAACTGTTTTTTTTTTTTTGCAATTTTTTGATGTAGCTATATATTTTTTTGTCTCTTCACGGGGTCGAAGATACTAACGAAGACACCAGCAGGAAATCCAACAAAACATCCGATAGGAGCTCCAACAGGATATCCAACGAGACATCCAGGCATCTATGAACAGCAGTCTATACTCCATATCCTTGGATGCTTCGTTCCCCGCAATTTTTTAATCCGGATTATGAACTTTCGTCATAATCCGGATTTAAAAAAAATCTGTTTACTGTTGCCCCTGCGAACACAGTGTACTGGGAGGAGATGAGTAAAATCATTTGTGACCGGTACAAGGGATCGTGTTTTGGAGAATCGACGTGACGTTTCTGGCCGGCTGAGGTCTGTATCATCGTCGGTCGGTGTATTAGCGTTATAGTACCACGTTGAGGGCCCGATGAGCCCGGTAAGCGTCGGCATCGTGTGAAGTCCATCCGAGCCATTATATCCCCCCTGCCTTTGGTGCCTTCGAGGTGTACGGTATATATACCATCCCGGCTCCACCGTCACGAGAGTTGAGTTCTCGCGTCCGAGGCCCTTATGCTTCTTTCGCCTCCTTCTCTTATTCCTCTCTTCGTCTTCTTCTTCTTCATCTTCCTCCCTTTTATCTCTCGCTCGCTTCTTCTTGCCCGCAAGGATGTCGAAGTAAAGCGGGGATGAAATGTGCGAGAGGGAAGAGGAAGGGAGAGAGAAAGGGGCAGTGGGAAGTGCGTGCTGGATTGCGAGAGTGCCGAAGGTGTCGGGGCCCGTATTAAGGGGGCGGTTCTCCCGTCGAAGGAGCCCCGAATTATGACGTCACGGGACCGCACACGTCGAGCACGATCAGGTGAGCCGAATACAAAATGGATTGTTAATTACCGACGGGCCAGCAGCGCGAACGTTCTTTTTCCTTTTTTATTCTTCGTTTTTTTTTTTCCTTTTTCGAATTTCATTCCCGTTTCACGACGAGCCATGCATGCCTGCCGCGCCCTCTTTGGTCGCTGAAACCACCCTTAAGCGAGCTTCGACGCTTCCTCGAGTATTGCTGATTCAACCTTAATTCTGAACTTTGCTAAAACATTAATCGGTTCTATGGAATCAATATAATTCATTAGTTCTATTTTTTATTATTCATCACTATTTTATTTAATTAGAAAATTTAATCTGACAAATTAATTTTAGGTCTCTATTTTGTATATTTTTATTGCGTCAAGATTTGCAATTTTTTCAATTATTATTCACTCCCTTTGCTCATCGTGAAGAAGACTACAATAATTAATTTATTTATAATAATTACGATTGGTTTATCAATAATAAATAAAGCGGCGTTGAAGTATCTCGAGGCGAATGGCCATTCGAGGGCTTCGAAGCTATGTAAATCGTTCGCGGACACGTGGGAAAGACACGAACTCGGATTTGTGCCTCCGGAGAGAGACCTGTGCCGTGGCCTGTGTCATCTCTCGTCCCTCTTCGCTCACATACTTATATACATACACAACCTCGTGTACACCGTGCGATCCTGAGTGTCAGCGCAAGACCGCGAACGGCTTGTAATCCCCGTGCAAACACGCTTTTACCCCGAGGGTTTTTCACGTTCCGAGGAAAACCGCTCGAACGTGCAAGAAAAAAAAAATCAAAACATCTGTGTCTTCGCTTTCTTATCTGCGAAAGCCGAGACTCGTGGGGTTGAAAAACAATTCCCGGTTGACGAGAGAGGCGAAAGGAAACAAACTCGGACCGGGCTCCGATCTAAAGCTCGCAAGGTTGCCCCTTAACAACCGTCGTAAAATAAAACTTTAAAGACTTACGGGGCGAAGAAGGCTTCGACGCAGGTGAATTATTATTGGCAGCAAGGGAGAAACCGCGCACCTTCAGTCTCTCCGGTTGTGTACCGTGTCTCCTGCAGGTAGTCCGGGCGTATCACTGAACAAACAGAAAATAAACCGATAAAGGAAAGAGCAAAAAAAAAATTAAAAATGTTTTCGGGAATGGAATTTCGTTCGCGCTAGACGATAAAGGCAGTAAATGTAATAATCGTTCCTAGCCACAAATTCGACTACCGCTCGTTTTTTTTTTTTTTTTAGACTTAAATTGAAACCTCAAATTTGGGAAAATTCGATCGTTGTCTCTACCGACAGTCGCCGAAAAGCCTAAATCGTTAATTCGGAAAATCTTCTTATAGAGCATAAAGAAAATATTTTTCTTTTAATAATTTTTTCTTTTTTTTTTCCTAAGAGAATTTTGGAGTTCAGAAGCGGGGAAGCGGAATTAGCTCGATTATAAGGAGATAATTCCGTCTTTTTGGGAGAAGATTTTGCTACTCGCTCAGGGGTAGCTGAAATCCAGGGACAATGGCATTGAGCGGATGTGTTTTCGGCCATTGAATTTTGTAAACGAAACTCGAAAGATTTTTTCCCCCCGAATAAACCGTTCGCTACCAATACGACCGATGCTTTTTTTCTTCGACGAATCGACGAAGGTACGAGAAGCAAAAAAAACGGCAACGTACGGTTGAAGATCTGAGAACTCGGTAATTGGGAAACGAACAGTAGTTTGAAAGTTCCTGAGAAAAATCTGTGTAAAACCCTTCGACTCGAAATTAAACAAACGGAGTAACTGAGAAGATTTCTACGTGTCGATCCCAATATTTTTTCATATTTCAGTCTTGAACCTCGCATTTTTTATTCTGTGCCCTAGTTTTCTCGATTTTTTTAATCACAGAATTTCCAAAAGACAAGAACACCAAAAATTTCGAAGTTTAATCTCACCATATTTTACCCTTCCGTCTAAAAAAAAATTGTTTGCGTCTAGCTTCTGATGAACATAGCGCAGTATCATTAAGAGTCGCCAGTTGGAGACCGTTAAATTTGTGGGAACCCCCGGGGGCATGCGCGGGACTAGCTACCGCACGGACGAATTAATTACGAATAGTATATACTGTACAACTCGGTTGTGTATGGCTCCGAACGAATTAATTACAAAAGGAGAGATGCCACGGCCTCGCGGCGTTATAACGAGGTCTACCTGGGCGGCAGCGACGAGGGCATAAAGCATAATAGCGTCGCGTCGCGCACACGAGCTTTAATCGGGACCGAGTTCGTAACGGAACGTTCCACCGTACAAATGATTATTTACGAGGTGGTCCCGGCTCTATATTACGCCTCATTTCGCTGCTGGATCGATTAGCTGTAACCGAGATGTATAAACAAAACGTTAAACCTTCCTCGCGCGCAGCCGCGTTGCTTTCTCTTCCCTTCCAGCAAACACAGCATTGTTCAAAGAACACGAAAAAAAAATAAAAATAAAAATAACATTAAAAATTAAAATTTTCACCGCATTAACCAATAAATTTAATTGATTTGAAAAATATTGAAAACAACAATTTTATTCACCCGAATTGAATTCATTGACTTCTTATTTGTAAACATTTCGAATGTCACTTGCTTTGAACAATTCCTTGATAGCGAAACCAGAACCGGAAGTTAGGATAATAATAATGTTGCGATTTTGTTTCTGTCTTAACGGTGAGTCTTGGTGCAATTTTCCGACATGAATACAGAAAGTATTATCGGACGCAAAAAAATGTTCGCGTTTTAGTCGCTCGATACTGATTTTTATTTTTGAAATTCCCGCAACGCACTGAGTCTTGATGCAATTGTCCGGCGTGTATGAATCCCGAACAAAGAAGTGTTAATTGCGTTATTACACGAGAATATAAGCCCGAGAGAGCGTTATAGACAGAGAGAGTCAAGAGGCCAATAATATCTTTATCTTTTTTTCGTGGGGGCGCGAGATCGGTATCTCGGGAAGGCGCTCGTCCATTGTACGATTATTAAATAGGATGATGCGGCTCGATCGTGCCGCGGACGAACGGCACGTAGAGACGATCTCCAGCATCCGCGGCTCCGGAGCCCTCGCCTCGCGGGGTGCGCGAGAGATCATCATCTCGTCGAGATTCACGAGCCGCCGGCACGCGGTAGGTCCGATCGCGCGAGACAACAGCATAGCTCACAGTATTCTTATTTTTTTAATATTATTATTTTTTTTAAATATGTAGTATTTGCTTGGTACGGTATGTACTGGGCAAGGGATCGTAGATCGTGTTGGGAGATCGTCGGGGATGCTGCGAGCTCCGATGAAACTCGATCTCGATACGACTCTGAATATCGCGAGAAACCCTCGATCAATTCTCCCTGGCAGTTTCTTTAAAAAAAAAAATTGAAAAAAAAAACTTGAAACTCGAACGATTTTTGACAATTGTTGCCCACCCAAAAATTAACGTGTAGATCGACGACTGCGGATCAGAAAAATCTATTTATTTTCCGGGCAATTCTGCGACATTTGTCGTAGAAACAAAAATATGGAAGACAAACGATTTCGAAGAAAAAAAATAGTGAATCATTGTTCGAACAAAAGATATTCTTCGACTATGATGAATTTCCGCGAAATCCCGATCCTCGGGCTCGATCTTAATTGCCGGATGTCCCGATTACCAAATGATCCTTAACGATCTGCGTAAATCAAAGTTTCGAGTTCTCCGCCATTTCGCGAATTCTCGTAAATATATATTTTTTTAATGCTCCAAGCGCAATCACTCAAGCTGACGCAAATTAGCGACGCTTAAATAGTTTATTAGCCTGTATCGCGTATGTAAGAAGCGGAAGATCAGGATTCCTCCTCTGCCGAGTCATCCACATTCCTGACGAGGTATATGTCAGAGCGGGGCAAAATGAACCGTCTTCGATCACTTCATTAATATTTCTCGAGACAAAGAGAAGCAAGAGAAGCAATGAACAAAACAAGTAAACATAAAAATCTCGTTTCGAATTAAATCCATTTTGCCCCGCTCTCTTTAACCATATGTGGAACCGGAACGAATCGTCGTCGAGCCAACCGAAGAAAAATATGTTTGGGCCCAAACTTGAGGATTAAAAAAATGTGAGAAATAGAAGAAAGAAAATAAAAAATACTTTTTTTTTTAATGATGAAAAATGGGCCGAGGGGAACTCCGAATTGTGAGTGTAGCAGTGTTGGCTTTTAATGCGCGAGATCGGACAGCTTCTTCGGATCTTCGGAGGTGGCAATGAGCGCCGTGGTCCCGCCCGCTCCGCCACACCCACGCCTCGTGTATATCTTTATTTTCCTCTTTTTGTATTTATTCAGATTGCGCTCGTTGGTCCGGACGATGGGGCACACACGCAAACGGGCATCACGAATGCCTCGGGACCACAGACAAGAGTATCCGACAGGCGCTTAGAGCCACAATAGGCCGAGCATGGTGGCCAAAGAAGAACGTCCGCTCACACCCGCTGGCGAACGATATATAATCCCATAATACACGCGTCCCGTACGCTGAGTCCGGGTTCACGAAGAGAATCCCTCGGACAGCCATTCTCGATTCCTAAAGCCACCATTTTTTTTTTTCCCCCTCGACACTGCCTCACGGGACTTCCCACTTCGGGAAAAACAAAAATAAAGATAATACTGTTCCGCAACTAAAAAATTAGGAAAACTTGCTAAAGAATAAACGGTAAAATTTACAAGAAATAAATTGTAAAATGTATTGAAAAAAAAAAAAAAAAAAACCAAAGAAATCACTAATCTTTGCTATGTTGGTTATGAAAAATCCCAAAATTTTTTTTCTCTTTCACCATCGCTCAAGGACTATGCTTAACCTTCTTTCATTACTGATCACGAAACTGCAACTTATTTTAGTTGCAATTCAATACTTGTTACGGTAACTCGCATCACAAAAAAAAAATACTAAGTTATCGTTGAAAATCAAAAAAATTAAAATTCAATAAAAATCTAAAATTTACGAAAAAAATAAAACAATGCTAAAATTCATGAGAAAAAAAATAGTAAAAATTTTCCGAAAAGCAAATCGCGAGCGCTCGCGGACAAAAGTCTTTTATTGAATCTCCGACCAATTACAGCCGTGTAAGACGATAATGGCTTATAACGGCAGAGCCCCAAAGTTCCGTTGATGCACGCGTCCCTTGTTCGAGCCATAATGCATCCACGTCGCGAAGTGCACGTAACACACGCCTCAGTGCTCGGCTACGTACCCGTGAGAGCGCAGGGACAATGGGAAGACGAAAACAAGCAAGGAAGCATCAGCGACCCGATCGAAGAAGGAGCGAGACGAAGCGCGGAAGCGTCTATCCTGGCCGTTGCGCGCGCATGGTCGCGCATGCGCGCGGCTACTCCGCGATCCCCGAAAGCAGATTAACCCGGGTGAGATCGAGAGCGTGTACGCGTTTTTACCTTCGCGAAATCGATCACGCACGGACGCACGCCAACAAGTGGCTTTTAACGGAACGCCGCGCGAGATGAGAGGAGCGAAAAAGATGAAGACGAAGAAGAAGCGCGCGGAAGATCTTCGGCTTTCCGTCGCTCCGAGCTTGTCCGTATAATCCCCGATCTTCGCCCTATAATAGAGCGTATCTCTTACAACTCGAGTAAACAATGAAGCGGAATTTTCGGAGTGGAGTTTGGCGCGGTATTTTTGCCTCGGCGTTGTGAAACGGAGGAAGAGAACGCTGCGGAATTGAGCTCAGTGTAGACCGGTGGAAGATGAAAGCGATAGACCGGTGGCGGATCGGTATCGACGGTGGCATTGAAAGAGCACTCTTCGGGGAAGGAGCGCGCGAGCCGATCGCCGCCGATACACTTCTCGACGCTCGGGGGAGAGGCTTTTCCACTTCGATTGAGCGAAGCTGGGAGAAGCGATATGATACACCGGGTCGGGTATACTTAGGTAGATTGGAGGTTCGAGGAAACGTCTCAATCACGAGGATCCTTCAAGCGCGGGAAAAGATCGGGGATGCGCAACTCTTGCGCAGTCTCGAGTGCCAAGAAATTGAATGGCTTTTTTCGCAGATTGGTTCTTTTTTTTCATTTTTTTTCTTGGGTCATGGGCTTTTTCTCTGGCACTGTTTAGTGGATTTTTGGTTACAGCAGGAAAGGTAATTTTACTAAGACTATTTTTTTAATATTAATTTTTGTTCGAATCGTTTTTAATCGAACTCACCCCACTGCAGAAGGTCTCCGATTATTCTGAATCCTCAATTTTTAACCCTCCGAAAGGGTGTTCCGATGAATGACACTCCGAGAATCAAATATCGCCCGCCTTTGCTTCCGAGCAGTCTCGAAGATGAAAAAGAAAAAATTGTCTTTGAGACCCTTCGAATTAAGAAAGTGACCCTATGCTCTCGATTAACAACCGGAAACGGCGGACGCACAATGCACTTGTACCCTTGCATTATCTAAATTCAGGCCTGATTCACGCGAGAGCGTGGGACGATAATTTTCTTCAGAAAAAAATAAAATTAAAAAAGTCCTTTTATCCAATTTCTATTATTAATTTGTTTAATAACACGATGATTGCGGGTCTGATGCGACAACGACGATCCGTGCGATCGGGCAAGGTATTGGATTTACCTCGTCTATAGAGAAAGGGGAACCCCTTTCGCAACCCCTTCGTCTCCCAAAGGTTCGGTGAAAAGGATATTGGGCGTTCCCTCCGGATGTGTGTGTGTGTGTGTGTGTCAGTGCACGTATTTTTTTTCGGTTATACTGTGCACTGTACAAGGGTGACCGCGCGCACTGTCCCGCCGAGCATAATGGCTAATGATGGGGTGTAGGGCATTAAATAAATTCGGCTGGCTCCCACAAAACGTATCAAAGACTCCCGTCGTACTGCGGACGCGTCGCCAATTCCCCTTTTCATGCGCACGTTTTATAAGGCATTAGTTTATATAGACCGGGGCATCACAGGAGCCCATGCACAGGGGAATCCACGAGAGACTGCTTATTACCATTAGGATCTGCTTTCGTGTCATCCCGATCCTGACCCTTCGCAAGATCCTGCCGAGCCGATATGAGAACCCTTTTACGAAGTCTCGAACCCACTGCGATTACTTTTATCGTTAAATTGCGAGGATTAGAGCGAATTTTTTTTTATTTAAAAAAAGAACGAAAAAAAAAAAAAGAAAAAAAAATTCTCCGCGGCATACACTTCCAGGTAAAAAATTCCATTCTTGGACCGGAAGTGACGTCACAAATGAATCCTCGAAATATTTCTCTTAAACGCAATCTCCGATTTGAAAATCGCGTTTTTCGAATGAAAGTGACGATTTGGAGGAAAAAGAAATTCACGAATTTTTCTTACGCTATTGACGCGACCGTATGGCCGATGAAAATAAACGAGCCAATCGATTGGTTGTAAAGCAACGATGTTCGCAATATATAACGAGTCGGCGCATTAAGCGGCGCTCCTCCCACACATGTATGGAGGAGCGAGCGAGAAAGATCAAGTATGCAAATTTGATGTCGACGTCGCGGTTGCCTCGTCGTCGAGCGTGACTGCCCTCTCTCTCTCTTTCTCTCTGTCGCTCTCTCTTCGTCACCCGCTCCGTCTCCCCGCTGCCGATAAATCCCTTCCTCACTTCCCCTCTCGATCCAACTTTCCTCCACCTCCTTGTTCCGCCGCTCCTCCTCTGATACCCTCTGTCAACGTCACTCAGTGTCCCACGAACGATCGAACGGGAATCGCCGTTCCATTTGCAATTGTCCCGGTGCAGTCGATTTTTTTCTTACGATTTCTTCGATCAGCCCCAATTTGTCAGAGAGATGCAAATTAAATCAATTTCGGCGCGTTTGTCGATCGACGAATCGCAACAAAATTCCCCAATCGATCTCCATCATGTCCACTCCACACTCTCCATCGCATTCCTTTTTTTTCATAATTTCCATTTCTGGTGAAAAAAAATATATAAAGCAGAGAAATTAGAAAGATGGAAATCGTCTCTATCGAAGTTTTCGGTGAATTCGCCAATGGCTAAACCACGAAATGGAATTACAATTTTTTAAAAATATTACAAAATAATCAATAAGTTCAAATAATCTCCACGGCCATCGAGGAGACGGCTCTGGCTTTGATGGGCGACGATCAACGTTGCAGGGCGGAGAGAAAGCCGCGATAATAGAAGAGCGGTTATTGTACCTGTTTGCTCGCCGCTTGCTCTCCGTTGCCGCATTAACCGTTACTCTAATGGCCTATGCAACGCGTTAAGGACGATATTATGAATCCCCGACTATACATGTATATTACGCATCGTCTAGATCTTGCACGCGCGAGATAGAAAGACTCGTGCGAACGAGGAGCGCGGTGTTGGCGCGGTTCGTGGGCGGTCTCTCGCGTTTCGCACAGCATGCGCTAGACACACACGAGAGAAAGAGAGAGAGAGGAAGAGAGAGGCGTGGGACGAAAGAGGGAGACAGCCGGTTAAACATTAAGACACGATCTGCCGTCGGTCTCGGTAACCCGATAAGATAATCACTCAGTCTCGTTACACTCGTTATACGCGGACTAAATCGACCGGACTAATCATTCCTGTCGTGTTATCGGTTGGCTACTGCAAACAACGTCGACGGCATTTAATTCATTAGATCAATTAGCCGATCGGGCAGGCGTATCGCGTACGCTCGATTTTACTAACGATCTCCGGAACGAATGTCGTTAATCATATTGGAACGGAACACTTTTTTTTTTTACGAAGTTTCAGTCTCCGTGAAATCGAAGGGACAATTTTTGTGTTTATTGATGTTCAAGATATTATTATCAGCGATATTGTCAGTGTCGGTAATGTTACATTTATTTACACATTAATCTTTACCGGACATTATGTATATATATTTTTATATAACGACCACAGATTTTGATGGGACTTTTTAAGTATTTTTATTATAAATATCGCTTACGGATGTACATGGTTAAAATTAATTTAAAAATATTGGAGTACGAACTTCCGTGAAAATGATCATTACGAATGAGTGAAAAATAAATTCGTTTTGTTGAAAAAAAAAACGTATATCTTTGTGGATAATGAGATGATGGAAAAAAATGTCAAACTTTTTTTTTACTGTTTGGTATTATCAGTGGAAAAATTGCCGTGATCGTTAATTTTTACGGCAATAGTAATAGTAATTGCTAAAAAATATTACGTTGCGTGACACGAAAATCCTATGTGAAAATTTTTATTTTTTTACACTGTAAAATGAATGGGAGCGGATGGTCGCGGTTCGAGCGGGAAGTTATCCGGGATCGCGCAACCACGATACGTATTAATATAATATCACGGAGAGCAGAGAGAAAGCGCTTTCGTTCATCAGGAATGCATTATTAAAGCATTCCTCGCGTAGCTCGGAACTCTCCCATGCTCACGTTCAACCTTCCACGTGGCTCGTCCTACGGGCGCTCCATGGATCACCATAACTACCATAACTTTCCAGACTACGCGAATCGTTCGGATTGCCAGAGTCTCGTCCACAGACTATCGGAATTTTTATCGGCTATCTCTTTGTAATATTCCTTCATTTTTTTGTGTTATCAATTTTTTTTTTTTCTAAACTTTATATCGAAAGAATTTCCGACCGCTCACTCGTCTAGCCTGTGGTCCGCCTTCATCGCAAATATTTTACCTCGAGGATTCAATTTTCTCGGGTCAAAAAGAATTCTTTTATTTTGTCCAACTTCCGATCAACTCGAAGCCTTTTAAATTTTTACAGATTTCCGGCATTTTTCGGTCGATATCTTGTCGTTATTATTCACATTCCGCTTCTTAAGTTCCAACGGTCGATCGACGTTTCAATTATCCGTACGATATTTTCGCGACAATTTTTTTCTCTCCTCCTGCCTGCCACGAGACGACTTTTCGCGGGAAAGATTTGTCCACGCGAACCACTATTTAATCGTGATGGCAAAAAAAAATGAAACGATTTACACACCTCGATCGGTGCTTTTTGCGTGAGGTTTTTTAGGCCACGCGAGACACCGGTGGTTCGCTCGCTCCGATGTTGGTTCGTTGATCTGGAACCAAGACTGTCGGAGCAACGTTCCGATTCCCGGAAACGATCGGACGCGAGACCATGAAAACCTCTCGGTTCGCTCGTTCCCGATCTGTTCCGGTCATTGTTAATGATCTTTTTCCCTTCCCTCAAGCTCGCTGGACTTGCCTCACGAACTCTCGCTCCGTTCTCTGATCGTCCCTGGGGACGATTCGGTCTTCGGAGAAGGCACAGACGCAGCGTGCCGTCCGCAGTCGAAGCCGTTCGTCGCAACGAAACGGAAAGATCGATTGAGACGCAGAATCGAGAAGCTCCATGAATAATTTAAAGTGGAACGGGTAATTTTTACCGTGCCCTCTGACGTGGATAATTTCACGAAAAACTGATTTAATGAACGTAGAGCAAGGTCTATGTTTCCGAACGTCATTTGCGGAAGATTTCAAGTCCAGGCAATAATATGTGGCTCTGCCAGCTTCTGAGATACGACCGTTCGAAGCTGGCTTTGCATTCACATCCAGAATTATCGTCCCTCCGTTTAGTCGTCCTATTTTTCTGTGGAAAAAATCTAAAAAGTACGAAACAAATTCCACTTCCTATTAGGAAAGCCTACACGAAACTTGCGACACAGCGATCACGTATTCGAGAGTCCGTTGTAGATCAAAGATCGATCCGATGTAGAAAATCGTCCCCGATCCGACGCTGGAGAGTCAATATTTAGTGAGCGTGGGTCGAACTCGCGCGCGAGTGGCTAATAGACGATAATAAATATTACAAAAAAACGCAACATGAATATTCATAGATTTCATTTATGTATGTTTCGGCTTCGACGACTTATCTTTGATAGTAATAAATTCGTCCGTATCAATATTGCTGCTAGACGGGCAAAGTGATATCGATTTCCATACGATGTTGAAGAAAAAAAAAGGAAAAAAAAAAATACGGAATAAAACAAAAAACGATCATCGATTATCGAAAGTCACAGAGAGATATCTTAATTATTATTAGTTTCTCGTGTATTTTATTTCGCCGTAGATGACTGCAATCTTATGTAATGGCTCACTCACAAAATTTGCCTCAAGACCATCATCGAACCATCGTAATTGCTTAATTAACCCGACTGAAAACTCCTTTACAACAAATATATATATATATAATACATTGTGTGTGTGTATATATATATATATATATCCTCCGTTAAGAGACTTCCCCTGTCGCAATAATCTATACGAGCCGATGCGGCCCACCAACGATCGATTCACCTACGCTCATTTTCTACGTTCTAAAAAAAAAAATGGTATAAATCTATAAATGAGTTTACGCAGTTTCGACTTTGTGTCACCGATACCAATTTTCTGCTTCTCCGTATTCCGGTATCTTATCTCGAGTTCGAGAGTCGCTGTACAAGTAACAAGCCCCGTTACTTCTCGCGGTTAAAGTTTTCACGGAACGATAAAATTCCGCCGGAAGTCCGTCACTAGCGAGTCGTGTCTATATAATTTATCACGTACCGGTGTGTTCATCCTAGGATGTACGGGCCTAGAAATTAGACTCGTCGTCACCTTACTGGTGATTTTTATAATTTCAAGTAAACAGGAAACTAAAAACAAAATTATATGTTTCATAATTTAGTTAGCAGTAGCGTCGAAGGAAAAATAAATGTTATAGAGCTTACTACAATCCGCACTATTTGACAATATATGATAATATTATTTAATTATTAATTTTCATATTTTTATTTTTTGAATTAAATTAAAATATGTAATATGAATAAATGTATTATTCAAGAAGAATAACAATTTGCAACAATAATAATGAAAATAATATTTGAGTTGAAGAACCCAGATCAATGGGTTCAATTAGATATATAAGTTAAGATATATAAGTTACAATAAAAAACAACTGATAATATGAAGTTATGCAATAAATAGCTTTTACTGCTACTAAAGACGAATCGTTGAAACCCAAAAATCTTACTTACTCTGTAGTTGTACGCATAGATATATAGTTCTATAGTTCTGTATACAGAATTATGTACATACTTTAAAATTTCGAATGTTTTAATAAGCTTTAATTCCGTGACTGCTCAATTAGCGTATCACGAGACTCGAGGACTAAGTTACTCGGAAATAATATGAGTTGGACGGGGGATGAAATTATGAAGCGAGCCATGATCACAACGTCTTGATTGACCATTCGCGTGACATTGACTACCGGATGAACCACACTAACTTTCTTAGGATATTCGATAGTCCCGATATCGTTCGATCAGTAATGCAGCGTCCACTTCGAAAGAGATACCGAATGACGGACGGTCAACAGAACCCGAAATAAGAGACGACTCTTCTGTACGGTATTATAAGGAGACGTAAATTTTTCGATGTTCCGATCTTATATCTCTCGATCTTAAATCCTCGGATCTCTTTTAGTGCCTGTTTTAGCTTCTGTTACTTTTATTGCTCGCAGACACGAACGTCGCGACTTTCATTATAAGGAACTGACGAATAATCGATCGAATTCAAGTTTATATGATATTTAAAAAATAAAAATAGGAATTACAACTAGTATTGTCATTTTTGTCAACTGCTCAACAGTTTATCTTAATTTTATAAAAATAACAAATATAGAGAATAAAATAATAAATAAAGTAGTTAGAAAATTTTCTCACAAGTAGAGCTTGAATAAAACCATCAGGAAATTTTCGAACGGAAGTTCGATCCGGACAGTCATCGTACCATCAAAATCGTTTCAATCCTTGTATGAAAAAAAAAAAATCCATTCGAATTGATCGATGATTAATGAATTTTTGTGAATAGCTTGGCGAAGATCGGCGTGAAATTTCGTTTCCTTTCCGAACTGGCGGGTCATTTCTCCTATTGAGTTGAATTGATTCGATTTTTTTTTTTTAAGTATTGCAACAACAAGGGTGCAAAGTGCAATCGAGATCTACGAAAATTGGAGCTCGCCTTAAATTGTCAAACCCTTCGGTGAATGTCGGAGAGAAAGTCGCGGGAGGGGAAATGACCGTCGCTTCGTTTGATCTTCGACGACGAGCACGTGCCGGAGAAGAGCGGCTCGGGGGTGAATCGTCGATGTCGGGATTTATATGTACATACGAGGACACAATCCCGTCGACCGGGAGCTAATTGCTAATCGCCTACAGCGGCTCGACCGTCGTAGTATCGAGCCCGAGAGCGCGAGTGGCCGATGAAATAATTTTCCTTCGTGGGCGCACTCGACTCGTTCGTCGTCGGAAGCACCCTTCTACCCAAGGGTTGATTATACGTTCCTCAATCACACTCCGCTCTATGCAAATTAAGGAGGCTTCAGCCAGATTGCCAAATCAAACAAGTACAGAGATTGGAGCAAATAAATAAAAATAAAATATAAAAAAATATCATACATTTTATGGAGGGCAACATTGCATTGTCGATAATTAAGGTGAAATTGTTTTTGAAGTTGAGAGAATATCAACTTTCGAACGAATAGCGAAATTTACAGTACTGAATTATAATACAGTGTGACATTATTGTATATTTTTAAATACACTAATATTGGATAATATGTTTCATAATTTTTTCTCTTTGCCTTCTGTCAACTTCCAAAATCAAATTAGTACGACAATTGGAGACAATCAATAAATATTTTAAAAAATTGTCAACTAGCAAATCCATAATAAAATGTACAAAATACAGTGCAGTAACAATATTAAATATATTTAAATATAAATAATATTGTAACATAATATGAAATAATGTGTTTTACCTTTGAATACACGTGTGAGTGCAGATATGTTAACTTTTGATTGGCATCGCGGTCCAGAGTGGCGAAAGAATGGGGGCCGGCAGGAACGGCGAGGAGGAGGAGGAGAGGGAGAAGCGATGAGCCAGATGAAGAGTGGAGGGGTGGGGATGGAGAAGAGTCAGAGAAAGACAGAGAGCGGGGGAGAGCGAGAGAAGCAGTGGATGCCAGAAGGCCCCCGGATGCTGGAGGGAAGGAGATAAGCCTGCAATTATGCCAATTGAATACTCGAAAGAGGGTGGATAGATGCCAAGGGATGGGAGTAGAGCTCCTCCCACTAGATCACGTGGTTCGTCGCTGGGCTTTATCCGTCTCTCTTTCCGTTCGTTTATCCGTTCGCAGTTGCGCGAGGGTTGTCCAGAGCAACCCCCGACAAAAGCACCGCGCGCGCGCGCACCGCGAGAATCGTTCCTACCTCCGCGCCAAACCCCCGAAAACTTTCGCGTTGCTGTTAACGCGCAAACGGATGCGAGAACGAGAGTCTCTTCCACCACCGAGACCGAGCATAGAAGAAGCTGGAAACTAGGATTCCGGAAAAACTTGAAACCACCGATAGACACAGCGATAAAAGTCGAGGACCAAGTAGAACGCTGGGCTTTCTCATGGACCAGATGTTGATTTCATTGTTCAATAAAAAATATGGTAAAAATAGGATAGAATCGACGAAAGTATAAGGTGTCATGAGCAAGATAGATAGGTAGAGTAACGAAGGTTCGTTTATCCGGGCCAAGTTCGCACAGTTATCAATTCTCCAGCCTGGAACAATTCATCGGGAGATGAATTTGAGAGCGGACCAGCGATCCCAATGACCGAATAATTCTCCCGAAAGCAACATGAATTTACTCGCCCCAATGGCAACGTTATCCACGAAAGAGTCACCGATCACATCCCAGGCCAACACACACAGCCCCTGGTCTGCTTCCGTCTTCCCACTTAGGTCGCTCCTCTCTCAGTTGTCGAAATGATCTTAACTTAAGATTCTCGCAGCTTGCCAGTGCATATTCTCCCTGCATCAGGACCGCCCCTACCCCTTCTCTCCCCTCATTCGGATTCTCTCTCGAATTTCCTTGCAGGGGCTGCGGATCGGCTGTCGGCAGTGCAAGCCGCATCCACGATCTTCCTAGTCTCACTGGTGGCGTTCTTGTTTGCTCCGTCGGTTGTTCGTGAACCTCCGTCGTTCGGAACCGCGCCGCGGCCGCAGTGAGGAGAAGTCGGTGGTGGTGGACCGGCGAATGGCCGGGTATGGTAGTGGATGGTCTTCGAATCCGTACGGTTGTGGAGGGGGGGGTTGCGATGGTCGTGGGTACCTTCAGAGGGTTCTTAGTCGTCGTATCCCCCCGACGGTTCTTAGTCGTCGTATCCACGGACCAAGCCAGCAACAGCACGCGAACCACACGGACGCACCGAAGCGCCCCGGCATAGAGTACGCAACCCGCTCTCCCGACATCTCCTCTCTCCCTGTATCTCCTCTCTTTCTCCCTATGGGAAGCCGCCGACGACGAGCGACCAACCGTCGAACGAGGATGGAAGATAAAGGAGAGGAAGAAGAAGAGCCACGGAGTGAGAGAGAGAGGCCAAGAGGGCATCAGCGCGCGCGTGTCCCGCGCGCGTGTCCCGCGCGCACTGCGCGCACCGAGCTTCATCATAGACAGAACTGATCTCCCTGACAGATCTATCTCTTTCCTCGTCTTTGCTAGTCGTCACCGGGCTCTCGAGGCTCCCGGCGCTTCAACGACGACAGTCAATCCACATCCGTCGCGATTCTCTGTCCGAACGGTAGGAAACCGCGGATGAGGCCGCCGCTGAGCTTCTCATTAGGATTCGTTGGTTTCCCTACTCGTTAATCTGATTGTTTGGGTGAGAAAGTTGGGACTTTTCTTGTGGGACAACGGAAGATCCGCGGAAGAACTGGTCTGTCGTGAGGAGGAGGATCGCCGTGGAATCAAAGCTGATCGGTCGGTGATCTTTTTGGGGTTGGAAAAGCGAACCGGATCGCTCCAGGACCGAAGTGAGGCGAGGGAACTTCCGGATTCGGCAGATCGAGTGCACTCGAACTTGGTCCTGCGACAAGTCAGCCACTACTGTCGACACTCGGGTCAAGATAGAGGCGGCGGAGGAAGGCGTGCATAGGAATCCCTAGCCGGCTGCTGAGGGAGGTGGAAGAGGCTCGGGAAGAAGGAGGAGCGGAAAGATGAGGCGTCCAAGGGGGAAGAAGGAAGGAGGAAGCGGCATCGCCGACAGCTAAGGAATCGGCGGTGGGAAGGGAGGGAAAAAGGTGGTGGAGATCGGGACGGAGTAAATATCTCTCTCCCAAGCCGGGGCCCACCTGCCAGAGCGAACCGCGAGTTTTATTTTATTTTGGGGCTTGACACTTGGGCCGCGAGCATCGTCGCCATACGCCACGGACCGGAAGTTCGATCGGAGACGTTCGCCGGTCCGGGAGTAAACGGAAAGAGGGGCAGACGAGGAGGACGAAGAGGTCCTTCCCCGGCTGACGTCGGAGCCGCAGTGGTCCCGGTGCGCTACCAGGGCACCTCGGACCCCCGCCCTCTTTACCTGACTCACCGCGCCGAGACGAATTCACGCTACCGCCCCGGGAAAACGTTTCTCTCTTTCTCTGTCGCACGGTTTTTCCTTCGCACCGGGACTTTCGTCCTACAAACATACACCGAAGTCGACTGTTGCGCGCTCGTCGCGGGTGTCGTCGTACGGAAAGGGAGGCCCCCTTCCTCCGGAGTTTTTCTCGAAACGGTTAACGTCGATCAGAGCTCGGACGGACGTTGATGAGTGAAGTTCGTGCGACCTACGCGCAGGAGTTGCTACCGGAAGCTGCAACCAGAATCGGCGATTCCCAAGGTCGCGCATCGAAGAACACCCGGTGATTCGTTCGTCATCCGGTGACTGGTCCGTAGTGATAGTTTCCGACTCGGTGAAAAACGGAAGGTCCGAAGAGATGACCGTCGAAACGAACCGTAGGAAAATGGCGTCTGTCGGATCCGCGAAAACTCCGCTCGCCAAAGGATAATAAAAACGTAACGGCGGCCAAATATCGATGACGGAAAGTGAGAAAAAAAAATATCCGAGCTTTGGACGGGAAGAGCTTAGAAGACGACGACCGGATAGTTCCAACCTACGGCCATCGCGAAGGAGCGGAAAATTTTTTAGAAAAAACAACCCTAAGTGAGTTAGACAAAACGAGGCACCCATGTGCGGATTCAGTGAAGGCGGATTGGCGTGAGCGCGCGGAGCTCTCGAACGTTGACGAACGTCAAAGCAGAACGCGCCGGTGCCCGGGGCTAAGTACCGAGTCTCCTCGACGCGTGCCACGCCGCGCTGATCAGAGAGACCGCTCAACCTCGACGTGGTCGGGTGAAACAGAAACGAAAGTAAAAAAAACACACACACAAAAAGAACAGAGCTTGCCGATTGAGATATAGAAGAGGGGCAAGGAAAGAGGAGTAGAAAAAAAAAAGTAGAAAGAGAGTGACTCGCGGTGAAGCGTCGTGAGAGGGTCCTTTCGTGCGGGTGGTTGTGCAAAGCTAAAGGGGTTCCTCGCCGCAGCCAAGACCACGAGTACTGGTATCAGCGACCTCGTCCCCTCCCGCTTCACCCTCGCGGAACTGCAAGGGGTGCGACGACTCCAGACGAGGACTTTGCCGCGTATGTTTTGTACATATTCGGTACACGTATGTACCGTAAACATGCGTATGTAGACGCGTTTTGAAGTGGCAAAAAAGGAGTGTCGATCGTGTAATTGGCGGTGGGAAGAACGACGAGGAGCCAAGCCGAGGCGATGACAGGATGCCTCCGTCCCGGACACGCGTCCCGAAAGGATCGAACACTTCGAGGATATCGTACCCGAAGATAGGACCCACCATCGCGATTTTACTCATTTTCTTCGAACATCGGCGGTAAGTTGAAATTTCACATTATTAATTCATCTTTTTTTATTGTGCGTGTCAAAGGTGGCGTTTGAAATCGACGAATTGGTACTTCGTTTTGTGTTCTTGGGAAATTTAGATTCAAGGCAAACCTCGAAATGGATCGCTTCAAGGTTTACGGTGGATTTACGTTTGCCTCGAGATGATGAAGCTTCAAGGGTAAAGTGGGCACAAACATTTCTGGTCCAAAAAGTTCCGCAATTCTTTTTTAGTGTGTAACCATTTGGAGATTCTTGTTTCACTTGAAAAATAAAGTTCTCCTGGGGTTAAAAAAATTTGGGACCGTCCAATTCTACTAAAAAAAAACAATAATAATAAACATATTTTCGTTGTAGCGAATTTCAAAATCCAGTTTGACAAATCAGAACGTCATTTGCAGTTTTTAATTTTGTGAGATAAAAAAAAAATATATTCGCATTGCCGTCGTTCTTTCTTCTCTTACCATACCGCCGTTAATAAATTGGTTAAAGTGCTCCATTTTTCCCCACCACACGTCCCGTCGAAAATATGTTAAAACGGTTCATTTTGTCCCACAATGGGTCCCGTGAAAAATTGGTAAATGTTGTCCATTTTTCCCCACTCTCAACCGGTACCTCGACCGAAGTGCAGGAACCACGGTAAAACGGATTCGCGCGCGTCGATTCAGCTACCGATGATCGAGCGTGAAGCTCCTTTCTATAGGCGATATACCTATGTATAGAGTTCTTAAGAGCATTGGAAAAGTAGTTTTCCGAGCGACGATTCGGCAATTACGGTAGCGCTCACCTCGGCAGGGCTAATTTTTATGTCACGGAACCAGCGAGAAAAAGGTCTCAGGGTTCGTCCACTCGTTTTCCATTGTGCGCATTCCCGGGCAACTTCTTCGACTGTTCCGAGTCCACTGAGATCGAAGATGGACATCGATATCCATTGACGGATTCTTTACGCAGCGAGGACTTTCGCAGGAAAAATTCTCGCTCGTCTGCGGGATGCTGCGCTCGGGTGCGGATTATCTCGGCGATGACCGACAGGCGCGACGATGACGAATTTCTAATAATACATCTTTTACAACACAATTTTTACCTCACATTTCGTTCATCCGACATTTTTCAACCTTAAACCACTCACTGAATCGTCGGAGAAATATCGGAATCGAGATGAAATTTATGTATGGATCGACTTCAAAATGAATCATAAAAGAAAGAGGAAAAGCTAGATATTGCTTGCACAGCAATATTTAATTTATTTCTTGAAACATAAATATCAGTATTTGAAATATGTGGTACGAGTTTCATAATTTTTCTGGACGAATGACGCTTGTCAAACGTTAAAAATTTTCGTACTCAATCACACCACATTTCAAAGCCTCTAATTCGCCTCTTCGATTCATTAATCCGGTCGTTTAATAAACAGAATAAATTTTTTTTCATCATAACAAAAATTATATATACACATGTTTGATCGAGCATTGCATCATTGGCGGTGACGCAAGCCTGCAGTCTCTCATTCGAGAACGATCGTAGCTCGGTGACCGCGCGATTTTTCACCGCTCAATCAGTCGCGAGCCTCGAGCGTTCCGATCGTTCGTCTTTTCGTAGCCTCTCTCGTCGTTTCACGCTTGACATCTTGCCTCTTCGATGACGAAGGGATTCCGCTCGGTGACAAGCCAATTTCGGCTATATCGAGCCATTCTCCGTCACTCGATTTCTTTATTTATCTCCCGTTCGGTGTCTCTCGTCGTGGAGCTCCGCACGCACGTCGTAAAACAATCTCTCGTCGGTGAAGGGGTCATCCGAGAAGTCCGCGCATGCTCAACGCTCGCGAACAGACCGCGAAAAATTTTTTAATCCGACCGTCCAGCTTTCGTTCCTTGTATTTTCCACGTCGCGTCGTTTTCTCGAATATCGTTCAATTACCGATTCGATGAAGCAACGCGTTGATAAACTGGTTCGCATGCGCAAGCTTGTACATATATCGCGCTTAAGTACAATAATTTGATGGGAGACATATTACGCGAGACTATTACGCATGCGCCGGCGGGCGAGAAAATTACTTTGAATATACTACACGATCCATAAACGCGCCAACTATGTACAAACGAGCCCTCGAGCGTTTATCAAATTATATCAATTTAAGTCTCGTAGGTTTAATAGATATTAAGAGGCAGCTGTTGCGCGGTTTAATATTAATTTTTTACCGATTTCGTTTCTGATCCTTTTAACAGTTGGAGAAAAATAAAACGTCGTTTTCTCAATCTTTGAATGTCTTTGTTTTCTGTTCTATCTCTTTCATAATCATGATTTCGAGTGAACTGCTTTCTGTTTCGTTCCTTTTGAAATATTCTTGATCCTCTCGAAATGTTGAGTCTAAATATCATTTTTTTCAAAGCCCTTAACTTTAGTTCACTCGTCAGCGTAAAAAAGTTCCCATTTTCTAGCTTTTTCTCACGTGCTTACTAATTTCTTTTAAGAAAATTCTAACCTTGCCTTTTTATTAATCTTCTATGATTTTTTTGAACTATCTACTTTCTACTTAACCCCTTTTCAATTTTTTTTAATCCTCTTAACCTTCGGAGTCTAATAATCAATTTTTCAAATCCCTTAGCTATCAGTTTCCAATTTTTTTTCTCTTTACATTTCATCTGCTCGCTGACTCAATGAAAAAAAAAAACTAACGTTCCAAGCTCTCTGCCCTTCGATCTCCGGACGAAGCGCAAGGCAGTAAATTTTTTTCATTATTCTTTTCTATGTTTCATTTTTTCATACAACCACGGTTCGAACTCGATCGTTCGCTTAGCACCGAGCACCGAGTACGAAGAGTGTTCGAGCACCCTTCGTACACGAGGATTATACGAGCGTAACCACCCCGCTCTTATTTTATTTTATTCTTCCTTAACGCGGTTGTTCTACGTAGCTGGAAGCGCGCGCATGCACAGCAGCGCAGCGCCAAGAAATCGAAACCCGTGCGCGCTTCTTTCTATACGGCAACTGTTACGGTGTATATGCATTGGATCTCGGATAGCCCGAGGCTTATCGCGTTGTCGCTTCCATCGTCGAACGATCGCGCGAGCGTTTTACGATCGCTTTACGAAGGTAATAAAACCGACGCCGAGCGTCTCGCGCACCTCGGCCGGAAGACGAGCGAGCGCAAAAGACGGAGAGACGCTGTTATACGACGAGCAAAGTGCCTCGGATGAACCCGGTGAACACCAGGGAGGCGGCGAGGGAAGACTCGGAGATGAACAACGATTCAATGAATACACACGGATGCGGACCGCAAATGCGCGATCACGAATTATCCACTTTTCTGTGCTAATTTAATGGCGGCAATTAATTCGACACGACGGATATCAACCACGACAGCCACCAAAGATATATTTTACTGTCGCCCGTGGGCGACAATAGACGAATCGCATTATGAATATACATTGTTTATATACGTCATATTATCTTTGTATAATCTTTGATTTATTAAATTTTTTCGTAGCAATTTTTTTCATTTATTGTATTTTATTTATGCGGAACAATTTTTGCTCCATCTCTTTTTTTTTTGTTAAGAGGTTCATCTCGGGACGTGTGCAAATCACGCTATTTATTTCATTTTTTTTTTCTTTAATAAGACATGGGCGAAATTTTTCGTTGCAATTACTATTTCTACTATTGCGCAACAAAGCTACACGGCAGGAAATCGGCTTTAGTAGATTTTTGTCGGTTGGCTGGTAGCCCCGTACAATCGACCCATAGCATAGATAAAGTTTCGAAACGGGGCTGAATTTACCCCTTTCTGCCGCATGCGTGGGCACACTTAGCCAGGGGGTCAACGCATACACATGAGAGGAGATTCTCGCTTCGAGCAAAAATTTAAAGAGGCGCGGTTCAAATAGGTAGCAAAAAAGATTTAAGAAAAGCCCCAAAAATAAAGAAGAAAAAAAATTCTCTACTATTGGAGCAATTTTTTAAAAGTACATGTTCGTTTGATTTACGCCTAAAGAAACGAGTCACTTATATAAAAAAAATTATATTGCCGAAACTTCGTATACCGATTTGACGAAATTATTTTCTACTGTGCATCCTAAGGATCATCGTCGATCAACGAGCCAAATCAATTAATCTCATAAAATCAAAGATAAATAAAAAAAAATTCAACGAGTGTTGAATAAATGACAAAATCCACGTGAATAAATCGCCGAGTGTCTTCGATGCGCAAGGAGGAGATGAGCGTTTCGGGTGCATCGGAGTTCAATGAGGCGATAAATCCTGGCTCTTCGAGAGTTAAGTATAGAGAGACAAGGAATCGTACAGAGTTATGCACGCGCGCAGTGAGACCCGCGCAGCAGAACGGTGGGTTGCACAGGTGCACGAGAGTCCAATTCCCTCCGGATTGGAGCGATCCGATCGGACGCTCCTTATTCCCTTTTTTTATTTATTAAAAAAAAGTGAGTAAATAAATTTAAAAAAAAAAAAAAAAGAAATTCTCCTCGCTCTGTTCACATGCGGCGAGGAGCTCGTTAATAACGCTCGCTTGGCTGTTGCGAAACGAGGGCGAGGGCGCGTCAACGAACGGGGACCCCGCCTGGGTGCATCGCGCGCTCGGCGAATTGCGCTCCGCAGATGTGCCCACATACGCCTTGCAATTGAATCCAATTACGATATTTTTTTTTGCCCGAGAGAGAGAAACAGAGAGGGAGACAGCCTTGCGGCTGGAACGCGAAAAAGTGAGGGGAGGGGGAAAGATGGACCGAAGCAACGGAGTGAGAAGAAGTGGAGGAGGAGACGCGAAAGGGGGGCTAAAGGGGCCCACGCAGAGGATCGGGAACGCTCCTCGGGCATGTACCGCATTTTTGTAATAACCCGAGGGGTCGGCGAAGAATCCAAGATGGCGGGGAGTTTTATCCGGAGATTGCGGGCGACGGAGCGACACGGTGGACAATGTTTTATTTACCCCTCCGCAGGGACAGCTCGGAGTCCCGCGCGCGAACCAGGAGGAAGCATGCCGAACCGGGAACGAGGGAGATGGGAGAAACGCGGAATGGAATTTCGCTTTTAATGGGGGGGGAAATAGGCGCGCTTCTTGGACGGAAAGAAAAGAAACTGCTGCAGGCCGAGAGATAAAGGAAGGGAAGAGACCTAGTCGGACAAAGGTAGCAAATGCCTAATAATCCTTACTTTTTTATATCCCTGAAAATTCCGAAGTCTTTCAATTTCGAAAATTATTTTCATCGATGGATTTTTCCTTTCGCATAACAATAAAAATATATAGAAACCAACAGTGGTAAATGAAATCATCAGCCCGCCTATATTGCAAAAATTACAATAATCCCGAGCAAGCTAAACAAACTTTTCACTATAATAAAAAAAAAAAGGAATGAAAGTAGCAACCTATTATTATTATCAAAGGAATAAAAATAGTTTTGCTTGTATCACCGGAAATTTGTCAAGGTTTGTTTCAACATTCGCGAAGGGGTTGAGAGGGTAAAAAAAAAATTGGTGTGCGCGAAGATTTTGGTTCGCATTAAAAAGGATCCTTGTCTCGGGTCATCGGTCGAACGGTAGGAGCTCCGGGACTCAGGGAGAGTCCGGCCCGTTGTTCGCCACCGCTCTGTCCGCGGCAATTTGTTGGCCGAGTTTCGATCATTAATCTGCTTTCGGTAGATCATCAATAGCGCGAAAGATAGCGGAGCTGACGGAGGTTGTACCGGTAATGGGAGCCCTCAATAACCCCGTGCGGCGCGATGCCTGCAAGGCACACCCGCATGCGACGGGATCTCCCAGGATTCTTTTTTTCCCACACTCCGGCGATCTCGTTCTCGCTCTCGCTCCGGCTCGCCGATCCTGAGCACACTCGGAAGAGGTCTTCTCTACCTTTGGACATCGACCCTTTTTTTTTTTTTTTGCTGTTCGTTCTTTCGCACCATTTACTCTCGGGCCCGCGCCAACCTCACGTTCGTCCTTTCGAAATCGCGACGACGACGCGCGGGTGCAACACAACTTTTACTTTAAGAGTCCCCCCGAGCCGGGGCATCGGCAATTTGTACGATGGATAAATACCGGTGGACCGCTGCGGGCCAAAAAATGAGTCCTTTTTTTGTGACGAAGCACGGGCTCGACATTCGTTCGGTGCTGCTTAAACTTGGGTAATATACGACGATCGACCCACGATTGATTATCGATCGATGATCGATCGCTTATGTATTTTTTTTTTTTTTTTTTTTTTGTAAAGAGATTTTATTTGGGAGCCTCCGACACACAGAAGCGACTTTTCAAGGTGTGAAATTAAGATTGATATTTGTTTATGACAAAACACCGGGAGAAATATGGAATATATATAAAATTTCTCTAATGTTACTATGGCCTCTCTTAAAATGCTCCGTTCATTTTATAAAGATCCGTCTGAACGCTCGAACGATTTTTAAAAAGTTGGAAAAATTGCAAAAAAATTATTTCCCGGTCTAAGAAAATTATATTGAAATATGAGTACTGAAATAATCGCTCGAAAGGTTACTCAAAGGATTAATTAATCAAATTATCCCCAACTATTATTTTAATATTTTTTTTTTGATTCCACGCCGCAAGAAATAAACATGGATATTAATTACTCGACGAAGCTGACGAAAAACCTTGCTTCAACAAAGATATGCTCTCACAAATTTTATCACCCTTCGTCGAGCCGTTCAAAAGATTCGCTTTTTTAAGGATTAAAATGTGATTATCCCAACAATCACTCAAAAGATACTTAACTAATACTTAAATAAAAACAATTAATTCCATTCAAGAATTAAATATCTACATTAACTCTCCGAACTCCCGGATAATTGTGTTAAATATAGTCAAAGATAAAAAATATTAATTTAAAAAAAAAAACATACCTGCAACAAAATTATTTTCGGTTCTTATCAGCATCAATAAATATCGGCTGAGTGGCACGCGCGGCTTTTTCGAGCCGCAGCTGCACCGGGATTGAATTCGTGCACCTCCTCGAGTGCATCGGGGGGGTGGGGCAGATGTTGCCGGTGGGTCAATTCTCGGGGACGGAGAGAGCCGGCACGAGCGGCGCGGAAGCTATTCGGCCCCCTTGTGCGTGGAAGTGAGTCGGTGGCGCGAGCGCTTCTGCTTCTCATTACGTGATTTTACGAGGCACCGCCGGGTCAAGAGGTGCGAATGTTCAAAGAGCCGATAAAACGCCCCGGTGCCTCGGGCCTCGGAGTCTGGGATATGATAAGGCGTCGCGCCGAGAACTCGGGAGAGAGCGAGCAAGAAGCGCCTCTTAGCGGTATCTCAAATTCTCAAAGGACTCTCAAGTTTCCTCAACCTTTCACGAGGGACGATCTTACACGCTCTCTCGCTGCAGCCTCTCCAGAGCGGCTGTTGCGGCGATTAATCGCCGCCAGGCCCGCAGCCTGCAAGCTCCCTTCTGTCCGAGCTTGCAGCCATATCGTCATGAGTTATGGGAAAGCGCAAAATTGCTTCATTTTTAATCTTCGAACACGCGGCAATCGAATTTAGGCAGCGAGGAAGTTGCGGAAAATATGTGAAAAAAAAATGTTTACCGGTTTAATTTAAAAAATATTAGGAATGCCGCGCTATCGAGAATCATGAACTATTCTCTCATTTTTCTCGTTCGCCCTACAATTTTTTTACCAATTTTTTACAAAAGCTCCCACACCTTGAAACTGATATTTTATATGTTTTTTTATTCGGCTCCAAATTTTATTTCTTTCATAAAAAAAAAAAGGTCGCTAAGCATCGCCCTTTTCTATATCTCTACCGAAAACTCCCACGCATTAAATCCCGGCCGATCCGTAGAAGAATTCGATCTCGGAAACAAAAATTCCGCGTGTCCGATGCCGTTGACGCGATGTCCCGTTCGCTGTCCCGTAGGTCCGTCTCGTTCGATCGCCGGAGCGTTCACGGGGCGCTTTTTCATTGCGCAAGGTGTGTGGACTCGGCATACGCGCTTAACCATCCGCGGTACCGAGGACATTCGTTTAATCGACGAGCCTGATCGAGGGAAAGAGTCGCCCGATGTGTCGGTATTTTTCGACACGAAAATATACGCGCGCGCATTATGGTGGTGCGCGCGGGACGGTCGATCGAGGAATCCGATAACCGGAGTGCTATGGGACTGAGAGGTGGAGGGATAAATTTCGTACAGCCGTGCACATCATCGGCATACCGTGAACGAGCCTCTCTCCGTCCCTCAACGGCATCGGCACCGTTCTCCTCCCGTTCCGCGGAATGCCAAACCCCAGCCGAATTCCCGAAGGCTAAAATCACTCAAACCGATCGAACCGATCGTCGCCCGTGGGAAAAATTCTCGGATTACGCCGCCTCGATTTTCGTTCGATTATTCGTTAATGAATTCGGCTTAATTTATTGGATGGCTCGGGTTATACTGAAAAGGGCGTTGATTACTCTTCCTTACGTGACGGTCGAAACTGGCGCACTGTGTTATTATCGTTCAATTTCAACTGCCAGTTGAACTCAAATTTGAACGTAATTTTTTTTCTGTCACGTCCGGTTCGATCGGTTTGAAATACAGATCTAAACTAAATTTTTGAAGCAAAAAACTTCCTACATCAAACAAAAAATCTAGCGTGCATAACTAATGAGTTCGACGATATTGTAAAAAACAAAATGTGTACTTACGAGTGAAGTGAAAAAAACCAGGAAGGACTCGCGTAAAATCATTTCCCAGGGAATACGAGTTAAACTCAACTTGGCCTGCAACAAAAAATGTTTCAAAATATATTACAGCTCTTTATGGAAAATCGGTATATCGAGCGATTCCCTTCACCCAATATATTTTTCTAATGTCTGTGGTTTTTTGTTACCAAAGGTAAAGCAAATTTTTTATGAGTATCGACAATTTGTCATTTCACATATTTTTCTATTAAATAAATTAAATTAAATAAGTACGCGATCCCTGACCGATTTTTTTAAATTTACACTCGTAATATTTTCAACTCTTTAGCGACTGATCCCTATTTGTTTGTTCTTGTTATCGATGAACAGAGCGAGCGGTCTGATGAGCAATTCCGTAGAGGACTGGGTGAGCGGCAGCGCGGTCGTGTGCAACGGAATCCCGGGTCTGACCAAAGAGCAGAGAGAACTCTGTCACCGAAATCCTGACGTTACCGTCGCAGCTCTGAAGGGCCTTCAAATGGCGATAACCGAGTGTCAGCATCAGTTCACGTGGCACAGATGGAACTGTTCCTCACTCACGGCAAGCAGTAGGACACAACGGAGCAGCGTTTTGCTACAGAGAGGTAAGAAATCCTCACGAATAAATTCGCAATCCGGAACAATCGATAGGATTTCCCGTTTAAAAATTACAGGTGTTTCTCAACGACGAAATTCTGGGGCTGTGATTTTTAAATGAATTATGGAATATCTAGTCGTCAAAATCTCACAGCAAATTTCGAGCAAGTAAATCAACCGTAATACATAAAAATCGATAAACAATGACGAATTATTTTTTGTTTAATACTGAAACCGTATAAATCATATAAACCAACCACTTAATATTTTTGTGATAACATTCCAATGTATTCGATGGTTGCTCAAAAGTTTGTGCAATAGACTACAAATTCAGCACTTATTTCGTCAGACCGGAGCACTCAAGCTCCTTAAAATATTTAAAAAATATATATTTACGCCTGTAATTTAATCAAGCGTGTTGAAATATTTGGAGTACGTCTTGAAAACTTTTTTCGTAGACGCTCTCGTGGGGCATCTCAAAGACAGAATCTGCCTCGGAAGTCCTACCAAGGATCTTAAATGAAAATCCCAAAATAATCCGAGATTTTTAGTTTCCTCGGTGGACACGTTTGCCACGCTTTATCTAATTAAAAAAAAAAGACGTCGACGAGCGAGTGTCGGAGAAACGGAAGGAACGGGGGATGCAAGGATCTCCAGATCCGAGAATCTCTTGGTCCCGAGTTGATGCCTCGTATCTTGTTCCTCCTCTACCGTTGATTCCGTTCTCTGTTTCTCGCTGCCCGGATCACGCGCAGCTTCTTAAACTTTCAGGTCAGGTCCGCGGACTCGTCGCGCGGTCTCGCCTCGGAGCACTCTTATTATTCGTTCTCTCGCGTGCAACCTCGAACGATATATGTTTCCTCTTTCGGCGCACGTACCGTCCGCGCGTCCACCGTCTCTCGGTCCACCGTTTTCTCATCTCGCGGCAGACACAATGAATTTATATGTTCGGACGTGGCGGGGACAACGCGGCAGCTCACCACCTCGGTTCACCGCGCGAAGCCGGCAGCTCTGCCATTATTACTGTTACACGTATTTGAGGTTTATGCGTACTAAGCATTCGGCTCCAAAAAAATTAAAGTTCCTGGTTTCTCCTTACGACATTCGCCCAGTTACAATTTTCGCGCAACGGACCAGCAAGCACACATCCAAACTTTCCTCGGACCACTTTATTTATATTTTTGTACAAGTTCGAAGGTGTTTTCCCAGATAAAAGAGTCGTACTTTGAACTCTTTTCCAAAATAATCTTGAAGCAGTCGGAGTCAGAAAATATTTGATTTTACCACATTTTTCCATTCTAACCCCAGAAGACTGGGCGCTGATATGGCCAACCGGAAGCATTCGTTTTCCAACGCCTCTGGTCGTTTAGGCAATTTCCAAAATCTGCACGACACCTCACAACACACATTTCTCGTTTCTCGTATCGCTTTCGCGCTACAAAGAACCGGAAAAACATGAACTCCCGACGAAGCGGCCGGTCGAAGATGCTGAGATCCCACACTGAGCGAAAGATTCTTGTCCTCAGTGAATCTCTTCTCTCATGGGAGTCCAAAAATTAGTCTTCGGGATTGACAACTCAGGTTCGGAGTTGGCGAACTCCAAGAACGAAGCGAAAAAAAAAAAATGTGTCTCAATGCAGCGTGTGCGAAACTTCGGGAAGGCGGTCGGTCGCTTCACGAGACATATCCATCGCGAGATTAAGTCTCTCTCGGGAGAGAGAGAGCGTTGGGTCGGGGTGGGTAGCGTTTTAAATCGTTGGATATGCATAAGGACAGCGGAGCTTCCGAGAAGTTAGCGGTCGCTTTTGTGAATCGACTCCGGTGATCTCCACGAGGACGGTCACTTCGATGCCGGAGAACCGCGAGATCGTTGATCCGGTGTGACGAATTCGTCGTCGAGGGTTCGTTCGGTAGGTGGCCCGATCGACGCTGCTCTCATCTCGCGTTCGGTTTTCAACTCCCAGTATTGTACTTGCCGTTTACCCGCGGACGGTGCGGTGTCGTGCGCGACAGGTATCGCGAAGCCTGCGTCGATACTTACCGACGGAAAGTTCAAGAGCGAACGGCTCAGGATCGATCTCTCGGTGTTGATTTCCGACGATCGACTGAGACATTCTCGCGATCATAACGTAATACAGGTTTGTGCAATAACGCAAGTACGGGCGTCGCTCAACTACAATTGGATATGCTGTTTTAAATTCCGTTTTCCGGAAAAAAATATAAAAATGATTAATAAAAATAGTCGAATAAACAGTTGTAAAATTAATTTTCATAATAAATGGATAACGAGGAATATACCGAGCTAGTGAGATTTTTCAATCTATAAAATTATATGCCTGACAGTTTTTTCTTTGTTACGAATTATTACAACAAATCATAGTTTCTTTTTGTGCCTTTCTTCGTTGAAAACTACAACGAAAAATGGAAAGTTGAAATTTAATGGCGAGCGGAGGAGAAAAATAAAAAACACGATTCCGGATACATAAAAAAAGAGAGTCCAAACGGTTAGCAAATAAAATGGAAAGTATAAAACGCACACCCGCGGCGAGTGTCTCCTGTATAAGGCCGATGCGTCGTTCCCGGGTTAAACGAAAGATGGTATTATACTATCCCGGTTCGTACGAACATATTCGCAAAGGGCTTACGTTACCCGAGAGCTTTAGCTTTATACGGGCTATTGGCAGCGGAACTGTTTTATAATGCAGAATAGCCGAGTCAGGAGAGACCCTTGGTGGTTCTCTCGCGACAGGAGCGGGACGCAGGATCAGCGAGCGTTCCGCAATAAATCCTCCACCGGGAGTTGTACGTCTCTTCGGGGCTGTGCCGTTTCTTCGCGGGCCCCGTCTTTGCCCCGATCGCCCCCTCTGGACGTCATCCTTCCCTCGTGTTGGATAACGTGGAGAACCAAAGTTATTATACGATCTTGGTAGAATCTCGGTACAACAACTCTGACACTGTGCGTACGATCTTTTCGAGCCATTTATCCGTCACCTCTCGTTTCTCTAAAACTATATTTTTTTAATGAACATTACCAGTTTTAAAAAAACCGTTAAACGCCGTCACTCTAAGAAATGGAACATCGAACGAGATAAATCAATTTTTCGCAGATAAATAATTTGTTTGACAGTCATTGTTTATTCGGTTCATTTGGTTTATTTTTTTTGAATTAATATTTCATTTTATTAAGTGAATATTTTGCTTTAATCACATAAGCGGTGGCCGTCGAATAAATCATTTTTCTGAGCGCGTGGTAGAAATCTCGTGAAAAATCATTTTCAACAGTACCAGTTTTATTGTTTCTAATAAGAATTTTTGTGATGCTAACAATGATAATTTTAAGTGCGTATATTATACATTTAAATTCCATAATTTGTGAAAGGTTTGAACCCCGTTCGGGAGTCGCGGAGAATCGAGTGTCGAGAATCTCGAATACCGCGAATCTTTCGATAGCTGATTTCGCGCGTCGAATTCGTCGTCGTTTCCTCATGAATAGTGCAGGAGCCGAGCGCCGTAAATATAAACCGCGAAAGGGAGACCAACGTTTTGGAGTACGTCTTCGACGGATGAGAAACAGGACAACTGGTGCACGAAGGGAACGACAAGGGAGAGGCCCGATACGATTTCTGCTGCAGACGAGGAGAAAAATTGCAGGGAGTGGGAGAGAGAGAAAATGTCGAAGATTTTAACATTCACCACTCGAAACGCACGCGTGTGTCGTATCGTTTGTAAGTTGACAGCCACCACCGCGTCGGTCCGTCAAACCGTGAAGGACTCACCGCTCCGACTCCGAACGGGTTAACCCTTCCGTCTCTTTTCTTTTCGTTTTGTCACTCTATCTCACCGTCGGCCCCACAACGACCAAAAACAACGACAAAAAATGTACACACATTTGACCGTGGCATTATTTACAATGTCCGTAATGTGTTACCGTCCAGTCGTCAGCTGAAGCATTTCTGAATACAACATTTTTACGATTAAACCACGATAAATTCAGATATAATTGGACAAACAGTATTTCTTCTTTAGGTGTCGATGAGAAATTCATTGAAAACTTCGACTGCTTAAAATTATGTTTAACTCAATGAAATAAAAATTTTGGTCTCCAATGTTTCAACGACCAATGAAAATCCTCAAGCTCATTATAATTTTTAAACATTTTTCCGGCACTTATTAAAAAAAATTATTTTAGTAAAAAAAAATATTTTTCAACTTTTACTGAAACTATCTTCGGTCATTAAAAAGTTCTTTAACAAAAGTATTATCGGCAACTTTGCAACAACACCATAATCAGAAGAAAGTCCCCACTATGTCATCTAATTTTCCGATATACATATATCCAAAAAAGAGTGATTAAAAAATTGTATACTATTCTGCCGCATTTCACCGAATCTCCCTGCAGTTATTCTACAGTACTTTCGTAATTATTTAATAATCATTAAACGATAACAGGCAAAACGGGTATTTCCACCTGCTTAAATTTGATCTTTACTGCGGAAGAAATTCAAATCTCCAGGAGCAGTCCTAAAAAAAGGTCTCCGCAGTCCGCCTGCCACTCGAGTCCCGAAGTGCCTGTCAGTTCGGGGCGCCAGATCGAAGGGCGCTCCTCACCCGTCCGTCGATCTCCCCATCCCAGTCCCTTCGTCTCCGAAGAGACACAGACTTTGTCATGGTCTCCTCGCAAGAATGTATCAACCCCCTGGTGTGCCAGAGCCTTCGGTTCCGTCTCTCACGTATGCATCGAATGCCCCCCTCTTGAGGGCGCTCGGAGCGGTCCTAAAGGACATTCTGCCGGCCGTTCGATCTCCGTTTTGACGGACGCTTCAATGAATAAAATCTCGGTGCCGGTGTCCCTCGGAAGCTCCGGTAGGGCGGGTTAAGGAGTCGCGCGAAACCGATCGAGCGACGGCTGTCCGTCGGCGAACGGACCGGGAGGAGAAAAGCGATCGGCTTTCTGCCGGCGCGCTCGCCAAGGCTCCTTCTACGGAAGCTCGACGTCAGCGTGGACCCGATATAAACGATTCCTCGGACTTCGGTCGGCAGCTTGTTCCCCTCGATCGACCCTCCGTCGCTGGCGTTGCCGATCTTATTACCCTGCGCATTGGCCCGACTCCTTGTCCTCTCCTCTCGTCGCTATCGGGGAGAGTCGAGTGAAGAGTCGAGGACTCTCGCCGATTGGACAGCCTTCGATTAATCCTCGATCCACGTGCGTACACGAGGAGAACACGCAATTTGCTAACTTGACGAGGCGAAGGACCGTCAGTCAGACCGCGAAGGGATCTCTCGGGGGAGAGAACGACGTGCCGATCTCTTCGCGCAGAGCGGCGCGAGCGCCATCGGTACGATCGCTCTCGATTCTTCTTCGTTCAGGGGATAAACGGCGCGACGTCGATTATTATTCCAACCGGGAAGGCTGATGTAGGGATGAGAGGCCGGATGTTTAATTTACTTCGCGATCCATCGTGTGCATCGATTAACGATCAATTTTTTTTTTTACTGTTTGGAGTAAAATCGAATTCGAGATCGGATCCATTGGTCGGGTGCCAGTATGCCGCGATCAATCGACGCGCGTCGTACAGTTCATCGTATACACATTTTTGTTGCTGCTGTTGATTTTGCCATTTTTTGAATATATTTTTTTTTTTATCACTGTCAGTCGTACTTTTAAAACTCTTGGTTTTGTTTCTCCTTTACAGAAAACGAAATAAATGTGAATTTGATCGGTTCGTTAAAACGGTTGATATTTTTATGTTTGCAGGCTACAGAGAGACCGCCTTCGCGTACGCGATTTCCGCCGCGGGGGTGGCTCACAGCGTGTCCCGTGCCTGTGGCATGGGCCGTCTGATATCCTGCGGCTGCGATCCCTCCAGCTACAAGGGTCGAACACCCGCCAAAGCCAGAGGCACTCAGTGGAAGTGGGGCGGTTGTTCACACAATCTTGACTACGGGATGGAGTTCTCGAAGCAGTTCCTAGACACCCGGGAAAAGGCAGGCGACATCCAATCGACCGTCAATTTGCACAACAATCAAGCCGGACGTTTGGTTAGTAACAAAAATCCATTTTTTTTTTTCCCGAGCAAATATCGTAATGCGACCTCAACAAAATGAATTTAATTTGGATTATAATGTTCACCGATGTTTTTATGAAAAAAAAAAACAAAGTCCCAAATGCGCGAACCGTTCGCGTCTTAATTCTCATAATTTTCGTCCCAACTTTTCTTCCGCCCACTTTCGTTCTCAGCGATTCTCTCTCGGCCTCCCTATCGCGTGAGAGCTGTTTACGTGTGGAAGGCAGGAAGAAGAAATAAAACCGCGAGTGAGAACGTTGGGGAGAACGAGAGAGGGCTTCAGCATGCATGAATCTCTCCACACGCTTCGCTCATTCGTTCGCTCTCTCGCCTCGACGTTATTAAGACGGAGCCCCGGGCTGGACCACCCAGCCGTAGACTCATTAACTGTTTTGTACGCGACACCTCTTTGTCTAAAGGAATTTCCCCTATCCTCAACATCCCCATCATCCTCATCATCCTCATTACCCTTATCATCCTCATAATTCTCATAATTCCTCATCACCCTCGTAATTCTCACCATTCTCATCATCCTCCCCATTCTCATAATTCTCATAATATTCATCGTCCTTAACATCTTCTTTTGGATTTTTCTTATCGCCTCTTCTTTATTTTCCCACTCTTCAACGTTCTTTTATCGAGCCCTGCATGTCACTTCCCCCATTTTGATTTTTCTTCACCTCATTCTGCTCCCTTCGCAATGATGCAGAACAAGTCTCGCTCCCAGTTCGAGCATCTGGTCCACGGCACATTCGCTATTAGTTCAACCTTTTTCGCCTTTACCTGTTTGTACAACGCGTTAGATTCGGCATTTTTTTGTTCTTTTTTCATCTACCTTCATCCACCGCGGCAATCATCTTTTCTACCTCGCTTTGCCGATGGTTTTTCGTGCGGCTCAAGACACTCCCGCGGTGGTCGCGCCGGCCGCAGATTCGTTATGGTCTGCGGTCAACCTTCACGGATGAAGAGTCGAGACGGAGCTGGAACTTAATGTCTAGGATCTCCAGATTAAATCGTTCGAGCCCGCTCGCTCGTTGTAATGAATACAATTTAATCGAAGGGAAGGCGAATTTCAACGTCTGGTTAGGATCAAATTTAAAGTTCGAGGCCTCGCGCAAAACAAGAGATTAAACGATACACATTTGAGACTGAAAAAATAACCAGTCACTCTTGTGCGAAGCCGGTTTCCTTTCCTTGCTCAGCAAAAACCTCGTCTGTCAATAATTAATTTTTTTTTCAAGCAATCAACGAAACAACACTCCGAGGTCGCTGCGTATTTTTTTTTAGACTTTTTCGTCCTAAACGACCCGCCTTAAGGTCCAAAAAATGCTAAACAAAATAATTATGATCATTGGTCGACCCTTCGATCCATTTCCCCGAAAATCCTTAAAAAATATTTCGATTGAAAATGTTTTATTATTATAATTATTTTTTGTAAATCATTTTTCACCTTTCTCTTCCACCCTCTCAGGCCGAACAAGCAGTCCGAAGACGGAGTATTGCGCTTAATAAATATGATAACTCGCCGGTCGGTCCATCCAATTCCACCAAAATTCTAAAAAAAAAATGGTTCTATTGAGATTATTTTAGCAGCATAATTATTTTGATTTTATTTTATTTTTCAGGCTGTGGCAAGCAACATGCAGGTGCGCTGCAAGTGTCACGGAATGTCCGGTTCCTGCGAGCTGAAGACCTGTTGGAAGGTCGCCCCGGATTTTCGGATGGTCGGCAAGACCCTGAAGGATCGCTTCAGAAACGCCATTCTCGTTGCCCAGAGCAACCTCGGCAGTGTGACCCCATTAACGAGGGTCAGAGGTTCGCGTCGACGACGACCCGATCGTCAGCAGCATCGCCAGAGGAAACAACATCGCGCAAACAACAACAACAATCCTCATCAGGGAAGAAAACGAAAGCCCCGCGACCTAGCGAAACAGCTTTTCTACTATCAAAAATCGCCGAATTTCTGTGAAAGAGATCCGATGGCGGACATTCCGGGAACCGCAGGTCGCAGATGCAACAGAACGAGTCCGAGCGGCGACGGATGTGCCTCGCTGTGCTGCGGCCGAGGATACAACGTCGTGAGACAACGCAGAACCGAGAGATGCAGGTGCAAATTTCACTGGTGCTGCTTCGTTCAGTGCCAAAACTGCACCGTCGAGGAATGGATCACAGTGTGCAAGTGAATTATTTATTTTCAAATAATGCAACAGCTCGAGAGTCTCGAGACACTGAAAATGAGGAACGAACGATTATGAGTATCGAGAAAAAATTTTTCATTAATCCCGAGTGACGATAGAATTTTGTGGGAAAATTGTAGAAACGAATAGGTCGTAAAAAAATGCGAGAACCCAGTGGCGAAACAAACTTCGATGACACTAATCGTAATCGGTATTATTATCATTATTACTTTTATTGAGTTATTATTATTATTATTATTATTATTATTATAACTATTATTATTGCTATACTTTTATTTTTCTTATTATTATTTTTTACCGGACCAAACACCCTGCAGCTAATTACGTTCGATAAATATCTGCGTGGTAAAACGATGCGTTACTCGAGACGAGACTTTTTTTATGCCCGGAAAAAAAAAATTAATTAAAAGATAGTCCGTTTCGGTCCGCCCATCCCCGTTGTACAATTATTTAATTATTTTATTTTTATTAATTTCAACGTTGAACGATTATTTATAATATGCGAAAAAAATAAGTTTCGTAGAAATCATAAGCGATGCATATTAATGATAAGCGCGAGCCTGTAATTTATTTATACATAAACACCGTGCGACGACGTATTTAAATTAACATGATATTTATAATTTAATAATTGATGAGAAATTGGTAAACTGTACGGTGTGGTCTTCCGACGCACCGATACGTACCATACAGACACACCGCAGTATTATTAGCCGATGATGATGATGATTAACGATGTTAACGAATGACCGGCGACAAAAACGCCGGGTTAACAGCGACAAACGAAGAGATATGACGTGGGCTCACGACTGTATACAATAATGCGTACAATAAAAGAGTTCCTTTACCACGTGGATTTTCTTCTCTTATTTTTTCTTTGAATTCTTGCATTATGTCGATCATTTGTCGAATTGACGAAGGTCGAACAGACCCTTCGAACGAGCGGGCTAATAATGACAAGTTCTGGAAAAATATTCCTCTCGAGCTCCGAGGATTTTACGGATCGCGAGTTTTCGGCCAGGTGAAGAGGAAGCGAGAAGAAGAGGAAGATGCGTCACCTGCTCTCCCCGCTCGTAAGCCACTTGCAGCTAGCTGCTACCCAATTACACGCTAGAACGGAAGCGAAGAAGAAGTCGCTAAGAGGGATGATAGAACGGTGAGAATTGTAAAAAAAAAAAAAACGCACGGTAGAGTATGGATTACCCGTGATTATTGTGGATTGCAAACGATTTTCCTTCGTCGTTACTTCGGGCAAAGGAAAGCGAAGCGCTGAAACTCACCGTGAGTCGGAACACTCAATTTTCAAAGACTGTTTCATCTGAATTTAAATGAAAAAGACAAACTTGCGCGTGGCACATATGATACGAGACCAAAAAATCATAAAGTCCATTGTTTTTTTTGGTCTGAAATCGACGAATCTTATTCGTAAGGACCTTCCCCTAATAAAGTAAAACTTTCGAGAAAATAGAAACTCGAAGATTTCACACTGTGGTCAGAAAAATGAAAAAAAAAAATTCATTAAAAAAATCGCTGAATTATCGAAAAAATGCTTGTCCGATTTTTCCGAAGTTAAGTTTTTCAACATTTTCATCCTTTCCTTCGATCTCTTCCGCGCAAACCTTTTCGGGTACCTCACGTTTCCAGCGGGCAATTTCCACATTTCCCGGAGCCCTCTTGACCGATCCTAAGCGCCAACTTACCTATCGTTTACAAAAGCCTTTTTCCCACGAAAATAAGAAAGATCATCTATGCTCGCCGACCAGTTCATCTCCGCGCATCGAAAGCACCACCGATTCTTCCTCATTCCCAAAAAAAAAAAAAAAAAAATCCCTCCAAAGCCTTCCTCTCTAAGAATCATCCCCCGAAATAATCATCTCCGGATCTTCCGCGCCTCAGTCGAGTTCACACGGCTCTCCCTCGTCTCCGTTCCACCGAGTCCTCTCACCCTGAAATTTTCAGCAGCCTCGCGGGTCTTCCCGAAGACTCGTCGCGATCTCCCACCGTTCCGAGTTTCAACCGAAGAGAACCTTCGCCAAATTCGGCTCGAGGTTTTTCGTCGCGTGGCCGACAACGTCCACGCTTTCGTACATACACGCGCGCATCCCTCTTCGGCCCCACCACCCTCCCCTTCCTCCCTCAGACGATATCTTACCTCCTCTTCTTTTTTCCCATCTCGACTCACCTCCGAGCAGCGAATCTCTCTTTCTTCTTTCTTGTCACGCCGATGCTCGAGTCGCGTGTATACGAGCTCAACGTGTCCGATGTCACGTCGTAACTCATTCGAGGTTCTCCTTGTCCTGTTCGCTACCTCCGGAGCAACCTCTCCTTCGTTGCCCGATCGAGGGATGCGCGGACAAGCGCGACTATGACGCAGGAACCGAGAGAGCTCGATCACGCGCCGGCTCACCGATGTTTATTCATCGCCCGAGAGTCCTTCGGCTCTCGAAGAGTCCGAGTCCCGGACGGACCAGCGGAGATGGACGCCGGGTTCGGAGGACTTCCCGCACCGGGAGGAAGGTACGAGGGGCTTTCCCGCATGCTGGGCGAGAACGCGACGGAAGCCTTTGACGACGAAGTCGAAGCGCAAAGCCGCGGGAGGGAAAACTTCGCGACTTCCGGTCGGGGATGGAAAGTTCTTGCGCGATGCGGTCATGACTGTGGAACTTCGAGGGGGGCGGGCGGCGCTCTTTGATTCTGCGACAGGTCGGAGAGCGAAATCGAAGCGTCGCCGTGAGCAGCTCACGAATTCCAATAAAAGAAATAATTTGTTCGATAGCTGCGTTAATATACATATTTATTTGGTTTAAATGGATATCCTGATAGACGTAATTAAATATGCTTGGACGATTACTTCAATGTTAATTCATACGTTATTATCAATGCTTTATTAATTGAATATGAAGAGATAGATATTTAATTAATTTCGATGAATTTTATCAAACCAAGTTGATATTTTATCAATTCCGCTTATGTAAATAAACTTGCACTAAGCCGGTAGAAATCTGTTAAAGCATATTTTTGATCATCTTATTGTGTTATTTTGAGTTGTCGAAGTTTCCGGTGTTCGACAAATATTATTTATTCTAAATAAGACATTTTTTTATTGTTGTATGATTGATTATACACCTGCATCTTTTGCGGCTCGATACTAGAGATTAATACACTGTACTAATCGGCAATCACCGCGATCGATTCAAGGAGCTAATTGATATCTTTGACGCATTCCCGACATCTCTTCAGTCGGTTCTTTCATTCTCCGTTCGCCACGATTCGCCGTCTTCGGCATCTTCCAGATTCTGTCGATGGCAAAAAAAAATGCAGAAAATGGAAGGAGCATCGGAGCGGCGAGCGGATCTTCAAAGACCAATGCCTTCGTCCCATTAATTTATTCCACAGAATTACAGCTCACAACTATAGTCCGTACACCGTTTTCTAGCGGTTTCTCTGTTATCGATGAAAGAATATATCGATCCCTCCCGGATTTATTCTCTTCACGGTGTTTCCCTTCTCGTCACAGACCGGAGAGTTCAATCGTCCCTAACCCGAAATCCAGGAAGAACTCTCACCTGTATATATGTATAGCTGAGAGTAGATACAAATGGATTAGTGAGGTAAAACGGGACAATCTCGGCCACCGTCCTAAAAGTTATTGGGAAAATGTCTTTTGTCTCACTGTTCCGTTTCGCCCCACTGTTCCAATTTGCCCCATTCTCACCTACACGCATATACACACACGTTTCTCTCGTCATCTTAACTCGTGAGAAGATCGCGTACGGGCGACGCGGAATCGTTCCGCGGCGCTCTTCGGCGAGGCATGAGCGGAAAGGGAGGAGGAAGAGAGTAAGTACAAGAAGGCACGGTGCGTACGAACGGGTGTGCGAGAGCCCGTGCCCGTCGGGAGATGAAACTCCGCGGATGAGAGAGCGGCGTCCTTTGACGGGTGCGACATACGCGCGGTGATCTCGTCCGACGCACTCTCCGGCGGGCGCGATAAAACGCATTAATTTATAGCGAAGCTCCCCGACGTGCTAGAAGAGTCGGAAGAGTCGAATCGATCCGGCCGATGAGATTAGACGAGACGGAGAAAATCGTCGTACTCGAGTCCGCTCGATACTTTCGTCGACGCTCCGATTAACGATGGCCATAGCGCTCGCTCGGTTGGCGAAACGAATACTGATAATAATTGCATTTATTTTTCTATCTCAAAATCAGAGGCATAAAAATACGCTGACTTTTTGGCACAGTCGAGAAAAAAATAACGCATGGTAATCGGGAGGAAGTGCCTTTTTACCCCGTGTGAAGTTCTGTCCCCGCTTCGCTCAGTCATCACAAACCTGTCTGCCTTGTAGCATAATATACTATTTCAGTTTTTTAATATGCGCGATGTTTTTTCAACTTTTTTCAATTTTTTTTGTTCTGGAATTGCGTTTAATAGTCGTCGCTATATTTTTCAAAGAAATTTGTAGAAACTTTGTTGGAACTAGTAGGAAACATTGATTATAATAAAATAAAAATATTCTATTTATCTCCTTTGAAGCAAATGTTCTAATCTGAAGAGAAACGAAAATATGTAAAAAAAAAAAAAAAATTGAAATAGCGATCCTAATTCCCGTCGCAGAAAAATTAATCCTCGTGCTCATCCCCGTAGTCTCGCGGATAAGGCGCCAAGCAAAGCTCTCGGCAGTCGGATTAATGGTGCTAGGATAAGCGATTTCTCCGATTCGCCCTACATCTCGCGGTGCAGTCCATGAAAGTTAGGTTGGAGGAGAAAGGGATTCGTTGAGAGGGGCGAAAACGAGGAATCGAGTAGAAACCGCGCTCATGGAATTAATGGAGCTTCGTTGGTGGATGGCCGGGCGATTTGTACGTGACCGAGCGAGACGGAGAGTCTCTCGCTGAGGGTGAAAGGAGGGGAGGTTGGGGGTGTTCGAAACGAAGAGAGGGCAGAAAATCCGGGTGTCCGTGAGAGTGAGCGGAATCAATGAGCTAACAGGCTTGCGAGTTAGCAGTTAGTTAATTAAGTCGGCCTTATTGGATCATGGAAGAAGCCACCGAGAACCTTCCGTTCAGCCCCGCGCACCGTCCGCTCGGGGGTGCTCGTTTTCCACTCGGTGGCTGTTTTATTTTTTATCTTCGTTTGGGTGCGTTTTTTTTTTTTCTGTTCTTCTCCTTCTCCGGCACTCGGCCGTTGTCATTGTCGTTTGGTCGAGCGCGAGGCGAGCGGCGCGCATCAACCCCCGCGGCCTCGTCGCCGCCAGTTCTTCGACTCTCTCGCTGCTACTCGCATTGCGAGGGTGAACGCCGCGGGGCTCGTTACAAACTCTGCCGGTCCGCCAGACGACTTAATTAGAGGTGAGTTTCTCAAGCCCCACTGTCACAGAACGAGCCCGTAAGGAGAGACGCGAAACCATCGTCCTGTACAAACCTCTGCTATGACATGTATATATGTATGTTTGTGTATATACATCTATATTTTTTTATACGCCAGACTGTACTCGTACCGCTTTATAGTATTGCCACGATCGTCAGTTAATTTCGCTGTTGGACAGTTTTTCTTTCTCTTTCTTTTTTATTTTGTATTTTGCATAGAAAATTAGACTATTTCGTTGGGTCGAAGATGAGACGAGACATTTGTATTATGGCGCAGTGAAAATTCAGTGAAAGTATGAAACTTTGTAAATTCATAATTTTGGATCTCTTGTGAAGTAGCCTGTATTAGGAAAAGTCTCACCCTTCTCCGGTACAGTTTGCCAGTTGTTTTGGATTTTTTTGAACGTAATTATTATTTTTTTTTTTTTTGCGAAACCGTAAAAAAAACCAGTGTCGGAAAGTTAAGGAAATTCATTTGCATTATCATCAATGTCAAAGAAACCTGGTTGTTGAAGAATCAAAGTTCTCAATTTTCCGTGGGGAAAAAACACCCGCCAAAAAAAAATCATCCCTGAAAATATATCGATTCGTTTTTTTCTCAAAAAAGCATTCTCTTCGAAGAGTCAAAGTTTCGAATTTCATGGATCAAAGATCGGAGCGAAACAGCTTAGCGTATCGAACTCGAACAATTTTCCAAAAAACAAAAAAAAAAAAACGAATCCACCTATTTCGTTCCCAAAAACGCCGATCGGCAACCGTCGCTCGGAACCATTCGCCTCGAGGCTGTTCGATCCGACGTCGCCCTACCGTCGAGATCAGCCGGATTCCCGAGGGTGCTTCTTCGTTCTCGGCGCATTCGCACCCGCAGAGATCATGAAGACCTTATCGCTTTTGGATCGCGAGTAATGTCGCAATTAACAAGTCCCCCCGGTTTCGCCGAGTCACCGCTCGGGCACCGCCTGCTTCACGGTTGCTTCTCTCTCCCCGTCGCTCGAGGTTCGCCACATATGTGCTCGTGTCGGTGCCTCCACCGCCGAAGGGCCGATGTGCTGCGAGGTGCCAGAACACGTGTTTCCCGCTGTTTTGCCACTCTCGCGAGATCCGACTCTTCGATGGCCAAACGCGAAGATCTCTCATCCGCGTGTCCGCGGCATTTTATAGACGGCGGTTCGCCACTCCGCTTGGAAAACCGACTCGCCGCCTTGGCGCGAAAGCCAATGCGAGCGAACGCGGAGAGAAAACGGCCGTGAAAGAGTCGCGGAACGCTCCTGAAGGGAGAGCTACGACTACGACGAAGCCGGACCGTGAGATATGTGGAGGAAGACGAAGGTGGCTCTGAGCGTTTGACGTATCGGTATTTCCGACAATGCTCCTCGGCCGGAGGAGGAGGGAGTTGCGTGGAGAACTCGTTGCAAGTTGAAGGACGAAGAGACGCGGAGACGGGCGAGGAGAACGCTGGGCCGGGCGGGAGAGGAAGCGAGGAGGAGAATGAGAATGAGAGTAAAAGAAGAGAGGGAAAAAGAGGAAGGAGAGGCCGTGAGTCGAGCAGGGGCGGTGCGAGCCTTGAGGTTCTTTACGTGTGCGAACACGGGCGCGGCGGCACAATGATTGGCAGGGTGGTTTGAGGATCGCGAATTGCGAGAGGAAAATCGAATGGAGTTAATTTAGGCAAATTTGGGTCGTGGTAGTTTGAGCTTTTTCTCTTTGGCATCGACACTATTTTTTTCTTTTTTCAAAAAAATGTTTCATAAAGTTTAATCGAAGAATCTTCAGTATTATTTTCTGATTGATGTTAATTGGGATCGGTGGGAGAGAAATTTATACTTTTGACAAACTTACAAAGATGTTTATGATATTTCATTGATTTCTGTAAAGTTTCAGTGAAAGACTTTTAGATTTTACGTTCGAAAACCATTAGAGCATTGTAGTAGGATTTTGTTTAAATAGAGAATCGTTTAGATTCATCGAATACATGAGAACATTTTATTGGGATAATATTCTTCCTTATTATTTTCTGTTCGATCGATAGCGATGATTTTTGGTCTTTAAAAAATATTCACTATTAATTACTGGATTTTGCAGATGGAGCAAATATCAATTATTTCAAATCTAAATATGTATTAAAAAATGTTTACTTTGTCTTTTTTTTTGAAAACATGTCCAAAGCGAAGCCATTGTCGTCCGTACGGTCTGACCGGCGTTGAGTTGCCAATGACTGTGCCGCGAGCCCGGCTCGCAGTTCTAGGCTAGCCAGAGCCGAGCTCGTCGGATACCGAGAAGCTAAATGTTGCATGAGCTTCGAGGAAGCCGCGAGGAACGCGCAAGTGAGATAGGAATTAAAATGGAGGCAAAGAGTGTGTATAAATCACGAAGTGTACGATCGCAAACAGGCGCGCTCACACATAGACAGTCGTCTCGAGAGGATCGAGGCTTCCCGGGATCTACGCGAGATCCAACAATGAACCTGACTTTCAAGGATGATCGCTCTGCCGCCTCCATCTCGAGAGTGCGCATCCAGAGACCAATCGAGATTCCTCAAAAGCGAACACACCTGCTACGAGAAACTCCGAGAAACACTTGAACGATCACTTCGATCATCAATTATCAAAATTATTATTTTCTTTCAATAATAATAATAATGATAATATTTGGTGAATTATTTCGTACTGGAACAATTCAATTGAATGCGAGCCGATCTTTAGATAAATGATCACTTATGGCGAACAGGAAAATTGTATCGGAACTAATGAAGAAGAAGTTCGCGTATTAAGAGGAATCACACGAGAAATTCCGCGGGATGAAAAAAAGGACAAATCGGTTGGCGATCTGTTTCCGATCTTTTTATCCATTCCATTTAACTTATTTGTTATTTTCGTTTTAGTTCGAATTTCTCTTGAACTCCTTCCCAGGACCAATTAAGGAAATTAAATACAAACAGAAAATAACAATTAATTGTCGATACGTTTCGAATTCCTCGTTTCAAATTGTAGGAACGTGTTGCCGATCGCTCGATATCGGTTCACTTATTCTGGAAAAAAAAAAAAAACTTGTACCCGAAAACCGGCGAAGAATGAGTCCGCTTATTAAAAGCAATCAAACGAGAAATCCTGCGGAATCGATTCGCGTTCTTTTACCGATTTTTATATTCCACTCAACTCATTCGCTCACATTGTTTTAGTTTTACCTTCTCTCGAACTTCTCCTTGACTTCTCTCGAACTACCAAGACCAATTAACGAAATTAACTACAAAAAGAAAATAACGATTAATTGCCGGTTCGTTTCGAATTCCTCCCCGGCTAACCCAATTGTAGAAACGTGTTGCCGATCGTTCGATATCGGTTCACTTATTCCGCAAAAAAAAAAAAAACATGTACCCGAACACCGGCGAAAAATGAGTCCGCGTATTAAAAGCGATCACACGAGAAATCCTGCGGAATCGGTTGCCGATCTTTCACCGATTTTTATTTATTTCACTCTAATTATTTGTTTTTATTGTTTTCGTCACTTCTCATGGGAGCCTCGCTCGAATCGCGACAGCGTCAGCGATCGAAAAGAACGACGTGTCGTTGATCGAGATATCGATAGGAGGGCTGTGTGAGGAATTCGTTGATCGATCTTGTCGCGCGGGCCGAGCGGAATCGTCACGTCTCGTCGTCCCGAGACGAGAGCCGAGAAGCGAATTTACGAGGTGGCGGACACACGCGCATAGAACTACACACGTATAAAACTTGGTTGAAATAAAAGCGGAACGACGAATCGTGAGAGAGGAGGACGAAAAGTGACGAAAGACTCGACGAGGATCGAGAAGATTGAGCGAGAGGAGCGTGCGATCACGAACCGGTCGCGTATTCGCGTCCGCACGATGAGGACCAGAGAAAGAATTAAATCGTGATGTCGCGAACATAAGGGAATAAAAAAAAGGAGCGAGCACTTCTCGATCCGATTTGCTTTGGATCGCTTCGATCTTTTCCGGGAGTCGAGATAAATGGTTTGAGGGGGGGGGATTTCTCAGTAACGAAATGACGCCCCGGGTTAGCCGAACTTTCCCACAGAATTTCAGGAAGCCGAAGAGCCAATGAGATGCCGAATTTAACAGTACATGTAACACCGAAACAAGCTCCCGGTTTAGCGAGCTTCCTTTTAAGGGGAATCCCCGACCTGGCGATGCGGCTTTAAATCAGCGGGACGAAGGTTTTTTTTTTTGGTTCGAAACGTCTTAGCTGCACGACGCGCTGTTGTTTGTCTTCGGAAAAAGAGTTGCTCGAGACAGAGGGTAAAAATGTATTTTCTAATTTTAAAATGACATATGGAAAAATTAGTGACGATTACTGACGCATCTTGAAACACAAAGTCCGTCCGCCAGAATTTCAGTTCAAGATGTCGAATGGTTAAGAATAATCATTGCACGATAGAAAAGAGCATTGCTCTTGAAGAATTAAAACAAAAAAACTAAAAAATATTTAGCTCGAAATCTGAGAAAAAATAGTGGAATATACCATTGCCAATTAAAGAGTAAAAAGTTTCCTCCAGAAACGATGATCATGTCGAAAAACTCTCTCACCGACAGATCCACGCGATTGTAAAAAAAATTTGTATGAAATTTGTTTCTCCGGTTTCTTCGTTTCGTTTCATTCATTTTTATTTATTTCCCGTGTTTTATTGATTTATTTTTATTTTTTTTTTACTCGAAGCTCTTGTTCCCTCTTTCTTTGGCTCCTTTCCGCGTCGTGGAGCATCAATAATTTAGCGCCCCGCGTCGTCCAATAAACCAGAGGGACGAAGCGTGTGTGCAGAAGTACACGAGACGAGGAGACGAGGGGGAACGAGAGAGGAGAGATCGTGCATCAACGTATACGCTTCTTACGCGGCTGTTCACATATAGTCAGTGACGCGTCGTTCTCGACGCTCGTCTTGCTGCTCTCTATCCCGTTCTTTCCCTCGCCTCTCCGTCCTTCTCTCTTTACCGGTCTCGCTCTCTCTCTCTCTCCCGATTACAAGCCGCAAAAAGCTGCATTACACGAGACACGGAGCGCCGACAAATCGACGGATTATGCCGGACGGGGACGACCCACCGGGAATAAATGAATTGGCTAACGATCTCGATACCTATCCGTGTCTCTGTGCCACGCTCGTTCCGCATCATCTTCCTATCACTCTCCGGCTCCTCCGGCCGCTATTCTTTGCCTCCCCCGAACCCTCTCGCCACCACCTTCGCGCACATATTTTTCTCTCGTCGTAAACATCGGTCTAATTTTTTATTTTATCGCCGAGTCCGATCGGAGCTTGGGCCGCCATAGATTCGTTGAGGGTTTTTATTTAATGGCCACATAAAAATAAGATGTTAGTTTGAAGTAACAAAAATTTTGACCACTCATTTTTTCAACGATAGATTAGTAAGACATTACTTAATATTGAAATAGGAAAGAAATTACCAGAGACTAAATGATAAAATAGTAAACGTAGTAAAATAATCAAATTTTTGGTATATAAATAAATTATCGATCAGCTCGAAGATGACGTCAACATTTCGTCTTGATAGATACGTGATTTAACTTTCCAGACTCGATAGTGGAAAAATTATCGGAATAAACTTCCGAAGCTGCTATTCAGTCCCTTTGCGATTTTCATGCTCGCAACGTTCGTCGCGAATGAAATGAATTACTCGAGGATTAGCTTGCAATTAAGGAGCAGCTTATCGGTCCAAATGGATGGCGTATTCTTCAAAGTTACCGCTTCCAGCCTTAATAAGAAAGACGAAGCTGGGGTCTCACAATTCGAGCCGCTTCGACTCGAGTGGATACGGAAAGTTTCCAAGCGGCGCGCGCGATATCGTTCAATCGTACAAACGAAAATTTCAACTGAATGATAAAATAAATTGATTATTCTGGCCATTCGGGAGAGCAATTTCAGAGATAAAAAATGAATTAAAAAAAATAAAAATAAAAATTTGTGTCAATCGATAATACAATGTAAAAAAATGTAAAAAGTTTATTCCAACCCTCTCCTCCCTTGCGCAAATTCTCTATCGGTGCACTCTCGGACCGCGAGCCACGCTGCGGGTAACTCGTGCCTTGGACGTTTCAAAAGATAATCCGATTATAGAAAGAGCCTCGACCAAGGAAGCTTATCAACTGCGCGACCTCGAGAACGGTTCTCGATGATGTTCGCCGGAGCGGATGCTCGCCCTTAGTCCGAGAGCTTCAGAATCTTCTCCCCGGATAACATTTTATCACCCACGATCGCGACAATAACGCGTCGCAGATAAATTGACTCTATAATTATAACGGTTCGAAAAAATTCACTGCGTGAAATCCTAACGCAAGGTTTAATAACCAAATATTGTCATCATAAATTAATACAGTTAAAAAATATAGATTTCAATTTAAAAAAACACAACAAAAACGTAATTCCATGGAAACTTGCATTTTCTAGTTACTGCTTATGCAAGACTAACTCATATTTATCTCGGTTAACAACGCTCACAATGACAGAAATCAATCTCCTTTACTGTCAATAAATGTCTGCCATTTTTTTTTATAATTGCACAAACTCAATGCACCGCGCAACAGCAAAGTTGCATGGCTGCAGTTGCTACGTTAAATCGCTGCATCTGCGATGTGTAAACAGTTATGATCGTAAGTCGATCGATATTAATTTCATGTTACCGAACCTTTAGTCTACCGACTGTATGACGTCGGGGAAGCGTGCACACCGCGAATTTTCTTCACTCCCTTTTCTCTTCATCTTTCTCTCGCACTTCGGCCCAGTCGGCGATCCTCTCCCGAGCGTACATAAATACCTTACGTAATACTCCCGGAGATCCTATAAAGTAACGTGGCCACGGTATATTTATAGGCACGGATTTACGCAAGCCCCACAAGTTTACCTCAACGCCCTTTCTGGGACTCGGTGCTCGAGAATGTGGCGTGCGTCGGTAAAAAAAAAAAAAAAGATAATGAGCAATTAGCAAAGCGGTGGTAGGAAAAATCGACAAATTCATTATTCACAAAAATGGAAAGCTCAACTGTCATAGGCGAATTTCTTTCAAATTCTTCGAGCAATATAAAAAGGAAAGAGTCTTATCTCGAATGCCGGTCCATTTTGCCCGCTCTCCGACAACATCACATTGGTCAATGATTCAAAGAACTCTCAAAACAACTATGTAACTAAAAAAGCTCCGAAAAAAAAAATTTTGAGCAAAATGATAATATTTTCTTTGCGAAATTCATCATCGAAGCAATCGAAGCGAAATGAAAAAGTTCTGACAGCGTGTCGAAAGAAAATGAAGTGGTTGTCATAATTAGCGCGCAGCGTCGCCGTGTCTGATCAGAGAAATTGCCAAGTGGAAAAGAGGGCCAATTGAAACGATTCGAAAGCTCATCGGCTCACGGAATAACCTCTGGATTACCTCATGCTATATGTATATACATATGTATATACATATATATATTCATACATATATCAATCTATACGCTTGTTTCCTGATGTTCCGATTTTTTTTTCATTAAAAAAATTTCTTTCTTCGTGCGGGAAGATCGGCTCCCTGTCGAAGCGCCCAGAGCTCGTAGGTACTAATTAGCGATTAAGAACGGCTTCGCTCGAAGTCCTCGAGAAAGAATATAATTAGCACTTGGCTTTGTATATACACGAGCACTGGAAACGCTCTCGGGGGGGGGTTCGTGAGTCCACGAGGGCCAGCTTTGAGATGGGTACGAAGGCCCACTCGGACCGTCGAGAATTTTCGCTCTCTCGAGCGGGCTTGGAAACTTCGAAGAGTCATCCCATCCAGCGACTGGCCAGATTCGAGTTTCGTGCCGGTTAAGCACTGCTTCGAGCCAATCGCTCAGGTCTTCCCGGACCTTAATTCCAGGTGACGAGAACTCGAGGAGACTTCGAGTGCCCGATGATTTCTATCATTATCATTAGCCGATTCGAGACACGAGATCGAGAAGAGATCTCGAGAACCTGAACGAGCTCGAGTTGCCTGACGAACGATTTTTTTTTTGTCATAATCGAAACTTGCAAATTGGCAATTGAAAATTGAGAAAAGTGAATTAATATTTGCGAATTGAGAATTGATAATTAAAAATTGAAAAATTGATTTTTGAAATAGATAAATCGATTGTTTCAGTAGGATAATCGCGAGAGTTTAACAATGGACGATTACGGGCGGCGAGGCAGGGGTGGGGAGAGGCGCAGCGACCGCGATGAGGAGTACGACGATTACGAGATACCGCGAGGGGACGGAGGCGGAGCCCGTCGTAGAACCCACGACGACAGTTCCGATTACCGAAGAGGAGCCGGCGGAGGTAGCAAAAGCGGTCAAGGAACCCTTCAGCGCCTGGACAGCATCCAGGATCCGGGAAAACGCTACATCCTGAAGGACATCATAGGTTCGGGGGTGTGCGGAGACGTCTACGAAGCCACGGACTCTCAAGCCGGTAACAAAAATCCCTACAATCCTCACGAATACCAAATAAAATATCCGTTTTTTTGTTTTTTTCAGGAAACAAGAGAGTTGCTGTAAAAGTCCAAAAACTGACTCCCGACACTCAAGCATTCGTGGTCGAGGAATACAGAGTCTTCAGAGACTTCGCTGGTCACCCGAACTTACCCGACTTCTACGGAATATACAGAAGAAGATCGGGCAAGAAGCACGAGCACGATCAGATATGGTTCATCATGGAGGTAATCTTTTGGACACAAGAATTTTGACAGAGGATCGAAAAGGGTATTTCAAGTAGATTTCACAAAAAGCCTCGAACGCGCTATTATAGGTTCCTTTAAAAGCTTCACAATTTTTTAATTCCAATCCCACTTTTACGGTCTTATTATTTAATCAACTTCATGGTTTTATCGATAGCCAACTGCGTGTCCCTTTTATTGACCATATAAGCCAATTCTTGACCCTCTTAGCCTATCATTAACCCACTCCTAACCCTATTATACCTTCTCTCAAATATACATTTGAGAGACAAATATACTTATTTTTTATATTGTACACAAATATACTTATTTTTTCGCAACTTGGAAAATTACCGACTTATGGAACCGCGTATCGTTGCTCGCATTCCTGGGACGGATAATATCGTAATTCCAAAAGGGGTTTAAAAGTTGGACTAAGAAGCGCGGATCTTTTCGAGGATACAGACGTCGATTCCTCTACTCTCCCCCGTGGTATCGATGCCCTGTTTCTTCATCGTTCTCGCAGTGGATAGACCTCACTGTGGGCACAGCTCGTGTATGTGCATGGATTATACACATATCTTCGTCCCGGCCGGTCGTCTCCCTTCGGGAACCCGGAGGCAATTTCAAGCATTTGAGACGGTCGAATACACGGATAATTTACGACACGCGCGGCCATTAAACAATCATTAAACTCGTTCGTATGAGCGGGCGAGGGGGGCAAAACTCGGGGAACCCCCGGCACGTCGCGGACCCTAATTTACGGTCGGACCTCCGCGGTGCGCCAAAATATTATTACTTATCTCGAGTCGTAACGAACGATTATTTCACAGCACCACCGGCAGCCCGCGTAACCCATACAGTCTTAAAGACGCTGTTCTCTATCTGTATTAATGCATATGTGTACACGGACATGTGCGCTTTCGTTCCTCCCCCGCGAGCGGACGCGAGAGAGCCTTTCGCCCTCGCGATGAGAAAGTTTGAGACCTCTTTTCGCCTTCGTCACGATCGATTTATCGGAACTTAATATCCCACGGATTTATGCACAAGCTATAAGGTAGGCTGTGGAGGTTCTTATTTTTTCAAGGGTTTAACAAATTCGACGTTAAGTTCTCAAGTTTCAACTTCAAGAGACTTGCAGTTCCGAGGATGAATTGATTAAAATTAAATCCACACCATTATCCGCATATAAATATGTTGGCATTTGTCAGAACTCAATATCTCATGGATCAATGCACGAATTATAAAGTAGGCTGTAGGGCACATATTTTTTTTAAGTATCGAGAAATTTGATAAATTTCAATTGGAAGTGATTAGCAGTCGTGGGACGTAATTAACACTATTTAAATAAATGTAAATGCTAAAATTGAGATTAAGTTAAAACAGAAGTTACCGTAACTACAAAAAATAATCGAAACGGTGAAAACTCCTGAATTTTAAGTGTGCCGGTAAAAAATAAAAAACGTTATCATATTGCCCGTGATAACCCTTCCTTTATTCAAGAAAAACTTAATAAAAACCCTTCGAGCCCTTTAGACTAGATTTCCCGATTTCCGGTTTGAAAATAAATTACCATCATATCAGTCGGAATTAGCCGTTTGATCGGAGCTTCAAAAATCCACCTTGGGGCTGGAATTTCAGGTATCAGGTTAAAAAAAATTAAGCTACCGTATCAACTGGACTTACCCTTTAAAGAAAACCGTCGAAAGAACGGGGAAGGTTCGCGAAAGCCCCGCACGAGTGGTGCTGATTCAAAGAGGCTCGGAGGAGAGGCCGAGCTGCTACGTAACGACAATGTGGCTGAGATTTATCGCCTACGATATTTCATATCGAGCGTTTACGGGCATAGCGAGAGGAAGCCGTGGCTCGCGCGCTCGTACACCGACGGAGCTGACTCGCTTCTGGCAGCTCGGGCTCACCGCCCAATGGTCGATCGTTTTGCGCCGAGCATGTGTGCACAATGTTCGCGTACTTACACGCAATGCGTAATATCCTCACGCGTGCTGCCTACCGAGAGTTCGTTGCGGCGAGCTTCCCGTGCGTTAAAGTGTAACGTCATCGGAGTTACGACCGCGTCCGGGGCACCCGAGGAAGATTAAGAAAAAGGGAAAAAAACGAAAGATCGAAGTAAAGCGAAACAACAGTTTAATTGGACCCGAATTCGCCATGAATTGCAGAATTTTTAATCAATTTTTTTGAGCGTTTTTTTATTCTTTTTTTTTTTTATTCTGTCAAAGTCGAAGTGTCGGTTATTGATAAAAGAGTAAGAAGAGAAAAGAAATAATTCATTTCTCATTCTATTTTTAATCCCTTGATGAAAGGTGGGAAAAATTTAAGAAGATACGAGAAACAAATTGTTGAGTCACGAAACAAGAATTTGATCATTTTTCATCGAGGCTTTCTGAAGGTACGGTATGTACGAGGTGAATTATAAATGTCTACATGGGGAGTAAAAAAAATGGACAGAGCAAGGAGTTTCGCACGTTTCTTCGTTGCGAAGAAACCGCAAGGCCCCGAGCTCGCGCGACCCGGGCTAACAGTCGGGAGATCTTGAAGAAAAAATAAATAAAAAATCGTGCGACCACGATTCAATTTTAATCCCGTCCTCGGTTAAGAAGTTGCAGAAATTACTTCCGCAATTACGAGTGGCATTTCTATTATATCGCTCGACACTGCACGAAGCGAGATATCGCGAGCGCCGACGGTATAAGTTAATAAACAACTGATATAGTCGCGCAACAGATGAAAAATAAAATCCCACACTGTTATTCGCATATAAATATATACATATATACATTTCAGCTGTGCGAGGGTGGACCGGTGATGGATATGGTTCGAGGCCTGGTAGCGTCAGACAAGAAAATGCGAGAAGAACACATCGCCTACATACTCAAAGAAGTCATCAAGGTAATTGAATTACAAAAAAAAAAATCCGAACACCCAAAATTAAAATCTCGAAAATTCGCGATAACATCGGGGAAACTAAAAATCCAGTAAATATTTTCTCATAAAAGAAGTTTTTCGAATGGAGGAACTTTGTGATAAAGTATTATACAAATTTTCAACTTTGAATTTTAGAAATTCGAGAAAGATAATGGTTATTTTGATTATTTTTAAAAATCATTTCGAGGACGTTGCCAACGGTTCGATGGTAAAAAAAAACATCCGTAAAGGAAGAGAATAAAGCCTATCCAATGTAAAGCGAAGGGCTTGCGGGATGATGGTCCCGGGGCAAATTCGCAGGAATGTCTGATGGCCTTCCTTCGTAGGTATATAGTATCTCAGGCAATAAATACCACCGGGGTGCGGTTGGATCGTTCCCTTTGCTCTCGCGGCGAATCGCTCTCGCTCCGCGAGAGAAATCTTCGCCCGCTTCGTCTCGTTCCGTGGAAGCTGCAGTCGCCGTTCTATGGTAGCAACGACTGCGCGCTCCGACGTCCAAGCCACGTTATTATAACATAATTGTGGCCGATGGTATGTCCCGGGCTAAGAGAATGAGGATGAGGCGGACAGAGACGGGGGCTACGGTAGCCGAGCCGCGGCCTTTGTTTCGCGGCCACGGTGTACGAGGTTCATTGCGCTTTCATGTTTCATTGCGCATCGCAATAACGAATTCCTCGACCCCGCGACTCGTAACGCAACGCCCAGTAAATAATAGCAAATCACAATTTCATTTAAAATAAATGAAAAATTCACCAAACTTTCATAAGTCAATTATAAAAATAGTTGAACGAATTAAAAAAAACGATAAATGGATGAATGACTCAATAAATAAATGAAATTTATTTATTAATATTTAATCATTAATTGGAACATTAAATAAATGTTCTCTGCTGGATTTGTTGTTCGAAAAATCATGGAACTATATATTCGGTTTTTGGAGAAAACAAAGTGATTATTGGAGTTTAATTTTTTTGTCGATCCGAATGGTTGTTCGAGGCTCGTCACGAGATTAAACAATAGCACGAGGCAGGTCGAGCGGCAAGTGTATCCGAGTCGAGTCGTCTGTCACGGCTCGTGAAACGGCGTTTAATGTGTGTTATTACCGTCACCTGTGCCCCGCACTCGCGGCCCTGAGGTCACCCACACGCCCATAATTTAAATAAATATTCAAAATAAAATGAAACGACCTCTCTTCATTCTCCCCGAGAGTCTCTCGATCGAAATTCATCCCACCGACGATTTACATTCTCATTTTTTCAAATTACTAAAACAATAATAATCATAATAAAAATAAACCAATTAACAACATTCTTTCTCTATCACGTTTAATGGCCCGAATGGATAAATGAACTTCATAAAATTCTCGAGCACGAGTCAATTATTCTTCATAAAGTGTACATCGTCGTCCAACGAGAGCTTGATATCGCGTCTCCTCCCGGGCATTAAGCAAGAATTTGTAAAAAAATAAAATAAAATAAAGTAATAACAAAAAAAAATTGGGCAAGAGAAATATAAGCGGTTCGGTGAACATGCGAGGCGAAAGCAGCACCTGGACCATGCTTGTGTCCTCGCGTGCGTAATATAAGAGTGTTTTTTTTTAATTTATTTTTTTTTATGTATATTATACAGCCTATACAGCAATCCCTGATGGCGAAAGAACGCTCATGCTCATAATGGAGCTACATTCTTAGCCGTGAAGCCCCTCGAGAAGGCAAAACGATATGCGTTGCATGTCCTGCACGCGTGTACGCATGCGCATACGGAACTTTAATTCACACACACACGAGGTATTCCGCGCCGAGCCGACCCTTTTATCCAAACACCCAGAACGAAGATCGTTATGGAATTTTATCAATATCGACAGCTTACAAAAATTTTCGTTTACGAGAAGGAATTATTTAAAAACGTTTTTTTAGTTGTTAATCCATCCGTAGATTAAAACCACATTAACACTCTTTGCGTACGATAAAAACGAGATTTTTTTTTTTTTTTTGCAGTCTAGGACTACTCCGATGTTGAAATATAATTGGGCGAAGAATCGCTGATCGATTCGATACGAAACGGTTTATGTATGACACGAAAGGTTCGAGCTATTTCGTATTTACTGCCTCGGCAGTTTGTCACTAAATCATTAGTGACTTGCCTTTGGGGGTCTCGCGAAGTGAGTCCCATGCCCTCCGGGCCCTTCACCGACCCGCGAACCGTATTATACTATACTCTACATAACTGCTATTTCTCCCCTGGGCTTATACACCCGGTTAAAAGATCGTACGAGCAAGGTATACGTGTTTCACGGGCCCGGTAGCGATTCGTCGTCCACGGTCACTCTCGCGGTAAATCAGGCCACGCTGACGTTTAATGCCGGCAAATTACACGCTAAATAAATGCTGTACTATACGACGGGAAAGAGACGAGTTCTCCGCTTCGCACACTCCGGTGCGTCATTACGCATCGGAGATCTCAAACCTGCGCGAAGATAAATCGATCTCGCCGCGACTTCCACCTCGTCAATCTGATCCAAAGATACGAATTTCCATTTTCGATCGAAAAATATAATATAAACCATGTCCAGCTCGTTCTTAACGAATCTTAGAGACATCACATTTTCTGGTAGATTTTAATTTTTTCGTGACGACAAAGTAAGTCAATTTTTCATTTTGTGTGAATCGGAAGGTCGAGAATTTTTTTTTGTATATTTAATATTTTTTTGTATATTTTTTTGTCGTTCAGATATTTTTATTCAACTCTTCGAGAAATCATAATCACGGGGCTATTTTTATTTTTTGTCCCGGATGTTTATTTTCAATAAACCGGATGTTGCAGAATTCCTTAAACATATCTTCAGAAGTTTATTTTTTCTTTGCCGTTTTTATTATTTACTGTAATTTTTTATTTATTTTTATGTGGAAGGCTTTGGTGCACCTGCACGAGAACAACGTCATACATCGCGACGTGCAGGGTGCGAATATTCTCCTGACGAAAGAGGGAGAGGTGAAACTCGTGGACTTTGGGCTGACGAGAATGATAAAGGGTGAGATGGGAAAGAGGAAAACTTGCATTGGATCGCCGTGCTGGATGGCGCCGGAAGTCGTTATGAGCAAAGCGGAACCGGAAGTGGGTTACGGAAGTCGGGCGGACGTCTGGGCCGTTGGTATAACAGCTATCGAGCTCGCCGACGGGAAACCACCGTTTCAGGACATGCATCCTACCAGGGCGCTTTTCCAGATCGTCAGAAATCCACCGCCAGGACTCTACAGACCAGCGAACTGGTCTCAGAACTTCAACGACTTTATTGCCGAGTAAGATACCATATATTTATTCCATTCGTTAATCGACTTGAAAAATAATTTCTTACATATGTTTATACATGTATGGAAATTTACCATATTTTATATTTCATTTTTATATATGTATATAAATTTTTTGAGAAACCTTTCTTTCGTTTTAGGTGTTTGGAGAAAAATCCCGACAACAGGCCGTTCATGGCGGAAATTCTCGAACATCCGTTTCTGTCGGAACTTCCGGAAAACGATTACCCTGTGAGATTTTAACATCTTTTTTTTTTTAGAAAAGATATTTGAAGACAAATGAATGACAATGGGATGAATGAAAAAAAATGTAATTAAAATTGTTTTCAACAGTTGACACAAGAGATCAAGGCACTAGCATCAAATGTCGGCGAGAAGGGCAAGCTGGGCCGGAAACCGGAAGTCATTGTTCGAAAAGGATTTCTCAAGGTGCCGGTTAACTTAATTTTCGAACTTCGAAACATCGAAGGTAAATCGGAATTTCAAAATTCCTATTCACCTTCGGTGTAGTCGAAATCTTTATACGGGTGACAATTTTTAAAAAAAGTTAGGGTCTCTGAGAAATTATCCGAAAAATGCTTCCAGACGCATCACACAGATCCGCCTGAGCCGATGTTCACGGAAGATCTGGCGGCTCTGGAAAACCTGACCGAGGACTCGGTTCTCGACGAATTGCATGCCAGGCTGCGTCAGGGATTTTTCCACACTTACATCGGCGACGTTTTGTTGATACTCAATCCTAATGAGGTTCAAGATATCTACGGGCCGCACGTAAGCTTTTCGTTTAAACCGATTATTAGCATTTCATGAATTTTTTTTTCATCAAATAAAACAACCAAGAAAACAAGTGGTCTTGAACTTTTTTTCCGTAAGAACTTTTTACTTATTTATGTTTCAATTCTTTTTTAGTCCCACGCAAAATATCAATGCAAATCCAGATCAGACAACGCGCCGCACATCTACTCGGTCGGCGACAGTGCTTTTCAGGACGCGTTTCACAACGAAGAGCCTCAACACATTTTATTCGCCGGTGAAAGTTATTCGGGAAAAACCGCTAACGCCATGCACGTTATAAAGCACCTAATGTACCTCGGCAAGGTGGGTTAACAGTAAAAAAAAAAAGTACTTGAAAAACTCACTGAAAGCAAATATATAAGAAAAAATCGTATAAAATTTAATGCGCTGGTAAAGAAATCTTTACGCAAAAACTGATATATTAAATTTCAACGTACTCTTGTGATAAAAAATTAAGGTCCATTATATTAAAAACTACAGAAATACTACACTTTTAATAATCAATTTAAATTTAGATGTAAATGTTCTTTAGTTCAACATTTAGGATGCACTTCATTAAATGCATCCGTTTTTGCAAAAAATCTTGAAATCCGGTGTATTAAATTCGTAATTTCTTTTAGAGTGCGATGAAGACTGACTGTGGTAAAAAAAGCAATGACAATTGAGAGTCGAAAGGCTTGAAAATCATTTTTTAATTTGTCATTTCAGAGTCTGCAGGACACGGGTGCAAGACTAATGAGAGCGATACAGCTGATTCACTCGTTCTGTCACGCCGCGACGCCTCTCAATCCAAACTCGACGAGATGCGCGCTTCAGATACAAACGACTTTCGGCTCTACCGGCAAAGCCTCAGGGGCTATTTTTTGGCTCTATCAGCTCGAGAAGTGGCGAGTTTCCACAAGAGATAGGTCAGTTTATTTTTTCTTACCACACAAAAAAAAACTTGTAAATTTAATAAACGTTTATTGGCTCAAATGTCCAGAATTTTCATTTTCGTTCATTCTACTTTTTAAAAAAATATCATTGACTGTTATTCAACAAAAATGTTAAATTAACTAGAGAAACATACTTTGTGGAACGTTCGTTAAATGCACCCGCGTTTAGGTGGCCAGAAATTACCGGAGGTATAAATGGTTGCGTAGCGCCGGGCGCTCCGTCGTCCGACCGCACCGTGCTTGAACTACTTAGACAATTATTATTTAATTAAATAAAAATAAAATGCTGAATAAAAATTGTGAAATCAATAACAATAATTGGAATCGAAATGTATTTTCGATCTTCTCGAGATATTGAAGTAAAAATGGTTTTCGCTACAATGATTATACTATTGGTCGTTTACAGAAATCAGTCAAACTTTCACATATTTTATTACTTCTACGACGGTCTCGAGGCGACCAACAAATTGGACCGGTACTCATTGTCGCCCGGTCGAAAGTATCGTTACATGAGGATCGGTGACAAAAGCACCGGTAACAAGCGTTCGTTCAAGGTGCGAAACGATCCGGCAGGAAACAGTCTAAAATTTGACGAATTGAGGGAAACTCTCAGACTCATGGAAATGGAGGAGCAGCAGGAAGTAATTTGGAAGACTCTTGCAGCTATTCTAATCCTCGGGGACGTAAGATTCGGCGAGGGTAATAACGGCGAAGCCGAAATACAGAACACTGAACTCGCCAATACTGGTAAAAAAATAAAATGAAATGCTTAATCAAAATATTTAAGAAATCGAAAAATATAACTTGATTTTTCTCCTGGTCGATCTTAGTTGCGGAACACTTGGGCCTGGATGAAAAAAAATTCACGTGGGCTCTGACCAACTACTGTGTCATAAAAAAAGGAGCGGCTGTTCGCAGAAGACACACCTGCGAAGAGGCAAGAGAAGCTCGGGACGTTCTGGCGAACACGATCTACCAGAGACTGGTCGATTGGCTCGTCAATCACGTCAACGAGAAGCTCACAGTTACCCGAACACTTTTGTACGTTTGTTACATTTTCATTTGATTTTTTTAGTTAGAAATCTTTGATCGACAAAAAAATGTCTTACTTTATTGGTATATTTTTTTATCGTAGCGGCGACAAGTTCAGCATAAGCGTCTTCGATCTTTTCGGCTTCGAGTGCTTCGTCGTCAACAGAATCGAGCAGCTCTTCGTCAACACGATGAACGAACAGTTGCAGTGCCACTACAATCAGCGAATATTCGCCTGGGAAATGGTCAGCGGAGAACACGAAATCTATTCTAAGCTGCGCTAACCCCTGAAAACTTCGCATGTTTTTCGCATCCCGGTTTTTGTCGTTTTGTTGCTCGGTAGAAAGTTAATCCATGTCTGGTCTTCGGGGATAATATTTTCAAAAATTTTAATCGTACCGACAATTGAATTTATTAAATTAATAATTTTTTCAAATATTATTGTCAGCAAGAACAAGAAGAGGAAGAAATTCCAGTGCAGCAGCTTCACTTCTACGACAACAAAGCAGCGATAGATCAGCTAATGGGACGGAACGACGGCCTTTTCCTTCTTATTGACGACGCATCGAGACAGTCGCAGGACGCTCAGTTTATCCTGGAGAGGATCAACCAGTGGGGCAAGAACGTCCACGTAAAACCCGTGGGTACTCACGAGTTCACCGTGGCTCATTACACGGGAAAATTGATCTACGACGCGAGCGAGATAGCCGAGAAGAATCGGGACTTTGTGCCACCGGAAATGATTGAGACTTTCCGACTATCGTCCTCCGAAGCGGTGAAATCCATGTTCGTCAATAAATTAACGAAATCCGGTAATTTGACGATAGTCGTCGAGGAGCCGAAAGTCGTTGAGAAGAAAACTCCGAAGAGCAAGTGGGGATGCTTGATGCAAGAAACACAAAAAGTTAGGGTAAGCTGTGCAGTATCGTAAGCAAAAATGGAAATTCAATTGCGGAACAAAAATCTTGATATCGAAGATACATGAAAGTGTTTTTTCACCATCTTTGAATATTAAAATTTTAATTTTTTTTTCCCTTGTCTTTGAATTTTGTAATACTTTTTAATGATTTTAGAATATTTAATTACTAATTTTATTATTAGCGTTATTATGTGTGCGAATATTACTTGTTTACTTTATTTCACGATTAAATCGACAGAAGTACAACACGGCGTCGCGTGGACAATACTCTCAGACCCGAAAAATGAGAACTTGCGCAGCTATATTTCGATCGACGAGTCTCGAGATCCTGAAAAATTTGTCAGTGGGCAGTGGTAGCGGTGGGACTCATTTCGTCCGGTGCGTGAGAGCCGATCTCGAGAGGAGTCCGAGGGGATTTTATCGCGAGGTGGTCCGTCAGCAGATAAGAGCGCTCGCTATTCTGGACACCGCAAAGGCGCGTCAGCGTGGATATCCGCATAGAATACCCTTTCAAGAATTTTTACGAAGGTACCGTAATGCCAAAATTTTTTATCATTTGTACTCGTAGAACAAAAATTTGTAAAAACATTAATTATAGTGCCACAATTTTAATGCAACGATATTGAAATTTGTAGCTGTTTATGCTCAGCTTATTTCGGGAACTTCTTTTTTTTAATCTTGATTAAACTTATTATTATTCGATAATGTACTCTAATGTATTTGCATTAGCGTGTCAAATTATAAATCTGTCAAAAAATTGAATTAAACAAAAAATTATTATATTATACTAATAATTATGAGTTATTAATTTCTAGGTATAAATTTTTGGCGTTCGATTTCGACGAGAACGTCGAGATGACGAAGGATAATTGTCGCCTGTTGCTGATAAGATTGAAGATGGAGGGTTGGATAATCGGAAAGACGAAAGTATTTCTGAAATATTTTAACGAGGAATATCTCTCGCGTCTGTACGAGACTCAGGTGAAGAAGATCGTAAAGGTACAGTGCATGCTGAGGGCATTCCTGGCGAGAAAAGCGACGAAAACGACGAAGGCCATCAAAGTGAAGAAGGAACTTGGTAGGTAACGGTAGGCCCTCGTTATTTTGTAGAGCGCGCTACTCGATGAATTTTTTTTTTTTCACGATTTAATTTTCTTTTTCTCAACGGCTCACTCTGTCGCGATTTTTTCGGACATTAACGGACATTTTTTCAGTAAAGAAAGCGTCGTTGTTGAGGACTCCGACTCAGGAAATGTCCGAGGATCAAGCTGCCGTGATGATACAGAAAGGTAGAGTTGACGTCGAGCAATCCTCGAATTTGAAAAACGTTTTGTATTCTATCGATCGTACAGAGCCGGTAGATGATTTTTTTAATTTGTAATTAAAAGAAAATTCCACTGAGAAAATTTGGTATCGACAACGACAGAAAACTTTACAGCAAGGTCGACTAGGCTGATTTTACTTCCCGCACGCTTTTGCGGGTGAGAAGTGAGAGATTAATTATTCAGGCGCTTTGCAGCAGGGCGTACCGTAAATACACGGCGCATACGTGCATTGAAGCAATTTAACTTCTCTCCACGTACTTGCGAGTGCGAAGTAACAAATATCGTGCATTTATTACAGAACGTATTATACTATCCTCTTATTAGTATTCGATGAGCTTATTATTATTTTACAGAACATCTATTTAATGTCTCTTCAAGACGCTTAAGCATTTAATTAATTCCATTTTATTTTCTAAGATACTTTAATGTTAAATGGCATTATTATTTGCTTTTTTGTGTGACAAAAATACAGCATACAGGGGTCATGCTGTGAGGAAGGACGTGGGTCCGACGTTGAGGGGCGAGATGGATCAGGAGACGAAAGACTTTATGCAATTTTACAGCAGCAAATGGAGATCGAAGAGCATGTTTCAAGTCCTCCTACGGTACCGTGCAGCCCGCTATCAAGACCTCGTGCAATTTTCGCAGCAAGTAAGCTCTTTTCGGGAAAAGCTTTTTTTGTCAAAATTGAAAAAAAAAAAGCATGGTTATATTACTATTATTTATTTTTTAATGCAGGTCCATCTGTTCAATCAATCGTTAGCTGCGAAGTTGCAGACGACGATTGAGCGCGTTCCTCTCGAGAAAATTGATCCAGGAATGAAAAAAACAGCTTATCTAGGCCAGTCGATACCTCCCCAAGTACACAAGCTACCGTTCGACTTTCGCCAGGAACTACCGTACTTTGACACCACGTACATGAACGACCCGTCAAAGGCAAAACCAAAGAGAAGAACCGAGTGAGACCAAAATTAAATTTACATTTTTTAAATATAATTTTCTGAAATTGCTTCGCTTGTCCTCTTGGAATCATACATCACGAAATTTTCATAACCGTTTACTACCTCATTCCGTAGTTTTACAACCAGAAACTCAAACCCGAAACCAGTTCTTAAATTGTACAAACGTATTTTGAAGAAAAAGTGAAAAACGCCTCGAAGGAAACTGCACTTTTCTTTAAGTGCATTTATTTTCCCTACTCTGTGTCCGCGATTTTTTCTCTATGCTTTTTGTGCCGTCCGCAACAAGGAAGATACAATGGAAAAATGAGAACAATTTTAAACGGCACCGATTTGGATGAAAATCACAAATAATGCGGGAATTTTTTTTTTTTTTCGTTACATCTGAGAATACGTTCTACAGATCCATGACATCCTCGGCGTCTGACGACGAACACGAGGCCTGGGACGCGCCGTTAAGGAGACAAACGGTACCTTGGGCCAACGCCAACGTTCACACGAGAGGTGCGACCCGAACCGTAACAATTTTTGTTGTTGATTTTGTTGCCCGAGGCAATGAAATCTCGTGACATTGTGTTACGAGAGGAATTTAATCTCTCGAGAACACGATAAGAGCATTCGCGTTGATCCAAACCCACGAAAAAAAATGTTCGTCAGGACACATTTTTTTAATGCAATTTAATTATTTTTATATATATTTTGCTTCGATTTTTTTTAAGAGAACAATCGAAACAGATTTTTGGGGCAAATTTGCAAAATCATACTTCCAGGGTTTGAAAATTCATCAAATAATAGTACCAATTATATTTCATGTGAATGAGAAAAAATATCGAATCCGAAGAAGAAGGAAAGACAGATCGAGTGTATCATTCGTATAGAGCATCCGCATCTTTAGCTGGCGTTCAATCTTTGATTTACAGACGTCGAAGTACAAACGACGAACTCGCCGCATCGGGTAGCTCAACCGGCGGTCAGCGGAGGCCTAAGTCTTATCAACACTCCGTTTTCCAGGGACCCGAATGTCCCAGTGCAATGCCCGCCGGAAGAGGTGCCAAGATCCAAGCCAACTTCCGGTTATCAACCTACACCCAGCAGCCGTAATCAACTACCGTCGTCTTCCAACGCTCATAAACCTCGCTCAGTAAGTCATATCAATTTTATTCTATCAAGAACTTTTTTTTTTTTGCGTAAGCTTAAAAAATGTAACGAGTAGAAATTTTCATAAAACTTCCTCATAACTTCGCTTCACTCGAATAGCTTCTTCTGTGAGGAAGTATCATAAAAATTTGAACTTTCAACGTTTTTGAAAACAGTCGTGTTAAATTTTTACGCAAAATCCCAAAAAAAATTTTCACCAAAAGAAAGCTTTTTCTATGAGGTAGCAAAAAAGTACAGAAGTAGTTAAGATAATAGATAATATCACAAATCGATACACATTTTTATTCATACGTATGATGGCTGTAGTTTGATTTTTTTTTAATTTTGAGGAATTGCACTTTGGGATTTTTCCAGAATAATTTCGACAATACGGGCTCCGTACGTTCCAAGAAGAAAGTTCCACCACCCCCAATACCGGCCGGTATGCAGGCACCAAACCGGGCCTACCACAGTAATAATTTTGAGGGCACGAGCAGGAACACCGAGAACGATTGGGAATTCGAGGATAGAACTAACAGACAACCGTCGAATAGTAACCGGTAAGCATAGATAAAAATGACCATACAAATTTCAGCATCTGCAAAAATTCACTTTCGCAACTTGTAGCGCTCAAATTATGTAGCGGTTAAATAATAAACGTAAAAACAATCCTCAGGACGTTTTTTTCGGATTTCAATTCTACACCGAATTTCTGCAAAAAAAAATTTTAACACTTAAAGCATCGCAAGGAATCTAAATATACATATATATGCTATAGAATAGAATTTCGGAATTTCGAAATGCAGTTCATATGCTATGAAAACGGTAATTCTCGAATTATAGCATATGGAGAAAATTATTTTGAAAAACCGGAAAACCGTATGAAATAACTATAAATAATAGATAAACACAAACGTTGCCTCAATTTCGTAATCATCAGGGTAAACCCCATTCAAGAAATGCAAAGAATGGGACGCAGGAGTAGCAACGTCGAGGACGAAGACGACCCACCCTTCAATTTCCAGGTATGAAAAGAAAAAACGAACCGGCACGATATTATAAGTCATCGGTAAAACGTTCTGGAACATCTGATCCGCATTTTCATCAATCTGATATTCATCTAATAAAAATTTGCTACAAAAATCTATAAAGACTTATAATTAATCTGTCTTGTAGCCAGATAAAAAATTTCATAGATTTAATATACCTTATAGTCTTTACGCAAAAACTGGTACGTTAAATTGCCCGTAAAATTATGATGACAAATGAAAAAAAAATTAGATTAAATTAAACTAAATTATAAAAAATAAAATATTCTCAATGTCTTGAATAAACTGAACATTAATTTTTGTTCACTATTGTACATGAAATTTAATACGCCAATTTTTGCATAAAGACTATCGGTCCGATACATTAAATTTTTCACAGGCGTTATTGCTTATATGTAACGTAGTGAATATAATAAACCTATAAATGTAAAATTTAATTATACAGGCGATGTTGAGAAAAACGAATCATCCCCGCGCCTCGATGAAGCGCAACCAAATCTACGACAGTTACAGGGGTGGTGTGGCCTCGCCACCGCCCCCGAGGACGTCGTCGGGTTATCGTGCATCAAGCCGCGAGGACCTCTACGAGCCGAACGTCGTCTACAAGAGCGGCGGTAGTCGCCCTGAGGTGGACTCTCCGGAGTGGAGTCCGAACGAGATGGTCAGGATGTCGGAAAAATACGGCCGCGAGGGTGCGTGGGGCGGAGAACCCATCGATGGTCCCAAAATGGCCCACGTTGAGATCGCACCGGGCATAACGGTACACGGTTACGTGCACGATTTATGAATGGAAAAAAGTAACATAGATTTGACGGTATCGGGGTTTGCTTCATTAATGGAAAAGGGAAGAGCGAAGATAAACTAGAGAGAAGTCCTTATAGGGAAAGCCAACCGTCTTGCGATCCTAAAAATTACGGTTGCTTCCCCAACGAAACTGGGTGCTGCGACCGAATTTACGACATTCTTCGGATCGCGGTATGGTTAACTTATCTATCGGGTTTGCGCGACGTCTTTACGGAACGCAGAAGAACGCGATAATAACTGCCTAATCTACTAACGTTAAGCGACATTGATCCAAACGTTCACGATGCATAATTTTTACATCGAAGAATGTGTCGTCCAGCCGAGTTTAACGACGCGACAGGTCTGAACTGTACGGTGCTTTAACAAAATTCATCTTCGCGAACGGTCGACCCCAAATAAACAACTTAATTTAATTAAATAAAAATGATTCTTCGAAATTTTTATATTCAACTTTCTGCAAGTTTAAGGTGTTATGTGAGAATATGAAACTTTGGTATTTCAGGCTAGACATTTTTTCTAACTCTGTGAATTGTGGAAGGAATTATCCGTCAATTTTTTTAAGCTTCGGAAAATGAAAATTGAGTGAGAATCGGACTCGAAGAAAAATTTCGGTCGTTCGCGAAGTTCGCCAATCCCTCCAGACAGATAATAAAATAAAACAATCGCGACATCCTCGGCATTGTGAACAACGGTGTTTCCAGGCTTGAATTTTAAAAGCGAAAGTTTTCATTGGAAACACAGTTGTTTATCAACACCGGATGATCCGAGAACCGAAAACCCACTACAGCGTACCCTATAGGCAGCCTTAGTCGAGCTCTCGTATTTATTATAACTCGCGGATACGATTGTTAATTGATACATTAATTATGAAATAATTACCATAAAGGATAAAGCTAATGATGTCATTAGAAAATTTATGAATCATCAACGAATTCGTCATGTTACATTGTAACTTATAAATAAAAAATAAAGGATGATTGCACACTGTACTGGGTTCATTTGACGCGACCAGCCCGACTTTATAGAAAATATTTATTCTCGTAAATAAAATCGCATATATTTCTTCTGTAAAAAAGTGATATCTATTTGACGTATATAAACTACACGTTGAACATATGCTAGCCAAAAACAATGACGATTTTCTCATTGCAATTCATTTGTAACATAATACTCTGAAACTTAAAACAGATATATATTTTGTTTTATCCAACAACCGATCACAGTAACGTACGCGCAGTATTTTGAGTTTCAATTAATCCATCCATTTTGCATTAACGCAATGTAACGCTTTTTTGACATCTTAGATGCCAAATGTTAGGATAAAAAAATATACTACGAAGCTCTCTTAGAGCCTAGACAAAATATCTCAACGTAAAATTCATGCATGTCTTTTACATCTTGAATGCTAGACATGACATTTAAAAAATATATTAGTAAGCCCTCTTTCTCGGAGCCGAGAGCGGCATCGTTTGTGTCAAAAGAAAGGAACAGACCCTTGGCGGGAGAAAAAGTGTTCGAACAAGAACGGAGTATAGTTAAAAGAATAAAAGGTTTGCGAAAATTTATGGAGGAACTATTCACTAGATCGAATTGCACAGCCCAAGATAAATTGTCAAATTAGTCCTTTCGGTAAGCATTAACAAAAACAATGCCTTGTTCGAAGTTTGAACATCCGGCAATAATCACTAGTCGGGTTGTGAATCAGAATCGCGCATCGAACCGCTCTGCTGCGAGCTTTGTTTAATTATGTTAACCAGCGTGTCGAGTCGAGTGGGATGAGCGATCTGAAGAACCATGTGAGCTTCTTCGAGGATCAGAAGACCGTTGTGGGCGTCGCTCGCCGACAAGTTATGAGCCGATATCACGTGTCGTCTCCATGCTGCGTGAGTCGGTAGAACCTGGAAACATTTATTATGTAACTCGTTGCGTTTATCCGAACAAACCGTATGGTAATTTCGCTAATAACATTTTCCGCAAGAAAATACCCCTTAAATAAATTTTAAATAATCTCTGTACCTGAAAAAAATATTTTATCGTCGTATAAGACGATGAATAATTTTGTACAGAATGTTTGTGTCGGTACTAGAATTTCATTTGCATAAACTGCTGTATTAAGTTTCATGCACAATTATGATTAAAAAATTCAGCAATTTGCAATAAAATCTTTAAAAATACTCTACTTTTAATATTTTGCTTCAATTCTGCATGTCTGTAGATTTTTTGTGACAATTACACTTTGAATTTAATATACAATTCCAATGAAAAATAAATATAGTTTTTTATCGAATGTGAACTTAAATTATTAAAAATAAAGTATTTTTAATGTTTCTAATGGACCGGATATAAAGTTTTCATCATAACTGTACATGAAATGTAATATACCAGTTTTTGCATTTAAAAATCCAACCCTGGAACATTAAAATTCATACAAATTTTTTTTACACTTCAGCGAAGTAACTTTTCTTCCTAAATCAGACCTGCAAACACCACTTGCAGTTAAGCCTCGGCGATATCGTGTGAACGGCTTTGATATGTCTTCTGCGAAAGCCCCAGCTAGTGTAAGCTCTGTCGCAGAATGGACACGGAAACGGAGGGTAAGCCGGACCTCCTTTGGTCGTCGCCTGGGATTCCTCGGAGAGTTCGTCATTGCCGCCGCTGGCGAACGGCGGAAACACTGAATGCGATATTCCTGGATTGCCGTCCGATCGAAAGCTTAAAGACTTGACCCCCTCGTTGCGCTCTTCAGAGATGTTGGCCAACGATCTTCTCGCTCCGTCCACATCGCCCGGCAATTCCACCGGCTCGACTATCGAGTCTCTCTCATCGAACTCGATATCGTCGCGACGAAGGCTGCAAATATTACGCGCTTCCGCTATTACCGTTACCGTCGACCTCGAGGATCCTGCAATCGTTCGATCGACTGAAAAATTAAAGACAAAAACATACCACCTGTTCTCACCGCGAGTGGATGGGTGGGTAATTAATAGACGATTAAAAATGTAAAATATTTATATATTTTTCGACCAGTCGTGTGCCTTGTCTACAATAGTGTATTTACTCGTTTGTCTGTTTTTCCTTTTCTTTGCTCGAGACAATAAAGTCTTGAAAATAATTCAATCGTGAATTCGACAACCTTACCTCGTTTATGTTTTTCACTCTTTTTGTGGCAATTTTTGTGGATACTTCGTTAAAAATTTGGAATCAATAAATATATACATTATCTTCACTGTACGTACCCCGTGCAAATATTCACAGGTACGATTTTTTTTCATTCTTCCTTTCTCACTGAATGATTCACCAAATTGATCCACGGAAATGAGAAACTTTATCTTCCTCGTTGCCACAAAAAGGGTTTAAGTTACGATCGAATCGTATATCTCTACTTTCTAGTAGGTAAATTTTTCACACTCGTTTAATAAGCGTCGACGTGTTCTCGTTTAAATAATCTACAAGCACATTATTATTATGTTAAATTAAATTTTTTTTTTTTTAGTTTTCAATTTCACTAAAAGTTTCGTCGTAAAGCCAATGCGTCTCTCCCGCCAAACAATCGCGCCGCGATTCGCTTGACAAGAGCCGTGCTTTAATTTTTTGCTTTATGTTTTTTTTTTACTTTTATTAGTTGTGTTTCCGCGCGGCGTTAAAATGCGTGTGTATAAACGTGCGCGTAAGGTCGTGGACTTCCCACTCGGACGCGAGACGCTCGCGTCGATTCTTGTACTATTGGGGTGTATTTTACGATTTATAAAAGTAAATTCCGTTCAAAACGAATTCTCGATGGAGAACGAAGGAATGTTTCATTATTTTTATAACGCGCTGCGTTCAAGGAAAATCTTATCGGGTGAATAACAATTACAGTTATCGGCACGATAATTGTTCTCCGTGCAAAGTTGCAAAGAGAAAACTTCGGTCTGTAAATTCAATTCAAAATTATGCGCAAACTTCAGTCAATAAGTTCGATGCTTCAGTTCAAATTTTCTGTGGTTATGTTCGTCTGAAAAAAAATATTTAAGATTGACGTTGAGTCTGTAATTTGCAGGTCCGATAAAAATAAATAAAAATTTGTATACAATGTTAATTAAACATTTCGACCAAAGCTCCTTTGTCAAATTTGCGTTGCCCTTCCCGCCCTGGGGAAAGGATAAAAATTCGAAAAAAAATGTTCATCTATGCATCGCGCTCATATTCGGGTCGTTCAGTGACGAAACTCACGGAAGGCATACAATAAACATTTGCCTTGTTGCGAAAGCAAATGGAAGCGTAATAAATAACTCGACCGCGCCTAGACGAACTCGCTCAAGAGTACGTTTATTTTTTTATTGTTTTCATAATTTTTTTCCTCAATTCTTCTTTGTTTTTTAATTAGAAACTTCGACTATTACACGTTAGCCTCTTTGCTACGGTTGAAACCCTGCGACCCGTGAGTACTACCGAGATTCGTCTCTCGCTCCAGTGTTACTTGTTCGTACATAACATATACATATATGTATATATATGTATATATACTTATCCCTCTCCTCTCGTGAAATATCGAATATTTTCTTCACCCGTCAACTATGATACATTCATTTAAACATAAGCGCAAAGCGCCGCTCGAAAAGAATTGTTTCATTCTCGCAACGCACATATCGATAATCGTCGTATATCGATCACTTGTTTTCTTTCTATTTTTTTTCGTTTATAATCGATGTATTATATATATATATATATATATATATATATATATATATATATATATATAAGAATATACATATATATACATATTTCTATTATTCGAGCCAGTGAAAACGTTCCCGTTTAACCCCTGACCTGAAGTGCCCTAGTCATTGGGTGTAAACCGAGCGTCTCTGAAACAGATACCTTTTTAAGCCTCTATTACTTGTATCGATTTTCGTAACGCAGTTCTTCCACGCCTCCTCCCATTCGACGCTGTTCGGCACAATGCCGCTAAAGTGCAACAGCACTTCCCTTATAAGATGTATCTTGTTACTGTCGAACTGTTGCTTTCCCATTTTACCATTAACGTTACACAATATTCTCTCCTCTGGGGTAAACAATATCTTCATGAGGTCGCAGGCTAGATGATCCATGGGACGTGACGAAGCCCAGTTCGATATTATGTCGGGGCTCGGCAGTAGATCGGCGTAAGGTAGGTGCTGATAAGCGTATACCAGTTGCTTCGCGTCCGAGAATCCAGATAGGCCGGATAACCCAGACAAACCGGATATGTCTTCAGCAGGGCTGTTCCCAGACCCTGCCACACACGTCAGCACAATCGCTACATAAGTTTTCTCGTACCTAGTTTTTTTTTTTTTTTCTATCACATTCATGCAGGCGTCAGAAGGAAAAAGACCATCAGGGTCAAAATAAAATTTCAGACATTATCAAGATAGCGAAAATGAAAAGATAGTATTAAAGCTTTGGAACAGAATGTTTATAATCGTTTTTTTGTGTATCAAAAGTTTTTTTTTAGCTGACGATAAAGGAATATTCGGTCTCAATATGCGTAATCAAAGGGTGGTGCTGATAACCCGCAACAATCGTGAGATTATTGGAAAATATAATGCAAAAAATTACGTAATTATATATAAAGAAATTCATGCATCTACCCATTCGCACAAACATCCACGCAGACAATTTTTTTTTATTCAATTATTATTTCCTTAAATGATCTTCAACAGTTGCAACAAGAATGATAACAACGATACCTTGCACTATGTAAAAATTCAATGGCGCTAATCGTTCGTTTGTGAGGCATGAAGAACCAAAGTGGAGGAGGAGGTGCCGTGTACGAACCCGAGACGAAAATGACAAAAGGCGATCTCTGAGCGAAACTCACAAATTACCAACAAAAATAAAATAAATTCGTGACCAAAAGCTACGAACTCATATTTCGAATACCAAAGAAACCTTAATCAGCTAACACCGGCAAGCGTAAGCCGGCTGTGCATCAGCTTCGAGACGCCCGGAGGGATTTTTCATTTCTCTCATGTGTGTGTATGTGTGTGTATGCGTTTTTCGTGACCGTGCACGTTTTCAATGGTGCTGGGTGACGTATGAATTGGCGAACGAAACTTTACACGTACAAGAGGTGCGATACGATCAGAAAATTGTAAATGAGACAAACATCAATAATATTTTGAAATAGTTTCGCCACTGACCTGGAATCTCGTCGGGTTGTCCGGTATCTAATCTCTGCAGCACATCCTTCTCTTCGGCGTGCTTCTGAATATCTTCCACTTTCACTTCAAACGGCTCTATCTGCAAGAGTTTAAAAAAATCTATTTAGATTGCAATTCATAATCACATTTTGGCTGATATGGGAGCAAAGCAATTGCGAGATTAAAGAAACAGTATTTACACCATTTTTCTATACACATTCAGACATATTTTTGGAATTGAATGCCTCGTATTATATATTTTTCAAATGTGTATATAGATAACTATGTAGAAAATTTGCATAGATTGAACACAAAAACTTAATAATCAATTCTAGTCGAACCAAGACTCACTTTCATCTCCAGCCTGTGATAGACAGGATTGGGAACGGTATTGGTGTCGTTGTTCGTAGCATCTCCATCTTTTGAACACAGGTCGCTGCATGAGGTTTCACTCGCACTGTCCGGTGCAGAAACTCTCGGAGTCAGAGCTTTCTCCAGTATAGAATTGTTATGAGCTTTCGTTACTTTCTGTTTCTTTTTAGGTGCCTCATCGTGCTCATGCTGTGCAATATCTTCTTCATCTATCGCACCCTCGAGTTCTACCAATCTCTTGTACGACTCCTTGGCAAATATATCTCCGCCAGACAGTCCCCTTATCTGCAAAGTTTCTGCAGCCTTCAACAGCGCTGGCAAGTTCTTTTGCTCTATGTTGACCTCACCCTTGTAAATAAATATCAGAAGAGCTTCCAGCTCGCTAAAGTGCACATCCTGCAGGATTATTACCGGATGTTGGCATGGATTAGTCTGAAAGCCAAAAACATCTTCGTTAAATTGGTTATCCATTGATCCTTTGTGTGGCTTTCCTCATACCCATCTTATTTTCAACATTCAGTTTTTCAATTTTGAAAAGTAATTTGCGCTACCAACAACGAAAAAAATTGTATTTATTTTGTTTAAATTCAAAACGTTACTTTTAATGAATTCATGAAGAATCCGAAAACGAGATTCGTCGATTCTTGAGCAGCACTGTGTCGAAAAATTGCGACTCAGTTCAACATAGAATCAACAAAAACATGCAGCGACAGTTAGACGCGTCTTAAGTTCAACCCGATGGGTTTGCTTGACGCGTTGAATAGCACACAGACAGCGTTCTACATTAGATCGAAAAAATTGCCACTTGAGAAACTACCAGAGGAGAACGCCAGATTCTAAAAAATCTTTTAAAAAAACGAACCGCGAGCGGAGAGTGTAATATTCGGATCGACAGCGGGATTAGCGTGAAATCTTTTTGGGATAGAAGAATCCTCTTCTGCTCGCGAAGTGTTCACGCTTTGATTCGATCGCGGGACTAATCCAACGGACTTTTTTGAAAAAGAATTCGTACGAACGTGCGCATGCGCAGTCACGTGACAATAACGGAAAACAGCAAATCCAATGCACCTCTATTAGCTGAGAGTATGAGATTCGTCTCGACAGACGGACTAACCTGAAAGACTTTTTTGAAGAACGGACTGCTAGCGGAGAGTATAACTTTGTGGGCTGTAAGGCACTGCCCATCGCTGGCGAGCGTGACATCGACGAGTCCCTCTTCCTCCCACAGGCTCTCGAAGCTCGTCGCAATGTTGTTAAGGAAGCTGTTCCACTTGAGGCATATCTGACTTGACATTTCGTTCGCGCGAGCCTCTGCGGGCTCGTGGCCGCGCGCTCGCGTCGACGTTTTCGATGCGAGCCCCGACACGATCTCGTCTATTGGCACAGAAGCGGGTTCGCCGCAACGCAGCAGTTCGCGCCGAACCGTGTCGACGAAATTTTTGCCGTCCTTCTCAGTGACGCATTGCCAGTAACTCGCGCTCGAACTGTCCGTACGCATCAACACGCTCGACGATTCAGCGACGCACCGTACTGCGTTATTAACACGACGAATTTGCGACGAAGCACGCGAAGAGTCAACTACACCGTGCGTCGTCGGCGCGACACATAAACATTATCATACTCGCTCTCTCGCGCACACCTTACCCAATGACACTGGCGTCGTCGACGTTGCGGATTATACAATATGGCCGCTCTCTTCGAACTCCTTCCCTTCCCCCTCCTCCTTCTCCTCCTCGGCGCGCGACGTTCGTCTCGACGGCCTCCCGCCTCTTTTCCCGATCGACAAAATAAAAATAAAAACACTCGAGGATATCGATTACTGCCACGGGAAAAAGCGTGTTTTACACGGCGAAGCTTCCTTTCTTTTTTCCTCCTGCGTTTCCTTTTTATGTCCTTCGGAGATCAATGCGATTAACGGTCTTGTTCCTGTTTGCGAGAAACAGCGTTTCAACTGTAATGTCTTGACTCTGCGCACGCAGCGGCGCACCACGGAGTTGACGATACTCATGCAAATTTGAGAACTAGAGACTTCAGCTTTTGTGCGCAGGTACGTTTGTATAGTTTTTGTACGCATTCTATTTTATATAATCTGTTTCTCCGGTAATTAGCGAATCATATTTAGGCCAACGAAAAATTGTTACTTTGTTGATGTACAAACGAGCAAACGTGTCAACGATAATAATTGTTCACTGGGACGTTGTAAACTCGACGCGAAGAATAACCGGAAATGAGATACGAAAGATGTTTTCTCGATATATAATCCAGTGTGGAAAGTCTTACCGAAAAGCTATACAACTGTTATCAAAATAACTCCAACGATGAAACCAATAATAGTAATTGAACACCCATATAAATTCCGGTGCCGAAAAAAACGATATTTTTGTTTTTGTTCTACAAACGAATAAGCGTGACATCGATAACAGTTGTTCACAAAGAAATCGTAAACCCAAAGACGAACTCTGACCGGAAGTATTACTTACAACTGTGATCAAAATAACCTAACAACGACAAAAATAATGATCGAATACGTACAACACAAATGTTCGAACAACTTCTTTATCTCTCTTCACGTAAGTCCATAAGTCTAAACATTATTTTTATTCTGAATACTTACCAGTAGTGATACGAAGTTGGTATTTTCTTTCGTTTTTTTTTTTTCAGTCTTTCCGAGGTTTCGAAGCGTCCGATTTCCGAGGCGTCCTGACGCGGAATGAAGAGTACAAAGCAACGGCAGATAGAGGTGCTCGCTGGCCTGAAGTTAAATTAAAACGGATAGGCGTGCGTGCGTGCGTGCGTGCGTGCCTGGGCTGCGGATACGTGCGTGCCCGTACGTACAATCGCTTTAACTCCCATCGTATGTTTGTAAGCATCGAACATGCGTTCGTATGCGAGATCGCGATACGAGCGTTGTTGCGTGAGCGTGCCGTGCGTGCACGAAACTCGCGTGCACGGACGGTTGCGTGTTTCACGTGGTCGTACGCCGCACCATGATCGTTAAGTTTTCTGCCTTTACTTTATGTCCAGGTATATTGCCCATATATATATATATATATATATATATATATATATATATATATATATATATATATATATATATATATATAGTGTAGTTTAAATATAGTACAAAAGCGATCAGGCACGGTTAGCCATGTGTTTATAAAGTTATAGAGTAAAATATGATGAAACATCAGGTAGGAAATTTATCTAAACGATTATCTTCATTTTTCGTTGATTGCCGGTAGTCTTCTAAATTCTGGAAGTTGCGAAACAAATTATTATTTAAAAAAAATTCCAATTAACTTTTTTTCTTGTAGTCATTGCAAAATTTGAGATAAAAGTTATTTATTGAAAAATCAGCCACGCTTTCGTATAATGTTAACGAAGGGTGACGAAAGGGTGTCTTGGAAGAAGAATTCTCGGGTATTTCCAAAGCGCCCCGAGCTCCTTTGACTCCTGAAAACTAGCGGTAATAATCCCGGCCGATAATAATCCCCTGTAAAATAAAACACAGGAGAAATGTTCCGACTGAAGCTGCAGGAAATTATGTCTATGCGATTTGTATATATATATATATTGTATGCGTAAAGAATGTATGCATAGTCGTTGTTGAAATAGTGCAGGACGATACTTGACGAATAACACTCCGGGAGGTTTCTCGGTGCACAAACTGGTCGACCCTTTCGATGAGTCAACCGTCGATTGACCCATTGCAATTTTTTTTTTTTTTTTTTTTCACCGATCACGACACAATGCTCGGTGGTGTAGACTCGTTCGTCGGTATCTAACTCGGTCACCAATCTATACCTGCGGATCCGTCTCTTATACCTGTACAGGCACCGGCTTCAACGCCCCGATGGAAATTAAACACCTATTTTCCGGCTCGATGTTCCGCACCGCACAGGCAATAAAATTTCTTCGCCGGGAGTTTTCATTCTGTTATTCGATGACTCATTTAACTCTGCGCATTACGCGGTCGATCGGTCGGACGTTGCTGCGACACTTGTTGCACCCGACTCTCGAGGGTGGAATACCGAAAATTTGATATTGCAGGGCGGTTAAGCCAGGATTAGGTGAATTTGTTCGACCAATGGAATCGCAGGTATTTCATCCGCTCTGGCCCCGAGCGCTTATAAAGCCTTGGGACACATCGATTTCGAATTTATTCGTGAAAATTCGGAGCCACGAAGAGGGTGTCGAGAATCGAGGAGGAGTCCCCGTTCCTCGTTTTTTTTTCATCTCCCCCGCGTCATTCGATAATTGTATTTTTTCTTTTTTTTTTTTCATTCGCTTATATCGTCGAGTCGAAATGCCGAGGGCCCTGAGAAAATCGTTGAGCCGATGCAGCAGCAGAAGCAGCAGCGGAAGTAGCCGTAGCAAGCTGTTCAGTCCCAGAGACGTAAGTAACTATTTATGTTTTATTTGATTTTTTTTCCTCTCACTGTTGGAAAAACAAAGATTTTTTACAAAATATTGCTAAATCATCGAGTAAATACTACAATTAATAACAATAATAATAAAGATGATACGCACATGAATAATATATTCATTATTGGAGAGGAATAAAAATGAGCGTGTCGTTAATTTCGTTTTTCGTTGTTTCGCAGAGTATCCTGAGCTCGATCCGCGATGCCGTTCGATCCTCGTCGGTTGCTTCTCGCCGCAGCAACATAGAGCGTGAGAGTCCTCTGCTTCGAAGACCCACTGCGGCTTCGAGGATGTCTCCGAGAGTGCATCAAGAAACGAAGATTTCAGGAGATTTCGAACCGGAAGCGGCTACGCCGACCGCAGCCAAGTTCCCCAAGGAAGACGTCGCTGCTGAAAAACTCAGAGGCCTCGTCCAGCACGGCTTCCGTTACATCATGCTGCCGCTTCATCTCCTCCATCTCTGCAGTTGGGGCTCGCCGGAAACGAATGAGAACCAATCTTCATCCCTGAAATTTCAAAAAATCGAAAAGAAATCATCGAGCTCTCCGTCCGACAAGAATCTAGCGCGAAGAAGCTCAGCGTCATCGCCAACTTCCTCCACTTCCGGTTTCTCTTCCTGTTCCTCAAGCTTGTCGAAGATATCCCGAGAAGCTCCGGTCGTTCATCCATCGATGACTTCTTCCGCTTCCTCCGACGAACCAAGAAACGCTGAATCTTCTGCTGCTTCTTCGTTCACTTTCCGGCGACTTCCGGTCGTAGACTCGTCTCCGGAAGCCCGCCCGGTTCCGAGACGAATCTTCCAGGCGGGAGCAAGCGACGAATCCTCCGACGAGATGGTAACGGCCGACGAGTGTTTCGATGATTCATCAAACGACCGTTGGAGCACAGCCGAGAGTTCGCCATCGATGAACATGTCGGTAGACTTTGAGGTTTGGGAAAACGGCATCGGCGAAATTTTCAATCCTACCGACGAGGATTGCTCGGTGGAAGAGCCGATGGAAGTTTCCGTGGAGGAATCGAGCGCGAACTTCGGTAAATCGATCGGCATTCGCTCGCCGTGCCGCAATTTCCGGTTGGGCTCCCAGAGATCCAAAGTGGAAAGACCCTTGGATCGGATCTCTTCGTTGTCCGGCAGCGAGCAAAGCGGGTTCGGCTCTCGAGAAGACATTTCCGTTTCTTCGGCCGATCGTGAGATTGCCGGGATTTTTCAGAGAGCCTCGACGTCTCCTTCGTCGTCCTCGGACGACGAGGATCGTTTCCGCTTCGATGGTAGAAGAAACAATCCTTTAGCAAGACGAACGTCGGACCTTGATTTTTCACGGTCTCGTCCTCGCGAAGAATTGTGCGACGCTGTGATAAGGAAGAAGAGAACAGCTCTCGCGTATGACGATTCGACGAGAGACTTTCGAACGAGGAGAATCGATCGCGAGACTCCCGAACGTCCATCGAGCTTTCCGGATCGTCCATCGAACTCTTCGCGGATCAAAGAATGCTCGGAATGGAAAAACACAAAGCGGATGAACCGTGAACAGACGAGGATCGCCGATCAAACGGACAGCGCGTATTCCGACGAAGATGTCGAGATGAACAGCATCAACGAGTCGTTCAACCATCGTCTTCAATCGTTTGCGATGCAGAGTCTGCAGGAGAGCGTCGTCGAATGGATGGATCAAGACCTCGACTACGTCGCGGACACGGAGGACTCGAACGACGGTTCTCCGCTCGCCGGAAGTCCCAAACTTTCCTCCGCCCCACCGAAACCGAAGTCCAGATTCGTCGAACTCGATGGACTTCCGGTCGGAAGAAGTTCAGCTCCACCGGCAGTCGAGAAGACTCTCCGTGGTGACGATTCGTCACTCGCCACCCGGATAGCTTTACCGCAAGTCGGCAAGAAGATGGATCAACTAAAAAAGACTCCGGCTTCACCGGAAGTCGAAAGACCGTCGGACCAATGGCGGAAGAACTTTGGACTGGGCGAAAGCGACGCTTCGGGACATTCAGAAACTCACCTACATGTGACAAAATGCCACTGTGGGAATCCCAAGTGTTTCTTCATTCCCTTCACACTGCCTATCGATGGTTCGTCAACAGCCTCGTGGTTCATCAAGGATTTTCCACGAGCTCCCTCGCCACTTGGACAAGGAAGCTCATTTTACGACCAGTTTCTGGAATTCATCATTCCACCGCCGAAAAGGACGGGCGACAAAAAATTGCCCTACGTTCTGCTCCCTGCGAATTTCGTCTTGCATTAAGGATAAAAAAAAATTATGGGCATCTGTGATATGGATAAATGAAGAGCACTTACCTTTTTTTCGGGGAAGAAATACTCCGGATACGAATTTACTGAAGGATTGCTCGAATATTTTTGTATATAATGTACATATGTGTGTAAACCTGTTGCTTTTAAAGTGAAGATTTATCAAATATAATTTACCTATTACCGCATCACAGCTTCGTGACGCTGAACGAACTGAAATGATATCGACTTTGCTATTGAGAAGATTTTTTTTTCAGGAATATAGTATCGCTTATAGGATCTTTGCGAATAATTTCAGGAACGTGGGAATTTTCCGCTCAATGATGGACGAACACACACGACCTCATGATCGTATCGCAATTGGCTGTATGAAAATAAATAAATGAAAGAAACAACATTGTTGTGGATTTTTTGTCGCCCGAAAGATGCCCGTTGTACCACAAAGAACGACTGATTTTTTCAAACGGTGAAGCCAATGGATTTTAAAGAAAAAAAAACAACAAATTACCTCGCCTTCGCGAGCATCGAGTGTTTCGATAAAAAATAATCCATTTTTCTCGTTTGGAAGATTCTGACTATCGTTGACGGTAGTTTTTCGAGGCAACGATTAACGAATAGGATTTAAATTTCTTCATAACGCATAATACCATCTATTTGCGAATATTCTCTTTTTCTTGGTGCGAAAAAAGATAGTAAAGGAACGATGCAAACTCTCTGAGAAAGGTTAAACTTGAAGCCAACGTGTTTGTAAACAAGTCGCGTTGTAAATAAGTAATCGGACTACTGAACGGGGAAACACGATCCAATTTTCGTTTGTCACTCTCGCAGCCTGTGTCTCCGCGATCTTAAAGCAACGAGGAAAGACCAAAAATTATTTGCACTTTTTCAAAGTTTCGCGAGTGCTTCGAAAGCATCTCGTTTACTAAAAATGTTCCGCTCAGGCAAGGCAGAGCGCCGAACAGTCCACTTACCAGCAGAATTTCGCAACTCTCCTTGGTCGAAAGACAAGTTGACAGCTCCCGGCGAAATCCGTTGTAAACATAACCTAAATCACATTGTGGCTGTATTGTGCTGATGAAACTTTGAGGATCGCACAGTTTTTAAGTTAGGCTACTTGCTCAATCCAACTCAATCGATCTGGAACGAGTGTTACGATCCGCAGGTAAAAGACGCTTCAGAATTACAGCAATATTTTTCTTCCGGCACGGTTCTACTATAGCACATACATTTATGTTAGCGAACGCTTTTGTTTATCTCGGATTTTAGTCAAACGACAATGGAAACGCCACTCGAAAAGGTCGAGCTTGAAGCCGACGTCTACATGGCTTGCTTGCAGCACGCCTTTACGACGGAAAAATTCGAAGTTATGGGACTGCTGATTGGAAACGTGAGAAACGAATTCTCTTTTGCTGAGAAAATAAATCACAGATGTGGTATTTTTTTTAGCTTGTTGGCGGAGTCACCAAAATATCGGCCGTCATTAATCTGAGAAGATTGGACAAGAAGAAGGACAGGGTCGAGATATCGCCCGAACAACTGCTGAAAGCTGCTTTGGAAGCTGAACGCCTTACCACCGAACTGAAGCGTCCTATGAGAGTTCTCGGATGGTATCACTCGCATCCCCACATCACTGTCTGTCCCTCTCATGTCGGTGAGGAGATTACGTGGATAGAATTTAAACAATATATATGTATTCATATTATTGTGAATGTTTTTAAAAAAAAGGTTACCATAACGGTGGTTCGGAGAATTTTTTTTCTCTCGTCTGTCTCCTGCAACAATGGTCGCAACAGTTAATTTAATTTGTGACAATGAAATATGATGTTGATAGCTCTTTTTACAATTGAATAATTTGTGAAAATTATTTATTTTATTTTTCTTAAGACGTTCGGACGCAGGAGAATTATCAATTGATGGACAGAGGATTCGTTGGCTTGATTTTCTCAGTCTTTTCGGAAGTCAAAGGTACCAAGGTGTGAGAAATGTACTTTGCAACAGAAAAGATTTAAAAAAAAAAAAAAAATGTTATTAATACACATTAATGATTGATTGGTCGTTTTATAGGAGCAAGAGGTGCAGTTGACCTGTTTTCAATCGCAGAACGGTGAGGCCGTCGAAATCCCGCTGGAAATAATTCGGACTCCTGGCATATCTGATCGATGCCTGAAGGTGATTTTCGATAATATTTGTCATTACTCTTAGCCTGTGTATTTAACTTTTTCTTATTCTATATTTCTGTATATCGCCAAAACTCGTTTACCTTGCACAGACGATGACTGACGTGGCGCAAATTCTCATCCAAGAGGAAGAAGACGCTGTGGAAACTTGCAAAGATCATCCGGATATTCTCGCGTCGGTACACAACGATGCGGGTACGAAAATCAACTTCGAAAGATTCGATACCGTCGTGTTAATTGATCCTCCAAATCTTTCTATCGTTTCATTCGTTTCAGTGAGAACTCAAGCCCTCGCTCACATCACCGACAAGATAACGAAGCCTCTGATACAGACTTTTGAGTCGAGGATCGAACTGAACAACATCTGCGTTACCAACCTTCGCACTCGGCTGCATGATTTGCAAAAAGTTCACGACGATCTTCAACTGTAAACGGACAATGAAAAAAATTGCATTTTCTAAACAAACAGAAAAGTTACATACTAAAACCAAAAAAAATGTAAGGTACATCCGAAAAAAAAAATGTTCATGATAAAACACTAAACGATTACTTCTCTCATGTACATATTCGTATCATATGTTTTATTAACACCAATACAAGATAACGCGAATCTAGTGTTCAAAATTGGTACATTAATAAAGACAAATTTACGAGATTACTTTATCCGATTTTCTTTTTAATTTTATCATCGTTTACAATTACATCGTAAGATGTTTTCGACTCTCTTCGAGTTATAGCTTAGGAATTTGTTTTTGCCTTCCCTCACAGCAATGATTAATTCGAAAACACCACTTAAAATTCCAGTAATTCTTCCGGCTTGAGGATCTCCTTGCCAAGAATACATTTCTTGAAGAGTCGGCTGTGATTGTTCCGACAATATGTCTTTTAATCAATCTTTGCATTTTTATTACCGATCACTCGCGTCGTCCTGACCTCGGCTAATCGACACTCTTCGAGGCGAGTCGTTGACTTTTTCATGCTTTCATGCATATCTTAATTTTTTCGTTTACTTGCAAATAAATATGTAATAAGTAGTAATTATGAGATCTTTCGCAGTTGAAATTCTGTCTCGTCGAAATCGTCTACCGATGAATTATGGTTATTAATAGGAGATTGAGAGCCATCTATATAATTTAATCGTGAAATTTATTATTAATCGCCCGCGCGCTCCGATCAATTTTTATCTTTTTTTTCAATTTTTTTTTTTTGACGTCGATCCATGCATTTATGTTTTAGAGTTAAGAAAAAAATGACTAGATTTTATCGATATTATTAATACGATTGAAAGTAGCAGGACCGCGATCAATTAATTACATTAAAAATTTTATATACTTATTATTGAAACTATGACGGTTTTTCTTTTTTATACGTTACGAAAAAGTAATGGGAATTTAGCTTAATTACATCTTGCAAAAGTGATATTGTTTTGTTGATTTTTTTAGTTAATACTCTCGTGAATACTTCGCGTAAATAAAACGCGCGACTCTATCGATTCAAGATAGTTTCGTGTTGCTTTTTTATACTTGACCTACTTTTTTTCTTATATCGCGCTTCCGGTATTTCAGACTTTAGTGGTTACTAATTTTGCGTGCAATGTGTGTGTGTGTGTGCGTGTGTATGTGTGTTTTCAAAAGTTTGATTAAAAAGAGACACGCATTTTTTTGTCGCGTTCGACGCTATCCTCAACGCTCGTGGTGAACGGCAGGTTCAGCCGTTTCATTTTTATTTCTCGTTGAACATTTTTTTTCCTATCTTTACGATAGTTTAGACGTTTTATATTTACACTAGTATAGACACGACGAATTTTTGGAAAATTAATTAGTAATTGTTTAAAATTCAACACTAGGTTTTTTTTTTATCAAACGCGCTCTTTTGTTTTCATTTCCGTGATATTTACAAACGAGATGAAAGAATAGGTAATTTTTATCGACCGTTCGTTTTTTTCCGGTCTTTCAATCCTCATGCTTTCAAAATACCGATTCGGCAGAGCGCGACAGATGGATGGGATGTGACGGACTACGGGCAAGTCTTTTGCGCGGCAGCTTCTCGAGGGTTGTCAACAGCTTCGCGAAGTCCGGACGGTTTTCCGGGCGGTAGGACCAGCACAACATCAGTATGTCCTGTAAAGAAAGTTTGATTTAGTATATAGAAAATAAATGTTGAACTTGGACTGGCAGACAGAAAATTGGCGGGAGAGAAAAACCTTAACGTCGCGGGAGGCTTCAAGATTGGCGAGAGTTTGCTTCATTCCTTTGCCGACTTGCCAGATTATAGCTTCAGGTGGTTGTCCCTTGAACGGCCACTCGCCGCACAGCAACTCGTACCAGACGGTACTGCGAATTAAGGATTTATTCGTTATGGATAATTATTAAAATGAATAATCAAAGCAATTAACTGTCAAATGATTTTAATTGTCTAATAAAATACTGGACGATTATTTATAAGCGAATATTCGATTCGAGAACTAACCCAAAAGCATAAACGTCCGAAGATTCCGAGAAGGGCAATTCTTCCTGATCACGATTCTGCTGGGGTCGAAGACGTCGAACGATTTCCGGCGCCAAGTAACACAGCCATCCGGGTGGTATGCTCAAGCCATTTCCCTTCCTGCCCGAAAAAGGAAAATTGTCTTTAATAAATAGGAAATTGCCGTTAACCAAGTCGATAATATTAAGAGAATATGTACGCAATCGCTACAACATTTGAATTAGAATTAATGGAACGAATTAGAAATAACAACGATAAAATTATCGAATAAAACCTAAAATTATTTTTAAATCGTGATCTTAATAAGAAAACGGCAGACCAAATGTAAAAAAAGACTATGATGGGCTGAAGAACTCGGGTCGACAGGGCTTTGTCAATGTATATTGTTGTTTTTAGGTATAAAATATAGTACAAGATGGTACACGTAAAAAAAATAAGAGATGTAGAATTATCAATCATTTTTTTTACTTTTACTAAAATCGAAATGTAATGGTGAAATTTGCTTCACAGTAAATATTCTATAAAAAATCAAGTTAACATATAATCGCGATCGAGCCCTAGAACTCGTAACTAAAAATGTAGGGTTAAAGGTAAATATTTATAAACATATTATTTACCTGTTACCGTAGCAAAGCTTCGTAACGCTGAATAGACCGAAATCCGTTATGACGACTTTGCCATTCTCGAGAAAGATATTTTTGCTCTTTAGATCCTTGTGAATAATTCCACGAGCGTGGAGATATCCCATTCCCTGTTAGTCGAATAGTGAACGAGTGGATTATCGTGTTGCAATTAACTGGATATTAATAAATAAATAAAAAGGAAAGACTTCATTCGTCGTTACCTGAGAGATCTGTTGGGCAATAATAGTTGTCTTGTTCATATAAAATTTGTCCTTGAGCAGGTGAATGTGAGTGTACAAAGTCATGCCTTTGCTCATGCTAGTGACTATCGCCAATCGCGGGGGTTTCATACAAGCTCCCATAAATAAAACTAAATTCTCGTGTCTTGTCTTGCGGAATGTTGCCACCTGCAATAAATTAACGAATGATGGGTAGACCATTTTGGTTTGGTCATTCACGATAGAATGAAATACGCAGAAAATTATTGTTTCTTTTTTTTTTTTACCTCGAGCTTGAAGGCCTCAAGCGTCTTATCGTCGTCCAGATAATAATCCATATTTAGTACTTTGATAGCCACATCGCCGTGCCAATTGCCACGATAGACTGTGCCGAATCTCCCGGTACCAATAGATTCGCCGATCTTCAATTCGTCGTATGGAATGTCCCACTCTCGCATCGACAACTGTCAGAATTAAAAAATGTTTCCGTAAATCATTAAATGCGGTGATTAAGAAGTTTAGAGTGCTTCACATAAGCCAAGTGTCAGGAAGAGACCAGAAAGAAAATCACCCGTAACACATCAAAATTGATCGAAAATTACAGATTATTCTTCGAAAATATTAATCGGAAATATAGCTTCCGAAAATCAGCACAAACTAGTTCATATTTCTACGAATCCATTACAGATGATGTTGTTCTACGTTAAGGACATCTACAGTAACAAAAATTACTATCGGCAATTGTTTAATAGATGCGCGAAAGTTTATATACACGGCTTTAAGAGTGTCGTAATCATTTGAAACGCTCCAACCTACTTAAAGACCTAATCGGAGTCTGATAAGCTTACGCTGTTCTGCCGAGGCCATCGACTGTCACTGGGCTCGCCGTCGGAGACTTGCGAATCTTGAGAATCAACGCGCACCGGCGTGCGCTCAGAATCTGTGCTCACGCTACCCGAACCGGAAACGCTAACGGTTCTGTCACTGTCGCTCGACATCGTCGTACCCTCCAACTGATGAGTCTCCAGTGTAATTCCTTTGTCGTTCAGCGTCACGTCTGGAAAACATATAATACCAACAAAATAAAACTATTAATAACGTCGCTTTCTCAATGATTCTAGAAAATCCGGCTGATTAATTTAGGCCGAATTTGAAAGTATTTTCTATTAAAGTATCATTCATATAAAAATCGATGATGACTATAAAGATATCCGGATGACACCGAAATTCATCAGCGAGTCAATGCACTGTTTTAGGACGAAAAAATTCTTCACGTGTATAATTATATTCTTTAAGTCAATTGCTCCAAGCGATTTTTTGCGATGCAAAAATCCAGGCATTACAAGTTGTTCAAATTTGATCTAGTGAGAATATCTGTAAGGTTACGATTAATGATATACCTGGAAAATGGAATTGTTGTTTGGTTGTTGCCTGATGCGTTTGGCTCGCGTTACCCGGTAGCAACGCTGGACTAGAAGGCGTTGAGCTGTTGCAGCTCGAGGTATTTGAACTAGAGTCCGCACCCTAAAAAAAAGAAAAAGAAAAAAAAAGTTAAAAGTGAACAGTCAACAACTCGCGTATACACCCTTCCCATACCGAAGACCTTTTCAGGTTTCTATTCGAAATATAAATTACGCATAACAATCATAAGATATTATTTTACAAAATTATGATATTATGGACGTTTCACTGTTAAAAAGATAGTTTGAAAATTAATTAACGGTATGAAGCAGATTGCAATTTTATAATAGAAATGTTATTTTGAATGAAAATTTTTATAAATTTGATTCAAAAGTTTTGGCATTTCGATATCTGGTATATCAATTTTACAAAAAACATTAATTAATCGTCAATTAATGTAAGTAATGTAAACAAATTCCAAGTCTTAGTACATTGAATCTAAAATTTACTTTTGCAGGGCGCTCTACAAAGTTTATTTTTCTAAATTTCGATATTAAGAATATTTTTTTTGAGATTTGAGGATTTTTTTACTACAGAATGTAAGGGCTAGATAAGCAAGGACCTTGCACATGAAGAATCAACACAATTGGAATAAAAACGTGTCAGGAGAATCTGATGTCTCACCTGGAATGGCACGTTTATCGCCGAATGTGGATGAGAACGTTTTCGATCTCGCCGATTCAAAGTGCTCAGCAGACTCGAGTTGTGATGATTCGGCGATGTTATACCGGGCTTGCTGAGTATCGGCGACACGTTTACCATCCCTAAACGAGACGGTTGGGAATAAAAAATAAAATGTTCCTTGATGTTTCGAAAGTTTGAATGTTTTCGTAAAAAAATGTTTTCTCGCGTCTCACCGTCGGCTTGCAGAGTTCTCTTGAACTCGTCAAAAAGTTCCTGAGGTAAACCACACGAAGGTGGGACTTTTGATTCGCAGTCTCTGTGACACTTGTACTTGCACTCGGTGCACTTGAGACCGGTGCCGATGAACATTTGCTTGTCGCAGTAATCGCAGGTCGTCATCATCTTGAAAGTCTTCGTGAAACGATGAGCGATTATGTGGCCCATGCCTCGCGTAACAGTCGGCGTCCGCGGTGACTTTGGCACTTGCAGACTGCTGCTGACTGGAATACAAATGTGTAAAAAAAATACATTAGCTGGGTAAAGTACGAAAAACAGACTCGAATCGTTGTTTGTGTGCAAACTTCGCACCCGTTCCCTTGTAGCTGTTATCGTCGCTCTCCGCACTCGAGTAAGGCGGCGACTTCACTGGACTGTTCGTGTTCGGCATCAAACTCTCGTCCGTTATGTCGGCGTTGCTACTGCAAGAACCCGGCTCCGTTGGTAATCGACTGCGTCTACGAGCCTGAAGATGCTCGTTCCCACTGCAATTATAAACAAACCGGGTTGGATTATACATTTTCGCAATTCTTTTTGTATGTCGCCAATTATGTTTTTTACTTTCTTATAAAGAAAGCCTTGGATTGGTAAATACGACACTCTCAAGATTTTAATTTTAAAAATGTTTAGAATGTTCTAAAACATCAAACAATCATTAAACATTTTTTTGCGATATATTTTTCTTCAATTTTCTGGGCGCAGATAAACTCGCCTCGATGCAGGATCACCGTTTTCCAAACGATTAGCCAACTGCGACTCGTGAGACTTTGATTTCGTAAGTGGGAATACTTCGGGCTGGGAAGACGCGGGCGTGTGGAGTCCAGTCTGATGCCTCTTGCTCGGCGGCGGCGTCGTCGGAAACTTGACGGCTGGAGCTTGAAATGAACGATCATGAATAAACGTGAAAAATGTTCTTTCTGCAAAATCTGTTTGATGAATCGTAACTAATGCAGTTATTTCACCCTTCCGGTATTATATAATTCTTACCGCGTCCTTGACGCGCGAGAACAGGAGTCGACGGGGGACTCGAAGAGAGGCATATTATTGATGAAGCTTGAGCCAGAGTCTCGCTGTTCAGATTGTTGTTGTTGTTGTTCTGATAAGGAATGCTGTCTTCGGACGGTACGGAGCCCCGGGCAACGCGCGATCTCGCTGGACGAGGAGACGGCCCGCTCCGCAAGTGATGACGGTCCCAAGAATCCCAGTAGAGATTCATATCGCTGTTCTCCATGTCACCGCGTAGTAAGACATCTTCGGGGATAAATAATATATTATTAATTAATTGTTCAATAACAATTTTCGTTTCTGCGATAAATTTGCGTTTTTAGCATATCGCGATCATACCGTCATGATGACTAAATTCAAGTTTTTAGTTTTCGCTACTCGTATCGGAAAAGTTGATGAAAAGAATTTCAAAATTATGCCATATGCCAAATTCATTGCAAAATTTACGATTTTGGTTCAAAAATGGATCTGGGCTTCCACCAGCTATTCATTTTTTTAAAATCGCTGATTCGACTTGTTTTCTTATGAATGTACTTCAAACGAATTCACTTTTGCTGCGAAACGACCGTTTGCCAGATTCTGAATAAATATACCTATGTATCTGCGAAGGTTGTGAAGAGCCCTGCAGAGCCTGCGAAGTTCCTCGGCGTGTCTCTCGTTGTTCTCTCCGAGCATGCCACTCAACTCGTGCTCCGATTTTTCCTTGAGAGCCTCGAGTGAGTTTGTTTTTGCGCATACCAAACGCACAGATTCCGGCGTCAGACCGACGACTCGTAGCCATTGTTGAATAGACGGATATTGTCGCATCTCCGCAGGCAACGACTCTACGGGAAGTTTAGCCTTGGTCACCAGTTGCTTGGAGTACAACTTTATCAATTTGCCCTGCAACCAACAATGGATTAATTTGATATCGCATTAAGAGATAAAATTATATTTTTTATCAGTTACAGCATCTTCTTATCCAGATAATGCAAAAAAAAAAAGACAGAAAATCTGATTGCGGTACAACGTATTCCAAGAACTGTGTTCAAGAACGAGGAACTCAGGAAATGCATTAATACTATTGATTAGGTGTAAGTAGAAAGTCGGTTTATATTCTGAGAAATATTGTCAGAAAACAATTCCTATGATCATAAAGTACAATTCGAGTAAAAAGCACGTTTGTGTACACCTATATTGATTTACCTAACGAGTGAAGTTCCGTGTGACATCCTTAGGAAAAAGAATTTCAGGAAAGTAGTTAATATTATTTAGAGTTTGTTGATTACATTTTTGGAGGAATGAAGTTTGAGAAGGGAATGAATAGTATTGACTGTTTGCAGACTAACGCCTGAATACAAACCTAGTTTCTATACACCAAAATTACTCGGCCAACCAAGTAGGATCGTATTCTACTTGAGGTCTCGAGGAAAAGAAATTCAGGAGAGAAATTAATACGATTATCTCTTTGCGGCATTAGAACCGAGAAGAAAATAAGTTTCAATGCACTGGTCAGCTGGTACTGGGCTAATCTCTCTATGAGACTGGAACCGACTTTTCTGATTTTAGACAGGATTTGTACTTTTTCATTGGTCCGGCGCAACCTCTTGGAGTTTGATGATTAGGTAAGAACACTTGATAAATCAATTTTTTTTAATTAAAAAACTGAAAAAAAAACAACGAACATTTTTACAGAACGATGTCAGTCATTCACATAATTTGAAAAAACCGACGAAAAATTCTAAAAAGCACCGAAATATATAATCGTTGGAAATCGTGTTTACCTCGAGGGTCCGAATTTCTTGTTGCGTAAGTACGGCGCTCGTCGAGCACTGTGTCCTGAGGCCCTCGAGTCGATCGGCCGAGATGTCAATCATCGATTGAACGACGTAAAGTGCCCGTCGTATCTCGTCTTCCGCATCCTCACCGTCCGCCATGCCGTCCTCCGCACGTCTCACCGGACACCCGCTCGCTGGTTCTCTCACCGTGCCGCCCCGCGAGAAACGGAGCTTCTCCACGACCGATCGAACGTCGACGGAGATATTTTTATTGATAAATTAAACAGGAGAATCGTTCAACAAAAAAAAATAAAAAATTCGTCGACAAACCGGCGTCCGCCAGTCAACAATGAAACATCGTCATGTTCGAGCTCGGAACCGTCACGACGAAGTTCCAAGCCCCGCGCTCGAACAACTCTGCCTTTTTTTTGCAAAATATAACCGCGAGTATGGTCGATGATTTTTATGCGAGCGAACCAAAACACTTATCAACATTGACAACCATCTTGGCGGCCTAATCAGTGACGTCAAGTGGTGAGTATATATCGGCCCGCACACTCGCCGCCCCGCTGAACTAAGCTTCGCCATACAGGTGGTGGGAGGTGTGACGAGAGGTGTGCGGCGCGCACGCGCGTTCGTCTTGACTCTCGTTGGTCAAATACCCGCGCGCGTTTTTAAAACTCCCGATGTATGGAAAATCTTCCGGCTATTCGATCCTCGAAATTTCCATTATTTATTGGATCTCGGGAAATCAATATCTTTATTATTTACTCTCGCAAACGATACGGCGAATTCCGAGTTTTTACAGAGTTACTCGTAGGATAATTTAATACATTTTAATGAGAACATACAAGTTACGTTTTCTGCGCTGACGGAAAATAAATGAGTAAAAACTGAACGAAAATGATTAAAACGTAATAAATCAATATAGCTGATCTTGAACTGCTCTCGAATCAAATGAATAATCTCAACAACTCTGATTAATATAAACATTCAATAAATTATTCATTTATATAAAAATGCGAAAAAATATTATCGATGCTTTCGAGCTTATACTCGATAGACACATCGATTTGGCTGTCTTTGTTTTGTTTTATTCCGCTGCCCTTTCGTCTCCTTGGCAACGCATGCGACGCTCCCGCTATCTTTAACTCCACGGTTCGGTGCTGCAGCAGCTTCGATGCTCAGTGACCAGTCTTGACGAGAATAGTTTGCAATATTTTTTTCTTCAACTCTCAACTGTTAAAGTTCTCTACAAGTCGCGATGATAAATATCGCCCATCCGCCGGTATCCTCGAAACCGCCTCTACGTAAATTCGCCATCGGTGGCACCGCGACAAAAAAATTGACCTCTCGTCGTGCCGGCGTATCAAGGGAGGAGGCTTCGGACCCGTTGGTAAACAACGCTTCGAGTTTCTCAACGCATACGAAGGAACAAAACTTCTTCGTTGAGCAACCCAACCGGCGAGTCGACCAGATGACAAGCCACTCGGAGGAAGTTTCAAAGGGTTCGAAGCCGATGAGTGATTGCAATCAAAATGTCATCGAGCCGGAGTCATCGTCGTTCCAACAGCTGTGCAACATGATCAGCGACTTGGAACAGAATATGGGTATGAATGTGGTGAAGGCCGGTGAGAACTTTACCGACGCCACAGTTACGTATCCGGGGTTGGAAGAAATCGTCGGTAACTCTTTTTCCCAAAAGTATTCGCATCAGGTGAGTGTTGGATAAAAACATTTTCGGGAAGAATTATTTTTATCGTCGGTAACGCCTTTTTTACCAATCGTGCTCGCAGGACCAACCAGAGAGGGATCAATCGACTCGAATCTGCCTTTCCAACGGATCCACTTACGAGGATATCATGAACTTTCTTGGAACGCTGGAACAGGACACGGCTGTTCCGGAGTTCTGCGTCACGGGCGATATATCCAAAAGGTCAGAGGCACAGCTGCGCGTTACCCGTAAATATCTTGTGTTAAATATCACTGTCGGTAACAAAAACTGTACGGAAAGCCGTTTTGAGTTCGCGGTTATCCAAGGGAAACTAATGCAAACTTAAAGCCATGTGAAAAATCTAACACGAGTCATATGAGTACGCTTTTTTCGAATCAATGATATTTAAAACTGGTTGACGTTACGGATAAATCTAAAGCATCGGACGTAAACTCCTCCAACAATTTTATTATGATATGAACTAGAGAGAACTAGACAGAACTATTTTTTCATAAAATCGTTCTTAAATTTGAGTAGAAAGAAAAGCAATTTAACGAAAGTACCTTTTATATGTATTTTCAGGTCTGTCTCGAAAAATTTACTGCAGCATCCGGAGAGCCTCAAAGAAGATCTGTCGACGGCCCTCCTTCAGCTCGAGGATCGCGAAGCTACCCTCAAGGTGCTCAAAAACGAATTGAAAGCCGAACGCAAAATAGCCTGTGAAAAATTGGAGAACCAGCGAAAGGAAAACGCGTCGGAGCTTCAGGCTCAGAAAACTAAGTATCAGGCTATCGTTAAGAGGCACCAGAAATTCATAGAGCAGCTAATCGCCGAGAAGAAGGATCTGACGGAGAAGTGTAACGCCCTCGCTCACAAAATCCGCGAGTCCGAAGCCAAGCAGCAGCGCGATTTGAAATGTGCTCTAGATAGACACGCGGTTGAATTGCAAAGAGCGAAGGAACTCTGCGCGGCCACGGAGAAAGTACGACGGGAGCGATGGTTAGAAGCAAAAACTTCTAAGATTAAGGTGTAACTATTTTTTTTTTGTTTTTTTTCCATACCGATATAATTGATTACTTTTTAAATAATAATAATACATTTTCTATTTATTTTTTTAGGAAATGACTGTAAAAGGCCTGGAGCCCGAACTACGAAGCATGGTCGATCAACATCAGCAAGAGATACAAGATATCCGTAGCACGCACATGAAGGAACTGCAGGAAGTTGAGCTCCGAACGATACGAAGATCCAATCAACAATTGGAACAATTGCGACTTGAGCTCACCGCTAGTCACGACAAGATTGTCGCAAACGAGCGCGAGGCTCTGCGAATACGGTGAAAATTTTAATGTTCGGTTGAACTTTTTTTTGTATAAGAAAAATATAGTTTCGAGTTCGATCTCGAGTTGAAAATTCGGAAAATTTTGCTCCGAGAGATTTCAGTCTCAAGCCTCGCCGATAGATTTCAGGAAAAGTTTGAAGAACAAGAGGCCCTTCTGCAATCTCAGCAGAGAAAATTCTTCGACGAGTTGCAACGGGAGAAGAAAAATTTTGCTGAGGAGCAAGCCCGAAGGGACGCTGAACGGGACGTCGCTCTGAAACAATCGGCATTACAATTCAACGTTTGTAAAAAAAATAACAAAGAAATTAACCGGAAGTGGAACGAATCCCGGTCAATCTTTCTCTTCTTTTCAAACCAGACATTTAACTAATGTTGCAAAATCCACATTGAATTGCAGGAAAAGATCGAAACTCTGTTAAGACAGCATCAGATCGACAAGCGGACACTCGAGGAATCTTTGCAGGCGGAGCGTGAGGCGTGGATAGAGAATTATCGTCGTCAACAGAGCAGCAAGTTCGAGATGGCACAGGCGAAGATAATGGACGAGTGCAACAGGGAACGCGATCGGCAGATCGAACTGGCTATCGCGCGGCTTGAGAAGGAGACTCGCGATATGAAGACGAACATGCAAAACAATTGGGAACACAAATTGCGGTTGGTATAAACAATGAAATTCTACATAGAAAATCAATTCAACGCGGATAATTGCTGCAGATGCACGAAAGAGAAGTACGAGACCGAGCTGCAAGACGCCAATGAACGACTCGAGTGTTTGAAAGTAAAATTCTTATCAGCTCAACAAAAGTTGATCGAACTTGAGAAAAAGGGTGAAATCAGCGAGGATAGATTGGCACAGTGCACAAAAGAATTGGCTGAGACCAAACAGGTAAATTTCTGATGTGATTTCGCTTGAAAGTCTTTTAAGAAAATATTGTATAATATATAATGTTAATAACACATTGGGAGGCGATTGTACGGAATCCGCTATTTTTTTTTTCTTGTTGGCGACAAGCAGTCAGTGGAGACACTTACGATGGAGAGGGATCAGGCGAAGAAACTTGCGCGTCAGGAGATAGAATCGGAAAAGCGAGAGCTCGAGGACAAGATAGCTTCTTTGTATCGCGAATTAACGGAAAACAATGCAAACAGAGATTCCATTATGGCACAATTATATAGCAGGTATTTTACTTTCACACTATCTCAAAAGATTTTTTTTCATCTGCGTGTTCGAGCGAAAAATTGATCGATTGTCTATTCCTTCCCCAGAATAAAACTAATCGTGACGCAAAAGGATTTGTTAATTAAGAATATAACGAGGGAATCGAACGAGACAAGGGAGAAGTGCGAACACCTGGAAAGATTGCTAGACCAGCAGCGAAAAGAGTACATTCTCAAATCTCTGTGAGTTCCTTTTTTTCTCACTAACAGAGCCTAATAGTTGCAAGCGCATTGATTTTACCGTTTTATGTAAGAAACCCTTGTACCTGTATAGTCAGTCAATTTCATACTTGTATTTCTTAAACGATTTGTATAATATAGTGTCATTAAAAAAAAAAATAAAAGCAATCACACTTTTTTCACAACCTGTACAACGTCCTCGTCGCACAGAACGTGATCCTTGCCGACCTTTTGCGGCTGATGCTTAACCGATGAGCCCCAAACGAGAGCGCTGTAAGAATAAAATAACAAAATTATGAGATTAGGAAAATTGTTCGATTTAGGAGAAAAATGACAAAGCCATGCAATTTTATAAGAGCTAGTTTCACTCACTATTTAAATTCCTTTGCGATAGATCGATGGAGCTTGTTGCAAAAATCTTCGACGGTTCGCCTGTCGGTGTTCAAGACTACCGGCGTATTGTAGTCCGGCAATTGACCCTTCGGCTTCGTGTATCTGTTGAAAGAGAACAAATTAAAATAAAGAAAATTGTCGAAATTGGAAAATGATTCTGCAAGGAGCGGCATAAAAAAGATACTCACATTCTAACAAGTTTCAAATAGTCCCACATTTTTTCCAATAGATCATCAAAGTTCCATTTGTGATGTGCCGAGATAGGTACGCAATGAGGTATTTTATAAATAACGTCGAGTTCCTCGATACTTATTTGATCTGTAAAACAAATTATCATTCGTTAATAGTCTTGCGATTCCCTTTTTAAGCCGCGAACGTCAATCCTATTTTTCTTTCTTGAAATGAAGTCCGAAAAAACGTGAAGGAGCTTTATGATGTAGTAAATCGATGAACATGATTGAAAAAGATGATCAAGAACAAACGATCAGGAATATAAAAATAACTGTTCACCTATTTTGTTGAGCAGGTAAATGCACGGCACATAAACGCGATTTCCCTCGATGACGTCGATGAGATCGTCGGATGTTGCGTCGTAGCGTAGCGTGATATCGGCGTTGTGAATTTTGTATTCCGAAAGTATGGATTTTACAGTGTCCAGATCAAGTTCCGATTGGATGCACTGAAGAGAAAAAAATCAAGTCCGTCAACACAATATTTTCTCTCGAATAGTCAAGGAAAAAGAAAGAAGACGAATCTTACATACCATGGTCTGAAGATTTATGCCACCCTTGTCTTTCTTACGAAAATTAATGTTGGGTGGTTGTTTGTTCAGTCTCAGACCGAAACCCTCCAATTCGTGTTCTATTAGCCGTTTGTGCCCGAGTGGCTTCAGAACGTCCAGAACAATAAATATTAAAGTGCACGTTCTGGCTACAGCTATGACCTGCCTTCCTCTACCCTTTCCGTCCTTGGCACCTTCAATGATACCTGGCAAGTCCAACAACTGAAAAATCAGACATTCACTTTCATTTTCCATGCAAAGCCATTCAGCTTTTATTTTTTCTTCAATATACGTAATACCACTTGTTCACTGTATCAATTTGGTTCAGACAAGTTCGTGTTTACCTGAATCTTAGCACCTTTGTACCTGATGCATCCAGGAACAGTAGTAAGGGTGGTAAATTCATACGCGGCAACTTCCGAGTAAACACCCGCTAGAGTGCTAAGCAGCGTAGACTTTCCGACAGAAGGAAAACCTGCAAAAAGTCAATGCTCATATCCAAGAAAGAGAAATTGTATTTAAGAAAAGCTAAGTAGCGCACCAACAAAGCCGATTCTTGCGTCTCCAGTTTTGGCAACTTCAAAGCCAGCCTCTCCGCCTCCACCGCCACCCTTCGGATTAATCAGCTCTCTCCTCAGCTTGGCGAGCTTGGCTTTGAGCATCGCCAAGTGGAGAGACGTCGCCTTGTTCTTCTGTGTTCGGCTCATCTGTAAAAGAATATTCAATATTAAAGTTATTTCCAAAAACATTACTTAGAAAATAGAATTTTTTTTCTTTTTTTTAAGGTTAGTTTGAAATTCTTGGGTGGAAATGAATTATTTAGCTAGGAACTGAGCGCCGACAGATCACAAATGAAGACCGACTGATTGGGGTTCAAATTAAAAGGTAAGAAAGAACAGGTAGGTTACCTCCGTCTCGATCGCCGCAATTTTTTCCAGTATCGTACTCATCTTGGCGGTTGTGCAGGAACATTAAGATCGACGAGTGACAGCGAACTTCGATTGTCCGTTTAGGTGCGTCCGATTTGTTGTCACTTGAGCATTAACATAATTAAAATTGTTACAAAACTACGGGTAAACAGCACGTGGAGACGGAGAGGGCACATATGTCAGAGAAGCGTGAAGTTCGTGAACTTTCGCCGATGATCGACGGTCGTCGATTCGATTAATCGAGAACATTCGGCGCGCGCGCGCATGCGCGGTTCGAGGCGCTCGAATGTTTTCCCTCCAGTCGTTCAATCGCCATCATTGACGCCGCTGCTTATCCAACTTTTGTCTGAGCTCCGTACATTTTTTCACTCTAAATTACTAATTAATAGAATTATGGGTGAAAAAAGTGTTCCTACCTATTCCCGAAGTCTCAGGGAAACGCTGGACGTAAAATTCAGCCGCTGTTGTGAGGTAATATGTTCCGAATTCCTTGATGAAAAAAACGAAAAAAGGAAACAGACCGACGCGGTGAAAATGCCGGTTCCGTCCGTTTCTTTTTCGATGACCTCAAACGCTCCAAACCCTGTGAATATCTGTCGATTTTCAGCACAATTTTCGATCTTATGTCGCCGAAGCAAGAGAATCTAGCATTGCTCTAATAGTTTCTATGCTTGTCGTAGTGTAACAAAGTTGAGGAAGTGACTCTGAATTTACGGCAGAAAGGGGGAGGCGGTACGCTGACAAGATTCGATTAAAATCTCGGTCGATGGTAATTCACTCACGGTCAAACTTCAGTTAAAAATCGCGTTTGAATTTTGGTCGAAGGTACAGTTCAAAAATTGTTTAAAAGTTAGGGTAAAATTCTATTTCGAGGTAAAGTTTAAAGTTGAGTTTAAAAATGAATAGTGTCGTCTGTGAAAGTAGTGTTTAAAAATCAGTGGTGGTGTCTCGAGGAGGATCGCAGAAAAACAACGTCCGACGAACGGAATGACGCTCGGCCCGGCAACTTAAGGTAAGAGTTTTCCTTTTCACTTGATTAATTCGCAATCTTATACTTGAAATCTTAATCAACATAAGCGACAGTTATATGTCGACGTTACATGAGTTATGCGAATATTCGGAAAAACGAAGGAACACCGTTTGCGCTTTATTTCTTTTTTTATGTTTACTAAACTTGTATTCAAAAAAAAGCTAAACTGTTCACGCAGCCAAGCGCGGTCGACGCTTTATTTTTACTCGACACGCTGCCGGCTAGTGAAAAAGAAAAATTTATCTGCTTTTTAAATCGCGCCATTATGGAACCATGCACGAGACTTTTTTCTCTAGTAAAACAATAATCTCTGTCAGAGTGAAAACGAACGAGGATAAAAGAGTACTCTTATTTTTTTATAACTTCGAAAAGTTTCCGGCTAATGAGAAAACAAATAAATTTTTTTATTTGCGCCATTATGAAAGGACTTACGGAATTTTATTATTATTTTATTTTCGCGATAACGTTCGAGGAAAATAACAGTGCGGGTAGAGTGGAGGGAAGTATCGAGTGAAAACATACGAGATATGAACAAATCCGTTTTACTAATGTTTATTAATAAACATTTCTTATATAGATTAATTTTAATTTTTATTATAATTTTAATACCTGTTGTGTGTGTTGCAATTATAGTTTATCGTTATTTACACTATTCAGTATAAAATGCGAGTTCGAGATTAAATCACACCACTATATAATAATATATATAATAATAATGTTGTTGTTGCTGTTCTTTTTTTTTTTCTTTTCATTTTTTTTTTTTTTCCTTTTTTTTTTCGAATAATCATCGTCATCGTATAATCGTTCTTTCCCTTGGTTGTTCTTTCGACACTATCTGTCATCGATTAATAATTATCAATGCTTGTACTCAGGAAAATGCGATGGGGGCAGTAGGGCAGTATTTTCGTTATCACTAGTGTTGTTGCTCGTATTATTCTTACTCATCTCGTCGTCATCGTCGTCTCTCTTGATACCCTCGGCGTTCGACAATTCATTACCACCGTTATTTATTATTATGTTACATTCTAGACTATATTTATCGTCTAGAGGGCGTTTGTTAATATTAGGCATTTTTTTCACATCGACCTCACGCATCTTCGTCATAATCGTATCGTCGGGGTTTCTTTTCATTCTCATTAACTTAATCTCATTCATTTTTTTATCATTATTATTTAATAACTTTACGTCTTGATGGGATTGAGCATTAACGGCCTCGTTGAATTTATCATCGCGTACGACTCTCACGCTGTCGTTGTCGTTTCTCTTAACGTACTCGTCGTCCTCGTCGTCCTCGTAATCGTCGTAGTAGTCGTTTTTTCGTTCGTTCGGGTCAATCGCGTCGTCGAGGCCGTTGTCAGTGTGGGGCGGGGATGGATAATAGCCGCGATCTCTTATTGGCAGTTGTTCCGCCGGCAGTTGTTGCTGTTGCTTTTTTTTCTTTCTCTTTATGTTTTGACGCTGCTGGTGCAGCTGTTGAATTATCTGTTGGCCCATCGTTGCCAATACCGCGGCCGGCGATGTAGGGAGCTGCAAGGGCAGGGGTGGTGGCTGCTGGGGTGGACGATGTTGTACACTCCCGCCGCTGCTGTTTATGTTTATACCTCCTAGTCCTCTTCCTCCTCCTCCTCCTCCCCCTCCTCCCTCCTCACTCGTCCACCGGGCTATTTGATGTTGAGCTTGAATAAATGCATCACTAGAAAATAACAAGATTATACGAGCCCGTTGGATCTTTACTAGCCCATACGCCACGCACAGTAGTCGCTTCGGTCTCTCGCGCATGCGCGACGAAAATTCATTTTTCATATGACCAAAAATTAAATCAATAGAATAGAATAGAAATGAAATCACGAATTTGATGAAAAGTCGAATTTCATCGTGTCGAGATCTTTCGTTTGTTATGATCATGGGAAAAAGATATTTTTGGCAATAGAAATCGATAGGTGTGAATCGATGTAGAATTACGATGTTCGGATACGTCTTTGGGGAAAAAATTTTTTTTACGGTGATTGTGCCAAGAGTTTCCTGGAGAGGATTCTGAAAAAATTCACCCGGCAGGCAAAAATTCAAATAATTAATTCGAAGTCTCGGAGAATTAATTTGAGAAATGGAAATTACAACTTGCCATGAGAAAAATAAGAATAATATTAATACCGAGAGAAAATATATATTTTTTTTTTTACGGAAAAATCGTTCATTTTTTATCCGATAATGTTAGCCCGCTATCAAATTTGGTAACTCGTGAAAACAAATAATAATAATATTTTTATTTAAAAAAAGGATGTGCATGACTAATCTCGAGACTTGAAGACCACTGTATGTAGCGTTTGAACTACGAGACACGAACGCCAATGCCGCATGCGAGAATTCAGAGAGACAGAGAAAGAGAGAAACAGATATAAAGAGGATCAAGAACAGCTCGATAGAATATATTGATAAACAGATCGATCGATATATATATATTTATTTATATAACTATAGTATATAAATAAATACATAGACAAAGATAGATGTTAATAGAAGAAAAAATGGATCAAGTGCGAGATTGTTAAATGCCAGCGCACCGCGCTATAAGTTTCAGCAAATTATAGTCAAATCAACAATAAAAAATGATAATAAGAACGATGATTCTAACGAATAGCAAAGAAACGACTGGTGGCGGTGTGGCAGCTCGCGTTACGAATTATATCCCTTCAATGTTTTTTGTTCTTCACATCAATTATGTTCCTGCATAGTTTACCCGTCCTGTACTTATTTACGTTTATCTTTTTGCGGTATATATTTTGTTTTTAATACAAATCGTCGAAATCTCGTCGACTCGCTTCGAGGAGAATCAGTGTCCGTGATAGTAGATCCATTAGAAGGGCGGAAAGAGGTGGGCGTGTTTCAAGAAATGTACCATTCGGTCCTCAAAGTCATTTTTTCTTTCTACCATAGTATTTTAAAGTTTTTTCTTCTAGACTTCTTGTTTCAAAATGGAATTTTTGCCTGAGAGATCAACTTTTATCGAACAACATACGAAAAAAAAAAAAAAACTTTAATCAAATATCGTGCCAATCGTCTCTGTATAATTTCAGTTTGTGTGGGTTTGGAGATAAGACACAGAAGAACAGAGGTTTGACAGAGGGATTGAAGTAGATAAGTAGATAGAAAAAGAGTGTCGGAAAGGGTTTTTTTTTCTCTTTTTTTTTTTGCAGGTTTTGTTTTGGAAACATCACAATATTTGAGATAGTGAATTAAGAAAGTAGGCAAGTGTTCGCGGTTTTTTTTTCGTTTTTTTTTTTTTTGGGTATTGTAATACTCGCCGATACCTTTCGCTATCGGGCGTTTCGCCCCTAGTGTTTGAGCCTCTGTCAGGATCGGCAGTTTCATAGATTCCCTCCTCCTCGTGCATTTGATGGGAATGCTGGTGGGTATGTTGATGCGTGCCATACGGGCTTCGAGCCGACGGCTGCCTATATCGACCGTAGACGAATCGATCATCGTCGCGCACGCGGCTGCATCTCCTGCTTCTACAGTGTATATCAATTTATTAGCATCTTTCCTCCCTTCTTATCAATTATGGCAGTTTTTTTTTTAATTTTATTTTATTTTTTAATAGCCTCGATCGCTCATTTCCCGTTGGGAACGTCGACCCACTCTGTCCGGTCAATATATTCAGTATTAAATTCACTAGGTGGAGGAAATCATTTTTTTTTTTTTTTTTCGGTTTTATAATGATGAAAAAAAGTGTAAATGGCGATGAAGAGGCCGCGATTCAAGTTTTACCGAGCAAAAAGCGTTTTCAACCGATGACGATGATTCGAGGCTGTCGAGGCTCGTTTCGTGTGACCATATTTAGTGGCATTTAGATTTTTTTTTTTTCAGAAATAATTGAAATTCGAGGTAGTGCGAATCCCAAATCCTCGCCAGCCTCGAGAAATACAGTTTTCAATGATCTCAATGATTTCTAATAGAACAAGCGTCGAACAAACAAATCTCTGAAAAAAAAAAAACGAATATAAATCGAACTGATAAATATCGTCTCAAAGCCGCGTTCAAAAAAAAGGTAACGAAACATTGTTATTCAATCAAATGGCTCTTAAGATGAAAAAGATGTAAAGTTTACGATACAGCGATAGGACAGAAAAATAGAATAGAAAAGCCAGGCCGAGGCGTTTTTTTAAATATCGAGCGTCTTCCATGACGCTTTGAATTCACATTATAAAAATATCATCTTCAACAATTTAAAGACGGATCGTCGTTACATTCTCGGTCAACAGTGAGATTCGGAGAGAATTTTAAAAACTTCTTTATGGGACACAAAAAACTAAAATAATCGATCTTCCCGAAAGTGTTAATGGATTTTACATATTATAATTCACAAAATTTTCAAGATATTAAAAAATTGTTCTGCCTCCTTTTTTTTAGAATAATGATTGATTCATCAATTTATCCGGAAAATAGGATTTTTTTTAAAAGAGAAAAGGAAAGAGAAAACATTTGCCATTTTGTTATGCAATTTTTTACCTCGTTAATAGAAATAAATAAATTCTCGTTAAAATGAGAATCATTTGAGAACATACAAAAGTACGTTATGTTGAAAATCGGATATCCGTAATGTGGATGCTTTCTCGAAAACCGTTTAAATTTGAGCACTTGAAATACCGGAAACAAAGCACTTAAAAAGTACTCGTGTATTTAAACTTCGGACCAGCTACGTATAAAATTAACGGTTCTGATAATCCGTTCAATGGTCGATAAATTTCACACTTGTGTCCCATAAGGAAGTATCCAAAATATTCTCTGAATCTCACTGTCGACCACGAATCTAACGAGACTTCCTCCTTGAATAAAAAAAAAAACCTTTACAAAAAAAATGATATTCGAAAGAAAAAATAAAAAAAAAACGTTGTCCGATTTCAATAACGAAGTACGTGATTCGAAGTGAGAGATAAGAAAAACAAAGGTCGCCTTGACGCGTCGTCTTACCCTTGGGAAGATTCGCTACAGACCGACGAGTCTATTCTGTAGTGGCGATCGCCTTCCCCCTCGGAGATTCGCATGTCCTCCGAGCCACTGGGACTCATGTGCCTCGTCGAATGATGCTCGAGTTGCCTTATTATGTCCTCGAGGGTTCTTATTCTCATCGGTCCGCACGATGGCGGCACGTCGTCCTCGTCTTCATCCTCCTGATTGTCGATGTTGTCCTGTTCATCTTGCTGCTGCTGCGCCTGCGCCTGCTGGGCCTTTCTGTACGCCTCGGCGTAGCCGCAGTCTGTCAGCGACTTTCGCAAAACCTCGTCGTCCAATAGGATGCCAGAACTCGACGGTGTACTAGCCATTCCGCGGTGACTCGCCGCGTTCCGCAACACGTCCATGAGATCGTCGTGGTAACCGTTGAGGCTGTTTACCTTTCTCTGCATCTCGACTATCGGGCCGTCGGCTATTCCTGCTTCTCGTGGCGAAACCCATCGCGGTTTGGAAGAGCGTGGTACGATAATCCATCGCAGGTGTTCAGGAAACAAACAAGAAAGAAAAAAAAAAAACAGAAAAAGTTAGGTTAGGCGAGGCAGTGCTCTCTCGAAGTTTTCGTTATCTTTTTGCTTTTTTTTTTTTTTTTTGCTATTATGGTATGTATATGAATTAATTAGACTATCTTGGTTATGAACGCGAGGGCGATATGCTGTTCATTAATCTCGATGCTACAAGGGAGGTTTTGTTATTTTCTTTTGTTTTTTCTATGCGATTCGAACTAGTCAGATGTAGCTTGATTGGAGGTTAGGAGACAACTGATGGAAGTCAACTTTTTTAGTTGAGATCGTCGCTCGGTGTGATAAAGTGCATTGTTGATGTGATGGGGAAAAAAAAATCTGATTTTTTTTTGTTGCGGATTTGATGTTTTTTTTTAAGAAAGTTTGATGGAGTTAAAACGTTGAAAAACGAAACGGTAAAATACGTCTACGACTATTCAGGCATTACAATACCGTAACCACCGTGTTTCTTTAAAATTCCCTTCTCAGGCAACTTTGCGTGACTGTTTGGTGGGAGATCAATGAAAGAGACAACCTCCTCGAGCCCCGTACCTCCATCCTCGTCATCCACTCCCGGTCTCTTCATCGGCGGTTTATGGTCCCTGCAAATGATAATCAAAAAAATTCATCGAGATGTGCCGTTATTTCGTTTATCCCGTAGCCATCCAAAACCACTCAGTTTCGATTATCAGTTGTCTCAATTATTTTCTCTTTTTGTCCATTTATTAACTTATTTACTGATATTGTTATTTCATATTCTTTCCATATTGCTTTTTTTTTCACCTATCATTTTTCTTTTGGTGCGAGAAATTGATGCATTTTTTCCAATTTTTTTTCATGGCCATAAAAATTTCCGCATCTGCAAAAATTGCTACCACGCGTTGAATAATGAACAATAAAAAAATTCTTAGGACTTTTGTTTTCTACTTTCAATTCTACAGCAACGATTTTTTCCGGAGAAATTTAAAACATATCTTGACTCTAATTTTGGCACCGTGTCAAAACACTAATTTAATCAAAACTGACGCCGTTTTTTTGTTACAACTTCTTTGGAAAAAAAATACGTTGGTGTAACATTGAAAATAAAAATCAAAAGTCCTCAGAATTTTTTTCCTTTAATATTTAACCCATGGCAGCGTGCGAATATATTAAAATTGTGAAAAGCAGCTCAATCATTAGAAAAAATTTAGATGTGGACATTTTTATGCTAATTTTTTTTCTACGAATGAATTTTTTAATGGAGAAATTTAGATAAAAAGACTTACTTGAGTCGTGCTCCGTCCACGTTGCCGACGTTATTCTGCGATTGAAACAGCACGCGCTGGGTTTCGCCGCAACTAGAAAATAAATAACCCATATGTAGATGTCGAGCCAGTATCCCGTATTCTTTCATGACAATCGGTGTGAAAATTACTATTATTAATTTTCTTTTCTATTTTCTCTTCCTCCCCATATAATGTGATAATTTCAATGAGACACACACTAAATTGTTTGGAATAATAATTTTTTACTTGTACGATGGCATGGGGCCAAACGTGAGGATTTTGTTGACGTTGTCGAGCGCGGCGACTTCCGGATTGTGATGAACCGACGATGTACTGTAAGTCTTCTGGGCGGGTTTCTTCTGATACGGCGGATCGAACTTCTGGATAGTGCTCTTCCGTCTGCGAGATATTGTTCAAAAAATACGTTAACAGGGCTCGATTTGTCGGCTCAACAAAATCGAGCCACTTCTTTCACAGTGAATTCCTTACAGTATAGTATTGTAGTACATAGTATATCGAAAACGGGGACGACAAAGCGCATGCACGCTAAAGGTTTTTTTTCTTGGTTAAATTTTTTTTTTCTTATTTTTTGCCTCGCTCGCATTATTTTTTTTCCTTCAAACTCTTTCGTATCGACGAATCAATCGTTCAAATCAACATCGCAATCAGCTCGGGCGAGGTGCATCGGTGGGCTATTTATATATATATATATATATATGCATGTATGTACACATTTTTTTGCAACTTTTTTTTCAATTTTTTTTATTAACAGTATGCTTTTTCTCGAACGAACTCTGCCACTACGGATGTCTACGGATACCTTTTTATCGGGAGCCCTAAGAACAATCTAATCGATATATCCATCGCATCGTATTTACGAACGTGATTTGCAGTGCAGTTTTTTGTTTTCTTGCATCTATCGAACCCCACACTTATTTCTTTTTCTATCAGTTATTTTGATATTATGTACATGTGTTATTTACATACTGTTTCGCCTCTTTGATCATACGATTGTCTAAAAATATTCATTTACTCAAGATTCTTAGAGCAACCGATAATCTTGGCTCTTTTTCTTTATATAAATGTTTTTAGACTGTACAATGAACACATACGAATTCGCTCTATTTGAGACTCTGATCGAGATTTTTAGTCAATAGTCAAACTCAGAATGCGCGGTTTTTGTTCAAGGACTTTTCTGTTTTCTTTTTAGCTATCGGGCAACCACCTAATCAGGGTTATTTCATGCGATATTGTGACATAAACAATCAACCAGTAAAATTGTACACCCGCAGCCGTTTTGCGTTGTCATTTTGTATTTTCTTGTCATCATCATTTCTCAATGCCACGCTCTAATTTTTTTGTATTATTCGTCGCGTTTATCGTTTTTTATTATCTCGTCGAGTCCGATCATTCCTTTTGGAAAAATAAAAGAGAAACAATACATCAAAAGCATGTAAAGTAACAAAAAAAATATAATAAGGTGACGTTTCGTTGAATGTCCCTTTGGCAAGTCGATGCTTCAATTTTTGCTCAACCGAATGATTTTTTTTCAATTTGCCGACACCACGAAAAATAAAAATAATTCATAATTTGATTCGATGAATTGATGTATGATATGTTGTTCTCGAAATTATACATCAGGCCGAGCTAATTGTAATTTGAGTGATTTTAAATTAATTCGTTAAATCGTGGCAAATTTAATATCGAAACGTTAATTCGAATCAGGTTTTTTTTGTTCTGCCCAATTTAAATATATTAATTATTTGAACGGACAAGCCGGAAATTATATTAATACTCGTCAAAGGCTTAAATATGGTAGAAGCTTTCACGATAAATTCTCCAATATTTGTCGTTTGTTTTATGAATCTGCGTAGCATAATTGTCTTTGAAATTAGAGCATGCCAAATTTTTGTTGACAAAAAGAGATAGAAAAAAGGTCATAGGAATTAAAAAAAATATAAGAATCGTACAAAATAATGCGTCTGAAAAAAGTGACTTTGTGTACACAGATTTGAGCGAATTTATTCGATGCAAGTAAAAAATCTTGTACTCATGCTCCCTTGTTAACTTTTACATTTCATTTGCGTTTAGATTTATCGATTAATGACAATAATAATAATAATGTTGATGACGAATGAAAAAAGTATTATCATTAATAGTAGTAGTAAAAGTATTCGCAAACATACAATCAAGACACACAAGTAGATCGTGAAGTAAAAAATAACTATAATCGTAAAATAATAAAATCGCGAATTTTCGTTTTTGTTTTTTTTAAAATACTTTTCAATGATATATTGGTAGCTTAACTTTCTCGTGGCAAAGATAAATAATTAACGAGAAAATACCTTTACAGATTCTGGAAATATTTGTATGATATTCAACGCTCTGTTTTTGTCTTCTTTTTTTGCATTCCTATCATTTATTTTTTTCACGTCACGTGGAAAAATCGTGTGTTTTGCGCCACGAGCTCTCACATCGATTTTCGCCTGGCTTATACGTTTTGCACTTATTTTAGCGGCTTCTCATGGCTCGATATGCGCTTGCGCGCTGTCGCCAACATAAAATACACTTTTTTTTATTTTTGTTTTTTTTTTAATACTTAAAGTTAGTGCAGTTTTGGGACTAACGAAGAGTTTTATTATTCTTTTCTTATCTTCTTTTTTTTTTTTTTTAAATATATTCTACTCACGTCAATATAATATCGCTCTCTCATTTTTTTGTGACTCCAAAAATATTCATTCATCATTTGTACTTTTGTTTTCATAATTCCTTTTTTAATGCGACTATCGGACTAAGATAAAAATAAAAAAATTATTAAAAAAATATCTTTCTCTCGGGCTAGTGTGAGACCAACGCGAGTTTCATCTCGCAATTTCTTGCTTACTGCGTTCAACTTGTCGTGTCAATGAAATTGCGAGACGATGCTCAAACTACGCTTTATCTTTCATTTTTAAGGGGAGACACTTTGATTGTTTTTCTTTTTTCCGTTATTCTCGATGAAATTTTTTTCTATTTATGTATTTTTTTCAACACCTCCGTTAGGCGCCTTTTCGACCGGATCCTCTGAAATGTCAATTTACGTGCTAAGGTGCCGACTCAGGTGCAAGCGATTAAAGCCTTCAAAAGCGCACGCAACGCGTAAGCGAATATTGAGCAATCAGAAGCTCGGTTGCATCGCCAATGTAATTTATTTATCTCTTGTTAATTGAAAGAAATTAAAACGAAAATTAAAGTTATATTTAAAAAATGTCGAAAGAAAGACCCAAAAAAAAAACAACATCAAAATCTAAACGAGAATCGAACAATTTCGAATATTATTTGTCATTAACAATAACACGAGTTCGTGCCTTCGTTCAGGGGCGCAAAACATCGTCAACCGTCACGAATTCAATCGAGCGAATACGGCATGAGTATATTGAACGATAATAATAATAACTTGTAATGTTGACAAAACGTGCTGAAATTTAGGCGGGCGAAATTTGTCGGAATTGGCATCCAGCCGAAACCTCTCGATTGTGTCGCGTTTTAATTATTCGTTTCTTTTTTACCCCCATCCGATTTATCTCTCATCTCATTTTTTTTCCAATCATTGTTATGCAATTGCAAAAAAAGGCTAACGGTATATGAAAAAGGAGAATAACTATGAAGAGTAAACGGATGAAAAATAAATTCATTGAGGACAAAAAACGCTCGCATCAAAAATCCACATCGATTGCACGATTTCTGTAGAAAAAAAAAAAAAAAAACACACACACACGAAATTCGTACAATTAACGTAGATCGATTTATGATACGCAGTAACCATAAACAGCAATCAATAACGAACGAAAAAAAATTAATAAAATTAAACGAATAAATAAATTTTATATATATATATATATATGTATATATTGTATATAGATAATTTTTTTGTTTCGGGGAGGGAAAAAAAAGAATGTATTATCCATATACATACATACATATGTAAAGTAGATAAAACGTAAGGACATACAAAGAACTTCTACGTGTATGTATCTGCACACTAACCTGAGACAGAGGGAGAAGTTTTTATGTACTACGACTGACCTGTAGCAGAGAGCCATCAGAGCAAATACTACGAAAACACCCCCTACCACCGACATGAGCATACCAACTAAAAATACAGTGTTAGAGCCGTGGTAGTTCTCTGCATTATTCGTGAATACAAAACAGAACAGAGGGGGAAAAAATGAAAAAAAAAAATTCACGTTGTTTTGTCGATTGATGTTCGATTTTTTTTTCAAATCAATTTCAAGATCATTGCGACAACATTGTTTTTTTTTTTTTTTTTTTTTTTTAATGCGACGTGTTAAATTCAGCACCATTTGCACGATTTTTTTTTTGCATTACAGACCCATCGTTGTGGGTTTCGCATTTTTTTGTTCGTTTTCGAATAATTATTATTAGTGGTTTTTTTTCCGTTTCAATAGTAATCAGTAAGTGCGGTTGCAGAGTAACGTAAAGTAAATACAAGTGACAGTAGCAATAGTAGTAATAGTAATGGCGATACCAACGCGATGAACCGATGAACCGATGAACCCCCAAACGTGGGTGTTGTTGTTACGTAGTAAATACGTACGTATTTGTACGCATTGTTTTTTGGCGGTAGCCAGTAGGATGGTTGGTGGTTTTGTTTGGTTTATCCGAGCGTCCCACAGCATGCAGACAGACAGAGATGGCAGTGACAGACAGAAAACAGACAAGAAACAGAAAAGCCAATATCAGCACATTTATCACGATACACACCATCGAGAATTTCGAGTAGTAATATCATCTACTGTATAAATATCTTGATATATATATTTTTGTTTTTAAATTATTATTTTTTATTTTTATTTTTTTTTTAAACATTACTGTCTGTAGTCAACACCTTTTCGTCTGTCCAATAATCATATTGGTTTTCATGAGGAGTTTGCTCTCGATTCTTGTTTTCATTGCAGTTGTTTTGTTCTTTTTGCTTATTTTTTTTTGTCTTCAAATTCTTATTATGACGGTAATAATGATAATAATAATAATAACAATTAATAGTAATAATAATAATGACGGGCAAGGGCAAATACAAGCAGCTGGCACATAGTATGCTTCGATACATCACGACCACATCATACGACTACATGTAATATATATAGATATAGTTATATGTATATACTGTATATTTATTTCATATTCAATTTATCTTTTGGCGCAAGTTTATTTTTTTAGATTCTCGGGATTTTTTTTTGTTTTCTACGCACGATAATAATGTGTCATTTTGCACAAAATGAACGTACACTGTCCCTCGCATCCAAGTCATCGAGCCGGAAGTTAATTCATGAATTCATTTTGGTGAAAATTTGTAAAATTATATTTGTCGTGATAATCCGCCTCATCGATATTCAGCGAGTAACTCGTCGGCTCAGTTGCGATCCGCCGAATTTGCATTTCTCGCGCATAGTCCGATGAACACTTCGATATTGTTCCACGGATTTTCGTCGAGATTTTCGTTATAATTAATTCTGCATTGTACTTCGACGACGAGGATGACGAGGACGAGTTTCGCGTTTCCGGTTCGGAATCTTCGCGAAGCTTTTGTCAAGGAAATTTGATACCTTTTTTGTTAAATAATTTTTCTATGGTTTGAAATAAGGAAAGAATCTTGAATTTTCAAATACAATTCCAAATTACTAAAGATTATTCCAAATATCGTAGGATTGAATGAATTTGTGACCCTCTGTTGAATAATCGGAATCATGAAAATTTAACACTGGTTTATTTACGTCAACTACCGTTTGTCTTAAGTTTTGAAACGTTTTCGAAAAATCCAACCGCCCTTAAAAAATATTAACTCAAACGAACTGCAAATAACTTCTCGACTTTTTCGTTGCAAATAAGAGCACTGTGACATTCGCGACAGATTCCCTATGAAAAAAATTATTTTGAATGAGTTTAAGTATCAGACCTCCTTAACACCAAAGCCGGCAGCTTGGAAAATCTCTGTTTTCTCTTTCTTTGAGTTGCATTATTTTTCTTTTTTTTTTTTTTTTTCACGCATTCACTGGCAAATTATATTCGACATTAATTAATGAAAAAACAAAACGAGCTTATTATTGAGGTTGCAGTATTACAATGATACCAGCTCGACGCTGTTTTTATGCCACTGTACCTGTAGAAAAGAGCCGTTAGTGTAAAACAAATGAAGACGCCCTTCACCACGCTCAGCAGGATAAGTACCAAAGCGGGTGTGCTAAAACTCGCTTCTTGTTTTTCTGTAAAATCATCAATCAGTATCCACCGCATTCCCATGTGCCTGCTGTCGTATCGTTTTTACTTTAATAACCTCGTAGTACGATTAATTACAAAGGTTGACTTCTCCATTTTTTTTCCATATCTTGCAGAATATTCCATACGGTAAATAAAGCAATCGATAAATGTAATAAACGAGCGTTTAACTCGCCAACGGTAGCTCCGGCGCTGTAAATGCTCATGACCTTTTTTGTAGAGGACAAAATTCTCCACGAAAAAGGTTAAAACGATTTATTCGTCCCATCACACAGTATTCCGTGAAGGAAGCGTCAAAAAAGACGAGCTGAAATACTCCGAGCGTCAACTTTGTTCTCTTTTTACCGCTCGGCTCTTCGCTTTTCCGCTCGCTTCCCCGTCGCCAAGAGCATTATTACCCTATACGCTAAATCGGTACATCGAACGAACTTAATGCCTACTTAAATTACGATATAAACTACGCTGATTTGCAAAGAATTTTTTTTCACGAAATTAAATTAAATTTTTTTGATTGAAAAAAAAATAGAATTCTCTAAAACTCGAAAATTGTCTGTTGAAAATTTATGTGCACAGCTGATGGTATGAGTCCCGCGAATAAAAGTCTACGGCTCGGTCACGTAGCTCGGGGATAAAAAAACAAAAATCTCTGCATTTCTCTTATCGTCACCTTCCAGTCTGCCATTTTTGTTTTGCTCTGTCTCTCTCCCTTCTTTCCTTGCCACTGAAATTTTTCAAGCGAAAGCGGCGAGTCTCCTGGGCATTTTCTTTCTATCACGGTGTTCCTCGTTTTCCGTTTTCTTTTTGTTATTTTTCTCTTTGTTTTGTTCCTTTTTCCCCGCTATTCCTTGTGCCATGCATCGCACTCCGCTCGGCTTCTTTACGACCGCCCTTGGCAGCTGAAGAAATTTTGACCGTATAGTTATTGCGAAAGCCTGGACGAGGGGTAAGGCAAGGGAAAACCGAGGCCACGAGAAAATAACCGTGACTCTTTCCCGCTTTTATGGTCTTTTCTCTGGTTTATCGCGTTGCTCCTGGATTTCACTCGGTTTATACGTTTAATCTCGGTATCTCATATATGAACAGTTCGAACTTTAACTGCTGCGCTCTTTTTTTTTTTTTATCGAAAAGCTTTTATGCGAAACAATTTACGATTGAAAAAATAGCATGGAGGGGGGGGGGGGGGAGAGAAAAACCGTTCTTGGTCCTTAAATCAGCCGCGAAGTCGAGCTCGAAGGACGAGGCAATCGAACGAAGACAATAACGTTCGAGATTTAAGGAGTTCGGTAAAGAGGTTTTTTTTTTATGGTGAATTTTACGTTAAAATGTTTTTTAATTAATGAAAATATTTGGAAAGTGGCATCATGGAGGAATATCTTCTTTCATCCTGAAATCAGACTGTACAGCTCGAAGAACGAGACAATCGATCGAAGACAAAAACGTTAGAGAGATGAAGGGAGAGGAAGGGGGAGGGAATACTCATCTCGAAGAACTTCTTTCCGTGAGAATAAGACTTCGATTATGTACGCTTTTCTTGACTTTCATATACATCGAGATATATATATATATATATATATATATATATATATATATATATATATATATATATATATATATATATATATATAAGAGATGTGATATGCCATACGAGCGAAAATCGCAACCAGGGCGTATGTATGGTCGCATGGATGGTCGATACGCCCTTGTGACTGCAATTCATAAATACATATATCCACATACACACCTCGATTTATACATATATAGATATATATGTATAGAAACCATTGAAGGGTACTCGAGGGTGCTGGGAAAAGAATAAAAGACGACCGAAGGATGGCGGGCTCGGTCGTGCTTTTCCTCGAGACCTTTTTCAATCCTTTTCTCACCGTCATTCTTCCATTTCACGGCTTTTTTTTTTTTTTTTGCTTTTTATATACCCGCGAAAAGAATGAAGCGCGTCAAATAAAATCATAGTCCTGTCGTCAGAACGTTTTTTTTTATTATTTTTTTCTCGTTTCTTCCCGATTCTCGATTATTCGAACTTTTTCCTTCAATTTTGCACACAACGAAGTCGGTGTTCCGTATTTTTTTTTCTTTCTTTTTTCCTCTCGACGATTTTTTATTTGTTACCAGCGGAAGGAATCAATTGCGTGAAATGAAATTTCGTCGCCAAAATTTTACCTTTTTTTTTTTTTTTTTTTGGGATTCACATTATCTCTTCATTTTTTTAAATCTTTTTTTTGTACTTTGAATTTGAGGAACCTCGTGTTTCGTTTTTTTTTTCTCATCTCGGTAGTTCGGCTTTACGCGTCAAAAAATCAATTTCCCGTGACGACGAGGGCAAGCGATCCGGGCTCGAGATATATCGGGGCATCGAGACGAGTTAGAGCCGCAGTGTATATACACTGAAGCTCGCTCTACAGCGCTCCAACGATTTTACCCTCTCTTCATATATATCTCTATAGTAAACTGTAGAGTAATGGGTGGTTCCGGTTCAGATAGCTCGACTGTGCAAACTTCTCTTCCAACTGTGCATATATACAACTCTTACTACGGACCGCGATCGTGTCAGCGCTATTCAACGAAAAATACCGGATGTCCGGCGTTTACAAAAAGATGGGAATATACAGTTGCAAAGAATATATAAAGAAAACAAAAATGGAAACAAGATACACCTTTGCAATTTTTTTCGTTTCTCTGCAGCGAGCGAAATTGTCTTTGCGTCGAATGCGTCTTCCACTGGTGGACAGGATTTTGGCTCCGGAGAAAGGTTGAAAGAGAATGTCGAAAAGAAATCTCGAAAGATCGTTATCGACATTTTTGTATGGATTACGAATTTTATGATTCTTCGTCGATTTGTCTTTCAAAAATTCTGCGTTATTACCGAGCCCCAAAAAAAATCACGAGATTTAATAAATTTAATAAATTTTTATCTAACCGATTGACGGAGTCGAAAATGGAAATTACCCTCAATCGGGCCTGAACATTCATCCGTCTCCGAGCCGCTTTCTTTATCGGTTCTTGCCGTGAACGAAGATTGAATTTATCAGACACGCCTCGGGAGTTATAATGAAAATTTTGTGAAGGCTTCTAAGGATCCTTCCAGCGCTCATACCGTCCGGATAACGGTCGATGGTGGAAAACGTTGAATGGCAAAGACAAATATTTTCAATCGAGTTTATCCCAAGCTCTGTTGATTCTAGAACTATCTCAGATATTTGTCTTTCCCACACTTATACTCGGAATACAGCCGAGCGTATAGTAAAAGTCAATTCTTAATTTATAAAAAAATAATAAAATGAGAAAGTTAATGATTATTCATTGAATTATTCAATGAACTGTTATATATTATCGGTTGGTAGGATAACCATCGTTTAGACTTGGAATCGAGCCAAGTATATATGGTAAAACTAAATCGTGAGTAAAAAAAATCTTATAAGAAAATTGTTAATAATTATTTCGATAATTTTTTATCGAACTCTAATATGTTATCTGTTGGTAGGATAAAGTAGAACGCTATTTATGGAATTCCGTCTTACCGTAGGGGGTCTCTTTCTTCTGGAGTTTGGTCTCTGTGGTAGATTTACCGGGCTTTGCGGTGGTGGAGGTAGTTGGTGTTAGAGTCGGTATCTCCTGCTGTAAAGAGCAGTCTGGACCGCTCCAGCCGGAAAAGCAGTAACATTTGTTCAGGTTCGTGCAAACCTGCGGAAAAAAAATTACGTAAAAGTAATCGTTCGGCGAGAACGCCGTACGGCTAAAAAATAAAAAAAAAATGTTTTTATCGTACACTCCGTCAAAAACTGTGCGACGCTTTAATTTGTCAAATCTTCCCATAGCGCTCAGTTCGCGAGTTACGAGCAGCTAAAGCTTTCAGGCAATGAGGTCGCGCGCGTCGCCGGAGCGTCCCGTTGGCTAGAAACTTTGCTGGCTCCTGTCTCGTAAACTACCCGACCGCGGAACACATTTTCTGGAGTGAAACATTTTATTTTTATTTTTTATTCTTTAGTTTTTGAATAACCTATTCCGAAGCGGAGTTTAAGATTTTTTTTTTCATATTTGTTGTTTATTTTGTTGGAACTGAAAATGTTCGTAGAAACTTACCCCGTTTGCCGAGCACTCTTTGTTGTCGTGATTGCTCGGACATTTTTCAGGATCTATGTGAGGATATAGACTGGTGCACGATTGATTGTAGCACACCTTTAGAACCAATGCGAACGTTAGGAGAGAAAAATACAATTAATTCTCAAGTCAATCATTGACCGATGAATCTACGGACTAATCGATTGATTGATCAGTAAATTGATCGAGTGATTGATCAATGAAATATGAACGAAAAGATTGAATTACCAATTTTTCACCGCAGGATGTCCCGTCGCGTACAAGTCCCAGGCCCGGCATCTCGGTCCCTTCAACTTTGCCGGACGTAGATCTGTAATGAAAAAGAACGAAAATGATGTAAAAAAAATAATTCGTTTGTATTTTTGAGATTAATTGGTCATTGACTCACTTGCACTCGTACTTTTTTCCTTTGATAGATGTAACGCTTATTAAATATGACTGCTCCGTAAGACCTATCCCCGGATATTTGTTACCCGACTGACATTGCAGAGAACCGCATCGTATGTTCCTAAGAAAAAAAACACAATTGAGAACATGTTTATTTGATTGTTTTGTTTCGAGTTATATTAACTTCGAGAATGGTCATGGTGAGATAAAAATTACTGACTCCGCTTCGCACTTGACTAAATGACCAGACGCGTCGGTGCCACAGTGTCCGCTTGTCGATCCTTTGGAATTGAATTGTTCGAAGCACTGTTTGTCGGCAGAGACCGCACCCTCGCCCCACACCTGCTCGCACTGAAGATCCAACGATGGACAAACACCGTTGAAGCAATAGCTCGCGTCTTTCGAGCATGGTGTACCATTTTTCTTGTATGAGTCAGTCGGACATTGTCCCGTCTCCCCGGAGCATACCTCCGGCAAATCGCATTCGTTCGTTGACTTGCGACAAACGAAACCGCGCGCTCGCAACTGCATCGACAAAAACAAAACGTGAAGTTAATTTTTTTAAATAAAAATATAGATCCTATTATGTTTAGCGTTAAAAGCCGAACAATCTTTTCCTTTTGCACAACTTCGTGCGATGCACGGTTCTCGAATTATGAACGGTTCAAGTTTTCGTCTAATGAGCGTGAAGCGTCAGGTGGCGCCACCTGCGCTTGCGCTCCCTCATTGGCCGGGAGTTTCGTAACGTGGTACATCGAGAACTATACATCGTAGAGAAATTTGCTAACGACGAATGTTGTTCAGTTTTTATTACTCTATACAATTCCACCAGTTTTTTAATTTAAAAGTTCGATTTTGTCATCGAAAAGCTTACAGTTCGCGCAATGATGCTGATCTCTATTGACTGTACAGTAATCACCGATAATACTTCGACTAACAGCATCATAGGTATGAATAGGAAGGTTGTAAAGTTGTATACTTCAATGCAGCAGCACGTACGTACCTTGCAGTTACTGCAGCACAATCCGGAAGCGCATTCGGACTCGGACTTGAGTTTGCACGTGATTGGATCACAGCAAGGGTCCAAATCCGGACACTCGTCGATGGTGCCGCAATCACATTGCTCACCATCGTCAATTACCCTGTTTCCGCACGATCGGAGTATCAACTGCTCGTTTCAGAGTTTTTTTTTCGATTTCCGATCCAAAGGCAGCCAAAGAATGTTTCGGAAGAAGAAAAAGTTGGAACTTAATTTCACATCAATTACATAAAATTGCAAAGTGAGAAAAGTTGAGATGTGGCTAGGATATTTTTTTGTTTCCCTGAGTTTGAAACCAAGACTCCAAAGGTATTCATTTTTTTATTTGGCTCCAAGTAAGGCTGTGTTTCTATTTTTTAAATCTTTTTCCCCTGGGTGATGAATTAAGATTGGAAAGAAATTCGGTTGGAAGATTTCGGGCTGCAAAAGCTCGGGCAAGGTTATTTATGTCTCGAGCGTTATTCTCACCTCGTTCGGTTTGTTCAACAGACAAATTCCGTTGGCCGACTTCAAAGTACTCTCGTAATCCGATTTGCTGCATTCGGAGAATTTGTAGGGTTGGACATTCTCCAAACCGACGATGGACTTGGCCATTATGCAGCCGTGCCAATCCCGACAGAAGCAACCGTCCCCTGTGAGGATTTAGGCAATATATATTTAAAGAACAACACTCAAGATCAACATCAAACATACACAATATTCCTGTGGAAGCTATACAACCGCACAATATAAGAGTTTTAGAACTTAAAAATGTTAAGAATTGAAAATTTTCAATATCAATAATTTTTTTACTGAAAAAAAGTGTTTAACGCACTTCCGTCATCGTGGCCCATTCCAATATTGTGGCCTATCATATGCGCCATGGTTCCAGCCAGTAAATGAGGCTCGTAAGTGTTGAGATCGACGCTCACACCTACGGATGTAATGGTACAAACGGTATCCTCGGTCGCAAGACCCGACTCGCCACCCTGGAACGTTTCACCCCTGAAATTTCAAAGAAAAAATTATTTTTACTATTATTAAAAAAAATAAAAAATAAAGATAAAAGCAAATATTAAGCCTGCAAAATGTGAGAGGAAAAATTATAACAATTGTCGCATTCCGGGCGCACTCACGTCAGCAACTGTGTCGTGTCCGGTGACACTTGATACATATTTCTCTTGGTGTAGTCGTTGAAGTTGAGAAGAGCTCGCTTTATTTCCATGCTGGAGTCGATGCTCGCCTGGTTACCCCCGAGCCATGTCTCCACGTAGACGACGGAGACCCTTGTGTTGAGCGTGCGGAAGTACTGCAGCAATAATTTTTTTTTTATTAAAAGAAAAACAATTTATCATCGACGAGTCTAATTCTTTTTCTGCTTTAATTTTTTTGCAGTTTTTCTATTAATTAAAAAAAAATTAATTTGTTTTTAGTTTTATTTTTTAAATTATGTTATCGAGTTGATAGGTTCATCGAACTCACGAGATCTGCAATATTCGCGACCTGGATGGCGTCATGAACGACTTCGGCTCGTGTGCTTCCATTCCTCTTGTCGAACTGCAAGCATGGTGACAGGGGGGCGGGTGAGGGAGGGAGCAGAGTTCGATTAGAGAGACTAATCAATGAGATGCTAGCGTGTTTAATCAAAGGCCCTGAGATAGGCATTCGGAGATCCGGAGAAACGTGTACATTCGACACACTTACGGCATACAATTAATTAATTAACCCTTTAGCTCCAAACGTCGCACAGTCTATACGTTGGCGAAACAGCTGTTTCTTTCAATCGTATCTCGTTAAATTGAAATGAAACAAAATTCTGAGAGAATTTTACGAATTATAATTTTTATGAAAGAAAACTTCTCGACTTGAGGTACGGAAATCTTCTGTTTTTCCTCGAAGTTAACATGTTCTCAAATTTAAACGTCAATTAATTAGCTCTTTCGCTGGGAAAGCCGCATATTCGAATACATTTTTTCAATCTGAATGACGAAATGTCGAAAGATTTGAGAAAATATTTGTAGTTGTAATTTATAGCAAAGAAAGTTTTTCGACCTGAATGACGTAATTTTTTTATTCCTCATAGAAGAGGTTTATAAGAATATCATATTACTGAACTTTTCTGAAAATTGCATATCACTTTCTCATAAAAATTGAAAGTTCTACGTTATTTTCTTTTAATGTTTATTTATTTTCGAAGCTTCTTTCATGAGAAAGCTAGAAAAACACCGAGAATACTTTCTCATGGAAAACGCTGTGCAAGAAAAAAAAAACATTATAAAAACACGATGTGAAAATTTTGATTTTGAAATATTTACGGAAGTGATTTGTAGATAGCAAAAACATTTTTTTTAAGCCAAATAAAAGATTTTTTTTTTATACAGATAATGTCTTACCATAGCTTTGTCGATGACGATGGCAGTTTCGATGTATTTTGTAGCCTCGCGTACGTCGCGCTTGTAACGATCGGCAGTAGACTCGGATAGACCAAGAACGTGTTTTTGTCGTCGATTTTTGGCCATTCGTTGATCGGGCGCGCCGGTTATACCGCAGCCCTTGTTAGCTTTAGTTCGTGCTTCAAATATAACGTGAGGATGTCTCTGCTAAAAGAGAGCGGTCTGCATATAGTTCCATCGATAATTTCAATAACGAAACCAATAATATCATTTGATCATAATTTTTTTTTAATCATTATTTTTTTATAATTACTCTTAGACATATTTACTGACCGACAAGTCACCACCGTAAAACGGTTGAATAACGAATGTCTCGTTGCCGAGATGAATAACGCCGCTTACACCGTTACACGTGTGGAATGCAGCACTCGCGCCCGGATAATCTCTCACTGTACCGTGATAATAACAGTGCTCGATCTCCTGAAACAAAATTTATCCATAGTTTATGCCATTTAAAATTATATTTCTATTCGTGAAACTCTCATTAAATTCCATTTTTTCTTGTCGATTTGTAACGAATATTAATATGGCAAATATAAAAAAATGCTTTTAATTTTCTATTTGCGAATTGACATTAAAATTTATCCCGAGCCATTATATTACTGCAAAAATTTAATATTTCGTTATATGACGAATATAATTTCGGTTTTTATTTTGTTGTTTCGCTCAGCGATGGGAGCACCCGGACCTCACGGACCGTTGTGCTCGGGCCTTGCTGGCCGCTTTTTCGTTTCCAAAAAACACTCGTAACTTTAGTATGCGAAGTTTTTCATATAAATAAAAACTAAAAACAATTTTTTTGTCCAGAACATTTTTAAATTAATGTAATTTTTATACTATTTTTTAAGAATCACCTGTTTCGTAAGTTGTTCTGCTCCACTCGTCAAAAAGTCCTTTTGATTCAGATTCGGTGCTAAGAGTTGCCTGAAATTTACGAATTTATAATATGAATAAATAAGAGTTTTAATAGTTTGGTCGATCGGGATAGTTAACCGAAACGTCTGAAATACTTTTGTGCACTTCTTATCGTCAACATATATATATGCCTTCGCTTTTTTGTGAGATAAATTAACGGTAAATCGCGATAAGCTCTTCCCTAGTCTTTCCCGGAAAATAATTACCTCCGAGGCATCGAGAAATGTTTTTTTATTTGCCACCGTCAAAGAGCCCCTCCCCCGCGAGATAATAATCTCCTCGACGGTATAATCGACTCTTCAAAGTCAAAGTAGTTTCTCTCTGACCTCCGCCCGGGTCCCGCTCGAACGGATGGATAAAATCAAGACATTCATTACCTTTTTGCCCCTCACACCTCCCGCGTCTATCTCTTCATCTCGACTGTAATTACGAATTTAGAGTACTCGGCCGTAAGGGGTTGGGCGACGCCGTCGGAACGCGAAAATCATTTATTACAACTGAGCATCAGCTCGAATTAGCGTCTTATCAGACCGTCGGTCGAAGTTGAGAGTTGGATTTTTAACGAGTAAACATTTTTTTGTTCCACATCTCGAATTTCTCCATCCGGTAATTTTCTACTTATAATTTTTTTATCGTTTTCATTTTTTCTTAATTCCGTGTTCGCGATTTCTGTTCTGGACCGTCCATTTATTACACAAACTGAGCATCGGCTCCAATTAACGTCTTATTGGAGGGTCCATGAAACCTTGAAGTTTCATTTTGAGCGAAATTTTTTTTTTTCGTTGCATCTATGGAATTTCCTCGTCCGGAAATTGGATATTCATCATTTTTTCATCCCCCTCTCTTCCTTGTTTTTTTTTTATCTTCGCGGGTACTTCTGTCTCTGGACCGTTTCGTCTCGCTTATTAATTCTTTTCCCTCCGATCCGTCGCTTTTCGTTAGTAACCGTAAGACGAGAAAGACGAGCGGACGGATGTATAACGAGTACAAATCGCCGCTGGTTCCCCGAGGTTGCTGAAAGGCTCGATAGCAATGTAAAAAAAAAATAAATTAAAAAATTAAATAAAAAAATTCTCAAGTGGAAAATAGAAGAAAAAAAACGGGCTTATCAATGCCGCATATTTCTACGCTGTTTTCTCGCATTCTCTCGGCCTCTTCTCTCATCCCCCCAACCTCCCCTGTCCATCATACACCGTTCTCTCTCGACTCTATCTTCTGGTAATTAAAATGCTTCTCTCACGCTAATTAGGCCGAGTTTCAACGGATTTCGATTAAGCACGAACTGGATGGGCGAGGAGGCCCGCAGGGGCTGAGCTGGGCTTCGCGAGGCAAATTAAAGCCCATCCGGGGGTAACGCGGTAGCGAATATTCCCCCCCCCCCCTTCCCAAGCCGCGTGACTCGCACCTCGCACTATATTTTTGCTCCCGAACTCGACAACAACAGACTAAAAAACAACGGTTACAATTTACGTTGGTCGATTCGCGAAAATAATGTAATATTTTTGTTTTTTAATAATCTTTTTTCTTTTGCATTCTGGCAATTCGGAGAAAAACAATCGTAAGGTGATATCATTAAATTCACCGTGAAATCTCGTCTAACACAATATTTTTCTCATTTCGCCGATATAATAATAATAATAAAAATAATTTATTTCCTTGACACGTGATTGGAGGATAATGCATTATTTCCATATGGATTGCTCTTATGCATTTACTTTCAAGCATTAATTAATAATCTTATGTAGATTTTAGCCCAGTATCTGTCTGGTGTCGGTTGACGAGATTTTCAATCAACTTGTAATTGGGCTTGGACCGTATTCACTTAAATGCATGAATAATTAATACTGATAATAATAAAACTGTAAACGAAGTTCGTTTGAAAATTAATTAACGGTACTGGAAACGTTTTGCATAAGCTATTTTTGAAATTTCAAACTCTTGCAATTTCACAGTAAAATTGTTATCTGCAATAAATAAAATGTATGTAAAATTTCGGACAAAAAACTAATACTTTTGAAAACCTGGTATTTGAATTGTCCGAAAATATTGCACTAATTTTACACTAATATTCAGATCACACAAGAAAATGTGAACGAAATTCGAGTTCCGGTACATCAAATATCCTATTCAATTTTTATCCCGTATAATAAGTCTAATAACAATAAAATTAATGACAATAACGTTAAATCGATCAATCGGACCCTCCAGTAAAAAATAAAGCGTTGGATAGCTCAGCGAGAGGTTTGATAATCCCAGACTGAGATTTCGTCTGGTTGGTTCGTGTGTGCCTGGCCGGTAATTTCTACTGATTTACGGGCTGAGTCAGCACGGAGTTTCTATCGGACTGGCTCTTCCCAGAAGCCTTCCTCCCTTCCCAACCCATCCCTTCTACTCCTCACCAGTTGCCAACGGGTCGCGTCTGACCATTCCACGATGTAACTACTCACTGGCATGAGCCACCCGTGACAGGAGCGTAGTAACAAGGAACCTGTGCTCTGACCGTAAGCCTTGTTCCGCTGCCGCTTCAAGGCATAACGCTAATGCCGCGTCTGACCCTATCGTTCTCTCACCACTTACGCCTGCCCGACCGCACACCGTCTTTGACCACTGTTCGCGAGCGAAGCGTACCGGACTACTGCGCAGCTATTACAATAATACGACGGTGAGCGGAGCCGTGCGTCAATCGTTGGGCCGAAGCCCCGTGTGCCTGACAAATTCCTCCAATTTGCCGAGTCGACGAACAACGGATTGATTTATATCCGAATCGGAGGAACGGACGATAATTTTTTTCGGAGGTCAATGTGGAAGATTTTTTTTTTTTCACTCACGTATTTAATTCTAAATCTAGGCGAAATTTGTGATTGAAGGCCTTGATCAAGAGGGACGTCCGGTGAAAGTGTTTCCCCGCCTGGATAACATACATAAAAAAGAATTTGTAAGTTTTTGCTCTGTTTCAGTTTTTTTTTGTCGAGGGTGTTTTGGAGGTCGAAGCTTTTTGAGCAAATATTTAGGATGTTTGTATCCGGACGACATTTTTTTTTCTAGTAACATTGGTACACTTTTTTTTGTTATGTTAGCAGCTTTGAAAATTCGTTCCACACCCTCGAATCGCATGGGATTCAATTTTTTCTTATTTCGAAGAATTGTGCTTACTCTCGATCTTCCTCGTGAATTTTGAAATCCTCCATCGCCGTAGCCGCTTCTCTGGGGAAACTAGGAGGATTAACATTTATATTTTACCAATAGAATGGCTTTATTATCTTATTATAACATGAGACCTTACGTATCGAATAACAGCTCAGACTTAAATAGGGGTGAAAAAAAAAAACATATTTCTAAAGTCTTTCACAATAACGAGAATTTAAAGAGAAGAAGATTGCAGGGTTTGAAATAAAAATAAATCAAAAATAGAATGAGCGTCTGATCGAAAAACGATTTTTTTTACGTTTTTTGTTTTTGGGAAGGAAATTTATAAGGATCGAAATATCCTTACGGATCGGCTCAGGAGCGAATCCCCCAGAGCTAGAGTAATACACGAGGCGAGCATCGAGGACGCGTACCTATAGGTATACTTTAACGCGGACGTGATCGATTTACCTTTGGGAAGCCGGCCTCTCTCGTGGATATTCCCATTTTCTCGTGATGCCGCAACTGCACAGGATATATTATCTGGTAGTAATGACTACCGATGTTGCGTACTAGCTCTTGGTTCTGTCGATACTCTCGTAGCAGTCTTTCGACCTCACCTGCGAAAACAAAACAAAGGTACGGTTAATTTATAATTGTTGAAATAAACAAAAATACGACAATCTTTGTGGTATTTTTTATTTGCCTTTATTAAAAATGTTGTCCATTCACGAAGTAAATACGAGGGAAAAAAAAAAAACTAAATCTCCATTAGTCTCCCCCCTGAAAACTTCTCTCCCGAATTTCCAAACGTCTTTCCTTCTCCTCCCCGAAAACGCCAGAAAAAAAAAAAAAACATAAAAATGAAAAATTTAACAAACAAAACCGATTCATAGAATACGTAACGAGTTTGCGTAACGCAATAAAAATGTATTTCGCACACTGTGCACTTTGGTGAGAGCGCTCGGCGCACTGTATTACGTGTGGCTGCGTTCTATACGTAACCGGACACTTAATATGCGCATATTACTTGGTTGCAGCATCCAACGCGACCTATCGCCCGAGGCTACGTTTCTGCATTCCCTGTAAACCCAAATGGCCTCCTCTCGCTCTCTCCTTCCACTTTCGTCTTTTCAAAACCCCACCGTTTTTCTTCGTCTTCCTCTCTGCCTCCGCCTCCACCCTCCTCCCTTCCCCTCTCCCCGAGAGAGAGAGAGAGAGTCCATTCACCGATGCACACCCTCTCGGCTCTTCGAACCACCCCCTCCTCCTTCTTCCACCCTCCACCAGGACACACACATAAATATACAACGACTGTAAACATATGCGTGAACAGGGGAATCCCCGCCTCTTCTCTCGACTATATTTATGTGCGAAAACCTCACTGTGGCATAAATCCTCGCGGTTCCTTTTCTCAAATCCTCCCCTCCTCCTCCCACCTTCCCTCAACCACCCTCCGGGACGACCCAACCAACCCACTCGACATTTCTTCCCGGCGGAGAAAGGAAGATAAGTAGGTCGTTTCGTAACCGCTCCAAACGCTCCGAGAAGAATCGCGTGGAGCTTGTACTATTTTTCGCATTCGAGAAAATTCACTGACGAGTCAGGAGGAAAAGGAAAAAGAAAAAGGGGAAGGACGATTATCGTTTTATTTTTGGTGTCGACAAAAAAAAACATAGATTCTTATGCTTGGAAAGAGAAAAAATTTCAATCGAAACGTTTTTTTTTTAAATATTATAATTCGATAGTCACTTTTTTAAGTCGTTCAAGAAGTTCGAGCCTCACTGAAGATAGAGGTTACTTCGTACATGTCGAAGTACGTTTCGATACGGGTGACAAAAAAAAACGAAAGCCAGCTCAAATATGAAATACGACCGGGCGTGACCGGGACTTTAATGTGTCCGCGAACTAAAACTTTTTTATTTTTTTAAAAATAATTAATCTTTATTCCGTCGTTAAAAAATTTTATTTTATTTTTCCTCCGGTACACCGATAAAAGAACTGAAAAGAAAATCCGTCGAAGCCTGAAAAATGAACGTCACTCGCTTTTCCTAATAATGTAAACGACCTCGTCTATTAAATGCCGACGGACTATTCATGGACATTGAAGGATCGGATAGTGTCGTAGGGTGAGTTGACAGTAATCGATTCTCGATTGAACAGTGAGAGGAGTTGAAGGGATGAGGAGCCAGATTATATATATACATACATATGCTTACACCTATATATATATATATATACACAATATATAGAGGTGGTAGATTCGCTGAGTTTGCTGGACGAGAAGAGCAAGAGATTGAGCGAGCAGAAACGGAGCATCAACTAGGCACATATTAGGCAGAAGCTTCCGAAAGGGGGGCGGGGGAAGGGGGTGGTGGTGGTGTTCAGTCCCTGAAGACAGTTTCGGATGGAGAGGAAAATCTCAAGCGTCAGGAAAGTCCCACCGGAGTTTGGATATCATCGAGCTGCAACATTAATCATCCCGAGAACGTCTTCTCTTGTCTCTGTAGATGTTTGCCTTGCGGAAGAGCCCTGCAAACGCATCTCGACGAAGAAAGCATACGAATGTTCTTTAAATCGTGAATACAAAAATTACAAAAAAAATTTATAAAAATGAAAAAAAAATCAAGACGTATTTGGGAATAATTTTTATACGTGATAACGGAGAGATGAGAGGGAGATTCATCGAGCAAAGTTCAAAGTTGGAAGAATGACCCGTTCGGAGGCGTGAGAAATGTGGTTCTGAAGGTCTGGCGAGTTCAGGCAATGTAAATTTCGACATACGGAGATGTAAACAATATTGCGGGAAGTTCGAAGGACAAAGATAAAGTTTCTGTTCCGTTGTCTGGATGGATAGAAGAAAGATAAAGGGAAGAAGCGACGAGGGCCGAGCGTCTTGTCCGGAATAAGACATGATTGATCATCGAAAAAAGAACGTAATGTCGTAACCCGAAGAATAATGGTTTCACGTTGCAGAGCAGGAATATATAGAGAGGAGAAATCGGTCGAACATGATCGACGAGGACGAGCGATTTGCTTTGCCACGGTGAAATATTTCCACATTGTCAACGTCATTATTTTTCAAATTTTGTGATTTTTCAAAATCGCATTTCGCCTCGATTTTCAATTCTGTGCATTCTGTCTCTGTCATCATAGAATTTGTATGCAGTAAACGGTAATAGAAGCATTCCAATTTCAAAGGGATTTCTCATCGAGAAACGTTCAGAATACTTTAACGTCAATTTTACCATTTTAATCATTTTTGTCGATTAAAAAAATATCTTCCATTAAGCAGAAACAAAAAATGAACCGTTAAAAAATTCAAATCTTAATGGATATAAAAAAAAGAACATGAGAAAGGAGAAGGTTTGTCATTCTAGGGGATGATAATTTTATCCGATTTCGATCATTTCTTTGATTTACTCAAATATCCTTTCTTTAGAAACAATAAAAAAATAATGACAAAATTAATCGGTAAAAAAATTGGAGACTAGTCAAAAACAAATGTTTCTTCAAAAACCTTCAGCTTGCAACAGTGCGAGGAAAACTGATGAGCAGTTTGCACGCCCTTTGTCGACGGTTTCTACCGCAGGATGTGGTGTAAGGAAAGCGGCGTTTTGGCATTCGACCGAGCCATCTCTTCGTCCTCTTTACACTTTCGCCGGTTCTTCGCCGAGGCGATAAAACAAAGGCCGGATGTTTTCCTCGAGGGCGTATCTCGCCCGAACGAAAGGCAAACCAAGAACGCGATACTAACTAAAACAGAACATAAAAAAAAACGGATAATAAAAATAAAAATAAGGTACTCGAACAGAGAAGCAGGAAGGCCAGGCAGCGGTTCCCTTGGAGCAGTGAGAATTTATATGGAGTCAGGCCAAACGCCCGGAATACGAATTCGAGGTTGGATCTAGCAAGACGTGGCGCGAACAAGGAAACTGTTCGACCGATATATACCTATTCATGTACATGGATACAGATATAGACAAGATAACCCGGGATGTTAAAGGTGAAAAAGAGAGATACACGAAGACGACTACCTCGAGGAATCTCACCGAGCGGTATATATATAGCGCATTTATATCTTCATACTATAAATATAAAGCACGAAATACGAAGCGTGAGAAATAACAAAAATAATACAGCGTGGCAGGCCCTACGGGGGTTGTAAAACATAGATGAGGGGTGGAAGCGAGAAACGTAACGGTGGAACATGTAGGAGGGTTTAAGTCGAAAAAAAACATTTAGAATGCTGGGGAGGGCGATAGGATTCAGCTACTTGTTCATCTGACAGAACATGGCAGCGCAATATTCATATCCGGCTGAGTTTTTTTTATCACAATCAATGTACTTAAACAACCCGTAATTAAATTGCCCAACAAACGGTGATTTTCGGTATTATCTCAAACACTTCTTACCTTCCCGAGAAAGTGTCATCATTATACCGCAAAAAAAAAGAGCGAAAATTTAAAGTTGCATGTAAACAATGTCACGGATTAATCTAAGAAAGATATGTGACTCAATACTAACCGACTGGAGTCTCTTCATTCCAAAAGGAATCATCTAAGGTATAGTCGGCTTCTGAAACACAAAAAAAAAAGTATTACAAGATAGTATTATCGATCTCGTCCACAGTGTATACAATGTCTATTGAATTTCTCTCCCTCTCAATTCCCCGCATCGTGCTTGCATGCGCTCTTATCACTCCCTTTACTTTCCTTTTTTCCCTTTCTTATTCTGCTTCTCGAAAGTAGCATTATACCTGTAAGAAAGCAAGTAGGAGCAACGGCAGCGCATGAAGAAGCCTGAATTTCTTTCTCCGAATGGAGAAAAGCTTTCTTCTCCTTCTTCGTTCTGGTCCATCTGTCTAATTCTACATCCACTTCCTTTCTTCCCTTCTTTCTGCCCCACCCCTGGCCTCTCCATCCCTCCCCTCTCCTCTCTTTCACTGTAATTGGCTCACTCCGGTAAAACTCGGCTAAACTCCTCGCAGCCACTCGTGTACCCTCTTCGCCAACAGTAGCATCAACAGCACCGCCAGCCAGAATAGAGCACGGGGATAGAGTAGAGGGCTTGCCATCTATCTTCCCCTTCCCCCCTCTCTTGGCCATGATGGGAGGACGAAGTAGAAACTGCTTTCACGACTAGACAGTCTACTAGCCTGTCTTCCGCCATGTAAATAGATATTTATATAAATTTCTATATGCATGGATATTCTATGTGTACGATAATTTTGAACAATCATGCAATTAATGTCATGTGATTAATATTTATTTGGAGTAATAGGTGTAAATATGGACCGTCCCGATTAGCGTATAAATTTATTGCAGGAGGATGGAAAAGATGATAAACATTTTCAGCTGGTGTACGATTCGTAAGTGCTGTATGTAGGGACAAGGAGTTAAAAATGGACCCTGCAGCTCGGATAGAATTTTTTTTTGTTTCTCGCAGTCCAATTCCGCTACACCTTTACAAAGTATAGCGTTCAGAATAGAGAATTGTGATGAGGGGGGCAAAATAAGGACAGTGGGGTAAAATGGGACGGTGGTGCAAAATGCAATGCCCCGCTTTTTTCGGCATGTGCATACGCTATATACGAATGGCATTTCGCGGTGAGCGCGGTAAAATGGAAACTGTTTGAGTTAGACCTTTTTTGTCCATCGAAAAAAATAGCTGTCCGTTTTCTCCTCGTGAGTCCATTCTGCCCCGCGATCCTCTATAGGTGCTCATATTCACGTATAGGTGTACGCTGGTAAGGTGAAGAGGGTCACACTACTGTCTAAGTCCTCTCGCCAGGAATAACCGTGAGGCGCGACGTCGCGAATTATCTCTAAGTGACAAGCAGAGAGACAATCCTTCTTCCTCAGCGTTATATCCGGGCAAGTCTACCTTACCCGGTTGCTGCAATCCTGGGTATACACATTTTTATAACGTGCATACATATTCATGGGACAGCGAATCCAGCTGTGAAAGGGGTAAAGCAAATGTAAACGAATAGTGCCGAGCCACGAAAATACCGAAATATTTTTATTTCGGTATTTTCGGCCGACTTTCCGGCTGACTTTCACCCGTCTCTCGATCCCAAATTACCCTCTTCAAAAATGTTCTTTTTTCGTTCTTTTTTTTTACATTTTTAAAATATATTATTTTCTTTTTTACGATTTTACAAATCGTTATCACCATTAAAAAATTTTCTGTCAAATCGTGCATTATTACATTCGAAAATGTGCCACATCTTTATTATTATTAAAAACACAATCCACATATTCATAACAATATTCAAAATTTTAGGTCCAGCTCCTACGAGCCATTTTATATTTCATCAAAGGCCCGCTTCCCTTTATCCTGTCCCACCCTCGCCTCGTCTCTCGGCCCAAAACACAAGGCGAGCTTATTTTGCGCTCCTTCTTGTGTGCGCTTGACGCTGCCGCTGTTGCACGGACCTGCGGTGGTTGAACGCGCTCGCCCACCACGACTCACTGCGTGTTCTTCTGTTCTCGTCCGAAAGCTCACGGGAGGGAATAAGCTCGCCTGTCATCGAGGGGGTCGCGGTGCAAGGGAGCGGGGGTTGTTCCGGAGAGAACGGGAGGAAACTAGGCAGAGTGGGATGGAGAACACCAGAGAGCTGGGCTATCGATCGTGACCAACGGAAAATTGCGAGCCCCGGAATTCCCGTCACGTGCAGCAGCAGCAGCAGCAGCAGCAGCAGCAGCAAGCAAGCAAGCAGCAGTTCACTCCCGGGTAAGGGCCGAGCCAGAATTCCACGTACTACATAAACGACGAGATGGAGTGTGAGTTGGGGAAAAAAAAAGAAAAAGTGTGGATGGATAGTTTGGTACAGAGGCGTGAAATTCACGAGCGAAGAGAACAGTGGCGAAAGAGGTGACGAGGCGAGCCTCAACCTCGATGATTATTCAGAAGGGTTTTCGTTTACTCTTGTTTATCTCGCGAAAAACCATCCCGACGACCACGGCAGGCTCCGCGCTTAAGCTTCAATTTGTAAGAGTTTTTTTTTTTACTTTACGTTGGTTTTTTTAACACCTCGTGCGGGTTACGTGAAGCTTTTTATTGGGATTTTTTGGGATTTGGTTCGGAAGCGTTTAGTCTCTGGAGTGGATGTCCAATCGACGAGGGGCTTAGACAGACTCGTTGGTTACTCGTTGGCGTATCGATTTCACTATAAACAAGCCAAAAAGTAACCGTGTTTGGCGGAGTTAAGAGACAATTAATTGACCGGGTCGACGTACGGTAACGCTTTACGGCGCATAAAGTGGGCGCTTTAAAAAAATTCGATATCGTTATTTCGAAATATTTTCTACTTCGATGAAGATTGCATTCCCAAAATCTTTTGGGTTCAGGGATTATTTCGTAGTGTCGCAAGTGCTATTACTGACATAGCAACAACGATCGTACAGAATTTTCGAGCCAAAATTATAATTACCGACCAATTACAGAAAAAAAACACTTTTAAGTGGGCAAAAAAAGAAAAAAATTCCTGACATCGATGGTAAATCCGCCATCATTCTCGTCTTCCTCGATTTCCTCAATCGCCCGTTAACTTCCGTCAAAGAATTTTTTCCTCTCCTCAGTAGAAAATACAAAATCGTTAAAAATAAGATCGAGTCGAGTGGAATCGAATCCGTCGAAAGATGTATTATAGATTGTGGCTAGAAACTCGAAAACGCGTTCTATGGGTCAGCAGTGCTTTTGTTAACGGCGAATCCACAGGGGGCGAACAACCCTCGAGGCTAAATCGCACCCTTATGTTTCCTTTCCGGTAAAATCCGCACACAGAAGCGCGCAAACACAGACGGGGAATCCTAAAAGGCTCCGAGGCTCCCTCCGGCTGGCTGTAGCGCTGGCGCGAGAGGTATACGATATTAACGTAGTCCTAACGAGATACGGGACCCTTGGGATCCCTCACCGTAGGGTCGAAAAAGAGCTTCCAGCTTAAACCTTTTTTCTCTCTTTCTTTTCGGTCTTCGGTGCGAAATCGGCAACGGCCGATCGAGCGAACAATTCTACCCTCATTTCATATTTTTTTCCTTTTTATAGCCTTTCATACCATAAGGGCGTAAATCCCTGCGAGGAGAATTCCTAATACTTGAATTTTAAAACTTGAGTATTTGAATTCTGAACAAATAAAATCTGCACAGAAAACTCCGACCACTTCGATGTCTCCGAGTATTGCCACTGTAACTTTCACGGTTGTGCAAGGGAACTTAACCCGGTCAAGCGTTCATCGCTTCTCGTTCAAGAATTTCGCCGGGGCGTAAAAGAGGCTGCGCCGATGAGACGATACGAGAGATCTTTCTTACTCGATACCTTTATCGTTCCCTTCATATACATACATACATATGTATAGAGATATCCCACGTCGTCCGAAAGCCCTTCGATCTCTCTTCTCTTCTATTTTAGCGCCCTCAATGGCCGGCAAACTCTCATACCCACCCGGGAACGATCGACCAAACGGTCGATCGAGTTTCCGGGGAAACGTTGATGAAAGCTCTCTCTCTCGTTCACCGTATGTGCTTTCGTCGACCAAAGTGCCCCTGGGCGCACAAAACCATCCATCTCCCCCCTCCCTGTGTAGTCCTCTCGTCCGAACTGCGTATACCCGAGGCCCACACACTCCCCAACCCCCGAGAACCCTCTGATTAATCGGAGATTGTTTTATCGGCTCGCACACGTTCGTTTGGACCCTCATCTGGACTAGTCGAGTGACTAACGAATTTCGTGATTTCCCTGGGAAGTGAGTGAGAGAACAAAAAAATTAACGCCGGTATTTCGAATTGTACGAATTTTTTTTTTTTGGCCTTTCTTCTGGTCGGTTTTTAATTTATTCAGGCAATGATATTTTTTATTATCGATTAAATTTTTTTATATTTTCATGAGGAATTGAAAGCAACTTAAATACAGTAGTTGTCTTAATGGTTGATCGAATTTACGAATTTATAAAGACAGTCAGTAAAGTAATGTGACAGATCTCAAAAAAAAAATCCGTGCCCTCTTTATATTCTGTGCAAAAAAATGAATAAATATTTCGCTGACTCGGAGACGCTGAGAAATTTAAACAAAAAATTCCGTGGGTAATTCGTTTCTTATCTCTGGAGAGTGGGTCAGGAAAAACTTTTTTTTCGCGAGAACGCTGGTTTGCTTAAGCAAAACGAGAATGTACGGGCGCTCCCTTTTCCGCGTTAATCCAAATTTGCCTCCAACACCGAAGACGACGAAAATTTCGCGCAACTATCTCAAACCCCTCCGCTTCGTATAATTTTCTCGAGGGGCCAACAACCCCAATTTATTTCTCGCTATATATACTGGCTTATATAGCAAGCCCCCTCTCGCGACCTCAGCCAGACGTGTCTTCTGACGTGGTTTCTTCGTTCTACCTTTCGAGTCCAAAGGAGGTTTTTTTTATCACTCCCAACTCCCGAACACCCGGAAAAAAATCACTTTTTCAAGCATCCCCCCTATCTACAAAAGTCTCCCTCGGTTTCGTGACGTGAAGACGTGAATATCTCACCCACTTATACCGCAGTTTCTACCGACGTATGTTTTTTCTACATATATATTAATGTATATATGGAGTACTTCATGTAAAATCAGAAACACATGTTTCGCAGCCCCGTCGACATTATTTTATTTCTATCATGTTAGTGTAAAAAAAAACCATTGTGGTCTCGAAATTTATAAAGATTTTTTTCTTCACCATCAGTGAATTGAACGATTTTCAGAAATTATCCTTTCAAAAAAAATCTGAAAAACATTCCGAGACCCTTATACATTGCTAATAACATACTAAATAATTAGCAAAATCGACGGTCGTAATTGACAAGCGCTGCCAATTTGACTTTGAGTGCCCTATAAATTTATAGATATCCGTCGTGCACAAATAATAAATAGAAGTCTCCTGGGCCGGCCCCCTCGTTTCATCTCCCGATTTCTGGTTGCCAATTCATTTTTCTCATCCCTTACTTTCTTTTCCTTCACCCTCATCGTCTCGCCCTCGATCATCATTCGACACGTTTCCTTTCTTTTCCTTACCCAGGATATTTGTTTCGTATATCGCGCAGAAAATAAAAAATTCGCGAGATAGCTGCCCCCTGGAGGGGACCAGATAGAGGACGAGAGGGGGTGTCAAGGTGTGGCGTCGGCGAGGTCCGTTGCTATGGAGGGAGAGAGAGGGAGAGAGAAACGTCTCCGTTCCTCCGGCAACGAGTAGGATGCCGTGCGAAAGGGTCAAGACAAAAAAATAAAAATGATTTTCCCTGTCAATGAACTTCGTTATTGCGATAAAAAAAATAGACCTTCGAGTCAAAACCATTTATCGCACGTCTGCGAAAAAAAAGGTTAGACTGGTCCGTTTCGCCCCGGTGTTCTGTTCTGCCCCGCGCCTTCACCTACAAGTAAATGTCCGAAGAGATTTACCGATGGATTCGTTTCTGCATGAAAATTGCAGATCGAAAACACCAGCCATAAATCACCTTTTCTATTTTACGATCAATTACATTTTTTTTACTAAAGTTTTTTCGGCGACCGAAAAAAAAGATTCTTTTGTCCCCCTATCGTCTCATCCTTTGTGAAAATACCGTCGAGAGTCCAGCGTCGCGTTGCGCCCTTTCAAAGAAACTCCGGTAAAACAAACCGGTCTGGTGGAAAGAAAAACAGGAGAAATCGTTGAGTAGAAAAGGCAGAGTTTGGTCAGACGGGCGAATTTCGCAGCGAAAAAACTTGGATTCTCGGCGAGCCTCCAGGAAATGAAAACACTTGATTGGAGGCTGGTTAGAGATAACAATCACGATGAAGATAGTTGGGTTTGTCCAGTGGATAAAGGTGCTCCCAGAGGGCAGTACGTCCTCGTTCACATCGTCGCGCGTTTGGCCCTCGTAAACGCCCGGTGATATAGGCAGCGTTCAAATTCCGTCCAGTAGCCACTTCCGGCACCCTCCACCCAACCGGATCCGTTACCGGAGGGTGCGCACGTTTTCTCTGCCCAACTGTCCCTTCCCATCTGTCCGCCCTTCGCGCCGTTACGCAAAATTGTTTGTTACTCGCGAGGTCGAATTTTAAGACCTTAGTGAATTAAAGATCGTACTTAAGATCGAATCTAATTTCGATGTCAGGATCAGTTTTAACGTCGATCATAAATTCAACCTTCAGTTTACGATAACGCTATGAAAATCGATCTTTAGCCGCCAATAAGACTTCATATTTTCGCACCCGTACCTCGGCAGCAGCGGCTAACATCTTGCGGTTTCAATAATTCCTTTGAGGAATTAATTTTCATAGTTAGGGGGATTTGTCGCGAATCCTCAGGATTTTTTGGGAGAACGAGATTCGGATTTGTTTCGCGGCGATTTAAAAAAAATTAACCCAAACAGGAGAGTACGAAAAAAATAGTGACCGATGTTGGAAAAGCGGTACAAACAGGCGCTTGATCGGTCAATCGTTATTTATGGAGTCTTTTGACCCACGCCTCTGCCGATCAGCGAAAAGGGCGAGGGGCTTGGGCACTAAAGTAGAATCGAGAGGACGAAAAAACGTAAAAAAGCGAGAAAAATGGGTCAACGATTTTTCCGCGTATCAGTCTGACCGTAAACGCATTCGATTGACCTGAAAAAAAGAGACGCTGGAGTGAAATGGGACGACACGGGGCTTATCATTGAAAATTTAGTAGATCTCCATCCGATCGAAGCTTTCAATCTTTTCTTTTAACAGTAAATCCAATCTGCTTGTCGCTCGAAAAGTTAGTAAAAATAGTACGATTCTGGTTTACAGACAAGAAATACTGGAAATTAAATTTTGCAAGCTTTGAATGTCTCAAAATAAAATATCTTTCGATCTCTTCTTTTATTTACCAGGTTTTAACTTAAAAGATATATATGAACGAATTCGAGACGAAAAAATAAAATAGAACGATACGGTGTTTCTGATTAAAAATGTACTGAATTGTAATTTCTTGAAAGCTTTCCATCCTCTTTTCCAAGTCGAAAAACCCCACCCAAAAAGAAATATAATTGGGCCCACCGCTCTTACGCTCAAGAACCTTAGTCCAATTTACCTCAAACGAGAACCTCCGTCAAAACTCCTCGCACCTTCAAACACGCCAAGATTTAAGATCTCATTCCAATCCCTGGAATTCCATCCAAGAAAAAAATATAAGCAAGAAAAGCCTCAATAAAATCCTAACGCCTGGAGAACTCCACATCCGGTACACATTCATACATCCATATACATATATACATTCCAGATTGATTTTCGTTTGCCGCTCGAGCGAGTGGTACAGATAATCTCAAGATTGAAGTACGTGCCGCCCGTGACGGAAAAAGCTTTGAAGCTCTCACTTTCCCCCCTGCCACCCCCTCATATTCCGCCACTTTTTTTCCCTCTTTCCGATCTCCGGAGTTCTGGGCAGACTTACGATGAGACTGGATCAGGCTCGGGAGTAGAGAGAAGCGATCGAGCGAGACGCGGTCTGAACGACGAGCGAGGGCCCAAGGGAGGGAATGGAGAATTCGCCCCCTTGCTGCCGTTTCTTGGGCAAAGAAAATCTCACCCTACCGAGGCGAGAACCCGTTCCTGACACGAATAGCCTCTTTACGTCATCGCTAAGATAATTAATATCAGATATAACGCTTGCTCACTCGCAACCTCCCCCCCCCCCCCCTTCTCAGCCCGAACCCTCTTCATCCCTCCCGGCCCCTTCCGCCATATCGCCCGTTCTACCCTTCTATTCCGGGTTCCATTCGCCCATACAACTCCCACCTCCGGACCGAACGTCGACGCCCGGCGGTAACTCGGGCAACGGCCGCGGCCCCCAGGGTAAGCTCGGGGAATACGAGACACAACCCATGGTGCGCCCCCCTGACGACTACGAGGACGACGACGAGAAACGACGACGACGTTGTCGGGCGGCGAGGCTGCCGTTGGCGCGCGCGAAGCGGGGAATCCCCGCTGGCTACCTCGGCACGGCAGAAGGAACAGAGTGGGGGAACGGGGATTCCCACCGTATCTCGCGCGCGCCTATGGCCGCGTCACGCTCCTAGCGCCCTTGTCGTTCCGCGGATTAATCAATGAATCGACCTTGCGTAACGTCCTTAGCCGAGATAGAATCTGAGGCTGCTGCCCGGCGTTGTCCGCTGCGGAAGGGGACTATGGCAAAAATAATAGAGGGAAACCACGAGGATAGGTTCGATGAGAGGGTGTCGGGACGAGCGATAGGGGTGGCTGGAAAATAAGGGGAAGGTTTTGTTACTGGGTTGGTATTTAGAAATTTTAAGAGGTAGGCGATTGTGTCGTCTTGCGGCTCGAGCTTGGTTCTGGTGGGGAATTACGAAACTGCTTTGGGAGTGGATTGTTTAATGAGCTCGATTTTCCATTTTCGGGCGAAGAGGCAAAACGGTCTCGCAAACCACCTCCAAGAGACTTTCGATAGAAATGATGCATTTTTAAGCATTTTTTAATAATGCATTTTAGCCGATATTGTAATATCCACTATACTCGAGCCTATTTTTGTTCTATCATAAATTTAGCTCAGCCCGCTGCACCTCTATTCTAATAGTAAAAAAAAATTACAAAAAAAAATCCATCCAATTATTCCCGGATGAGGTGATCTAAAAAACCCGACGAAAACGCGAAGCAGATTATTGAACATTAGCGCCAGATACACGTCATCATGTGATGCGCAGAGCCGTGTCAAAATCGAATTTCGGGTGAAAACGCACCAACCCCACCGATCCCTCGAAAAGCAGCGCAAAAACCCCCATTTCGTATGAAGAACTCTGGTCCGTTTCACCCCACTCTCCCTTAAAGCTCCAGCACGCAAGGAGGCTCTATGGATTGCGTCGGGGAGGGGGTGGGGTTTGGATGAGAAAAGCGCGACCAGCTGGAAGAGGTCGGCGTCGAGGCCTTGCCGATTAATCTCCGCTATGACGAGAGGAGCGAGAGGTGAAGGAGGCCGAGGAGGAGGATGAGGTTCAGCCTCCTCCTTCGCGAATGTATCGAATGGTATGGAACGAGTTCGAGACACCCCCTCCCCCAGTCTCCCTCGTGGGTCCCCCATATTGTGTTTCCCGCGATGCTATCTCGGTGCTTTCTATTGCACAAGATCTCCACCGGTCCATTCGTACCACTGCAACATCCAGAGAGCTGCTCCTCTCCCGTTCGTGAACGTGTGTACGTTCGTGTTTAATGTTTGTGCGCGAAACCCGAGGAGGCGCGGGAGGGTGGTTGTCTGTGCCGCGAGGGTTGTGGTGCAGGTGCACCGGCCGAGCGAGGCCGCTGGGTTACTCGGCTGCAGTTAACGCCGATCGATAATTCCGTAGGATATCTCCTCCTCTCCATCTACTCTCATCCTCATCCTACTCCTCGTCGTTAGCGTGTCGTTGCTCTTCTCTGTCATTATCCGTCGGTCTTCCGCTCCTTCCCATTTGCACCCGGGAGCTCCGCGGGCGGCGCGAGAAGAAGCGATATCGGAAAAGCTGCGCTCCGTGCAGCTCCTTAAAAAAATTTTCACCCCGTTTATATTAGAGGAGAAGGAAAGAAAGTTGAGAACATTATTTTCTTGATTTTTTTCGTTCATTTCCTGTTGTCGCTTCGAAGAAATTTCATCCATCTTGAAAAACTTGGGTGCGGTTGAAATATCCTAATGGGTTATGAATTTATCAATTCATTCATTTTTATTGAATCATGATTGGGAACATCATTTATGAGTCGCAAAATCGTAATACAGAGACTGAAGAATATTCTTGTGAATATGTGAGGTTTTTTGTTCGCTTGGTATTTTTTTAATGTGGTTCCGCTTTTCCCGTCTCGAGACAGTGCTATACTTGGATCTCGCGATAGAGACGTAATGTGTATAGCTGTACATGCGCGCACGTATATATGACGGTAAAATGCAGCGAATCAGAGTGAGGAGCCGGAGTAGTTGCATCCCGCACATCTCGCAGGTGCAGGGCGTGGTACCTTGTCGGCAATATCGATTACAAGCCGGGCGGTTGCGCATTCACGTCGACACGTGGACCGACCGACAGAGCGAGAGCCGCTGAGAGAAGCGAACCAGGACCGACGGACAACGCTGGTGGTTCGGGTGGACCACCCACCGTTACGTTACGAGCAGACCAAATTTGTGTTGCCCTATATTTTAGGTTCGCACTCATCTGCCTCTCAAAGATTGATTGCTTTTCCCAGTCGTTCTTGCCCCCTTATCACCCCTTCCCCCGCAACCCCCTAAAACGGCCGAGAGAGATCCGATGAACGTTCGCTTCTCTTCCTGGTCGTCCACAAATTTTCCCTTTCCCCGAGCTCTTACTTTTCACCCTCTCACTCCTTCGACATTCGAGACTCAGGGAAAACTACTCCCTTGACAAATGCAGACCTCACCCTCCAGAGCGAACCATCGGAATTTGTCGAAGCCCCAAACTACCCTTTGACTGCCTCACGAAAATTCATCGACCGCTGTTTAATCGCTGTTGAACTGTGTGTCGCTACAGCATCGAGTGTGAGCGAACACTCGCAGCAGGATTGATACACGCGGGGGTTTGTGCTCGGTGGAATTTATTTGTAGACATAAGAAATCGGTGATAGATAAATGTGGCATGTTATCCGTCACCCGAAATCGAGAAGATTTGTTCTCTGACAAAATCTCGTAGACTGCTTAGTTTTCGAGATACGTACGTCGAGATAAATCCGCGGTGGTTGAGAACCTTCGGAGATTGCCACGCCATCTGGTGCGGGTTCGTGATTGGCTAAAACTTCAATCGTTCGTATATCGGGAACTACGCGTTGCAGACAAATATATTAGACACATTATCTCCTCAGATTTCAACACTAAATACGAATCTACCAAGCTTTTTCACCCTTAACCGGACGTGCGAGACCTGCGCAATAAGAAATCGTACAATTTTAATTTCTTTCCGTAAATTATATCAACTGTACCCCACACAACACGCAAGCGTCTCAATGGACTAAGATGAATTCGAAAAAATATCTACGTCCAGTAATTATATTTTCGCTATCTAATGCTTTTTGTTTTTGTTTGTTTTTCTTAAGCAGCATGTTTGCCGCATCTCTGAAAGGCTTCTGAAAGGCTCATCGTCTGACCCTTCCTCTCCACATACCTACATCGCAAATAAGGTAAGTGCACTGGTTGGCGAAACCGGGGCGAAACGGACCACTTTTACCAATTTGTGTTTCACTCCCTTTCGCCCTGCTTTTCCTTATGGAGTAACTCGGAAGCACTCGAGGTTATAAATTCAGCATGTAGTTTGCTGGTTAGTCAGATTTTTCGCATGAATATTATACAAATGTATGTATGCTTTAAGCAACCCCACAAATGGCAATAAAAAATTCGGGTACAGTAAACAGACGGCTGAGAATCAAAAGGTCGCAACGCTGTCTTAAACTGCGTGAATTACGTCCTTTTGATTCTTAGCTTTTGACATAAATGCATGCTTGCATACGCATATGTATATTTATGTATGGACTCTATGCAACTGTACCCCGTCGCTTCTCATTGGTCAATGGTCGGTCGGCAATACATAGAACGGAGCAAGTCGAGGGCACTCGCAGGAATACAAGTAGATTTTCCTCCTATATTTTATTATGGGTTTATGAACCCGTTGCCGATGCACTCGCTGCATGCATTCATCCACTCGGTGGAATCAGTGTACACGCGTCTGTTCGTTCAATAGCTAGAATCTGCATTCTCCTCACCCACGAGAAGAAATTTCGTAGCGAGGAAATTTATATTACTCGCTTGTAGCGTCGTAACCCGCCTCATATTTACATTCCGTACAAAATACGAATACGTACCGAGAAGGAGCGTTATTCTCTGCATGAAGTTCGCTCAATATTTTTTTATTATACTTATTTTTTTTTAAACAAACTTATAAATAAAAAAAAATTTATTATAGCCGTCAAAAGTTTGATGCAGAATCTGGTGAGTCGTGAACTGTACGCAAGGCGCTTGAAGTTCAATATTTTATTTGTAAAGATATACATAAGAAACTTTTAATTTTTAGAAACTACGGCAATTTTTAGGCTAAAGAAAGAAATAAATTATCGGGCCTCGCGAAGAGTGATGTGCCAGTGGTGACGGAAAGTGCTTGGGCGGACACAGAGAATACGTATCCGATACCGAATGACAAAAATAAGTGATACAAAGAGGTGTCCACTCACGCTGAACACTCGTCTCGAGTCTTGTATACAATATGTATCGAGTGTCTGGCGGTCCGCAAAAGATCTATAAAGAAATGAAAAAAAAAAGAAAAAAAGAAAAAGGGCGACTAGTAGTATAAGACCGTTCGTAGTCAGACACCTCACCTCCATATACATCGGACACACATATATGTGTATAAATATATATATGCGGTTGTATGTACGTATATATGTTACGTATATACGTATAGGTATACAATGTTCATAGGTTTGGCATGTCAGGTATAGCAGAAGCCTGAAAATATATATAAGAGAGAGCTTTGGAGATCGAAAGAGTCTAGGCTCCTCGTGAGACGTGTTCCTTCGACGTCTTCTATATCGCCGATCGTTCCTGGGAATTGGTCACGTGATACGACGTTTATCCCCCAGGGAGATCGAGCACATCCAGAGAAACGACGGGGTCGGCCTCTTAGTATAAAAAAAAATGAAAAAAAAAATGAAAATGGAAGTATAAGGGATGCTGTTAATAGAGGAGATAGGGGGAGAGCAGAGACTTTGTGTGTGCCTTCTAGGCAGAATAAATGGTGATTTTGGCCGGGGAGATTCCGAGACGCGGATGGATGTGCGCTCAGGGATCGATCATTAATACCCCCGGCTATGTAATACATAGGTATATGTATGGAAGAAAGGTAGAGGAAGGATGAGGGTGGAGGTTTCGACCTCACCCAGGTCAGAACCGACACACTCGCCAATCGCCGTGACTCCCGCATCGTCTCGTCGACGGGACAAAAGAATGGATTCTTCTTTTACGTACAGCTCGAAGATTAGATCTCAGTGCGGGTGGGGTGAAAAATTAAAGGTATTAGTTGAAATGTCCTCGGAGGAAGCTCGGGGACGAGCTTTTTTCAGTTGTAATTTCGATAGTTCGATGAAAAAAGGGATTAAAAAAAATCGAGTACAGTCGATCTGCAGAGACGTTGCAATGTTGGTGAAGGCCAATTGATGAAGGAACTTTATATATATATTTTTTTATTTTATCAACTTTAATTTTTCTTATCGTGAATCAATCCGTATTGTATTAAGAATTACATTCAAAAGCTTAGTTCATGTGGGTACTCGTGAATAATTTCTTTCTATATATTTTTTTTACAATTGTGAGAAAGAAAAAAAATGGAATATTGTGGACCTTTGTGTAACGAACGTACAAATCTTGTTTTCACGATGTGGACAGGGTAACAAAAGGTCCGTTCATTTGACAAACATTTCTGGTCTACAAAAGCCTGCAGTTTTACATTTCTCTTTTTCGGTCAACAAACCGTATTTCGAAGAACTAAAAATTATATTGTTGTCACGAATGTAAATAGTCGGGCTTTGTGACAAATAAAATAAATTAAACAACTATTCTCACGAACCCACTAAAAGTAACGCAAACACCTGCCAGCTACATATTGCGATCCCCGACAATAGCATTCTCTGAAAACGTAAAGTGAATGAATGAAATGATGTTGCTATAGAATAAATTAAAAAATTAATGCAGAATATTTCGAAGCTTGTAGGCATTGACGATATTTCGTATTGTACATATTTCTTTACATCTATAAAATGTATATAATCTTTCAAGTACATAAAACTAATGGATATTGAACATTTTTAAATAATAAAAAAAAAATCCTCCCTACATTTAACACACCGATGGGCTGTCAATATTCGATTATAAAAGAAAATCAATACACGTTATTTCAACGTGACAAAGTTCGGTCCTCTTATCACGGTCAACGTGTGATTAAATTTCGTTGTTTCAGGTTCGGCGGTAAAATCATTTTAAATTGACATCAGGTTGGTCGATCTAGGCCGAGGGGAGGGTGGGGGTGGTGGATATAAATTATGGCCTATACCTTTCTTAATCAAAAAAAGACAACTAGTCTTTTAAGTATATCAAAATAATATATGAAATATGAAACAATTCGTAAGTAATTAAAAAAAAATCAATCTCCATTGGTCGATAGAGGGGTGAAAGAGCGAAGAGTTTCATATACAATCTATATCTTTCTTCGCATTTGTCCAATAAAACTAATTCTCCGAGTACACAAAAATGATATATTGGGTATCAAACATAAAAAAATAAAAAATCCTCACGTTTAATACAGCTACATACTTGCTACCAGGGCTCGATACATATATATATTAAAATTACAATACACTTTATTTCCACGTGGGGAAGCTCAGTCCTCTCGTCAACGTGCGATTAAACCTCTCCGTTTAAGTTTTGGCGGTAAAATCCTTTTAATCCGACTACAGGTTCGCCGATCCAGGGCAAGGGGTGAGTCATGTCGGGTGCAGCGGGGTGGTTCTGGATTGCATGCCCGTGACGCGCGGACGTATTAATTGTCGGAATAATTATTGTAGGAAAGCGCGAGTCCCACAAGCACGGGGGGGTGAGGTAACGCCCGAGAGTGGTGAGTCCTCGCGGTGGCAGTGAGAAGGGGAGGGGGCGTTTGTGGGTGAGAAACGAGTGGGAGGGTGAAAGGATTGTGGGGAAGCTTGACGTACTCTCGGCCAGGCAGGCCGAGCTGCGGAACAGCCTTCGATGTACGTACGTCTGACCGACATTTCTATCGACACGACGTCGTTCCCCGGGTCCCGTCGGGAGCGCACAAACGTGCGCCGCACCCTTGCAGCCCCTTCGGCCCCCGCCCTCCCCCTCATCTCCGGCGATACGTGGAAATCTCGATGTTGGAGATGGGAGGGGGAAGAGGGGTGCAGAGAGACGGGGCGTCGGTGCGCCCGGTGGCAGCCGAGTTGTGACGTCAAACGTTCCTCGAGGCAGTCAGCCAGGCATCCCTGTGGCTGGCATCGCTTTAGCTGCAGCATCACTCTGCGTCATGCTACCGGCCGTTCGACCGTCGCTCCAATTACGCAGGAGTTTTAATTTTTCATTGTTAATTTTATTGTAAGTCGTAAAAAAATTATTCTGTGCTTGCGGGGAAACGGGTGGACGTTTCTTTTATTCTCACAGCGAAGATTGGACACAGGTTCGATTATGCACGGTGCTCAATTTTCTTTTTTTTTTTTTTTTTCAAAAAGAAAGTTAAATTTCAAAGAGAAAATAATCTTGGCAATTCGCGTTTCTTGAATATTCGATAGATGTGCGGATATTTTTTTTGCCACCCGGAATGGCATGGGAGAGACTAATAGTATTGGTCAAGGCATTCACTTACGAATTCAAAGTCTGAGAGGTAATTTTTATTTTTATTAAATTTTTTCGTTGACGAATTAAATTCTAATTAGAGGTGAAACATCGATTCGTCGCTCGGCGACGGGAACCAAGGGGCTCGAATGACAGTAAACATCAAATCATCAGACATCCCCATCGCAATTTCAAATGGGTATATAGCTTGGCCCGAGCTCTCGTTCGATGCTTCAATCAACATCAGATCGGATGAATACATTAACGGTTTACTGTAATACATCGCGCGTATGTGTTCTCATCCCGGCGCGACACGATAGTGCGTTCTCGAGGATTCTGCGAAACGCTCGCGATTCGAGTTTGACGTCATTGCCGGGAGATCGAAAGCTCATGCACTGTATATCGTGCAGCTCGTACGTACAAGCTTTCATATATATATATATATATATGTAATAAATATGTAAATATTAAATGCATGTATACATGTATATATTTCTCTATATATATATACATATATTATATATATGGTATATGGAATTCAAACTATAGAACATTTGAGGCCGGGGCGCGGTTGCTTTTCAGCTCCCTCCGAGCTTCCAGGACTCTCCACTCCATCGTGACGTACGCGGTTGCACCGACACCGGGTCGCCTCTCACACCGGAAAAATTTCGTAATACACCCAAGCGAAATGTTCTGGAGATAAATCGAGCGATCCAGTGGAATGACGAGTTAGGATCAATACTAACTATACGGAACTTATAGGTTCGCATACAAAGAAAAAATTACCTATTGAAAGCAACAATACTGTTTCTGCTGGATTAATTTTATTATTATACCGTTATCAATTATTTTGTTTCGTTAAATTTATTGGGCGAATTTCTCTTTTGCAATCAAATTATAATTTATACCAATTCATAAATATCGAACTTTAGAACCTTTTTTTATTAATGTTGAAATTCGTATTATTGTCGACTAAAAAATAATGACTGCGATGAAAGATTTTTATTAAAGTTTTTGTATTCTATTTTCTTAATATTAAATCTTAATTGAAAAAGTATTGTTACGGTTATTGCGAGAAATTTTTTAAGCCATCTGTGAGAGTGAAATCCAACTCAAACCTGCCCAACGGAAAACCATCTCTTTGGCAATTTCAGACCACACGAATTTTCCTCCCCTTAGATGACTTTCCCGAGCGGGCGGATAATAATTAATTTTCGGCGTAACATAACGTCGAAACTCCGCGGCTTTAATACCTGTCCACGTCACGCGACGCTTCCTTGAGGAGCGTATGAATTTAATTAAATGGGAAACATTCGCAACAAACACTTGACGTGGAACTTTGGTGGATATTATTGAAATCTTCTTCGTTTTGTCGAAGCTGTCGGAACTTCCACCCCCATGCATCTTAACGGTTGTTTGCCCAATTAATTTTCTTTTTTTTATTATTATTCGATATTTCATTATTCAGATATGCAGAGCGATAACAGCCAATGTGCACGGTCCGGAACGTCGTGTGCAGGCGCGCATACGTGCCGCGAGGAAAGAGGCCGAGAGGCTGTTCCGGTTCGCCCAAGGATTTTCTCGCTCGCGTCACTCGAGCTCCCGAAGAATTCACATTGAAAAATATATATATGCATGTGTATACTTCAACGTAATTGAAACCTTTCTCAGGCACTTTTTTCGACAAATTTTCAATTTCTGATGCAAACTCGATAACACTTGATGTCTCAAAAAAGAAAAAAAAAAACCACGAAAAAAATTCTTCGATAAAAACAGAAAGTCCGTCCATCGTTCGTCCAAATATATCCAAAGCTTTACTTTTCAGTTTGGAATTAACGATTGAGCGAAAGTGATATTAAATGTCACTGTGACGGGTAAAAATAAAATTATATCGTTAGCCATTATTGATTTACATACGTTCGCTCCCTAGTTCAAATTAACCGAGATTTCACTTTACATCTATACTAATATAAAATATAAAGTACATATAAAATATATGGAATGCAGATATAATTTTTTTGCGAACGGAAAACTTTTTTTCGGGCGCTTTCTCGATTTGCCAAGTAAAAAATCTTCGTCAAAATTTCGCCAGCTCTGGACTTGGCAGCAAAGAAAACAATTTCGAAAATCAAAGGAACATTCCGTCGATCTGCCGTTGCTCAGGATTTTTAAAAGAAAAATGTGGATTGGAAAAAAAAATTCGGGAAACCAAAAAAAAAAAAAGATTTCTCGATCTATCGTCACTCACAGTTTGAAGTATCCCCTTAAAAACTATTAAAGCCAAAGGAAGGTAGTACACAGCGAGAAAGAAGGAGGTAAAAAAAAAATCGACAACTTTTTTTCTTACCCGCCCTCTTTACCGACCGTTTCGTCGGGTGGGCTCTCGCTCTCGTTTCCGCGAAATTAAGATGAAAGAAGAAAAGGTCGAGGGTCCTCGGCACGAATTTTCAGTCGCGAAGAAAAAGCGAAGCGAACCCCGAGCGACGTCTATGAAACGATGGTGAGGGTGGAAACGCACTACTGGTCGGATAAGTGACCGTGGAAGGTGGAGGGAGCTGGCAAGAATTCGTGGCAGCACGAGGAATTGTGCCCCGCGCATTGTCCATTGCTGTTTCACTCACGGATAATAGAAGCCTGTCCAGGCGGCGCGACCTTACACCGCGGAACTATTGAAATGAGCGAAAGAAAGGACCTTTGCCCTCCGCATCGCAATCATCGAAGAAAGAAATTCCATTTTTTTTTTTCATCGCGTAAAAAAAAACGTCAATCCATACGTGATGAAAATCTCTCCCTGGCAACTCTAAAATGGTTGCCGTATTTTTTTTTCTCGCTCTATCGGTTGCCTAAATTAAAATTCTTTCGCGAAACTATCGAAATTCGTTAAAGAAACGACTTTGTTCCTCAGCACTATAATTGTTATCGAAAAAATTCAATTTTTTTTTCGTCATCGTCAAAAAAAGATGACACATTTATATCTCAATTGATGCTCGAGGAAATTGACTCGCCAGACCGTAGCGAAGTTATCCTATTTTTTTCCTAATTTTCTCATTTTTACATGTCTTTATTGCAATTTCTTTGATCCCAATTCAATTTCTATTCGGAGAGGAAGCGAGCAATTTTCACGAACGTACATACAGGGTTCAGCGAATAAAGATGTTGTGTCGCTCGCAGAGCCGAAGGTAAGGGTAGGGGTGCAAGAGCAGCATGATTGTTGCTCAAGGCTCCGGTTATGGTTTTATTAAGTTTGCAGTAGAGTCAATTTGGACACACGACAGCCTGAGACCGCCTCGGAGGTCGCAATAGCGCGCGGAACTGAAATTATTCGTGTTCGGGGAGAAGCGTATTATTTTTATTTTCGAATTTTTCTCTTTAAAGTTGCTAAAAGGCACGTGAAAGGGAGTAAACAGGAATGAAATCAACAAAGCAGAAAGCGGAGAATAATAAAGAAAAAATAAAAAATGAATGAAAAAAAAAAGTCATTCGTCGATGCAGAGGAAAAACGTGAGGAAGAAACGATATTCGAACGAACCGGAAGTGAAAATCGGAGTGACGTTGCATCGGGAAAAATTTCTCATTTCCCTCATTCTCTTGCCTTTTCATTCGCGCCCTTTCATAATCTTTTATGTTCCCTTAGCCGAGAGAGCGTGTTTCCGTCATTTTTCACGTCCACTCGTCGTTTCGATTTATTTATATGAAAACGCTCTCGTGCGCGACCGCCGAATGGAAAAAGGCCGAGGCCATCGGGAGAATTTTTTCAGGCGAGAGGAAAGGAGAGAGACAAAAAACAATTCATTCATTTTGCGAACTCTATTTCGCTCTTCCGCTCGGACGTGCCTTTCAATGATTCCTTTGATCCATTAAGAGAATGTGTTGTTTCGCCGCACACTTTTGTACAGATCAGGGCTGCGAAAAACGTTCGAGCAAAATGAAATATGACTGAATGTTATAAAATCTAAAATCCAAAATGCGATACGAAAAAACGTCAAGAACGTTGACAAAATTCTCGCAAGTTACGATACGCGCTTTCGAAAATTTATCTATTAATTGAAAAATCCTTGGAGCGAAACATTATTAAAAATTCAGATAATTAATATTTCCGTCAATTATCATAGATGAAAAAAAATATTTATTCCCATTGATTACAAAAAACATTTTAATCGCAGGTTCCTTAAAAATATCGAAACTCCACTGTCCAATCTAATTGAAAATAACAATACTCACTAACAAAACAAAGAAAAAAAACTTCTTTCCATCACCCACATTGTGCCATTGCACAGTAACAATAAAAAACAATTTTTAATCGTTTCACGTGTATCCCTTTCCGTCAAAATAATAACAATTACAATAACCCCAATAATAATAACGATAATAATAATAATAATAATCAACGAGCTCATCCCCTTGGAACAAACAGCCGAATTACCATTCCCGAATTATCTGTCGAGTCGAAAACAGCACTAAAGCACACCCTCTCTGGTACATGTCCCACTGAAATCAGTAATATCGCGACGACGTTAATATCCACGAGAAACACCGCGTAGAGATATGAAAAGCGTTATTTCGGAGGGAGCCAACCAGGATGCAGAAAGCGTCGGGGGGGGGGGGGGCGGGGGCGGTTAAGTTTTGTCGCGTAGTTTAAAGCTCCCTTCCTTGAGGAGGATTTCGAGAAACTGGTACGGCGAGGACGGTTTGCGAGTGCCGAGGCGTAAATCGTATTCGAGCCAATTACTCGAGTTAATTGTGATCGATGCGACGCAGTTTGGAGTATCGCACTTGTCCGGACGGCTACGGAGGACCCCCAACACGTTCAGGGGGGCGGGGGAGTCGATTGGGAAGCTGAGCTTCGCAGTTGGAGCGGGATACAAACACGACGAGCAAGGACGCAAAGGGGGTTTGGTAAGGAAGGGCGGGGAGGTGAGTTGGGCTGGAGTGATAAATCACGGGTCGGCCCGCAAGTTCGACGTGAGCTTCCTGCCGAGTGCCTCGCTCTACGTGCCACTACATAATTAATGGTCTCCGCCGTCCCACCCTTCTCAAACACCCAGCTGGAAAACCGTTCGTACATTTGTGTGTGTGAGTGTGTGTGTGTGTACCCGAAATTTATACTCTCGAGGCAGATCCTCTGGAAAGTCCTATCACTGTTTTTCATCGTTAGTACCTTGGTTCGCATACCCTCTCGATAATTCCTATTAAGATATTTTTTCATTTATTTTTTATTGAATTTGTATCGATTAATTTGATTGGGAGCTGATGGTGTAATGGGAAAATCCGCGATGGAGATAGACGGTAAAAAAATAATGGACTCGGGAGAAACATCTCTCGTATACTAGTGTCAATTTTATTTAGTTTCTTTTTTTTGTTTAAATTCTTCTACATTAAATTGTTTTCTTTTTAATTCTGTGTCGATTAATTTCATTGGGAGCGGATGTTGTGAAGAGAAAATCTGGCGAGGAAATAATAGACAGTGAGAACTTTACACTTCAGATAAACATCTGTCGTACACAACTGACCAGTTTAAAAATAATTAAACTACCGAGAAGTAAATAAATTAATACAAAAGAATTTGCCGTTAACAGGACTTTTCGTTAGTTCGTGACAAGTGAATGTCTCATTCAAGCCTTAAACCGCACAGCCTTCACTACCGTCCTTCAATGTCTTGCGTGACTGAGGGTAGTTAGCGAATAAGCAATTAATAGAATAAGATCAAAAAGATGACCTTAAAAAAAAGATCACATATTTATCACACGCCTCATCGCATGTCATGCACTCCGAGCTCCGAGAGCTCCATTTTAACTTTTTATTATTATTTTTTTTTTTTCACCATTTCCGGAATTTAATGAAAAATGTCTCAATCTCTCTGTTCATTCTTCGATATACACAAAGAGGCTATTTCCGGTGTATGCCAGTCGGCGATGGGCCGGTGTTTAAGAATACAGTAGACGATCGCGTAGGTTGCATGCCCGATAACCAACTTAATTATTTCTTATGAATCCCGAAAAAAATATTCCCTAGAAAAAAATGTACAACATTTACCTCTCTACAACTCGCATCTCTACTAACTCCAACACATAACGAATTTACCAGAAAACTACTCTACCATATTTAAACGCCGCCGCACTAGAACTCTACCAAAATCTCTATCGACTCTCCGATAAAATTGAGTGGCTCACGTGGCAAAAATTCCACTTGAAAAAAACTACCCCAATACATGCACAGGGTGTTTTTTTTCCAGGTGTCTCCCTACTGATCTAATTTCCCCGCTCGTGCTCTCTCCAAATTCCCTGGTCGATGCAGCTCACTCCAGATGCAATATACGCGATCGTCTACTGTACGGCTCTTCGGGAGGTCGCAACCATCGAGCCGCGGATGCACCGAGAGCACGAAGGTTCGAAATTAGGAACGATAAGAAATCTCGCCCGGTGGGGCCCGGGCACGGGTGGGACTGCCTGGAGGAAAACTATTCGAGTCTCGTTAGGAACGTCGGCGATGTGCTGCGCGCGGCGCGGCCCGTGGAAACCGCCGAGAGCGAAGGGGTGTGGCTCTCGCTCGGTGCCCCGCACCGTTCAACCCTTTCACGTTGGCCGAGCCTTGCCCCGCGCTCCGTGACCTCTACTCCTCCCGGCGCACTCCTCCGCGGCCGCCGACATTCAACAGGAGTCTTCTCACGGTAATAGCGTTGCGTGTCTCCACCGCGGACTCCTCGAACGCTCAGTTTACCCCCTTTTTTTTCTCTCACCCCCGCCGTTTCCAGTTGCTCCCGGTCGCCTCAACGGCGATCTACCGTCCGAGCCGCCGATCGCTCCGCAACGATAGTCACGCGAGCTGCACTTTACTCGATTTAATTCGCTGATAAAATGTGGCCGTGTAACAAAAAGAAAGAGCAACTGCCGCGCCAACGCTTAATTTTCTATTGTAGGGCAAGCACACGAACGAAAGAGAAACGGAAAAAATTATCGGGTAAACTGTTCTTTAATTCGTTATGTTTGCTTATTTTCCTCGGTGCGGTCAAACGTGGAGGTGTAAATTGTGAAGACGGTGAAGATGACGATATTAATAACAATAATTTGTATTATCAATGTAATTATCATCGTCATCGTTATTCCCAGAATGCTTAATTTGCTTTTGTAAAGCAAGTACATGAAGCAGAAGAGAATTATAGGAGGAATTTGTTTTCCAGCCGACAATATTTCTTTTTCAGGGACAAATTTAAGAAGACTATTATCATTATTAACATTTATATTTATTATTATTATTATTATTATTTATTGGTAAAAAAAAGTGTCGCCTATCCGGAAACGCGAAGAGGGGATGTTGGTTTGCGAACGGTCAGGTGCAATGTTAAAAATCCATCCGGGCGCTTGAATTTTAGTCTGCTCGAGCGGAAGCCCGGTGGTTATCGTGTAGGCTGATCCTGAGGGGTTGCGGCGGATTTCCCCGGTCGAAATAAAAAGAAATGTCCCTGGCGTGCCATAACGCTCGTAAACACGCGTTACACTCGCCGCTTCCCTGTCGGCTGGTTGGTTGTCTCTCCGGTCCTATCCTATCCCCCGACGCTGCTGTCCTAACGTAACTGTAGTTTAAGTGTGGCGTTATAGTCACTCGTACACTGGTTTTATTTCACGGGAGCTTAAACGGGTCGGCGAGAGGGCTGACGTAGCGAAGCAAAACGGGGAATCCCCCTTCGGTATTCCGGCCTTTCCAGTCTACCGTGGGATTCCCGCAGCTCACACGTCCCCCACACGCGAGGACGCGGCAGTTACCACCACTTAACGTTTCGGGGTGACATCGAAATAATGATAAAAAAATAAATAAAGATTTATTGCCCGCGGGAATTTTTTCGCATTCCCCGTGTGCGAGCAACGACGCACTGGCGATAAGACCGAAGAGCTCCAGGTGGCGAGAGACTTCGAAGGGCGCAAGCTTGCGGACTTGGTTTTTTCGTGGAGTGACGAATTTGATATTAAATGGTTTTTAGAATCATCGCAAAATGCCTCGTGAAAAGAGCCAAGAAATACTATTTTTATTATTAGCCTCCTATATCGAGTCTGGAATTTTTTGTTTTTTTTACACTAAAAGGTTGGTCAAATATCAGCAGAAGGACGATGACACACAACTTCGTCAAGTATAAAGAATAATGTGAAAAAAAAAAAAAAATCTGACATTTCTTATTTTCGAATTATATTTTTCCTACGAGTCTCGAAGCTCTTTCTCGTTAACGGTAATCTCTTTGAGCTATTCTCGCGGTCGCGAGGGGTCGATCTGATGAATTTCGTTCCCGATTATCTCATCCCGAGGACCAACGTTCTAAGCCCTCGAGATCGAAATACGAAATAAATATAGAGGAAAGGAGGACGCTGTGTACGGAAGAAGTTAAAAAGAAGGAGAAGGAGGCGAAGAGGTGATCGGCGACGGATGGGGGAGGATGGGACGATGGCTAAGAGGAAGGCGAGGCCAACCCCTATCGATCTCACTGGAGTACTCGATATTCTATTTCCTCCTAACGTAGTTTAGATGCCTCAAGGTTCGGAAAGCTTCGAATCGCCATGGGGCTCAAACCGCCAGGCGATATACTCCCTTGGCGACAGACGATGCAGGAAAGGACAGCGAGGTCACAGTATACCTCTCTGTATAAAACCTATATATATGTATATATATATATATATATATATATATATATATATATATATATATATTGAATTGTATATAGAGAATCGATGACTTACATTCACTATTTATTTATATATGTCTACTGTACATATGTATAGATGTGTGTGTGTGTGTGTGTGGATGTATATATATAATATATATATATACCAGTGAATGTAAGTCGTTCTTGAATAAAAGACGAAAGAAAGGTCGAAGGAAGATACCGTCGCGTTTTTCCAAAGGACTTCGGAGAAAGAAGCTTTTTTTTCTTTTTCTTCTTCGATCCATCTATGTATCGAAACTATCTACCTGAGAGTACACAGTAGGATACTTCCAGAAGAAAAAAAAACCAGAAGAAAAATGAAACTAACAAAAAAGACTCGCTAAAGATAACTTTTAAAAATGTGCAGGACTGCGTGTAGCTGACTCTGTGTTGCAGGGCAGCGTGGGTCAAATCGACCCGGCGCGCGTCAAAACTGACAATTTTTGCGTTCTAAAAAAATGTTTTTTTTTTTTAGGTTTCGGCGAAAACTCTTGCAAATATCGAGGTCCGTTTTCACGCCAATACATTTTCGTCTCTGAATTTTTCACCCCCAATCCTTATCGTCGACGATTTTCGATAAACCCACTATATCGATATCGTACCCGAGACGGCAAATCTATTCCATACATTTTTATTTTACTATTATTATTATTATTATTTTTCGTCCAATTTTCTTTTTCCCCCGCGAAGATTGCTTCGTTCGCGGATTTGCTTTGAAACGCTCAGGGAGGGAAAAGGAGCGAGAAAGCGTTGGAAGATTCTCGCCAGTGCGCGAAACCTTTGATACGTCATGTTTTCTTATTATTATTTTCTTTTTTACCAATTTTTGAGGTTTCTTTGGCGGGATTTCGTTCTTCGGCATGCGAACGTCTGAGAAAGGGCATTCGTCACACACTTCGGTCGTTTGCCTCTTTCTTTCCCCGCGAGAGTTTTTGGTCGGCGGGAGGCGAATGTAAAGGAAAGGATTCGAGATTGCCTTTTCCCCTTTGCTCGCAGAAACGGACGAGGGAGCGTTGATTCGAAGCCTCTACTCTGCTCGCCACCCTCTCGTCTCGTCCCCGGCTTGCATTTTTCGTCCCCGGGTTGCAACATCGATGTCACTTCATTTCCCACAGGCGGGCGCGGTGACGCTTCCGCTCTTTGATCGCCGGTGGCTTCGCGGGACAAATTGGAAATCTGGGCGAGGTCTTCGTCCTTCGGACGCGACGGACCAGCGGACGGGGCGAGAGTCACGATCGGTTCTTCGATCGCGCGAGCCCGGAGACCGCTTCGTTAGGCCAACGACCGCTGGGAGCGAAAACAACTTCGAGGAACAAAATCCCTCGATGCATATAATTTTTTTAATTTTTCTCTTTTATCTTTTATCGGAGAAACACATTTTTTTAATTATCGCGTTTATTTCCGTGTCGGTATTTAATGGGTCGAGTGCGACGGCGTTCGGAGTAATTTTTTGTTTTTTTCTGCAATCAAACGAACTGTCGGGATTATATCGAGATATCGAAAGCCTCACGTCGAGAGGACGGTGGAGCGGCTTATTTAATTTTTATCGGGGAAAAAAGAAACTTGGTTACTTTGAAAAAAATTCTGTTGACAAAAAATAATTCTACTCGGTACATTTTTTGTATGCAATACCAGGCTTTTTTCATCACTTAAAAAAATCCGATGACTTTTTTTGTTATATTCCGATACAAAAACAATTTTTTATTTATTTATCTTTAGCAAAAATAAATCCTCGGCCATAATGCACTTAAAGAGGAAAACATGGTCTGTAAATAGAGTCCCTAGACTTTCGATATCGGGACGATTAACTTCGATTTTAGGGAGTAATAGAGAGTGACCCGGAGCCAAATAAATCGAACACTTTGAACGGCTCTAGACTATTTAATCTTCAACAATTCGAATGAACGCACATCCGAGGGGCTTGGGCAGGGAAGATGTGCGGGGGGGTTCCAATAGGTGGCTTTTATCCGTTCTATGTACCAAGTCGACCTTATATAGCCCATACACAGTAGTACTGGTAACCTACGCGAGTCGATCCCTTCGCCCCGAGTACGAGGGCACGAGCTTCTATAGTATGTCACTAATTGAGTCCACGCTCCAGCTTCCGCTGCTCCATGCGCCGCTCCCGGGACTCTACAGCGCTCTCGATATTCTTTGTTCCGTATATACTCATTGTTCTGGCTGGCAAGGCCTCGATTCTCGATCCCACCCTCGTTTCATCCTCACTGCTGCCTCGTTTTTTTTTTTTCTATTTTTCTTTTTCATTTTTTTTCTACCGCGAGCCATCTGCCTCTCCTAGCTTCCATTCTTTCGTCAAAAACGGCCCTTTAAAAAAATTTATATGTGAGGTATTTCGCAGCGAGTCGACCTCAGTCTGATCGCATTTTGGATTTGGTCTCCGACCTTTTTCATATTATCGAACTAAGTCCAGAAAGCACTCGGGTAATATATATATTTTTTAAATTGTTTTTGATTATTTATTGTTAAGAAATGGAATTTATTGACTGTGAACCGTCTCTTGACCATAAAATTCTCATAAATGCGGTTCTGCATTTGTGATATTTATTTGCAGTTTTTTTTTCGAAGAATTTTCGTTTCGTATTTTCTAGTTAAAAAATGACTTTTAAAATTTTTAGAAACGAAAATTGTGTGGAATGGAAAACTATGAAAAATAACGAAACGCATGCGACGAAGGACAGCGCGGTGCATCGATGGCGCCGAGGCCTTCGAGATTGCACAAATGCGATAAAAAAAGGATAGACGAAACTCATTAATATTTCAGGCTCGCCGCGAGACACGAAGGGCAGTTGAGGGTTGTGCATCGCTGCTACGGGCGTGCATCACAATTGTTTGCACAATACTTTATTTTTCCATCTAACCAATAATTTTTCGCTGGTAATTGGTTTTTTATTCATTTCAAAATTTCAAAAAACTTCTTTAATTCAATTTTTTAACGGATAAAATTGTTTATCGAGTTTTGGCCCAATTCGGGACATTCGAGGAATCGCGAAGTCAATAATACAGTAGCGGGTAAGGGGCTAATTTGGGATCCGCCACGAGAAGGTTTCGATTCACCTGCATGAATATTCAATTATCACTTATCGAGGGAATGGCCGAGATTCTTGAAAAAAAAGGAAAAATGGAGAGAAGAGACCGAGAAGAGTCCTATGAATATCGATGCGAGAGCTCTAATAAAGAGTTAATTTGCACACTGCTTGAAATAGAAATTACGACGGTTATGTAGATCTTCAAGGATCTTTCGGTACGATAGTTAATAATTCAATGATGAGTATAGAATACCAATTTTTTTTGTAACGGTACAAGAGAGGGGAGAAGAATCAAAGGTTAGCAATCCCTTTATACGGAAGCTCTTTATTCAATCTTGCACCAAAGTTTCAATTTCCATTTTTGGTAAATATCTACAATTTCATTTGACAAAATTCGTTCATACAAACTATTTTTGTTTCTAAAATATATATTAAACCAGTTATAAAATAAATAAGTGTAATAAGCGTTTATGTTTGAAAATATTGAAATGAATGCAAATTTTAAACCTGTCGGCTTAAGAATAGACGAAAAGAGAGAAGATTAAGAAAGAAATAGCAATCGCTTCACAAATTTGCTGCACCCCCGACCAAGCTTAAATGTCCATATTTCTGAAATATCTTATTAAGATTCGATTTTAGGGCCACAGAAAATAAATAACAAAAAATCTTAACAAGATAAAGAAAATAAATCTGCCCTCCTGACTGAGTTTTTGTCTTTGCTCTCTTAGCATTGCGATAACAGCTTTCGGATGGTCGACGAAAAATAAGGGCAGAAGAAATCCGAGTCACAAAAAAAACATGGAAAAAAAAGGCGAAAGAGTTTGCCAAGCAATCCGAGAGTCCTCGTATGTGCATAGCGGTACACTATACATATATGTGTATACGTTCGTCTTGTTAAACGTGTTTACGTTGTCGCATCGGCGAGGGAAGGCCGGGAGGATGAGGGAGCAAACAGGGAGATAAATAAAAAGGCAGTCAAATCAAATAAGTGAGCAATCAAGGAGTTCGAGGCAAGTGGGTTGCCTCGTTCTTTCCTCCTCCCCAATAAACTTTCTGTTTGTTAACTCTCCGTCTGTTCCTCCCTTGAGCGAAGGCCGAAGTCCATTTTCTAAATTTATACATCAAGCACTACTTCAGGTTTGCTCTCATTCGACGTCTTGTACGAATCTATTAACAAGGCTTTCGAAACATTTCCTTCATAACTCATACTTTCCGAGCTACGAGACGCCGAGATTTTTTGCAATGAATGTCGACTGGTTCGTGGACACGTTTCGAGATGATTTGTAGCGCCCATTCGGTTCAGATTTCAAACGCTTTGCCACTTCGTTGCATCCGGTAAAGCGTAGGAATTCTAAAACAAATATCACGCCTTCCAATGGTTCGAGTCGCGCGTTTATTGCTTCTTGTAGTCTCTTCAACGCAATTTCGTCCCTTCTCTCTGATGTCGCCGTTTCTTGATTGATGTTGACTTACCGAAAACAGCGACTGCGTTGGCGAAGAAGTGGTTTTTTTCCCGTTGGCACGGTTTCTCGATGACATGTAGATTGAATAAAAAAAAGGACGAGGCCAAAAATGTCTTTTCGCCGGTTATTTAGCAACGAATCAGAAGTTCTTCGTGCCCATACAGGGCGGATAGTAATAACAAATGTCTTTTTTTGTTTCCAAGTGCAAAACGTTTCGCTCGTCTGGCTTTGACATTGTTGGAATATTCGCGTCGCACGTTGGTCGTAGAGAAAAAATCTTAAAACTAGAGTTTGTAGTTCTAGCGAAAACACATTCTTTATATCTCATCCAATTTTTTCAGTAAAGTAACCAGTAGTATCCGAGAAAGAGTGATAAATGACTTGACATTTTTCACCTCCGCTTGGAAAAAAGCGAAATAAAAGAAACTAGAATGAAGTTTCTGTAGTCATCATTGGTACGGTAATTTTTTACTTTCACCCTGCGATAAGGGATGATACAGTTTTATCGGAGGGGGGGGGGGGGTGACAAACCCCCATCCCGGACGATCACCTCGAGGAATGAGCTGTCACGGCTCGAGTAATTCGTTCGTGGGACGCCTCGTAGCTCAGAACGCTTTTACCCCAGTGGCCTTCCGCGTCTCATCCCTCTCGTGCGTGCCTCGTGTCTCTCGGCAGGCAGAACGTGGGTGCGAAAAAAATAAACGTTTCTCGCGCCCCCTTCGCGAGGAGGCAGCAAGCGGCAACCAATTTTCTCCGTGTGATGTTGAATAACGTGAAGCCCGTGCGGGCGATGAGGGTGAAAATAACATGGTCGCTGGCAGCCGACTGGTGTGAGACGAACCGGAGAACGAGATTTTTCGACGTCTCCGAATTTCTCTGGGCCATTTACTTCTCTTGGCAGAGGTTGCTGCATCCACGCCCCAGCATTTTCGCGATAACTTTCGCGTTGCGTAAACGGAGGCATGAGAAAATGATGTAGAAAGAACTCGCTAGTAGTAGAAACGTCGTTTGGTCAGACTGCACGCACCAATTTAATTTTTTTCATTTAATTACGAGTGAAAGAAGAAAACTTCGGTTAGACATGACAATTCGGAGCGTGTGAGACAGTCGGTCGTCGCAAAGCTTGAAACAACAGATACATAAAATAAAATTGTTCCCGAAATAATAAATTCTAATTGTTACAAACAGTTCGGAAATACGCCACAATTAAGATTTTTAAAAATGTACAGATGAAAATTGGTTATATAGTCGAAGACCATTTTTATTTTTATTCCTAGGTTAGATATGTATAACATATTCTTACCAGGCTAGTAGAAATGGCCAGCTTTAGTCAGACAAAATCTGCTCGACTGTGCAATTCCAGTATACATAATCGTGCACGCACTTTTTTTTTTGGCTCTTCCCCTTGTCGTTAAGGGTGGCGTAATTTTTCATGCGACACTCGACGGCAGTTCTCCACGTTAGCGCCAAATCCATTTCCGAGCCCCTCCCCGTTTCAGGTGTGAGGATATGGAAGTGCAAACGAGTATGTATGTGTACCGCATGCCGACACACCGCAGGCCACACGGAAAACGAGCTGATGGTCCCATCAGCCCGTTCTTCGCGGATACCAGCAGCGAGCACCTCCTTCCTCTCCTCCACTTCCGGGGAAGGGAAGTGCGCAAAGCTCATTCAACCGGGAACTCGGGGAGGAGAGGAAAAACAAACGGTGCGTGAGCCCGGCGTTGCTGAAACAACGTGCTACGTCATCATTGTCGCGCTCGATTGCCCCGTCGCCAGCGATGAAACTGCCGCAACTGGCTAAGGACGTCGAAAATCCGCTCATCCGACACGAGATGTCGGAATAAAAGCAAAAAAATTCCGCCATCGTTTTCAGGCTACGAATGTGAGCGACCATTGTCTCTGGAAAATTTTCACTACGACGCTCCGTCTTCGAGATAAGAGCCGTTAAAGTTTACATTCAATTGAGCCGAAAATCCAGCGATCTCATTGGTCGAACTCTTTGGCGCTCAGTTACCGCGTAACCGGGCAACGGACAAAATTATACCAAAGGAAACATTTATTCAATTTTTCGTAAACAAGAAGAATCCACTTAAAAAGTATGAATTGTTTTACATTTTTTTATACTTTATTAACACCCTCTTTACACTCGTCCCGCGAGGTTTATTTACTGAAAATAGGAGTGACTCTTTTTACTCCGTTTCAGTGAAAAATTTAATTGACCTTGCAATATTAAATTTTTTTATCTTGCGCGTGCGTCCTTCCTGATGGAATGTGCAGAGTCATCAGACACTTTGCGACCCACATGCCTTTAGAGACTCGGGCAGACCTTGTTTTTTTAATGCAAACGGTAGAGGTCGAGAGTGGGAGAGTTTATGAATTATTTAAATCTTGAAAAAATTATTTCTACGATGTGAGCCCGATGGCCCGCGCTTATGGGATTCATTAGGGAAATGCATACTTTCATGGATCCGCAGGATCCGAGGGCGTTTTATAAATTCGTTTTAAACTCTTTTTAACGCCAGGGCTAAGAAGCTTTACTGAGTTTTTTCTTCGCTCTTGCAGGGACAAGGGTTACCCAACTACCGTCCAGCAACTTTGCCGCCCTCCCTTGAAAGTTACGTGAAGTTACACAAGAATTGCGAAATCACATTAGCAAAAAAAAATGCACAAGATATCTCTGCCGAAAGCTTATCTACGCAACGTTTTCGCAAAAAAAAAAAAAAAAAATCGGGACAAAAAGAAACTTCGAGAGGGCAAAGTGAGAGGCGATCATTAAGCAATTTTTCGTCTCCCTGCTTGCCGGAAAATTGCCAGCGTCCAACGACCTATGTCGGAGTCTCTCTGACGATGATCGATGCTCCGACTCTTCGCCGAGCTGCGCCGAACGCAAAAACCGCCAACCCCCATTTCGTTGAGTCTCACGAAGAAAGCTGATACGAGAAAACTACGCTACCGTGAAGAAAGGGGCGAAAGAACCAAAAAAAAAAAAAAAAATTCCGAGAAAAGTTCAGACAACCTTCGAATTTTTCAAGAAGCCAGAGACATGTTTTGTATAGAGGAATAGAAAATGGGCAAGAAAAACCAGCGGTTGGAGCCAGCGGGAAGTGAGATGAAAATTTTTCGTAAAACGAACGTGTCTTCCCTTGCCACCCCCAACTTCGTATACTTTTACCGTATACCGTAAACCCACGCCCCCTCAGGCTCCCATCTACTCTTCAAAAAACTCCGAACCCTCATCTCTCGGACGTCCTCCCGTTCCATCTTTTTTCCACCCTTATCCCTCCGCTGCTGGCGCAGCACAGTTGGAAATTTGTTGCAACGTCACGACGACGTCGACGACGAACGAGCGTCACCCTTGCCCGGTAGATCTGCGGCCGCTGTACAGGGCTCAGCCTCCCCCCTCTCGCTTCTCCACCCCCCCACGGTCGTCTCTCGACCTCAGCACGTTTTGCAAGGCAAATTTTCATCGGAAAATATTATTCCGAGAAGAGGAACTCAAACCGCACCAGTGTGCGTCTCTTCCTTCTTTCGTGAAATATCTGTGAGCAGAAGGTGACGAGAGGGAGGAGAAACGCCCATGGTATCTAGGTTACGGCGTAACTCGGTTAGACAAGATACGAGAAAAGTCGCAAAGTCGTGAAAAGTGTATTTTTTTTGTTTTTTGTAAACCGAATGGAAAGTTGAAGGGGGACCGAGAGAAGTTAAGTTTCGTGGTATCCTTAACTTTTGGGTCAGTATTTTCCGACCATACTGATCAAATGTTATTTAACCCTTGGCAAGTCACAACCCCCTAAAACGTACCGAAACGCGACTGTCTGACGTGGAGTCGGGGGTGTCGCTTGTCTCTTAAAGCTCAATTTTATTCTCGTAAATATTTCTGTGAGGTCGAGAACAATGGCCGTGAGGAACATATTTTTTCAAACATCAGAACCGAAGTTGAAGGGCGTCGAAAAGAAAGTTCTCGACATTCTCAACTTCCGGTTCTTCGTACTCCACTGTTTCATCAATGAACGATCTATCTCGTGAAATTATTCAAACGAAAAATCGCGAGTGTCAAAAAAAAAAAAACCGATCTCTCGTCTCATTGCGTCACCTTCAAAAAAATCCAAGGATGCAGTCGTGAAAACAAAAATTTACCAGTCGAGCTCACCGACGCGTTATATTCGCGTTGAGCAAGTGCGAAAGGTCACGAGTGCAACTTCGCCGCCGTCGTGGCTCGAAGAGCGATGATGTCAGGTCGAGTGTGACGGCGCGCCCGTTGGTTCGCGAGGTCTCGTTCGGTGTCACGGATCACCGAAGATGAATGCGTGCTCCCAGCTGATGAGTGTTGCACGTTCAGGTTCGGCTCAGGAGTACCGGCGATAGTCGCGTCAACGGCAGCGACTGCAGGTCCGGAAAATGTTGTTATCGATTCGGTGTCTATGTGCGTGGGAGTCTGCGTGTGCGTGTGTTCCTGTGGATGTCGACGGCGAACGCGCGAACGACATCGAAGCGATACGATAACTGTCCGTGTGTTCGCCAAAAGCCTGACGACTATCGTCGTGGCGCTGTCGTTCCACGCTCTCCATCCGGCGACCGCCTAACAAGAGTCGTATTTAAAATTTGAGAACCTGGACGGCAGAGGGAGTCGCCTGTGGCAAGCGGTGTGTAACGCACATATTGGGCCTCGTGCAGAGCGGTGGCAAAGTTGCCGACAAAGTTGGACAACTGCCCTGCGGTCTCGTGCCACGGTCTGCAACTAATATTATTCGTCGAACAACGAACGTTCATGGTTAAAACGAATTGAAACTAAAAGACGAGGGACCCATGCGATAGAAGAAAGGAAAACACATTGTTTTCCATCGCGTTTGCCGCTTCCATGAAAACCCAGCACGACTCGTCGTCACGCAAAAAGAGAAGACTGCTGCAGAGAAAATTCACAAAAAATCGCAACTAACCGGTAAAACTAGCAAAACGAGAAAAACTAGCTTCCGTTCAATGAAATTCACAAAAAAAAAAACAAAAAAACACACGGTCCATCGTCCGACGACTGAATTTATTCGATTTCGTTGGTCTGAAATATTTCGTGTTCGTATTTGTACAAATTGGGAACTGGCGTGACGTCACGTACTACGGGTCAGCAATCAATATTATTCGTCGAAAAGGAAAAAATCGGCCACCCAAGCCTCGAGCAGAGTTGCGGAGGACCGGCAACTGTGGAAGAACAACAGAAGGACGTCGTACGGATGAAGCTCTAACGTTTCACCGAACAGCACGACCATTTGCCCATCTGTTTCTCGCATACAGCTACATGCATATGCATACTGTGCAGTCGGAGTGATGGATGCGAGGATAGATAGAGCAAGTGCTTTGTTTACCACTGGCATACGGGGTCACGCAAACTGTTTCCACGCGACCATTACCGGATCTGCGACTCCGACTCGAGCGCCCCCGCTACCTGCTTTTACAGACACATTCCATTGTGAGGTGTTTTAGCGTGAAGAGAGAGAGAGAGTGAGAGAGAGAGAGAGAGAGAGAGAGAGAGAGAGAGAGAGAGAGAGAGAGGGAGAATGACAGAAAAGGTAAAAAATAAATAGACGGGAAAGTAACGTTTACGAGTATCCGAGCTTTGCACATTCGTAGACATTCCATTATCGTGTTTGAACGTGGCGAGTAAAACGGAAAAAAAAGCATCGACGCAACTAACGGTTACGAGAACGCCGCACTTAATGTTACGTCATTTTCGTTCACTTTTTACGCCGTGAAAAACGCATTCAGGTATCTTCGATCTACGGGAGGCAGGAAAAGAGTAATTTCGAAGGAAGAGAGCGTTGATTTAATCGTCCATTCGGATGGAATTGAAATTTAATGCCCTAACTCGAGTATCGATTTAAGGTGGATGATTTTTTATTTTTATTTTTTTGAGGAACTCCAGAAATGCTTTCTGTGAGACCGTTTGATTTTCGATCAATCGAATAGGTTGAAATTGACTTTGGAAAAAGAGAATCGATTGCAGACTTGCCAGTCTCGATTCCGTATAACTATTTTGTACTGCGTATCACGTATTATCCTTATTCTCCACGCAGTTAATATACTTTGTACTTTTTACAACTCACTGTCTACAAACTTCCACAATTTTTATTGACTTACTTTCCAATCGTACCATTCGAATATAATTTTACGACCAAAAACCTGAACTAAATTTCATAACGACATAGGAAACAAAATGACACGCTTGCACATTCAAGCCCGAAAAAAAAACCGAATTGGTCACATAATTGAAACAATTTCTTTTGACAAAACTTCGTATTTCAATTCCAGAAAATGATTTCTTTCTCTCTACTCTCGATTTCGTTTTGAGTATAATCCACGCTAAATTGTAACCCCCTGCATCGCAACGTTGCTTCCCAATACCACATAAAGTTTCACCTATCTATCCATCTATCTAAAACTCAGTCGCGCGGAAGACCGGGAGGGCGTAAGAGAAGATTTCATTGAATGTGAAAGGTACTTGAAGGCTCTGGAAATAGGTCTTTTCGAGATCTGGCAGTGTATGAAGGGCACGAGGTTCCGAAGTACCGTGGACGGGCTGAGCCGTAAGTAGGGGAAGAAGAAAAGAAAGGGGAGAAGGGGAGCGAACGTGATAAAGTCCGATAGACTCGTCGCTCGTGTGCTTTTCGGTGGATGGTAGTGGTTTTCTACCCCCGACCCTTTCCCCCCTTCCATCCACGATTCCTTCGCTTTTAACATCCTCCGCATCGCCTTGTCTCTCGCAGGATCGGCGAGATTGAAATGGCAAAGTGCCAGTTCTAATTTATTGGCCTCGTGCCTTTAACGAACGTACGTTTGACCGGCTTTCCCCATCGCTGAAACTTTCATCTATACCTGCGGCTATGCCTCGGCTCCGGATTCGCGGACATGGCGCATGTGCCATATGTGCCGTACATACGTGCATACAAGACCTCCGCCGATTATACATATATGAAGCCGAGTATACGAGAGTACCGGGAAGGACGTTAATCGGAGCGTGATCGGAGCGAGGAAAAAAAGAAGAGAGAAAAAAAAAAAGGGAAAGCAAAAAGTCCTACGGTCTGTGGCGCCGCGATCCGTGAGAGATCGCGGGCAAAGAAAGAGAGAAAATTATCAAAGGCTTCTGGTTTTAATTGCTTCCCACTCTGCGTTGTCCGGCTTAATATTTAACAAACAAAAAAAGCACACGGTAGAGGCAACGTCAAAAACAGGGCTAGCAAAAAAATATATATATATATATATATGGATAAAATATGAAATTTGGTTGAAATGTAAGAAACAAGAAAATAAACATCAAAGAAGGATCTGAAAATTCTGCGAGTCTATGGCGTCGTCACTGAGAACGCATCGAGCTCCGAAAGGACTAATTAAAGTCACTCACTGATGAATTCCAAATAAGAATAAGAAAAATAATGACGTTGCAACTGCCATATTCATTTTTGCAACCTATTTACACGTAGTTATTATTCGATTAAAATAACCTATTTGCAAGGCCATATCTTAATTTCAAAAAATTGAAGAAGCGGAAAATAAACATGAAACGAAACCTGACGATTTTGCAGTTGACTGCGCTATTGCATGAAAGCATCGAGTATCACCGTGACTGGACTATTTAAACTCACTTATTGATGAACGCCACATAACAACAACAACAACAACAACAACAACCATCTCTTGTACATCTATTTTCCGACCTACATACCGGTAATTATTAATCGATGATTGAATAAACTCTCTCGTAAGGCAATGTCGTAAATAAAGTGGGCGTTGATGGACGTCGACCGAAGCGGAATCTAATGATGACGTATGATAGGATACTCTTAGAGATGATAGGAGCGAAGCCCGTGGCAACGCCGATGACGAATGGACGTCGGTGTGTTACAAATGCGGCAGTGCAAAATCGTTTTGAATTACCAGCGAGCTTATCTGGATTACTGGGCGAGATAGGTTTGCTGGCTAATAGCGCGTCTGCCGATGGTTGTACCGATCTGAACCCGAACCTCCCCTTGCCCCCCCCCCCCTCTTGCACCGCCGAACCGGTGGTTTTGATCTCTCAGTGCCTGCTGCTGCCGCTGTTTGATTTAGAGCTCGGAATGTAACCGCGACGCGCTTTCCCGTGTACATACAGGGAAACTATCCGCAGCCACAAATGGACGGGCAACGATGACCTCTGGCATGCCGTAACTGTATTAACGGAGCCCAAGTTTTGCAGGTGTGTCATGTAACGCAATGCCCGGTCAACGGGACGTGCTGACTCTGACGTAGTTATCCCTTTTTTTGACTCATTTTATGGAGAAGGAAAAAATGGCAAAACTTCGACGTGCGAGGCCAGTGATCGATGCATTCGCATATCTCGGCGCTTCAACTAACGATCGCTCCGATCATATTTCACGCCCGAAGCGGCCATTAAAATCGGGAATTTCTGTTCGTTTTTTTTTTTGTATGCTGTGCCTTTTTTTTCTATTCGACACATGCTACGTCGAGAAATTTGCCACTTTTTTCATCCATCATTTTTCGTGTAGATTGGAATCTTCTGTGTTTTTCTTATTTAACTTACTTCTGCGGACCACACGACTCCGATTTCCTTCTTAAATTTCACAATTTTTCTCCTTTTCATTCGCGCTATGATTTTTTTTTGTAATTAAAGAGAAAAGACATTGGCGTAGATTCTATAAAATTAGAAAATTTTCTATACCATGTACAGCCGAAGGTTGGAAATTTGAAGTAACGCACGCTTCGATCGCTTATTTTCGTACTAGGTAGTTTTTTTTTCTTGATAATTTCTCAAACATCAGCAATCCACGAATCTTCGATTTTATTTTCTCGTTTAATTAACTTTTTTTTTCTCAAAAGACAATACTGGGAAACTTTCTAGAGCCACTTTTTAATTATAATTTTTTATCATATCGTCTTCAGGGAAAAGTTTGGCTGTTGTTTTTCTCGGAAGAATTTTCCACTTCAGCCCGCACGTGTCCCTTATCAATTTCATGGTGAAATCCCACTCAATCTCGGTCCCCCTTTCAGCAACTTTCTCCCTTTGGAGGCTTACTCCGAACCCGATATGTGTGTAGGAAATATATATATACACACGTTTATTTGTGTACGAGTCCTCAATTACTCGGGAGTCTCGATTAATTCATTTGACCCAGTGTTCCTCCCTTTCTATTCCACTTATTTCTTCTTCACTTCTCATTCCGTAACACCTCCTGCCTTCGTCGGACTCACCGTCAGATTGATCAATCTTTTCTAATCAACAGGCAATTGCGTGCTCTAAAAAGGCCTTTCTCAACTGCCGTTTCAAACTGCCGTGCCACCCGACTGCTCCGAGCATTTCTCCCATTCCAATATCCGCGCCGTACATACGATTTCACGGATTTATATCAACAGTTGGATTATATTCGCGTGCGGCTCGACGACGCCAGAGCCGTATACGCCGAGCTCTAACAGCGCCCATCAAGAAGTCACGAAAGTTCGGAACGAGAACCTATTTATATCACCTGTCCGACTATTTCGTATCTGTTCCACTTGTCACTGTGAATTGATTTTAATCGAATTTTCGTAACTTTGGTAAAATCGTGACGCTTATGAATCATGAATTTCCTTAACAGTTTTTTTTTTCTATTCTTTCGATTTCGTTTTGGGGATAGAGAGTTTAAAACGAAATCCTACTTATATCATCTGTCCGACAATGTCACACCCGATCTACTTGCTCATGCAAATTAAATGTAATCGAATTCTCGTAACTGGAGTGAAACCCTCGCGTTCATGAATTATTAATTTCTCAACGAAAAAAAAAAAAAAAAAAAAATTACAACAATAATAGTTTTGGGGTAAAAAGTTCTGCACACTACCGTGCTCTGTTCGTGGGATACGTCGTCGACGCGGCGTTCCACCGAGGCTGTTGAGAGGTGTAGAGGGGCATGTACAGGGAACTGCGGACAGGAAGGGCGGGGATGGGAATGCTGGGCAGAGTGAGAGTTCGCAGCGCAAGTATAATGCAGCTGCGCGATAAGCGTCCGGGAGAGACCTGGCCAGGCGTCGTTCTCCCTGGAACTAACCCCCTTTCATCCCTCTCACTCTCGCCCTTTGTCGTCTCTCGTCTCTTTCCACTTATTTTCATTCACCACCACACCCTTGTGACTTTGGGAAAAAAAATGTGAATAGACAAAAAAAAATGTATTTCAATATTTTTGTCGTTGCTGGTATTTCATATTTCGTAACATATCTGAGAAGATGTGCATATATGTACATATGTTTATGCCTATGCATGTATATGTACGGTTTACATCGCCGAACCCAGCGAAACCTACCGTCGCTTCGCATGGAAATTTCCTTGGACGTGTGTGATTTACAATGTTCATTGTGGTGACCGATAGCTTCGGCATCGTCAAATGAATATTCGAAAACGAAATGAACTTTCCGAGAAAATTTCTTTTTAAGCCAAACGAAAAACAAAATTGACTTTAAGATGACAAAGTATGCGATTTTTATTTTCTCGTGCATGGAAGCTACGGTTTCGGATTTTGTGAATTTTTCGACGATCTCTGGAGTCTGCCAATTCTCTGGATGGAAGAATACTTCAGAAAAAAAATTTAGGCAGCTCGGGTAGGGACAAAAATATATCAAAAATTAAAAACCTACTCGAGATTTTTATTTTTTTTTCATCTTTAATATATTTTCTTTTTGCCCGCAGTGTTTTGATATCGTGAATTTTTACATTCCGGAGATCCTCGTCGGACGAGCGTACCGTACGTGAAGTGTTAACGATATCCCCCCTTCCCTCACGCCTATTTCGGAACGGTTATAAACGTTACGTTGAAATGAGCTTTCGAGATCTTCGTTCTCTCGCCACGTACCGTTTTAGGCCCTAGCAAGGTAAGCCTCGCCAACCTTCTTTAGCCTCGGGCGAGGAGCTTCGAATCCCTACGTGACATTCTCGCTCGGGATCCTCGCACGGTTTTCTAAGCCGGCTTTTTTATTTTTATTTTTTTGTGTGAAAACGATTTTGTTTTTTGCCCGCTATCGTTTAAACCCAAGCGTGGGATCAAAACGTGTACGTGCCCATTTTTCCATCCCATAGCGCGCTGAACTTTTCACCCTTCGAACGAGTACACGAAGCTTTTACCACACCGGTTCGTTTCACACATTTTTCAACCCTCGTTCTTCTTTCGTTCTCGTGTCGTACACAAAAAAACCAACGATATTTTCAGCAGTTTTGAGCTTTGAATATTTCGATACCAGCTGTTGGTTGTTATTTCGATTTCACAACCAGAGTAAAAGTTGCCAGGAATCCGCAATATTTTCTGCAAATTTTGTCTAACCGAATATTGAAAGCCATTACAAAATTACAATACTTCAAAAATCATACTATTTTAATTTTTACCTGGAGTAATTATTATATTTATTATATTTCAAAATTATTTTTATCATATTTCGTGACTATCCCTGAAATTACGATTTTTTTCTGTTGTTGTCGTGTTTCGTAGAAAAATGGAGCCGGGAAGGCTAATGACGCAATCTCCTTTTCTCGTTCCCGGCCGCAGTAAAATTGGTGTTTTTTCTTTTTTTTCATTCGAATAAAGTCGTATTTCTCGGATCTCTTTTGGCGTGTATGTCTCGCCAAGGTCTAATCGGGTAGCAAACTCGTCCAATTTGTCGTGTACAAAAATTATTCCACCCTCTCGGCAACTGTCCGTGACGACCCTATGACCCGAAGACGAGATTCTTGCTTCGTCCTTGTCCTTTTTTCCTCTCACTCCTCTTCGTTAAAGATAATTTATTCAATAGCCTTAAGGGCGTGGAGGAGGCAAGATTGAGAAGGAGAGGAAAAAATGAGAGAATCCTTGCCTCGATCCGAAACTGCGATAAAATAACCCTCGTCGAATCTCCACTCCCTCCCCTAAATGAAACAAGCAAACTGTTTTTGCATTAGAATGCAGCTACGGAGCCGATAAGCAAAAAAAATTGATTAACTAATTTTTGACATCAGAATGTATTTTATTTTTGACAAATACCGACAGTCTTTTGAAATATTTTTTGTGTTCTATTTGTTTCTTTATTTTTATTTTAAAGAAATCGTCGATGAATCGAGCAATGAAAATCCAAAGCTACGATGAAATAATCGTTATAAAATTCCGCCCCTTTCCATAAGCGAGATAAATGAGGGTGTTTCTGCATTAGAACATTGCGATTCTGGAAGTTCATGACAATAAACTTCACTGATTAAATTTTCGCATTCTACTCTATTTTATTTTGCGTGAATATCGGTAACGAAACCTTTATTTTATTTTTCTTGACGGTAAAAAAAACACCCATGATTCTAGCAATAAAAAAAAATCATTATGCGACACGCAAAAGAGAAATATATAAGTAGATACGAGAAGACAAGAGAATGTAAACCGGGTCGCATGAATATATATTTTTCTCTCTCACACTCTCTCCGCCTCGTTATTTATACACATCGAGTTCTTGACATATTCTTCTCATCCTCGCGCTTCGACGAGTCTTTTGGGTCATCTTGGTAGGCGGCAGATGCGCCACTTTGAAATTTATTCGACATCGTTGCCGTCCACTCTAATTGGACTAATTGGGGCCAATGGTTTGTCAAGGCGCCGCCAGTCGAGATAAAAAGCAAACGATAATAAATAAATAAATGAACACAAAAATTATGACTTCCCTGTCTCGAAATATTCTTTCTCCCCTTGCCCTACAAGTCGACCTACTCGCATTTTTCTTGGCAAGGAATGCTTAGTAAGGACCTCACGCAGAGAATTTATTTTGGGGATTAGAACCGCACCGCTTGGGCATCGGTATTTCCCAACCCCCTAGCTTAGGAGCGTGCTTTATCCGATACAATTTGTTCTCCTTTTTTTCCTATTTGTATCCCGCTCGACGATAACCGAGACGACTTAGGTTAGAAAAGTTTTCGGACCAAGTCCCACCGCTGGGAAAATCAGTTTACAATAATAATCAACAACCCTCATTCACCCTTGATGTCATTATTCATGTATCGGAAAACTTTTGTCCAGAAAAACACTTTTCTTTAATTGTATCAACCAAATGGATTTATGTAATATTTTTTATTCTTATTTTTTATTCTTTTTATTTTTTTTTAGTTTTCCATAGCGTTTTGTACATAATCAAGCTTTTGCCTCGTTAGAAACTGACAGCCTCCCCAAGCGTGCTAATCTTGGATCACTGTACGTGATAGGTTAAACCATCCATCCCCCCCCCCCTTCCGCCACCTAATCCCAACTAGCTTGTAACTGCGACGCCAGCTTGTTTCCCCTCCAGCACCGCAAACTAAGCTGTCTTCGACATCGTTTACAACCCAACCTCACGTTCTACTAAGTGTAATATATACTTAAATATCAACGTACAATATCAAGTCACATTTCTATGTTTAATATCTATATACATATTTCTACACGTATTGACTTCTACAGTAGGTTCGTGCTAGAAAGCGTGCGTTTACGACAATTTCCGAACTGAATTTTAAATATTAGCTAATATTGGAAAATTATTTTCTAACAAAGAAAATAATTTCCTAAAAAATTTTCATTGCCCAAAAAATAAAAAAAACTGCATATCGCTCGTCCATCGGTTCAATATTATTGTTATTTTAGTTTTCGTTGAAAAAATAATAAAAATTCGATGGCGGTTTTTACTGTAGAATTTTAATTACATTCTCATTAGACACTACTAAATGTTAAGGTCTTATATGAGAAGATTCTACCGGAAGCTCCGACCGAGACGACGAATATAGGCGAAAAAAAGCTGAGAAGAGTTCGAGTGTTTCAAAAAGTCATGATATATTTTCCTGCCCTGTCCGTTCCCCTATAACGCGAGAAAGAGCTGCGATAACGATGGAATTACGAATCAAGTAGTTAAGCTCCCTTATTGGTCAGACGCAACATGGCAACTCTCGCGGACCTTTCTGGCAATTACGAAGAAGTGTCTCACTCTTTGAAATCGTCCTGATATATTATTCTACCTCTTCCCCCTCCACTCGATCCCTTATTGAATTGCCATGAAAAAATCTAAACATGTCCATGTAAGTGTGAATGTTAGTTAACTGTTTTAAAGAGTTTAAAAAGAAAAAATTATATTTACCTCGCTTCGACGTGCTGTCGGCGCTGCTAATAAATCCAGGTACGGCAATCACGAGAACAAAGAGTCCACAGTGTACCCAAAACATGTTTACGTCTTAACAACATTGTTTAATTCCATTTTACATAACGTCCGCGAAGCACTTGCTTTTTTTTATCGTTTACGTTACTTAAGACTGAGGCTAGACGCTGCCCGGTGTAAGAGTCAATGTCAATCGGTGCTGCGAGAGTCGTTTCAAGCTTCGTTGAGCTTTCGTTGATGTTTATCTCTGCACCGAACAATGTATCGTTAATATTGGCGACGAAGTCGACGGTGTTGTTTCCAGTATCGCTGGCGCGAGTCTCACGCATAATCTTTGGCACCGTTGATGATTTTTAAACTGCGGCACGAACGACCTTGGTAAATTTTTTTTGTTCCTTTATCAAAGCTGTGAAAACTCGCAATTCATCTCATAGATTTTATTTTTGTCTGTGTCTTTTTTTTGCTCATCATTATTTATATTTGTAACTTCTATTGAGTTTTTATTTTTGTGTATCAATAAATCGAAAGAAAATGAATAGCCCTGAATCTTCGGGTGAGAGTAGCGTGCGATAGAGTGAGAATTTCAAGTAAAAGAGGCTGATCAAGTCGGAAGCAAGACAGACTGGGTGAGGCGCGTCTACCGTGAATCGAGAACCAAAAAGGTACGGCAAACGGTTGTTTATTTTTTACAGATTTTTTCTGCGTTATTTTTTCACCCCTGAGATCTCGAGTGCGACGAGAAGGCCGCAAGGCCCGGTGCCGGGCGCGGGAATCGAACCACGCAGGCCCTTTTCCAAAATTTTTTTTAATTTTTAATTTACTTATTTGGCCCTTCCGCCCGACTTTAAATCATTCGATTAAATTTTTATTTTAAACAATTGTACTTGATCATATCGATTATTTGTTTTTGACGTCGAAGCGAAATATCGTTTAAACAACAACGCGGATTAATAAATTATTTCCGAGCCGTCCTTCCTTTCCTTCTTCTTCTTGCCTCTATTCTTCGTTCTCGCCTCCAGTCACTTCATCTCGTCCTGTCCGTCGAACTCACACATTTGCCCGCGCGCGATTCTAGTGAAAACCATAAAAAATGAAACACTCCCGTTATTTATATTATGATTTTTTTTAATAATCGTTTTTCAATTATTTAATTTTATTATTATTATTGGAACAATAAATAAATAAAGCAAAACCGATATGACAGTTCACTGCGAATCGCAGAGGGACGATTCGCCGAATCAGGGAGAACGACTCAGTTTCTCTCTCGACGTCTTTCCAGCTGAAGAATCACCCCCAGAGTGTCCGTAACGCTTGGCTATTTTTTCTCATTTCCCTCCGCCTCCCATCGTCGACTTTTTTATCTCGTTTCTTGCTTCTTCACCCCGTTAAAAAAAAAAAAAACCAAAAAAAAATCCCACGAACCAGCGAGGTCGCAAAATTCGGTGGCGAGTGAACCGGAAATCGAGAGGTGACGACCGGTATTAGTGCAGCTGTGTCGTGTCTTTGCGCCGAGATCCGAGAAGCGTCGTCATGCCGTTTTCAATTTTCTAATAAAATAAAAAATTATCCTCTTCCGCGAAAGTTTTTTCTTCCCGACAGAACCCGTGATTAAAAAAAAAAAGAGTACGTATCTATTATCACCGGCTCGACGGGCTTCGACTGACCGACGGCGATGACGAGTAGAGAAGAACCACCACGGGGCTCCGACGACGACGACGGCGGCGACGGTGTGTGCTCTCTTCGCGAGCCTGATGAGTTACGACAAGCCCGCTCCGACGAATCCGCACCTCTGCACGCTCCGGCGCTTCTCCGCTTCTATCGCCTCGCGAAATCACGCCACGGCTGCCATCTTCTTCCTCCGCTGGAAGTCTGGAGTATGAAAATATTTGCTGCACCCTTCGTCCCCCCTACCGCTGCCCAACGCTCCCCACTTCGGCGTCCGCGTGGCCCCCACCACGCTCGCTTGACCCCCCACCACTTGCCGTCGCAAGCCCCAGAGAGAGCTTCGCCGTCTCGCCGCTCTGACCGTTGATGAATTTTCCACGGCTCAAAGCGAGCGTTTCGCAGCTTCCTCCGTCTGCTTGCGTATCTACGTGGCTGTACCTCTCCCTGGGACACGCCGGAGAGCCTGCACCATCCGTGGAAATCGTCGACGGTGGGAGCAGAACGCCTCCCCGTCACCCCCACTCCAACCGCCCTCGCTGCCCCTACTCTCCCGGAGCTCTCCCGCGCACGCGCAAGTGCCTTCGAGCGCCCCCTACCAAGCCGCGCTTCCTCGTCCTCCGTCTGGCCACTCTCCCGTCCTGTGTGCGCGCTTCCTGCGGACAATGCACGAGATAGCGCTCACGAATGCAGATGTAGTCGTAGGTACTTGGATACGGAGCCTCACTCATACATGCGCGCGCACGCATACGATGTTGTTGTCGGAGGAACTCTCCAGGAGCAACCCCTAACGGACTGCTGCTGCTGCTGCGGCTGCTGCTGCTGCTGCTGCTGCTGCCGCTACTGCTGCTGCTGCTGTCGCTGCTGCTGCTGGGAGCGTGACGCTAGTCCCGCGGATTCAGCGCGGGCTCGGTCACCGGGAACCGCACCACCTCTTATCGATTCCTGCGCCATTTCCCGTACCGTCGTCCCTACCGAATCAATAAACCGGGTGGTTGTCCAAACCGCCCTCGCACAGCCACCCACCACCCCCGTCCGTGTCTCTCTCCTGCTTCGTCCTGTTCCGGGATCTCCCCAAGATGACGCCGTTTCTCTTCCGCCCTCTCGCAATTTTCCCCACAACTCTACTCTAGATCATCTAAACTCCTACTTTAAACCCGCTGGAGGCTTAACTCGGCTGATTGTTCGGCGTCACTTTCCGTGCAGTTTCAGGCTTACGTTGTTTGGGCTTCGTTCCTGTTGGCTCCTTTTTCAGGTCTCTCTTCCGACGGCCGCGCTTCCGGTTCTGTCCTGCTCCGCTGGTTCGGCTTCTGAAAATTGAACGTGGTGGAGGTGTTTGGTTCTCCGGTAGAGACGGAAAGAGGCAATTGGATTTCTTGAATCATAGTTGCGCTGATGTGCAACTCAATCTGTACTCCCTAGGCGGGTTACGAGGCCAGGCCTGGTCCAAATCTGGATTCTGACGTGGCTCTCGATGACCTCTTCGAGGATCTTGATGACCCACTGGATTCTCTGGTCATGCGTTCTTCATTGGGCCGATGACGGTCTTTCGGGTTTCTGGGTTTGTTGGGGCTTTTTCAGGCGATGCTGCAGATTCCAAACTTTTAGGCTGCGGGAGAACTGCGACGCCATCTCGTGTGGCTGTCGAAAGACTGCTGGCGCCATCTTGCGCTCGGGGTGGATTCCCCACGCTCATCGCTGTGAGCCATTCCGTCAATTCTTCTCCAGAGTTCACTGACCCGAAATTCTGGCTCCGCCCATGCTTTCTGTCTTGTGGTTGCAAAGGAGAATCTGCAACTTCCGGTCTCGGCAATTTACTATGCAAAGCAACTCTTGCTCTATTGATCGTCGGCTCTTTACGCTTTCGTGACTTTCTTCCCTGCGCGGGCACTTTGTAGCGCCATCTTCACGCGAGTTGGCCGATCTGCGGATTTTCCAGGTCTCGCGTGAGGTTGCCTCGGCAACTTTCGGCTTTGATGTATTTTAATTCGAGACGATGCGTGGATCAACATAAACATGCGTGAGTTGAGATGATTTTTCTCGATTCTTTGATATTATGAATAGGAAAATATTGCAATAATCGCTCTGACGCCTTCTCCATTCATAGTATTTTATTCATTGGCGTGTGAGGGCTCGAAATACCGTTCTGAAAATCTGAAAGCCCGCCTACCTTATTCATTTATCTTTTTTAAATAGGTACTTTGGGCAAAGTTGGATACAAATCTTTGATGTAATTTTGATTATCCGCCAATTCCTCGAATCAGATTCGTATCAGGTGTATAAATATATGTTAAAAAATGTGATTAATTTATTTTGTAGTTTTGTTTTATTATGAGCGACATATTAGAGCTAAATTTTCAGAAGAAAAGCTGCGAAGCTTGACGAAACAGTTAATTCGAGTCCATACTCACCTGCGACTCTTACCCAAAGTGATTCCCACTCCCACAGTTGTTTCTTGACGGCAACAATGTTAACTCCTCGATGAGAAAGTAATTTGAATAACTGTTACGATAAAATCGATCGCGATCGATCAATTATGTCGGTTTTCTTTCTTTTTATTCATCACTCACTTTATTTAACTCTTATAGACAGCCCAGCCCCCATAAATTCAAAGCCCCCAATCAATTGTTTCGTTTTATTTTTTCGAACCCTCAAACCCCGCACAGTATTACGTAAATTCGATTAATCGTAATTAACTACTTCTCGATAAATTCATCCCCTAATACTGCGCTGTATTTTGTGTTTCATTTTTTTCTTCCTTTAATCCTTTTTTCTCTTATAAATCTTAATTGGCTATAAATGATTGAAAAAACACACACCTCCGTCTTACCATTTCGTCCGATATAAATGCGTTATTATTCCTTATTATTTTTCGATAATATTAATATATCAGTATTAGTATATTAATATTATTTTTCCCCCCTTTTTCTGTAGTATATTCATTATTTATTATTATACCTACTAACAAGTGCATCACACCCACACAACGCAACTTTTTTCTCGTTTTGTCAATAATCTCTCATGCGTGTTCTCGTGCGCGTGTATTTTATGTTTAATTTTTCTCTTTCTTCATCGTCACTTTTTTATTTTTCTTCCCTTTTCATTTGTTCGTCTCAATATCGCAATCCTCTTGCCTTGTGCGTGCACGTATCGTGTAGTTCCGTCTCTCACGCTTTCGCGAAAAGGTCGTACAAGCTAATTATCTCGCTTCAAATATACCCTTCTTTTTCTCGCAAACGGCAAAACGAAAAAAAATTAATTTTTTCTTCAAAACTCTCTTTATCATTTTTTATTTTTCTCCACTTTTAGCGTTTCTTCGTTATTCTCTTGTTATTCTTTTTTTTTGTTGATTACGTATACGTTTCGTCATTAGAGTCTGACGGGGGCGAGAGAGAGTGAGAGAGAGCGAACGTGTGGAACCGCCTCAATCTCACCCCTTCGACTTTCTATTAATTTATAATAAATATATCATACCACCGTATAATATTGATCTAAAAAAAAGAAAACAAGAGATTCTTAGACTTTTTTCCCTTCGTTCCTTTTCATCGTATATTATGTTTTTCACCGTCCGTCCGTGTGTGTGTGTGTGTGTGTGTGTGTGTGTGTGTGTGTGTATGTGTGTTTTTAAGAGGTCGATCAACGCAGCTTCATAATTATCTCGACAATCTCTTCATTATCTTCCTCTTCGTCGTTATCGTTTTTTTTTCTATATTATATGTTTCATATTTGACGCAATTACATCCGAGTAATTAGCAGCAGAATCACGTGACAGTAATAGAGTTCATATTGCTCGTCATGATTTGTTCTACGCAGAGTTTTAGATAGTCGTGTGAATGCGTGTATGTGTGTGTGTTCGATTAATATACTTTTTTCGATTTTTTTTTTTTTCATCCCTTTGGAAGCTCGAGGACTCGTTTGGGGCTGTTTGGAGTGTCTCTAAGTGAATGAGAGGAAATTCAATACGTTTTTTTTTATACTTAACACACACTCACGCACACATACACACACAGGCGCATTCAAACAGACACACGCACAGAGAGAGGGAGCTCTCGGTAGTGAGAACACTCAAGGCATTTCTTCCTCGACTTCTTCTTCTCCCGTAACATCCTTTCTCGTATTTTTTTAATCTCTTTTTTTGATTCTTATTATTCTCACGTTCGTATTTTTTTATTCCACTTACGCTTATAGTATCACGATAGAAATGTATATTAAAATTGCAAAGTGTCATCTCGAGAAAAGGACTCGCCTCTCGTTACTTCTACTCTTCCCTTAATTTCGTTTCTCCTTACGCTGCTTTTTATTTTATTTTTTTATTTTTATTTCTTTATCGTTTTCTCCAATTTACTCACGTAGTCATCCCTCTTTCCGTCTAGTCGTCGGAGCAACGAAACGCGACGATTTCGCACTGAAGCGAATCGTATCACTTTTTTCAAAATTCTTCCTTCAATTATTCTTTCCATCCTCTCTCCCTCACACAGAAACACATACACAGACGCACTCTTCCTTCAGCGCGCACACACACACACACATACGTACACTCATTCGTTCGTTCGCCCTTTCGAAAATTTGTCACACTAGATTAATCGAGGAATTGTTATTATTATTATTTTTCGGTTATTTTTTTTTTCTTTTTTTTTTATACGAACAACGAGTTACAGATCACGATTGTGTGTTTCTCAGTTAACTAGAAAACAATATTACTTTTCACTCCACCAGCTTCACTTTTATTCCCTCCATTTTTCGATCGACTTTGAAATTTCGGTTAGTCTTACCTTTCTCACGTTAATTTTTTTTTTTTTTCGCTTTTTCGTTCGTATTAATTCACAAGACAGACAAGAAAAGTAGCCTCCGTGGCCGCGCCGTATAATCACAACTCTGTCGAGCGCGTTTTTTTTTCGTATTTGTTTTCCTTTTTTTTCTTCTCCCAAAATTATTCTTCTCTGAAACGCGTAGATTACAATTATTCCATAATAGTCCTACGAACGAATCGCGATCGTCTCACTGTCCGACAGTCGTTCGGAATAAAACGGCGATTAACAATGAAAAATTCATGCTAAATTACCAGGCGTATTCGGCGCTGTGTGGTTCAATTCAGAATTCTCGATAGATTTCTTAAAAAAAAAAAAAAAAAAAAAAACCAATAATTTTCGTCAAAATGAAAAGTTGCAAATAACAACGAAGACGCGAAATGAATACTGTAGGAAAAAACAACAATTTACGGAAATTGTGTAACGATTATTACATGTTACAGTACCGTCGGAATGAAATATTACTGAGAATCAATCAACTATATCCAAGGTATCGATAATGCGTGTGTGTGTGTGTTCAGAGAATAGACGACTTTCAACGGGACTTGTGTTCTTTTTTTTTTTGGTTTTTTTTTTTTTTTCGTTTTGTTTGAAAAAGTATACAACGCGATAGAGCGCTCGGGCTCGGGCGCCATTGAAATACATAATCGTGATTCAGGATTGAACTTTGTTTGTAATTAATATTCATGTTTTTTTTTTTTTTGGTAGTACGTTATAAGTTTTTTTCTTATTTTCTTTAGATAGGGCAGTGTCGTGGACGGTTACGGAGAGCATCCGTATCCCAAATGTTTCCTACAAGTATACATACTATTTAATAAGTACATGTTCAACAACCGTTCTTTAGAGCTAAGGTTTATAGGTATTGTTTATTATTATTTTTTTTTTGTTTTCTTTCCTCTTCATTACGATGCATTGTAGGTTTCCGCTTCTTCTTCACTGTTGCGGCTCTCTTCGTCTTCTACCATTTCAGCCCCCCCCCCCTCCTCCTCCTCCTCCTCTTCGCCACAATCTTGTTTTCTATATTTTATACGAAAAAACGTCTTGAGAATAAAATAAATAAAATTCAAAATGAAATTGGCACTGTTTTTTTTTCTTCGGCTCTTTCGCCTACACAATCCGTCCTGTCGTTCTCGAATCATCGTTCCTCCCAAGTCCCTCAAAAAGCCCGTGACGTCTCGCGGTGACATCATCGCGAAAAAACGAAATTTCTATTTAAAAAGAACATTGAAAAAAATCACCTCCCCCAAAAAGACGATGATTCGTGAACGACCCTTGTAGGGAACCCTCCCCAACTCCTCGAGCACACTTCTGTATCGCTTAATGACCTTAATCACGTACGCAGTCTACCGATAATTTTTCATGTCAGTTTTGCTCATTACTCTCTCTCTAAAATTCCTCCCAACATTCCCCATCCGTCCCAGCCCTTCTCCGTGTGTGTCTCTTTATTTTTCGTGTATATAATCTATCTAGGTAAAACAACGTTTTCATCTCCGTCTCTTCATTTGTTAAATTAACATTATTATTTCCGCGCGCTCATGGTTTTTTCCTTCGTAATTTTAATAAATTTTTAATGTTTCACCCTCCATTATTAAAGTCTATCCTCCTCCTCCTCCTCGTTGTCCTCATTGTTCTCCTCGGACTCCTCCTTGTACCCCGGATGTTCGCTGATGGCGTAGTAATTCCCGTTGTAAATGACACCGAGTTCCCTGAGAACGTCGCCCCTTATGATCGCCTTGATGGTCCAGTTGTAGCATTCCTCGCTCTCGCTCTCCCGATCGAGTCTCTCAACGTCGAGGATCTTCGAGCTGAGTCTCTCGAGGATAATCCCAATGTCCTTGATGCTCAGATGATGTTTCTGATCGACGGTGAGCTGATCGATTAGGAGCAAAAATTTCTCGGAGGTGACGATCTCGTCCTCCATTATGGTGTTCTCCGTTTCGGACTCGGAGCTGTCGTGATCCTGATGATGATTGTGATGGTGATGATGATGAAGATGAAAGTTTCCGGGGGATCCGGTACCGGCAGCGCCGCCCATGCTCCTCGGTGACTCCTCGTCCGCGGTGTCGCGAAATCTCACGTGACCCTTGACCATGCCCGATCTTCTCGTGCCGTCAGAGAGGGAGGAGGGTGGCTGAGGCGAGGGTGTCTGGGTCTGGGTCTGCTGTTGCTGCTGGTGCTGCGAGTGGTGCTGGTGCTGGCTGTCCTGGATCGGGGATGTCGCGACGGACTTGTGAACCGCGATTCTTCGGCCCTCCTCGTGAAGGGCGCAGCAATGAAAGTCGCACTCGGCAGCGTTGCCACCGTCCGTACCGTTCACCGGACTTCCGTTCCTCGCCACCGGCTGGTGTATGTGGTTCGAACACTCGGGCGTGTGGATATGAATGGTCGTGCTCTCGAACGAGTTCGTGCCCTGCTTAACGAGACGCCCCGTCATCCCGGTGTGCGACGACGATGACGTCTGCTGATGAGCGGGAATACCACCGAGGACAGTCGTACCGCTACCGATCGCGCCCTGCGCCCCACCCTGTATTACGGGGCCCGAGGCGACGATCGGACCGTAGGAACTATTAATCGGACTAGTAAAACTCTTCTGCACCATATCGTCATGATTTATCACAGTGATTTGGGGACTGCTGTAACGGGGTGGGCACACTATCTCGCTCGTAACACCGTGACCCACGCCGGTCTTGACAATCCCGTAATTGAGCTTGTCCAGGCTCGTCTGGATTACCAACGACGGTCTTGCGACACCCCCGACGCCACCCGCACCACCGCCGCTTAGGAAAAAACCACCGGCGTCTACTTTGCTCTTCGTCGGTGAGTACTTCGAGCCACCGCCCAGAACGTCCTGCAACACCTTTGCCTGGTGCTGGGGCTGCGGGACGTGGGGCTGCTGCTGCTGTTGCTGCTGTTGTTGCTGCTGTTGTTGCTGATGGTGATGGTGGTGCTGCTGCTGTTGCCCCGACGACGACGAACTACCCGACGATCGCTGGTCCCAGTGCAACACCACTGTGACACGTCCCTTATTGTCCATAATCTTCCAGGAGGGCGTCTCATCGTGCAACTCCAGGGCGTGGATTGTCTCGCAAACTATTTTCGGTATTGCTGAAATTGCTGAGGTAGACACAAATTTTTTATTATTTCTTTTGTTTGTTTGTTTTTTTTTTTGTTTTGAAAGTACGATCATTTTGGGAGGAGGAAGATGATGAGTCAAATGAGAACATTTCGGAAAGTGGATTTTTGTCCCTTTGGATGGTGTCTGTAGTCTCGTGAAAAATCATTTTATCGGATTAAATTTAGATCTCTTTCTGCAGGCGCTCCGTTGCCAGGGAATAACGTTCAATTGTCAGGGAAACTTCGGTATACACTAATTATTTTATTGTCTCCGAATGAGTGTCTGTTATTTTTTTATCGAGAAAATTCGATAATTTTGGCATCGAATAATCATGAATAATTTTTGCCATTGTTGGTAAAGTCATGGTAGTTTGATCATTTTTGTTTCTTTTGAAGATAAACGCGTTTCGAGCCACGTCTGATTAAAACCGACCTTCACTACTGAATCCCCTACCGGCGTTAATACCATTATTATCTATGATGCCGGGCGTGCAACAACTACGGGTCTCGTCTCTTATGCTCTTTTCACGTTTACCTTGCCATGAATTCTCCCCGCGAAGCCTACACACAGAGTGCAGAGAGAGCCTGGGCACAAGCTCGAACAAAGTGAAACAAGTTTATCGCTAGGAAACTAATGGAGAGTCTATCGCGTTCGTTCGTCACCACAGTGGTAACGTTATAATGTGCAACGCCTGTGATCGTAGTGGTTGTAACGTTTTCTCATACATCAATACCGTTTCGCAGTCTATTGTCGCAGGGAGGTGTACATAATACGAGTCTGTGTATGGAATGTGAGGAAGGTTTGACAGAAAATACATCGAGATGTATAAACACATCGGGCATGAAAACATTGAGTACAGGGTGAGTCAGAATTAATATCTACCTCGAAATTTACTTCACTTCAAACTTCATTTTGTGCTTAAGTACGATTCAAACTTTACTCATTATTCTAACTTTACACTTTACTTACTGCTCAAGTTTGACCATGACTGTAATCTTAATTTCTTTTTTCTAAACATCAACCTTATTTTAGTACTTGATTGACAGAACTGATGTTTCTTCCGAATTACTCTGTACACACCGAACACATTGTAGTGAATACCAATGAGTGGTGAAAAATGGGAGGATGAAGGGGGAGAAATGGTTTTACTTACCGGCACGAATGATGTCAACCCCTGTAGGACACCAACGTTCGCCATGCCTCAGCAGCAGCAGTATCGTGTTGTTTGCGAGTGTCTTGAAGTACTCGCCGTCCTCCACCTGAGTCCCGTCTGACTCTAGCACCAGGCATACGCTCTCGTTCTGCGGCACGCCCAATTTTTCTTTTCCTACGGTTTTTTTCGTTTGTTTTTTAATTGATAGTCATCGGCGGCAAAAGGTAAATTCTTTACCCAAAATCGACCTAATTTTTTCTCGTCGAAAGACTCGTAGAATTTTTTTTTTTTTTTTTTTGTGAAATCAAAAAGATATTCTCACCCCTATGTATGAGCTCTTCGAAGTTGCTTACAACCAGTCCCTTTCGCACGTTACGCCAGCTGTCCCATATCTTGAAAGGTCTCTTGCTCCGTAACTCCTGCATCACAAACGTCAAGCATGACCTGCTAAGGAAGCACAGTAGATGCATAGTGTACAGACGTATATGTTACACATGTTTATTCAAAATAAATAGTACTCTCCAGCTTATTCCCGAAAAATTAATTCTTCTGCGCAAGTACGTAAAATCTGTACGAAGGTTTTTCGAACCCTTACATACGTGCTCTAAAAATGAATATTTTTTTCACGCCGAAATCTTCGGAAAGTTCAAACATCGACAAAACGCTACACGGTCAAGAAAATTTTTTTTCAATCCATTAACGTGAAACACAGCTGGAAGACTACGCGGGATCGTAGAAAATTTTTAATAATAAAAAAGGAAAAATTATTAATAAAAATAAGAAAAAAATTAATTTTATCTTGCGGCTTGAGCCACGCAGGGCGAATCGAAGATGCTAACGACTGAAGTGTCCCCGCGAAACTGTGCCAAGGGTGAAAAAAAAAGAAAAATATTAAACGGCACGTATCCACGGCAAAGAAAACCACCCCTGCAAGCTTCTTCGTCCGCGACGAGCTAGAAATATGTATTTAAAGCTGTGCTGGTGGCCACTCCAGTCGCTAAGCTTCGGTCCCGTCCCACCCCGTCTGGTATCTCGTTTTACAATCTCTATTCGCCCAGATGTTAACTGGAGTGTCCATATCGGGTCAATAGAAAATTAATTTTCTCGGCGCGCATCCCACTCGGCCGGCTTATCCCCCTGGCTTTGTCGTTGATATTTATAATTAACACCCAAGGAGAGGGTGATGGCTCGCGTTATCAACGAAGTAAACACTATGTGGAACAACTGTAACAGTCTGTTGTGTATATGTGTGTGATATCGAAAAGCCGATAAATCGGAGGATGAGGGTGCGGAGGAATGCAACGCGCCGCTTATTTGATGCCCGTAACCGCATCAATTTTTCTTTTCTTTTTCTACCGTCGCTAAATTGTTTTCAATATTTGTAGTCAATCGTTTGATTTTTTTTAAACTATTTCGCTAATAATTGAATCATGAAAAAATCTTTATACCGCACACAAAAAAACACAGTGTAAATCCTATACGGGATTACCATACGTACTGTTATACTGTTGGTCTCTGCGTGTGATATATACACATATTATTGTCTAGTTATGCGTTACATTTTTTTTCAGAAATTTATTTTTGGTAATAATTTGTTAAGCGGTTCCGAATAAATAAAATGATGGACTGAGAGTGAAAGAAAAGGATCGTAACGTAGGACCAAGAAAAAATATTCCAACGTCCGCGGGACGAAACGAGGAAGGACGTGGTGTAAGGTGGGTCTGAGCTACACGGGAGGTTACTACTGCGGCCCCCTCGCTGCTTAGTGGGTCAGTCTGGTTAAGTTCACAATTTTTTTTTCACCAACAAGGGAATAGTTGCGGACGTTTGCCGGAAAAAAATTTATAAATCTACATGTTTTTACCGTGGAAGCGGTATTAAATAAAATATCTTTAATATAAATTTTAGTTTCTCCAGTTTTAATTTATATGACTGAACTTTTTCAATCCTTCATTTTCGAGAAAAATTGCTTGTCTCCCGAACGGCTCACCGAACGTCACGAAATTTTTGTTACATTCACAGTGGGTCGATACGGTATTCCGAGATTTTTTAAAAAATTTTCCCGACCTCTTCTCGTTACATTTATTATTCGATGGTTATCCCAACAAAAATAAATAAATAAAAATCGTATCTCGAGGTAATCAGTTGCGGCACTCGGATCTCTGGCCGATCGAGTAATCAACTGTGCTCGTCTTCTCTCCGCCACCCACCCAACGTTATGCGGCTTCGCGCCCTCGCGCCCTCCCCGACCAACGCCGCGAAGCAATATTGCACAGAAAATTATAAAGCCTTCGGAGCGCCGAGGAAAAAAAAAAACTGGTTGAAATAACGCAGAGAAAGGGTAGATGGAGGGGACAGAAGAGGATGATGGTGAACAAGACGAGGCGGAATTATGTTTGGGTCACCCCTCGTTTTCAACAGGGGTGGCGCTAAGTGGTCAGTGCGCAGGCGCACGCGCAACTTATGGTCGAAAACACTGACCTGATTCAATCATTCTTGAAACCCAAAAAAAAAATGTCAACCCTCCAAGACACTTTTTCTTTCTTTCATTAGCCACAAAATAAGGGTTGAATAATCGTCAAAAAATCTGTTGCAGCATTTTTATTATCAAGATAATAATAACAAAAACAATAATGGCGATGCAGAATTTTTAAGGAAAAATTTCGAGAACGGTATATAAGAAAGAAAAAGATTGCTAGAATTAAAAATAGACCTCGAGATCGGGTATGTCGGCGAGAGAGGAACAGTAAAATGGTCGGATGCTCCCTCGGGTATTGCAACGGCGAGCAGAAGCAATTTCCCGACACCACCGAGACTGTGTCTTGTGACTGGGCGCAGTTGCATAAATTTTCTCAAGGAAAATACACGGGATGATGAAAAAATAAACGAAATTCGATTTGGACTCGATAACGCACTAAAAAAGAAGTCTACAACGATGTTTACACCGATCCAAGGAAATTTCACAGATTCCCCACAAGATTCACTCGAAACACTCCACACGTAAATCGCAACAAAACTAACAAAAAATAACAAATACGGCTGAATGAATTTTTTCTTCAAAACAAAAACGTTTGCAACCCATAAATGAAAAATAGCATTTTCGTCCAACAAAATTGGATCAACAAAAAAAAATTTCTATAGTCTACATGAGACCGGAAGTCGCCTCAAAAAATGCCCCAAAACATGGATTCAAACCCTTCAAACAAAACCAACATATTCGATTTAAAAAAAATAAAAATCCCGCTCGTCTACCGCAGACCGAAAATCCGTTCGAAAACCCCGCAAAACACAGTCTGCACACTCGAAGCAGAACCACAAAAAATACACACACGAACACACGAAAAACCTTTCGAAAACCGTGTATAAAAACGTCGGAGAAAATCGCACACAATGCCGTTAAATTGCACGAGACGACGATTACCCACCCTGTACGCTATGTCGACGATCATTTTGCCACTACTCGAATTAAACGCAACTCCCGTCCGAACGATTCGCCATCGACATTTTTATTTGCTATTTTATTAATGGATGTTATTCTTTTTTATAAAAAAAAAAATGAAGGAAAGTAAGGGGTGAGCGTCGACTAGGGCGCGACGTTCAATCAGGGAAGTCGAACGCGGTTGGTGTCACGGGGTTATCTACCAGGGAAACTGGGTCACGTCAAGTATTTGGGACAGGGAAGGGTCCATTGGCCGAGTAGCAGCAGCGGCAGCGGCACCGTGTTCTACGCAGGCCGCAGGTGCACACCTCGTAGTCTCGTAGTGTGTATGGCCGGAGAGAGGGACGAGGGCGCACGAATCCGAGAGAATGAAAGGATCGAAATGGAAACGAGAACAAGAGAGAGCGACGGAGAGCCCGAGCTATGCGGAGCCAGGGAGGAAGATACGTTAGAAAAAAAAAAAGAAAAAAATGCGAGAAAAAAGTAGTTTGGAAAAAAAGCGCATAGGACGCGAGATAACGAGCGAATAAAGTGTAGACTGTAACAAAAACTCGTTATTCGTGAGCTCGGCGCATCTCGCAGTTCAAACCTCATCTGCATGGCCGACCGAGCGGAATGCAGGTCAACCGTAGGGAAGGGCGGAAAGTCCCCCAAAAAATTATGTAAAATTAATCGTTCACTCAAACTCCGAAACGAGAAACGAGAAGGAGAGGAAAATTAATACCATTTTTCTCGTCTCTGTAAGGGTGAATCCAACGTTTTTTTTTTCATACCTCTCTTGCCATTACGTCATATCCCTGCAGGTAGGGGACCGTCCCACGAGCACTTGTTTAAAAATTCGTATCTCTACGATTTTTCCACACACGCGGCATTTTTTTCTTCTTCGATTCAATTTATTTTTGACTCACGGATCGGTCGACAATTTATCGGTACAACTCGTTATTAGTGATTTCTTTTTTCTTTATTTTTTTTTTTTCTCAGTCAAAACGTTATTTCGGAGCAGCAGCAGCAGCAACGGAGCAGCATCGGGATGTAAGAACCGTCACCGCGAACCTTCTGCTGCCCCGCGCCCCTCTCCTCGAAGACCGTCGCCGCTCCTGGCTTACGATCGAGCTCCGACACCGGTCCAAAACACCCTCGTCGTTATTCCTCGACGATAATCAAGCGTTACCAAATTTTCATCCCCTTCAATATCCCCCTCGCTAACGAAACCTTGTCCCACGATCCTCTTCCCTCCCCCCTTTTTCTCTTCCTTTACCGACGAACACTGCGCTGGCACTCGGCACTTTCTCCTCGGTATTATTTATTCGATACTGATTATTATTATTTTTATTATTATTTTTTTATTATCATTCGAGTGACAATAATTTTTTTTTTATGTTCTTGCTTTTGGTTTTTTTCTTTTAATTAATCTATTTATTTATTTATTTATCCTTTAAACTCCGAATCTTCATCGGCAAAGATCGCGAGACGTTAACAACCGAGGTATAGAATAGATAGATAGATCGAGTGAGCAAATGTTAGAGTGGGCGAGGGTTCAAGCCCGTAGTGGATGATGAGGCAACAAGCGCGGACCGCGACGAGATTCTTCACTCGAAGTGGCCGACGACAACGAGAGAGGTGAGCGTGTGAGAGAGACAGAAAGTGAGAAAGAGAGAGAGAAAGAGAGTGGAAGAGAAGAAAAAAAAGAGCGAAGGGAAACCGCCCCGACGAAGACGACGAGACACGTAAAGACCGAACGCGAAAACTTTCTACCGATTTTTTGTCAAATTTATATATATTTTTAATATACACATATATCCATATGTATACGTATGTATATACATATATATATATAAAAACACATATATATATTTTTCATATATATTTAACAATTACTTTTTCTCGTTCTTCACGTGCGGATATCGCGGGCTTCTCTCCGTTTCGTTGATGACAAAAAAAAAACAAAACGAAAAAACAACAAAAATAAGGAAGAAAAACCCCCAGTGAAATTTTACGAGGAATATTGACGCAGCGTTGACAAACGTGTTTCACGGACGAAGAGTATTTTTTTTTGTCGGCGAGAGAAGAGGATACGACGACGACGACGTGGCCGTCGGTCACGAGTCCACGATGGACGAACCACCGACCGCTACACCCGGAGCTACCTGGACGCGCCCGATAGTCCCATATCCGCCAGGTGCCGCTCTGTCACCCTCGGAACGCAAAATCGCACCCGTACCAAGACGCTGCGCTCCTCTCGACGCGTATGCGAGAGGGGCGCGCGAGAGCCGCGCAGTCGCCGTTCTGGAGGGGTTCACGAGAGGAGAGGACAGGAGAGAAACCGAAGGCCGATAGTTGTGTGTGCGTTGGCGAACTGTTAGCGTTCTATAAACTTTGCACCCCCACCGTTCCCCTCCGCGTCCCTTTCCGCCGCACTCCCCTCACCCAACCCCCTGCGCCACTCGCCGACGGTGAGCAGTTTACTACCACCTCCGGTTTTATCGTGCAGCGAGACAAGTCCCCACCCTTCAACCGACCACCCTTCATCCCCCGCCCCGTTACGGCACACAAACGCTTCGGCTTCTTCCCGGCGCTTACTGCGACGACTCCTGCTTTCTAGATCGATCCTCCCTCGCACCATACCAACTCGCTGCTCACTGTCGTGCTTCGTTCGTGGACTACCGTTTATATACTGGAATCAAAATACATATGTATACATATTTATATATATATATATATGTGTATACATTTAGATTTCTATATAGATGTATTTATATTTGTACATATCTACGTATATATGTATATATATATGTATATATGTATATATTTAAGGAGAGCAACTATCCTCAGAGTGTACGTACGGAAAATTTCATTTACTCGTCGTGAAAGACGGAAAAGCTCGGAGCACGTAGATGATACTTCAACCCTTTGAGAAAAATTTGCCGAGGGACGGGTGGCGAGGCTCCAGAGAGACTTTAATTTTAAGCGCCTGGGATGCTCGAATTGGCGCGAAGCGCACAGGATACGATTAAATAGACCAGGGACTTATTTGCAATTGTTTTGTATATCTCGTGTATTTTTATTTCTCGTGAAGAACTATCGGAGTATTGTTCATTTGTTTACTGGATTATGAGGAATTCAGGATTTGAGCGTTTCCCGCGCAAGTCGCAGTACTCTGCGATCCGTGTCGCTATTTGCTGAGTTAAGGGTTGTTCGCTCGGTTACCAGGCTGCTATTGGACGGCTGCGCGCATGCGCGACGCTTGGCGCCTGCGTGACGCTCAAAGAACTGAATGTTGCAACATGGCGACCGCGCATCGAAATGCTGTAAACATAACCTTCGTCTTTCACATTTGAAATAATCTATCAAAGATCGAGTGCTTAACGTTTCATCGACAATAAATTAGATTCAGTTCTGTTGCGACGAAGCTCGCTCGCACGGATTAATCCGCGCGAAAAAGGTGCGTTTGAAACATTTTTTGGTTTCGATAGGAACGAAACTCAATACAATTTGTACGATTTTTTTTTAATCGTTCTCGGCAGTCCTGTTTCCAATAATAACAATTCGTTTTCTTTTTCGATAACTCGTATACGCAAAACAGATGGGAAAGAAACGAAGCCTGCAAAATATCACGACGCCGAATAGGAGCGTCAAAATAGAAATCAAAGACGAAATAGGTAAGATTTTTTATATAGAAAAAAAATGTCATAATACGTTCTTTTATTTTTTTTTTTTTTTTTTCTCTTTTTTCAGGAGACAATGAAGTTCTTGTGGCTCGAGATCGTCTTAAGGGCGCTCTGCGTGAACTTTTGCACCACAGCGATGAAGGCTCGTCTGCCGAGGACAGTGAAGAGAGAGAAGCACAAGAGTACAAACTGCAGATGAAGAAGATGTGAGCGGTTGTCTACATGTAAGCTCTTTTTGTCGGATAAACAAATTGCACTCAAAACCGTTTTCCAACAGGGCTGCGCTGTTCAAGAGCAAGCAGACAAACTACCAGAACCGCAAGATAAGACGCAGAAGACAATTACCAATGGATCCCGCGTTTCATCACACCTATGTCATGAAATTGTTCGACAGAAGCGTTGACCTAGCTCAGTTCAGGGAGGACACGCCGCTGTATCCTATCTGTAGGGCGTGGATGGCGAATCAACCTCGCAATCCCAATCTTGTTCCAAAGTCAGTGAAAATCATATCATAGAGCAATTTTATTCATATCGCAATCAGTTGCCCAATTTACAAGTAGATTTCCAAAAGTCTGAATTATCGCAATGGAATGGTTGTGTTAATTCAAGATTTTACATTTTACTCACATAATTTTCGTGTCTGTGTCACCGTTAAAAAATCATAACATTATTATTTTCTACAGAATTAAAATTTATACCTAAATTCATTTTTCAAGCACTTGTACAGGTTACCAAATCAACCTCACAATCCCAATCTATTTTGCTTCTTATTTATCCTAAAATTAACAGTCAATTTACTTAGAAAAGTTAGAGAACTTAGAAAAATAGTTTAAACATTATTCTGAATGATCGATTGCATTTGTAGGGTGCGAAGCCCCAGTCCGGAAATCGTGAGCGAAGTAGGCCCGACGAATCTCAATGATTCGAACGGCGAGCTTCAAGACGTTTTCTATCTGCCACCGCCGTTGCCGCGGGAAGAAGCGTTTCCTCGGAATCGCGTACCGTCTCCTATAACTCAAAACAATGAAGAGCTCGATCTCGATTACGTGAGTATAATCTTGATCTCGATTTCTTGAGTACTTCTTATTGTATTGGTAATCACTAAATAATTATTAAGCTTGAGGAAAATAAAAAACAAGTTCATGTAATTACGATGTTTAAATTGTTCGCAGGAAGGGCAGATATTAAAATCTCGCGACACATTGCTGAGGGATCACCGAGCTCATTGGAGCGCTGTGCGAAAAAAGTGGCATCATCAAGCGCACAAGAACGAGCAGCGTTTTGCTGAAAGCGCTAATATACTTGGTACAATATTCAAGAGGTAACGTAAAATATCTATAATGTCTTAGAATAATATGAGAATATTCGAGAATCAAAATTTGGTGCCTGAAATCCAAAAATTTGCTCATCGTGTTGATTTTTAATTTCATGTTTTACTTTTATTCACAGAGCCCAGTCAGAGTTCGAGTAGTGAGAACGAGAAAGGCGAGACGCCCAGCTGCATCGAGCTGTAAAGACTCACAAATCGATCATTGTTGATAATAATCAAGGATTCATCGGAATATAACGGTATGTGTGTAAATGAATACCCTCATGACGACGTTGTGTCGCTATTGTCAAAAAATCTAAGCAGCGAGGAATTCTATTAGCAAGTCAACGATACGCTACAAGATATGTACAAATATACTCTTTTTATCGCGTACACTACGCAATTATCTTTCACCTTCAATATATATTTTGATGGAAAACGTCTGCAGTCTATTACTAAACATAGAACGGCGTAAGGTTTAGCCCGATAACATTATGTTTACGCGAATTAGGAAGTTTTTATGAATTTTTTGAAGAAAAAAAATCCATATAATCTAATCACTTCGATAGATTTCGGTCAAATACAATACCGAACCTTGACATAGCTTTCTCTATAGGGACGCCATATGATAAATCAATTCAATTTACGAATAAAAAACACCATTTATAACTTAATCAATCGTTTCTTTATTGACAGTCGTGTGTTTTTGGTAACTTACAGTTATTTTACTTTCAAAATTGGGATAGTTTTCACCGCCGTGCAGCACTCGAGCACGGTCATGCATTTAACAATCTCAAGATTGCTTTTTTTATGAACCATCGTGAAGAACGCGGGCCGGCAGCACGTCCCAAGCGAGTCTCGAGTTTTCTCTATTCCACAATCATCATCATTATCATTTCTCTCTAGGTAGATTCGACGATGGCGAAATCGAATTTTAATCAATTCGCGTAGCGACATATGTGTTCGAGGCCTGCAGCCACCAATCGTTGTTTTGTTAAATTTTATTTTTCTTTAAAACTCTATATTTTTATTTGTTTTGCATACAAAAATGCGATACAAAAAGACGCGTTTAAACGTTACGGATTCGAAGCTGCAGGCACTCGGACACTGCCGTCCATCGATCTCCATCTCAATTTCTCGTATATAAAAAAACTGTTAGCTAATAAATAAATAACGCAAAGTGTTAATCGCCGATAGATTCTCGATAACTATAATCATGTCGCAATACGCCTCTATCATCATCAATATTATTTATTTCTCATTATTAGTATCAGTAATAATATTAACCCGTCGTTTTACTCTTCTCAATCTCATTTACAATTTCTTTTTATCCCTTAAATTCTATTTATTCGTCATCGCTCGTTTGATTCGCCCTAACACAAATGTTCGGTATACAACAGTATTCGATTTTTCGGTATAAAACATTATTCAATATCACCGAGGATGGAGCGACTAGCAAAAATTCTTTGCGTGACCAGTTCGGGGTTACGAGAATTTCATATTTCGCAAGTAATCCTTGTGATTATTTTTTGTTTTATCAATGGCGAGCGACCAAGGAAGATCCATTCGTACTTGTCTGTCCCGACAACTGATTGGAAGAGTTTGTCAAGAATGAATAAAATTAATACCTCCCGATTTCGATTATTCGGGTCTGATCTTTTCAGTTTTTTAATTAATTTATTAATTTGTCTCCTTTTTTTCGTTCACTTGTCGGTCAGTGAGAGTTCGAGGACTTGTCGAAAAGTTTCTTCCTCGAGTAGACGACGTTGCTCTTCCTCGATCTGTTGCTGTTCCGACAACCTTAAGGCGAGTCTCATCTGCTCGGCCGTGTCTTCGAATGTGTTGATGTCAATGTCGTTAACGTCGACGATCTCGTCATTAACGTCGTCATTTTCCACCTCGTTCCGCTGACCGTTTCTTCGGCCGTTTCTTCGCCTCCTGCACGCGTCTTCGTCGGTCTCGTCGTCCAACGGATACACACCGCCTTCTTGGTACAGTGCTAGACTAGCTTGAATAGCCCTACATTTTTGGAGAAAGAAAATTAGTATTAACCGAAGATGTGAAATAAAAATATTCTGGATTTCGATTTGTTAGCCTGGGAAGGTCATGAGTGAGATTGGCTTTAGAGGAGAAATAATTCATTGAAGAATGCGTCACGCGCACAGTCTCAGACAAAAATGAGATGCAGTAAGAATAGGAAAATCTTCTAATGATAAAAAATCGGAAAAAGGGAACTGCATCAATGTTTCCAAGAACATTGATTTCGCATAATAACAAATAACAATAATGTCGGAAAGTTATTAACAAATTGCTATGAAAATATTTCTCAAAAAATTAGTAATACATTTTTTTCTTCTTAAAGAAATTATCTTATTTTCTAAAAGCCACATGAATTTTTTCAGAATTCTCTTACACTTAAAAATTCTCCGTCCCTGGAATTTTTTTAACAAGCTGATTTTTTCAAATTTTTAACATCTAACGAGGCAGGAACATTTTTGACGAATTCAACTTGTGGTTGTGAATGTATGTGTGATGCATCCTTGATTAATAGGAATTTCTGAAGAGCCTTCTTAATAATCGGTTGCAGGGAAGTTGGGAATTACTCGAGGCATCGTGCGTTCTAATTCCCTCAACTCTTGAGGTTTAAACTGCTATACCTACGATTTTTTTCAATTCAGAATATTCATCACGGGTTTATACGACCCACCTGGCTGTTCGTACAGGTAGACGTGTCATAGTGATAGATCGATAGAAAGTCATGTGCGAATTATAAAACATGCAAAAACAAGGTGAGATAAGAAATCGCTAAACAACAATTAAACAAATGGATAATAATACGTTTCCAGCACACAGATTAACTTTCCGAACGACATTTCTCGTACCTCCATTCTTTTTTCTAAATTTATTTATTTTTTCTCTCACCTCTGAAGCTGACGTTCTTCCTCGCTCATCATATTTGGAGTCGTCGGCCTTGATGGCTTCTGCGCCCTCAGCGCTTCCCAAATATCAACCTTAATTTAAAAAATCCAATTAATTAAAAAATAAACATTAACGTTTTACTCATATTGTGTTTTTTTTTTTTCATATTGTGCTCTTTTTTTTTCATTTCTCACCTCGTCTCGCTCGCTTCCGGCTTCGAGAAGGCTCTGCTGAATCGCGAATTGCAGCAAATCGTCCTCGGCCTCTATACTAAATTGAGATCTGTCCTCGGCTCCTATTTGCCGCAAAGAAAATCAAGTTTATCGTAAACATTTCTTTTAGCTACCGATGGTTTTATACATTCTAAACGAGAGTCGTCATTTACCCAATTTTACGTAACCGCTCGGCACCTCGAAACACACGTCGTCCACTATACACGTTGTCCGATTTGTTTCCTGTATTCTGCGCACGTGAGGAATCTCCTGATCGAGACCGAATATATTGCCGAATGTTATTCTCGCGTTTAGCACGTGGAAGAGTGGTATTTCTAGACAAAGAAAAAAACAAACTCAAGCGTAAGTATACTAAAGAAAAAAATGGAAAGAATTTTTTACAAACCCACCAATTTTAACGGGAAAACCGGATGGCAGTTGCATTTGTATAAAGTCCTTCAGCTTGGCGAAGTGTGAATTTGAGATGGCCATTAGGTCGACGATCGGCATGATTTGTTCCTGAAAGCTCAACGGATACTCTTCGCTGAGCCATAGCGTAGCCTGCGATAAAATAAGCCAAACTATTGCGCAACACGAAACGTTGATAGTAGACTTCCTTTCGTAATATTTTTCATCTCAAGAATTTCTAACACTCCGAATTTTTATCGATCTACTGAACATTAACCACCAACTCGGGTTTTCGTTTCCCTCAGTTATATTTTTTTAGTTCCTTTTACCTTGAACTTTTGGATCTTCGTGTTGACCTCCTTGGGCTTTCCAATATCGCGACCGGCGAGATCGACGTCTGGATCGAAATACTCTTCCGCTGTTATGTTCGTAGGATTGCTAGTTGCGTTCGAAAAATCTTCCTGTCAAGTAAAAAAAAGACTAAATTTCACACAGCGTATGAAAAAGGAACCTTCGACTAGTAAATTTCTGGATAGTACGTACGCTACTCGTTGCACCTCCGTTGTCCTGCTGCTGCTCCGCTATTCCCAGAAACGACTGCAATGGCGTCCTCGGCGCTCGCGCTCGAGCTTTATCTGCTTCTGACAAATGTTCCAGACGCGTTTTCGTAACCACCTCGACGTTACTTGCGCTGAATACTTTGCACTCGTGACCATTTACCGGCTCACTCTTGTCAGAACGCCTGCCCCACAGACCCGCCTTGTTCCTGCAACATACAAAATCAGTATTTAAATTATATTCTTTTATATATAATCCATTAAATAAAACGGAAATCCTACGATTTTTAACATCCCGACCTCGGAACTGTTGTCGCGCGATCAAAAAACCATAACGTGCGATCAATCACATCCAAATTCTTGCGCGATCTTCTTTTCATGGATTAAATAAATAAAAATAAAACAACCAAATAATTCAATAAAACCCCCTTCTTAAATTAATTCTCTGCACTGTTTGATTTGTTCATATCCATATTCATACCTCTCGAAGCTTATTTTATCGGTATCTATGTAAGTCGTTACGATAGGATTCGTCAGCCGGGTCAAAATTCCTTCCTCGGAAGGCGCCAGCAGTTGAACGTTCTCGTCGTCTATGAGCTTCATGTGTTCCACGTAGACCTTTCGCATCTCGTGATCGACTTCCATCATCGTCGCACCGTCATCTAAAAAATTTTCATCGATAAACATTGAGATTCCCAATCGGTTGATGGCTCTTTCTATATTTATCGCTGTTTTTTTCATTGGCGATCGAGCCTGGCAGAAATTACGAAGCGTCGGGAGTAGAAATGTTTCGTCACAGTTACAGCGACAAGACAAAGCTCTATCAAGGATTTTACACTGGGAGTTCGCAATATTGCCGCGGGCAACGTAACTAAACTGTAAAAATAAATTGTAATTGTCATTTCAGGAACAGTTTATGATTTTAAAAAAAACCTTCAATACCATTAATTAATTTTGAAACAAAATTTTTTTACAGTGTAGCAGTAAATTTTCTTTGCATGTTTTTTTTAGTGCTTCCGGTAGGAAACGTCGCTACTTTCACCTGATCTCTGACCCACCAAGCTGAACACATAACTGCGATCACAGTAGATGGCCACAGGCGGATTCGGTATAGCTTGCATTCGGAGACAAACAAGATAGAAAAGAAGAAAAATGTTTGAGAGAAATCAGATTGAAAAAAAATCGCTAAATCTTCGTCTCGATACTTCGAGGTTTTTACATCGATCATCGTAGTTTAATTTTGGCGTGTTCAGATTGAATACGTTACGATGAAATGAAACTTACTCTGCCCTTTAAATACAAAGCTGAGATTGCCGCGCTGCCAGTTCGCGTGATCGAAACCTAAAAGAGTCGTGTCGATGCGCACGTTGCTCCCTTGCTTGTAAACTTTGTACGTGTCGCTCGGACACATTCGCGATGCTAGAGGAACTGAAATGGGGATTAAAAAAATGAATACGTTGATACATTTTTTTTTAACACAAATAGTGTCAAGAGAAATAATATTTTCGCACTTTGTGAGGTCGAGGAATGAAATTCGTTATTACCTACCCCAACTCGTGAATTCCCATTTCATTTCTACGTAAAAGTCGGGCGCCTAGAAACCAGAAAAAGTCATTAATGATTTACGAGATTAAAACGATTCGATTTTTCGCTTATGAAAACAAAAAACAAACCTGTTTCAATTTGTGAAGCAGCTCAGGAATACCGTCAACCCGACTACAATATCTTTGATAATGACTTCTCGCCAGCACAGCCTGCAGCAATTCCGGACTTCCCGTGCCTACGGCTTCTTGTACGACTGTAATTTTGGAAAATATAATAACTAACATGAAATAAATCAACATCATGAAGAAAATGCTTAATCGGTGATTTCGCTCGATGAAGATTACGTCTTGCACACATAAGATTATCTCACCGCTCCATCCTTGAGTATTTTCGGTATAAACGTTCGCCTCGTGATGCAAAAGAACCACTGCAGATTCACGATATCCCAGCGTTACCGACAGCATTAATGGCGTCCTGCCTCTATTATCGTGTTTCTCTTTATCGTGCTGCAAACAAAAAAAATACAGTTAATATTTTATGGAATGTGAAAAATAAATAATAATAATACGAGAAGTATTAACCATGGTATTAAAAAAAATAGCCGACTTCTCTGCGCGATGACTTCGCTTTACAACTGCGCTCATTAATTTTAGTAGCAAGCAAATTCTCCAATTTATAAACGCGACATTTTCGAAAAAACAAAATCTGCTCTTAGATAAAAAAAAGTTTAGAGATTACAAATAAAGATAAACAACGAACACGACAACGAAAAATAATTGAACAATGAATAAAGTGATTTTACCCAAACGAGTGTTCACTATAACATCCAATAGGTAAATTGGATATTAATTATTAAACTTTGAAAAAGGATACAAAACAATGTAATGGATTGGCGTGTGTGCGACAAAAATTTGTGCGAGCTGGAAATATATTCTTTTCTTTCTTTGTGGCCCTTCAAAGCTCGTAGATAAAAGCGGAGTTAATCAATTGTACATATATGTCAAGTGTAATGTCAGGAGAGAGGCGAAAGCCATCGGCATCTCTATGGCTTCTTCCTCTGTGAGGCTTCAAAACGTCCGTCCATCTGTTCTCTGTAACTTGTGGTTGGCCTTTAAACTCCTCGTCGTCTCCTCTCCTGTTTATGCAATCGTATAAATATTCTAATGCAAATTGGCACAGGTCAGTTTACACACTTCTACCTCGTATCAAAACTTCCAAAAAAATAAACAAAACATAAAGTGATTTAGTGATTTAGAATTTCATTGGATTCATAAAAATTTATTGGAATTTGTAGCTTTAAGATTACAAATGATTGCATCTCAATTTGAAAATGAGTGACTGATGCAAAGAATATTTAAATTAAATTTGAATTTAAAAAATCTGAAACAACAATTAGTTCTGGCTCTTTTGGTATGTTGATCAACCGCAGTTCCGTCAGGAAAACAAAAAAGAAACAATATTAAATCATGAGATCAGAAATTAATGGAGGGGGAGGCGGGGCTAAGCTAATATGATTCGGAGCAATGTTAATGTCGATTTATAGCAACGATTGACCCCAAGCGGCTCCGTTGCATCGGAGGTGCAAGATCAATTAGGTTCACCTTGCACCATCAATTAGCATCCTCGTCCCCTCCCATACAGCTATACTCTAAAAAAAAACTTATCTCTATACACTCTCGATGATTCGTTGATAACAAAAAAACATGCCAATGAAAAAAGTAAAATATATACCAACCTGATTGGTTGTGAGTTCCTTGTCAAGTTCGACATAATCGTTGTTCCAAACGAGCCAGTGCAAGGGATAATTTTTTTTGATCCAGTCTATATTAACCATTTCTAAAATAATCGAAAAACTCAGATTTTTTTTTCGCGTGATTTTTTTTATTTATATTTTGTGTCCTTCTCGACAGCGCGTCGATTCGATCACCGTGGGATTGGAGATAAAAATATATATACAAAAAATAAAGGGAAACTATGTATATATATATATATATATATATGTTTTTTTTTTCACTTTAGTATAAACGTCGCGAGACTTGACAGCAGCGTAATCGCACGTGAATTATTTTGACAGACGGACACATGACACCTGAGAACGGACGAATAAACGTTGTTCATTCGCGGTGACGCGAGATCGGAACTCACGCGGAAACGTTATGACAAATTTCAATGACAGAATCGAGAAAAGGTTAAGCGGACGAGCGAATTTGTTGATTTTTTTTTTGAGCTCCTGTCGGATGATACACTCAAGGAGAACGCGCACTCCCGGAGACAGTGCTGTGATATGACGACGACTGATTATGAGAGACTGATCGACGGGCGACGATCAAAAGTCACGAGGCGTGAATCCGTACGGGCGCCTGGAGGACTCTCGAGACGGAGAGTAGATAACAACATTAAGAGACGATAAGTAACTGTAACTTTGTAAAACGAGGTCAGATGACCGTAAAATACTCTCAGCTGGATGTCGAAGTAGGTGCCGAGTTATGTCGACGCTAATCGGTATTGAAGCAATTAAGGAAAAAGTCATCGTCACTTAAAACGGCCGGCCGCTTTGCTCCATAACTCTGTTCTCTACCTTCTTAATTCTCCACTCTCTGTACACGCACAATACGACGCACTCCGTTTACGATGCACAGTGATAAATAAAAATTTGCAGTACTTCGCTTTTGGTTTTTGCTTGCCGGCTAAATTACCAAAGATAATGAGTTCTATGTTACCGACGTCAGATAGTTTCATTTTTCGCTGCCGACGGGGGTAATGTTAAGTATCTTATAGTTTGGTAAAAGGTGTGGAGAACCACTTTGTTCGTTAAAGGGACAGTCCTTGTAGGATCGAAAGTCACCAGAGATTGATGTTGAGATTTCAGGGTGGAGAAAACAGACTGTGGAGCCAGAAGGAATAGTCGAAACAAATTAGTTTTTACCGACTGACAATCGTTGGTATAGTCTTAGCATTTTTACGAACACGCGTGCCAGAGAGCAACAGAGAGGGAAAGAGCCACGTCGGTGTCCATCTTGAATTTACAAAATAGAGATCAAGTTAATACTAAACGGCGTGAGTCTCGGAGAAAATCGCGCAGTTTATTTCTTGCGACTCGTTACAGTTGACTGATCGCTCGATTGTTCATCTAAAAAAACTATTTGCATTCGATTGAGTAGAACGGTGGACGATCAACGGATTAGAAATAGGTGTGAGATCACGAGAGTTTGCGAATATCGCAGTGTTATTTAATTTGCTTTCCGTGGCGGCATCGCGCTCCACTGCCAAGAGCCACGATGGCCGCCATTCCAAGAACGCACGAAGGTAATTACGTTTGTTTAACCATCAACGAATTTGTCGACGAGACATGTCAATTTGCCGACAGGTCGCACAACGATTATGTCGTAGATATTTTCGTCCCGACGACGGAACAGGTTTGCAGTGTTTCATGAATCTTGGGGTATCTCGCTACTAGAAAATTTTTTTTCAGGTTATACACTGACATACGAAGCTTTGCGTTTAAAAAGAAACGCGACACACAAACAAAACTTATAGAACATTTTTTAGAGTAAATATGGTAAAATAAGTGATTTCATATATTTCCTCTTAGATATCGAGGCTCAAATTCGAGAAATACAATCCAAGAAGAAGGAAATTCAGAGCGCCGTTACTGAGAAGGAGCAAGTCGGATTGGGCGAGACTGGGTTTTACGATCAGGATATCTATGACGGTAGCAACAATAAGTATGATGGATACGTCACTTCCATTGCCGCCAATGACGAGATTGAGGTACATTTTTCGATTTTAATGAACAATATGAAGAAGAAAAAATATAATTAAATTTTTTGGTTTTTGATTTTAGGATGAAGATTATGAACCTAGTACGTTCAGTACAAACAAGAGACAGGGTTACAATGCTCCTGCGGCTCTGCTCAATGATGTTGCGCAGGTAAATGAAAAATAATTCTGGAACACCGTAATGACAAACCCGCTGCAAAATAAGGGTTTACAATAAAAAGCACGATTGAACAAATTACTCCCAGAGTATTAACGAACATTCTATCTACAATCGTTCCAGAGCGAAAAGAGCTACGACCCGTTCGCCGACCGGCGACGGCCGACGATTGCAGATCGCGAGGACGAGTACAGGCAGAAAAGGAGAAGAATGATTATCTCGCCGGAGCGTGTTGATCCGTTCGCTGAAGGTTTGTACATTGTTTATTATCACAGTTATCACTTCCTAATGCATAATTTTTATAGTTTGTAAGAAAAGGTAAATACAAAGAAAACATTAAAAGCAAAAGAAAGTTAACAATAATTTCTCGTATTGTTCGCCGATTGACCGAGATACAACAAAGCTCTCATCAATAAAGCAAACTAATCTGTTTTTTTGTGATTATTCAAAACTGTTACAGAAAAATGTACTGAGGATTAAAAAAAAAACACTTGTAGAATTTTTGTATAGTTTTTGTAATATTTGGTAATTCAGTTGAAGCCTCGTTGTATTGCGGCGTGTACAGGTTTTAATTCGTAGCGTTTAGGAGAAATCATCGATCGTAATACATCTTTATCTCTTGCCTTCTTAAAAACAAAGATAAAAAAAAAGACAGAAAAAAGAAAAAAAGCAACTATATAAATAGGAAATGGCTCAACGCGTTGTGTAACACTGGTTTGAATGTGAATCGAACGAATGGAAGGAAAACCCTGGAAATATCATACTAATGTGAACATATTTTGTTTCCAATCTTAGTGACGGTCTGCACATTTGGAATCATCTGCTTTGCCCAGGATACTATGTCGAAGGTTTTAAACGACATCGATTTATTGCGCATAGCCATGCTAAACAAAGCTTTTGTAGAACTTGCCGACGTATCGACGATGAGACTTTCCACACAAAAAGTGTCCCGAAATTTCATCCCGATTCTGGCACTATTTTTGTATTTTTCTTCAACACTCCACTTTTGGTTCGCATTATTTTTTCTCTTTTCCGTCATCAAATTATCGTAGCTCCACGGCCGGTCGAAAAGTCTCATCGTATCGTCAATTAATAAAAACAAAAAGAAAAAAATATGTATCAACATTTACATAAATTTAAAAAATATACAAGCTTTGTGTTGGCATGATTATTCACAAAGATAGTATGAGTGGTTCTGAATGCAAATATTATTAATAACGAGAATGAGTTAATTTTTAGATGGCTAAAGTATTTATTCGATGTGGAAGAGAAAAACTTGAGAGCAGGACAGTGCTCCCTGTGGCACCGAACCTTCACGTACGTATTATATATGCGAGCTACTGTTGCCCCTCTCCGACTTGCCTTTCTTAAGTTCTTTTGTTCTTCGCCGCGCAGTACTTTCGATAAAATAATAACAAAAAAGAACTATCCGAGCGGCGCTAATACGTTGGTGGACATTATATCAATTGATTGAGGTAAAAGGGAGGGCGAATTCAGTAGCTCGCTTTTTGGAATATTAACCATCGTATTCCAAGGTCAACGAAATGAGGCTGAAGCTGAACGAGAGAATAACTGACGATGCAATAATCATGTTTTGGATGAAAGTCTGAAAATACAAAGGCTAAGAAATTTTCAAGTCTGTGCAGTCTTGACGAATCGACAATGCGCTTATTGCTCGACCGGCTATCGGCTTCGCAATCTTCAGCCTCATTAAGGGGCATTCCAACAATATATATATAAATATATATCGAGAGAACAAATTGATATCAGGGCAAAATATATCAGTTCAAGGCAACAAAAAAAGTAAATTAATTTGAAAAAATCAAGAACAAAAAAAAATTGATAAAAAAATATAAAAAAGAAACACCCAGCTAGAATGGAGAAAACGTCAGAGTCGAATAATGAAAATCAATAAAATTATGACAACTAATTGTTACGCTTTGCGTGACGTTTGATTCGTGGTTACAGGTGGCAAGACTCCCGACATCGGTTCTCGATCGTACCCGGAAATTATGCGTGAGCAGTTGCTCAACGTCGAAGAAACAGAGGTGTGCATACATTTCATTGCCTATTGTTATTTGTTTATGTATTTCGCATGATACACGGATAAAGCCCATTTTCTCGGCACTACGGAAAACCTATCTGCTAAATAAAGCAAAGCAAAACAGTAGAAAGCATAACCACTGATCAAAGGATTGTAAATTAAATGCATCGGACTGGAAGTTTTTATACAAAAACTGGTATATTACATTTTATGTAGAACTAGGATGAAAAATCAATCAACCTCTACAATCGTATCGAAGTGAACATTAAAAGTAAAGTATTTCTAAATTTTCGACATAGTGTACGTTAATTTAAGATACCAATTTTATGCACAAAAACTTTTATTACCCGTACGTTAAATGTCATACCAGTTTTTTTACAGTGTGATAGCTACAAATATCTCGACTAAAAATGAAGTAGCAAATAACGGCAACTAGAGTTCCAAAAACGAAAAGCAAAATAAATAAATAAAACAACAATAAAAAAATGTATCGTGTAATAATTTATATTAATTCTTCGCAGTTAAGAAAGAAACTCGCTGAAAAAGCGAAAGACGGTACACTGAAAGCGACGAACGGCGATCCAAAGCCAGCGCCGAAGAAGCGCGGACGTTGGGACCAAACGGAGGACACACCGAGCGTGAAGAAAGTTGCTGGAACCGCGGCGACGCCGACTTCCTGGGACAATGCCGACGTAAGTGCAAACATTTTATTCTTCCACGTCGTGGTCCGACTCGCCCATATCATATAAAAAAATGTTGCAATTTATTATGTCTTTTTTCAACAGGTCACACCCGCCGCTATAAGATGGGACGAGACACCGGGTCACGGAAAAGGTGGCGAAACACCGGGAGCGACGCCGGGTCAAAGCACAAGAATGTGGGAGCCGACACCCGGCCACGCGACACCCGGCGCCGTAACGCCCGGACGGGAAACACCATCACACGACAAGATCGTCTCGAGTCGACGAAATCGATGGGACGAGACACCCAAGACAGAGAGAGGCGAGTGTTTTTCACTTATCGCCATTAAAGTAACATAATTGTTTTTCGCATTGCTTTAGAAGAAAAAAATTCCGAAGAGTTTTTGAAATAACTCGCTATCTACCTTGTAATTTTCGGATAATTTGGAACGTTCTGAATGTCCAAATAGATGATATACCTGAAAATGTCTGCATGACACTAAATTTCATGTCTGGCAATCGTCTCTATCAACGCACTACTATAGGAAGGGAAAAATAATTCACTCGTTAAATTCTATCTTATAAATTAACTTGCCCAAGCAAAGTTTGTGCGATGCAGCCAACTTCATGGAATTTCCTCTCGAGCAAAAATCTTCAGGTTCCCAAAAAATTGATTATTCATTTAAAAAAATCTTATTACGTGAGCTTCTTCTCAATTATTGCTTATATAAAGTAATAGAAAAATAGATTGAGACGAAAGAAACAGTCGATCATCCCGACGCTGACAGATATAACAATTCATCGAAAACAGAAACACCGGGTCACAACAGCGGTTGGGCCGAGACTCCCCGTACAGACCGCGTAGCCGGGGATCTCATTCAGGAAACTCCAACTCCATCGGCGAGCAAGCGACGAAGTCGTTGGGACGAGACACCGTCGAATCAGACGCCAGGCTCGATGACACCGCAGACGCCAGCTACTCCTTTGACGACTCCTCATCAGACGTCGATTCTGACCCCCAGCGGTGTGACGCCCACCGGACCTAAAGCCATGGGACTCGCGACACCGACACCCGGACACCTGATGTCGATGACTCCAGAGCAGCTGCAGGCTTATCGATGGGAGCGCGAGATAGATGAGAGAAATCGTCCGCTCTCGGACGACGAGCTCGACGCTCTGTTTCCACCGGGCTACAAAGTTCTGCAGCCTCCGGCCGGCTACATACCGATACGCACGCCGGCGAGAAAATTGACCGCCACACCGACACCGATGGCTGGCACGCCCCAAGGTTTCTTCATCCAGCAGGAAGACAAGAGCGCGAAATTCGTTGACAATCAACCAAAGGGCAATTTGCCGTTTATGAAACCCGAGGACGCTCAGTACTTTGACAAACTGCTCGTCGACGTCGACGAGGAGTCTCTCAGTCCGGAGGAGCAGAAAGAACGGAAGATAATGAAACTTCTGTTGAAGATAAAGAACGGCACACCGCCCATGAGGAAAGCGGCGCTCAGACAGATCACCGACAAAGCTCGCGAATTCGGCGCTGGGCCACTGTTCAATCAGATATTACCGTTGCTTATGTCGCCCACGCTCGAGGACCAGGAGCGGCATCTTCTCGTTAAAGTCATCGATCGAATTCTTTACAAATTGGACGATCTCGTCCGACCTTACGTGCATAAGGTGAATATCTTTTTTCTTTTAATTGCGAGGCAATAATTAAAGAGCCATGGGAAACCTATTTACTTTTCAATTTTAAGAGAAGTTGATGAACATTACTTCAGCCTACATAATAGTATTTTTGAAGCGTCTATTTTGAAATTCCAACCATGACTGTTCTAACTATGTAGAGCCAGCAATAAGTGTAAATAACTTGACCAAACAAAGTAAAAGCTAGGAGAGCTATGTCTGTAACCATCGAGCGTATGATCTCGACATTCGAATTGTCAATTCGAATTCTAAAAATTTTAGTCTCAAATTAATGATTGATTGGTTGATTTACAGATCCTCGTGGTGATAGAGCCTCTTCTGATCGACGAGGATTACTACGCCCGTGTCGAGGGCCGCGAGATAATATCAAATTTGGCAAAAGCCGCGGGTCTCGCAACGATGATTTCGACAATGAGACCAGATATCGACAACATCGACGAGTACGTTCGTAATACAACGGCGAGAGCGTTTGCAGTTGTAGCTTCGGCTCTAGGAATACCGTCGCTCCTGCCTTTCCTCAAAGCCGTTTGCCGGAGCAAAAAATCGTGGCAAGCCCGACACACGGGTATAAAGATAGTTCAACAAATTGCGATCCTCATGGGATGTGCGATACTTCCACATCTCAAAAGTTTGGTCGAAATCATTGAGCACGGTGAGAGAAAACAAAAATTCGATATTAAAAAGTAGATCCTATTGTAAATGATTTGTAACATTGCTTATCGATCAACTTCGCTCCATTAGGATTGGTCGACGAGCAACAAAAAGTTCGCACAATCACCGCGTTGGCGATAGCTGCGCTCGCCGAAGCCGCTACGCCATACGGTATCGAAAGTTTCGACTCCGTTCTAAAGCCCCTCTGGAAGGGCATAAGAACACACAGAGGCAAAGGTCTCGCAGCATTCCTCAAGGCTATCGGTTATCTTATCCCTCTCATGGACGCCGAATACGCTAATTACTACACACGTGAAGTCATGCTCATTCTTATACGCGAGTTTCAATCGCCCGACGAAGAAATGAAGAAAATTGTCCTCAAGGTAAAATCGTTCATAAAATATTAAAATTAATCTTGATTCTTCAATTAACGATAAGAATTATAATTATTAGTAGCACAAGAAAAATATATGGACGACGTATTTGAAACATTTTTTGCAATATAGGTGGTGAAACAATGTTGTGGAACGGACGGTGTGGAGGCGCAGTACATAAAAGATGAGATTCTGCCCCACTTCTTCAAACACTTCTGGAATCATCGGATGGCTTTGGATCGACGAAATTATCGTCAACTGGTCGACACTACAGTCGAGATAGCCAACAAAGTCGGCGCCTCGGAAATAATAAATCGGGTCGTCGACGATCTCAAGGACGAGAACGAACAGTACAGAAAAATGGTCATGGAGACGATCGAGAAGATCATGGGAAATCTTGGAGCGGCGGACGTTGATTCGCGACTCGAAGAACAGCTTATCGACGGAATTCTCTACGCTTTCCAAGAACAAACGACGGAGGTGAGTATGATAAGTAAAAAATTATCATGTACAGCGATGAGAGCCCATTATTGATTTTGTACTTTTTAATTCGCAGGACGTCGTTATGCTCAATGGTTTCGGAACGATCGTCAACACACTTGGCAAGAGGGTAAAAGCTTATCTGCCCCAAATTTGCGGTACGATATTGTGGCGATTGAACAACAAATCTGCGAAAGTTCGTCAACAAGCTGCCGATCTTATTTCGCGAATCGCGGTCGTCATGAAGACTTGTCAGGAAGTAAGTTTTCGCCATCAATGCTAATCTTTTCAATTTTCAATGGTAAGGTTTTATATTCATACTTATCGTACATTTTGTAGGAGAAACTCATGGGACATTTGGGAGTCGTTCTTTACGAGTACTTGGGAGAGGAGTACCCCGAAGTTCTCGGCAGCATTCTCGGCGCTCTCAAAGCGATCGTCAATGTCATCGGAATGACAAAGATGACACCGCCGATAAAAGATCTTCTACCGAGGCTCACTCCGATCTTAAAGAACAGACACGAAAAGGTGCGAATTCTCCAAGTTTCGTTGTACAGAGCAGAAAATCATTTTCTATTAAAAACTACACAAACAATTACTCAAACGAAAGGCGCAACGTAACATAATCCTTTATCACTTGTCTTTCAGGTACAAGAAAATTGTATAGATCTGGTGGGAAGGATAGCCGATAGAGGACCCGAGTACGTGTCGGCCAGAGAGTGGATGAGAATATGTTTCGAACTTCTCGAGCTGCTCAAAGCGCACAAAAAAGCTATTAGACGGGCGACCGTGAATACTTTTGGCTACATTGCCAAAGCTATTGGGTACGAGAAAGAAAGAAATTTTAATCATCAAAAAAAAATGTTCCTCAAAATTCATAAAGTGTTTAACAATCGATGATTTTCGTTCACAGGCCTCACGACGTTCTAGCAACCCTCCTGAACAATCTCAAGGTTCAGGAGCGCCAGAACCGAGTCTGCACGACGGTGGCGATTGCCATAGTCGCAGAAACGTGCAGTCCCTTTACGGTTTTACCGGCTCTCATGAACGAATACAGAGTACCGGAGCTGAACGTTCAAAACGGTGTACTGAAGTCGCTATCGTTTCTCTTTGAGTACATCGGCGAGATGGGCAAGGATTACATATACGCCGTGAGCCCATTGCTCGAAGACGCTCTGATGGATCGCGATCTCGTTCATCGACAGACAGCATGCGCCGCTATAAAACACATGGCACTCGGCGTTTATGGATTCGGTTGCGAGGATGCACTCATACATCTGCTCAATCACGTTTGGCCGAACGTCTTCGAGACATCGCCCCATCTCGTCCAGGCTTTCATGGACGCCGTCGACGGTCTTCGAGTTGCGCTTGGACCTATCAAGATTCTTCAGTATACTCTGCAGGTTTGTTTCTTTTTCACTGACAAAAGTGTATGATTTTATTATTCGCAAGACATGAACATAAAATCCTACTTTCTGTTCGTGTGACGTGAACGCTGAATAGTAATCTGTGATACTAGCGCGATAAATCGAACTTTATAAAGAGATCCACAGGAGTACCACAAAAGCACATAATATTTTGTTCATTATAAGGCGTAATACGAAAAAACCTTAGTTTCATAAATCGGTTCGGAAAAATGAAATGGCATGAGTGTAAAGAAAACCAACCTGACTCCTGTGAATAACTAATCAAGAACTCAGGTTTCATCATTGTCACAGACATAAAAATCTATAATAATTCCACCTGTTGTTTTTACTTAATTTTTTAATATTGCGAGTTTTTTTTTAACAGGGTCTTTTCCATCCCGCGCGGAAGGTACGCGACGTCTACTGGAAGATTTACAATTCTCTCTACATCGGCGGCCAGGACGCCCTGGTAGCGGGCTATCCACGTATAATGAACGATCCAAAAAATCAGTACATTCGATACGAGCTCGATTACGTTTTGTAAAGATTTTTTTTGCGAAGATGACGACGCAAATGAGGAAGCAAACCAAGAAGAGGAAAAAGAGGCGAATTAAATGTATCATAGTATAAGTTATAATTTTTCGCTTTGTGTCGTAGTCAACGAGAGCGAGAATTGAACTATTTTCCCGGCGATAACAACGGTCATCGAGCAATTATTTATTCATGAGAATAAATCAGTAGTCGCAAAGTGGGCGGACGGAACAAAAAGCAAAAAAAAGATAGTTAAAAGTTACAACTATTATTTATGTGTTTTTATGGACATAATCGACAACAGGGCATCCTCTTTTTTCTTGCATTAAACACAAGAAAAGAAAAAAAAACAGAAATATGATTATTGTGTATAGAAATAACGAATCCCCGTTTAATAGCTAAACTATATGTTTTACACTTAGTCTTTAAAACGAGGTAAGAGGTCTGTAAACGTTAATGACATCGGCTTCTATCGAGGTGTGTGTACTGCATTAATAAACGACCATCGATCACAGTCACATTCAAAATGTTTATTGAGTCAAAATTTTATTGTGAGCTAAAATTCTATCGGTGGGTATATTTTGCGTTAAATTTCATTTCGCCCACGTAGGCATCGTCTCTGCCATCTGTGACGGGCGTTCCCGCCCATTCTTGAACATGTGTACGGCTGTGCGCGATCACTACAGTACGCATACGAAAGCGACGGTACCGACATCTTATTATCGGCGGGATAACTTGTTCGAGTACCCGACTTTTCTATCTTTCAACATCCGCTTCTATAGATGTATTCACGGTCTTTCGTTCGGTGTTTTGAATTTCAACGGCCCGCATTGTTTATCCTACGCAGCAGCGGCCTTCACTGGTTTTCGTACATTTTTCTAATGTTGATATTCTCGTATTTAAGACCGCATTAATAAAGCAATTCTTCAGGTAAAAACTATATCTCGGAATCACCTTTTTTAGGATTCGTTCTCATTTAAAAAATAAACGAAGAAAATTACGAGATGATTTATAAATTGTATGTTGTTTATCATCAGTCATGGATTTATCACCTGAAGCCGTTCATGTGATCCTCGTTGAAGCGGATTTGCCGTCCACAATAGAAGATTTAACCACACCAACACGACAATATGTTGTGAATCTGTTAACACAGTTCCTAAACAAGTTTCAAATAGACGTGTCTGCTATAAGGAAGGTAATATCAATAACGAAAAAAATTGTTACGTTAAAAAAACATATTTTTCACATTAAAAAAAAATCGCTTTATATGTTTGTAATAATAGTGAGACATTTATCTTTTTATTTATCAAAATTATTTCGTTGCATATTCCGATAATTTTAATTGATTTTCCTTTTGAACATGAAACTTTAGTTCATATTTCAGTCATTTTTCTTTCTTTTTATAATAAAGCTCCAATAATTATTTTAGTGACGATAATGAGAAATTTTTTTGCAGCCGACTGTCGAGCAGTTGAGCACGCTGAGCCTGTCAGAGGACGATCCTGAAATGCTCGAGCTTATTAATATCTCTGAGGCGGTGGTCAGCATTAGCGGTTCAGTATTCTTTGACGATTTTTGTCTTACGGACATAACGAGCCCGGTGCCAAAGAGGACTCGAAAACTGGCAAAATTCCTCGTAAACTTTCTTCTCTACACAAACGCCACGACAATCAATATAGAGAATAGACTGGAGTGTACGAGACTAAAGGTTCAAGAGTTGGAAACCCTGAGGGTGAAGATAAACACCATGAGGGAAGTCAAGAGCAAGATGGCCCTCGATAACGCCAAGAAATTAGAGAGGAAAGAACAAGTGAGCTTATGCTCGGCAAACACTTATTTCTGTTAATTTTTCCAATTGTTAGCAACTGCTCTAAACTGTCTTTCATTTTTCTTTCAGCTACAGCTTGAGGTAGAGCAGTGGAAGGCGAAAAGAGAAAGTAAGAGAGCGAAGGCTGCAGAATTAGAGGCTGGACTCAAAGCTACTGAGCTTGAAAAATTGAAGCTTAGTCAACTTCAAGGAAATTTAAAAGCAGAAGCTATAAAGGTATTTAAATATTATTATTTTTAAAATTATTTTTCGCACATCCATCATTAACGTCCCTCGTCATGTCAATAATAAATACGATGAAATAACTAATAACTGACGATTCAAAAATAGATGCGCGAAAAAACCGAAGAAATCGAGTCGAAGATCGTCAAATCTCCGGAACGATATAAGGCGAGTTTAGAGGAGGTGATAGAGCAGAAGAATCAGCACATAGAAAAGCGGCAGCTAGTGCAAGAACAGATGAGAAGTAAAAAATCTGCGATAAAGAAGCGGGAAAGTTATCTGTCCATAGTTCGTCAACAACACACGAACTTTCCGAAAGTAACGAAAGCCCAGGAGCGTCTCACGTTAGTGTCTCAGCTTGTTCTCGATGGCACTTGAAATTACACAATTATATTTTATTAATTTTTCGTCGGCAGCGAGAGCAAGAATGAGATCGAAGAAATGAGAAAAAAAGTGGAAGAGGTGAGGAGCGACATCGAGAAGGAGGCAATGATGTTCGCGCAAGATAACGAACAGGCGAGCAAAACTGATTTGGAGAAAGCTAAAGAGCAGTGCGGGCAGAGTCTTTCCAACCTTCGTAAGGAACACACCGAATTGTTAAAGTAACATTTTCTTTCAACTTGTACCTTTTTTACTTTGAAAAAATAGAAATCAAATTGTTTATTGCCCGGAAATCGGTTACAGTGAGAAAAAGTTTCTGGAGAAAACGGTTGAAGATTCGAAGACTCGTCAACAAGAAATTTTAGCGGAGATCGAGAAAGTTCGCGCATCGACCAAACAACGCGAGGATGATACCAAGAGTTTCCTAAAAAATTGTCAAGAACTATACGATGCAGAGATAAAAAAGGTGAAGATAAAGAATAGTTACGAAAACAGATTAAATATATATTTTCTAAGCTCTCGTTATGGAAATTCTAATGTGACAAATTTTTTTAGGAACGTGAAATGCGGAATCTTTTCGAGGAATATGGACCGAGTGAATAGTAATGTGAAGCTTAGTATTTTTCATTTGAAGTAAGTACTTTACCATCGAATAAAAAAAAAGAAATGTCTCACTGTAATTATGAAAATATAAATCGAAATATTTTTTTAACGTTAAAAAAAATGATTTTGCTATCGGTCTTACCTTTTTTACAGCGGAAAAGTCTCTGAGTAACTTGTTGCTAGAATGTGTTAGGCGGTTCAGAACATATTCTTCGGTTGGTTTCCTTAAATATTGTATAGTAGAGGGCAAACCGATCTAGACTAATCTGGCGCGACGAGTTTCGGTACATAAATCCATGAGTGAATAGAAAAAATAAAATCGAATGCGAGAATATCGACATTGGAAAATGTAAGGAGACGCGTGTAGTAATTTAAAAGTCAAGATGATAGATATATCGTCGACATATTCTACGTTAGGTGCGCTTGTAATAAGATATGGTATTACCTCTTTATCAATTTATTCACAGTCGGTTTAATGTGTACACTTGGTATATTTTCTTTTACACGGAACAATATAACATGTTAGATACATTCATAGAATTTGTCATAAAAAAATGTTCGAAAGATCGTATTGTGAAATTTCGTCGTGGTGTTTTAAATACGGTATATATAATTGTTATTCCCATTATTCGTGGAACGTCAACGTCAAAATGAAAATGAATAAATTCGACCGTGCCGAATTCTTGACCACTGAACAGACGAGGACGAACTACAAATATACCAGCAGACGACTCCACCGAATAGGTGACAATAAAGATTGCAAACTCGACTGCCGTAGATGAAGTTACGCAGCGATAGTTCGGTAATATTTTGTCGTCTCGGAGATACAATTTGGCTCTTAAGTACAATGAAGTTACGAGAGAAATAACAAGAAAATGTCCCTTGGCTTCGCGGAAAAAAAAAATCAACGTCAGTGGAACAATCTGCCCGAGGAACTTTCCGCTAGCTCATTATGTACATTGTGTTCCTTGATCGGTCTTTTTTTCATTCAGTTTAAAGTACCGCACGACCTTTTTATGTTTTTTTTTATAATACATTTCTAACTACGGTAAAATATCGTCTGCGAAGTTGCTAAATGCAAATGGAAAAAGATTTTTTTTTCGTCGATACAAGAATAGTTCTTTCGCATTTCGGCTATTAATTTCGTTTTTTTATTCAGCATCAATCTTACTTTTATTCCTCTCCATTCCAATTGGAGCGATAGACGCTCGAAGTATCATATATATATATACACATACACGTATCGACAGTATGAACAATTGTTTTTTTAGCTAACACTTAGGGTTTGTTATTTTGCTGAAATTTACAATGTAATAACTATCATCGGGCGAGAATAAAATGTACAACACTTAACAGGAAAAACGCGCGGCTCTTCAAATTCTTTCGTTACTCCACAGCTTAACTTCTTGAGAGAAAAAAAAACAAACAATTGTCAGCCTATCTTTTCTCTTACACATAAAACAGCGTAACTTTATATACAAACAAGTAAATAATATAAATCAGGTTTCTCATTCGTTACACCTATGAAAGTGTCGGACCAATTTTTTTCTTCCATCGCATCCCCAACAAATCGTATTATAAGCTGTAATTTTATTATAATTGCATTATGATTATACCATAATTATATAAAAATTATAATATAATTTTCTAAATATATTTTTTTAAATATCTTTTATACTTTTTTGCGATTTGTTCTCATCGAATACGTTAGACGGCGGGGACCAAACTCATATACTCAAGCAGTGCACGCGGCATATGTTTATTTCTTCACGCGATCGAGTCGTCTAAACTACGGTCTCGTGGCAGTGACTTTTTTTTCTACACATATCAGACGAATCGATAATATATTATCTATTATTATATTTTCTCTCACCCTACCCTCAAAAAAAAAAAGTAATATCTCTCCCGCAAATCCAACTGATTTTCGTTTGCGACAACTGTTTAGTAAAATTAGCCGTAACGATTTTATATATGTATATATATCGTTTAAACACTTCGGCAAATGTTTTCGAACAGAACAGTTAATATTCATCAATATCAATAATCAATTAAAAGAAAGGTTTTAACTTTTCGAATTTTTTTTTCTCGATAATTTTGCATACTCGACGACAGGCCGAATTGATTAGCACACAGGGAAATTCGTGCACCTTCACCGTAATCCTTTTGCATAATACTTTCTCCCTCGTCTTATTCATAATTCTCACAGTACCCTGAACACGTAGCGCGTAAATTCACCGTCACGAACAAAAATACCTCGATAAGTTAAAAGAAAGAAGAAACAAAAAAGTCACAGTGATAACATCGACAATAACCTGAGCGGTAAAAATAGGCACCCACGGCGGGCCGCATTCAGCTTCTCTATCCTAAATCGCTACGAGAACCACACTGTTGACATCGGATTTTTGTTTCATTTTTTTTTCTTTATCCATTATTGGCAAAGAATTAATTGAACTGCGTGATTGGAATTATTGCTACTACGGAACGAGAGCTACTCTCTAAGTCTATAGATATTTCTTTTTTATGAACCGATCTTTTCCTGGTTTTCTTTTTTTCTTCCATAGAAGATTGAAATTGTTTGCGTTCGTTCACGTTAAACCGATTTTTATCTATTTCTCCGGTACATTGTTCCCAGTCTCATCCTATCTATTAGAATCTAAACTCTGAATGTAGATCTCGCGACGCGACGGCGAACCGCGCCAAAGCCTTCGATTGAAAGTTTCGACTCTCGCACATGTAATCGAGTATTCTATCAAGCCTCTCCTATAATCTTATCTGGAGCATTTTTATCGATATTTTTAATATTGTCAATTATCATTTTTTTTTCTCGAACGGCTCCTCACTCGTGCAAAATTTCAACGAGTAAAAAATACGATCATTCCGAGCGAGAAAAATTCCCTTTTCCCACTAATGACTCGATGGAACATCGTCAGAACTTTTCAATTTTTTTCGAATGGCATTTTACTAAATTAAAACTTTAACTACTAGAAAATACGATGATTTGGAGCAAGAAAAATTCCGTTTTTCTACTAATGTCTCGATGGAAAATCGTCTTTGTTTTTTCTTGTTTTTCGAACGGCATTTTACTCGACTAAAACTCCAACAAGTACAAAATACGATTATTCCAACCAAGATAAATTCTTTTCTTGCGCAAATGACTTGATGGAACATTGCACTTTTTTTCCTTTCTTTTTCCGTCAATTTCGTTTCAAAGCTCATGTTACGTCCACGACGAGATCGGCCAAGACAGTATTGATCCGCCATCGCGCCTTTTGATGTTTCACTCGACTAATTCATTAAATTCATAATTGTCCAGCTCTCTACATTTCTTTTTTAATCTATTCAGTGCATTAGACCGAGCTGACTTGTACCGAAGAGCCAATGGAATCGACTTCGTTGTGCGATCTCAAGCTGACCGAACTCTCGAGCTCAACACCGTCGACGGTTCCATCACCCATTATTACGCTGTGTCTCTGTTGCGGTTCGCTCTCCGTGAGACTTATCATACTCGTGTCATTGTTACCCGTCAATCCGTTGTCAGTGGCCAATTTTTTTTTCATTGCAGTGCCGTTCATCGCACCGTCGCCGGCGTCGGCCTGATCATTGTTCATCACTGATCTGCTGCTTCCCTTCAAGTTTTCTTTTGTTCCGCTAGTTTGCGTACTCGATTTTTTGCTCTCCTTGTCACCGGTCACGTAACCGTTCTTGGCAACTTTGCCGTCCTTGTCGCGCGGCTTTTTTCCCAAACTGAAATTCGTTATCTTCGAACGATCCTTTATCTCGCGGGATTGGCGCACCGAACCCGTGCGACTCGGATCGACGGTGTTTTCCTGTTCCTCCGTTATCGACACCAGATTCGCCTTACCCTCGCCTCCGACATCCTCCACTTGGATCGGTATATCATCTGCAAAAATACAGGTATCGAATAATTTTCAAGGATCGAAAACCGAGCGGACGAATGTATTCATCCGGTCACGATTAGAGATGTGGAGATACCGGATTTTTAACATTTGGTTAGACTACTGTATTTTTACCGTATTATGGCATAATTTTTTCCCTAATATCTTGTGTTGCGAAAATACCGTTGTAAAAATCATTTAGCGAGATGTGAAGTTACTCGTCGTAATATTTTTGGTAAATAAAAAAAAATCGTAAACTTTTTTTGTAGTTGTGGAATTACTAATTCATATTTTTTTGCAACATTACCGAATCATCTTATGAAAATTAACTATATGGTTGTGATATTTTTAATCGCTGAGAACATATGATTTTATTATTATGTGGTAATGTTCAAAGCAGTCGAGTACGGTAGAAATACGGTAAAATTGTGGGTCACATTTACCGCTCACATCTCTAGTTACAATACGAAACAATTTTTTTCTTGCTCGAACGAAGTGTTCGGTGCAGATTAGAATTTTTTTACTTGTAAACGGTGATAGAGAGCAATTACAGGTCGTGAAGATCGATGTGAAACATTCTTGTCATGCGTGGTAAAGACAAAATAAAATCGTGAATCTCTTTTGTCGCTTCGAGATTTTCTCAACGGCTGGGACTTTTTCTAAATGCTGGCAGAGGCGGTGTATCTGAAACGGGAAGCGACAGTTCGGTTGGACGAGAGGAATTCGTGTCAACGGGTGCTCGTCGATCGACACGTTCGCTATCGAGATGTTTTTTAGCAGTTTTTTTTTAATCGACATTATGCTGAAATAGCAAGAGTTGTGGATATTTGGGCCAAGGCGCTGAACGCTCTAGAAAGCGTGTGAAACCAAAACAGAGACAAAGCAAGCGATTAGATGTAGAATCTTTCTTCTTTGGTTCAAGTTCGGAATTTTCAGGCAACCGAATCGTGCATCTTCTTCAAATCTTAACACAATCTGTCTAATAATATACTTTTCGCTTCGATAGGTTTTTTATCCGAATCTAATAGGAATTCATGGAGACAATCGTTACGTCCTGGGTCGTTACCGACAGGTTACCGAAAAGTCTACACGGTACTTTAAATCGCTTTGTGCACACAGCACTAGAAAGAAACTACACAGTCAAAAACTCTAAAGAATATTGTAACCACTTCAGCAAAGGTTTATAGACATCGAATAATAATGCCCTTCGACCCAAACATCTTTATGCGCGACAACGAATATTCGAGTCAAAGTTAGATTTGTCGCAATGAAGAAAAAAGCATATGAAAACGAATTTTAACAAAATGTGCAAGATAGCGAACGTGTGGAGACCAACCAAACAATAAAAAATTGGTGAGATACGACAAAGATGAATATTTTTAAAAATCAAGCGGTGTGTATGATCGCAGTGATCTCGTGTGAGAATTGTTGTCCGACAACCGCTAGTTCCAGCTGCTCAGTGTTTCAGGCTCCATTCATCACTTAATATTCATCTCTCCCAGGGGACAAAACACACTTCGTGCCAGGTCTCTCTTCCTTTCGTCATAAATTTTTTTCGTTCTTCTCATAAAACGATTATACTTTTTGTAATACAAGATACCGTGTGTAGCTCGTTAGTGCAGCTGTGGTGCACAGGCTGTTCGGTCTGCCCCGTGGTACATACAACGTGTCGACCGAGGCGACGATAGCTTCGCCGAGAGCTTGTTCCTCCAGGACGCGATAGAGCCGAGCGCCAGCACTAAGCCGGCTCTCGTTGCCCGGCGATCCGCCTCGGTCCTTTCCCTCTCTGCGGGTTCTACGATGAACCTCTTCCAGTATGCTCGGCGACGAGTCGCCGGATCTCGCCTGCTGCTTGGCTTGCTGCGAATCGCGAAGCTTCTTCGGCGATGCGTTGCGACTCGGCGAGCCGTGAGAGCTGTTCAGACTCTCGCGCCGGGAATTTTCCAGTGACGACGAAGCGCTCGATCGCTGCTGCAAGGGATTCTGTCCGCTGTCCTCCTCGTCGAGCGAGTACTGTGGAGCATGCTTCCAGAGCCAGGCGCGACGCCTGCTGGCACCGGACGACGGCTGCTGATGCTTGTTGGCCGGGGAGGCCGAATTGTCTCTGTCCTCCTGAACGCTTCGCGTCTCGCCCGAATCGAACAACGTCTCGTCGAGGTCGTCTGCACGATACACACAGCATGTCCACGCACGCGAGTGACTCGCAAAGAATGTTCGATGAAGACAATTAAGAGGGAGGGCAAGGGAGATCGTGGACAGAGACCGTGATCGAAATTTTTATGACGCGACGATGACTTTGCCATTTTTTTTTTTTTTGTTAATTTTGTTCTGCTTAATTTTTTTTTTAATGTTGGGATAAGGACAGAGATATACTCACCCGGTAGCTTTTTGGTCCTAAACGAGGCGTTGGTGATCATGGATTTCGAGACCGTTGCCGTCGCTGTGGCCGGTGACAGTGCAACGCTTATACCCATCGAACCTTCGCCCGGTTGGCCTGAACAGAAAAAATAATTAATTGAAAATCGCAGTGTGATGAAAAAATGGGAATAATAATGGGTAGAATAAGATTAATTCCTGAGGGGGAAACATTTTTTTTCAACAATTATATTGCTATGAAAAATAGTAATCATAAAGGGCTGTTCTGAAGGAAAAAGATTAATGAGGTAATAATAACGGATTGTCCTGGAACGAAAAAAAAAAATAATAGCGTTACTAAGAAGACAGAATAGGATAATAGGAATTTCACTGCTGATGGAAAAAACCGGAAGCGGCGATGAGTCGCCAGGCGCTTGAGTCATTGTGACGGGGTGTATAAATAGGACGATGAGTAACAAATGCGTTTGACATACCTGACGGTCCCGAACTGCTTGAATTCCTTATCGCGTTCGTGACGAGCATCACATCCGGATAACCGTCGTAGCACGCTCGATTGTGAATGTCCTCGACCGCTTGACTACCAACGTACCAACAATCGTTGTACCTAGACAAATTTATTAATTAACAGGCCGTACAGCATCACAGTTTGAGTAGAGCAAGCTATTTGTTTACAATCTATTACAAACAAAGAAGTTTTTTTTTTTTAATTGTTCAACCCCTTCACTGTCAGGATCCCCAACGCGTAGGGAAATACGTTCCTCTCACAGTGAAGAAGTTAAAGGAAACTTATTTTCAAGCACTTTACTTTTTGCAAAATAAGAACTATGAAAAATTGAACATTGAGCTCACATTGCGAAGTATATACCGTGAAGAAACTCCAAAAGAAATTGATTTGATACTGGAATACGAGGTAGGAGCCTGGGCACGAAGCTCGACTCACTGCCGTACGAAGAACGCTGATGGTGGCCGGGTTTCGTAAAACCCTGAGTGATGAGCCTTAAAAAAAATTACAATATAGAGAAATAATTGAGTTGTTTGAACAGAAAAAAAAACATCGCGACACTCACTTTGTCGCGACTTTGCAGAATTGTTCGAGGGCAGATTTATGAATGTAGCTTAGCTGTTGATTGTAAATAAACAGTAGGGCGGTCATGACTTTCAGACGATTCTGAGCGTTGAGATTTTCGACCGGCTGCAGTGGTCCCCAGCTGACGAGCTTCGTGTTGCACTCCTCGAAACGACGAACCGCGCTTTCGGTCAGGGAAGCTGGTGCCAAACTCGAAGGCTGGACAAATAAATAGGTATGAAATTCCCCAACCCTCATATACTCGTGCTTCGGTCGTCGATTGTTGAAAAACTTTGATTACCTCGTGATAAATCGAGAGCATGGCGAGTGACGGTAGCCTAAACGAGACAGCTTTCGGTTCGCCTGATGTGTCGACGACCTCCAAATTGTACAGACCGATGAGAAGAGTCTCAACCGAGCGACAATTCTAAAAACAAAAAAAAACATATTACACGGTTTTACTAGAATATTTGAATTAAAATTAACAAATTTGTTTTAAAATATGGGGTGAAAAAGTTCTATCGAAATTTGTCTAGTTATGTTTGACCCTGGCCAATATTGAACGAAGAACGACGACGACGCTTATCTTGACATTTGGTGACGCGAATGTTTTCTTGCGTAGAAACTCGACGCACGTAAGATCGGCATTACCGGCACAGGTACGATTTTTTCTATCCAGCGATGCTAGTACAGGTGTTCGTTTCACTTCTCGGAGACACGCTGGAATTACCGTAATTGCAGAGAAGACTCAGTCTCGCGATCGGTGTTTTTTGTCTCTTTTTTTTTCGTAACACGAGTGCGTTTTTACGATGTCAAAGTATACGCGTCGTTATGCAACAGATGACACGGCGAACGTTTCATTACGGCATTGTCAGGCTACAATTGGAGACACAATTAACGACAAAAATTATCAAATTAACCGAAGTAATTAACAAATATTTGGACCCTGTGAAATAAACTCAAACAAACTAAAAAAAAAGGAAGAAACAAAACACAGTTGTAATTCCAGAATTGAACAGTGTTGGAACTTGAGTTTAAAAAGTGTTACTAAATAAACTAAATGGATACTTTCCTTTCTTTTTAATTTTAAATTTAAAAAAAAATTGAAACGTAGTTTTTAAATTGAAAATTGAAAAAGATTCAGACTTGAGTTGGAACTTAAGTCAACGCACACCAAAATTTTAAGCATGGAAATTTACATCATACAAAGCGAATGAAAACTTTTTCATTTTCAATTCAAAAGAAAATGTGTACTTTGCATTTTTACTTATGCACCAGAGTAACGGCTCACCTTTATATCGCCGTGAGCTACGGAATTTAGATAAATGAATATTAGAGTTGGAACGAACTGCAGTGTAAACCTCTGCAGTTCAATTTCTCTGGATCTGTAGAAGTTGAACAGTTGATTGCACACCGTATCGACCAGCTGGAAAGAATAAGGTTCGCAGGTTAAAAAACATGTACACAATTTCTGCGCAGATAAAAGAAAAAACAAAAAAGAAAAATTCAACAACTGAGACAAGTGAATACAAAAAGTAAGATAAAATGAAGAATACCTCGCTATACTTGCTGCGCTCTTCGAGAAGATTGTACAAAGCCCTGACAATCTCGTTGTCCTGTGCAAGGGTATTTGCAAAGGTGTGCAACTCCAAAGAAGTGAAATCCGCGCAGTCGGTCAGCCACTCATTGACGAGGCTCTCGGTCATGTTTGCTCCTTGGTCGATGTGATCGTTCGCATTGAAATTTTATCTGAGAAAAGAAAAACGGCAACGTGTTTCGATTTGAAACGTAAAGACCAGTCGTTTTTTACCATCACAGCGAAACGTTCTTGGCAATGATGTTATCGTCGAGTGGGCAGTTTAAAGGGTGTTGCAAAAAAAAAAGGAGAGAGAGGTAAAATGTGATAATGAATAAAATATGCGCATGGTTCTAAAGATACAAAAAATAAATAAAACGACGAATTCAAAGCTAGAGCGAGAAATATTATTTCCAAAGCTTGTTGTTCCATTCTCACCTTGTCTATCTGTGCATTATCTGGTATGCTTGCGACGGATACTGGAATGGTAAAACATCACCGTGGATCGTCGCGCGCCAGAGACATGCCGAGATTTTGTAAATTTCCTATCGCCGAGTTTACGCAAAAGAGCTGAGAGAGCGGATCAACCACTTCCCTCCTCCTCGTTCTGCGTATCGATGGAACAGCTCAGGACGAAGTGGGGCGAATGAGCAGCGAGAGTCGGTGAGACTACTCGCCCAGACCCTCCAAATCAGTCATTTCAAAAGTTGGAGCGTCCGCATGTGCAAGCTCTTTTGAGAGGCACGCTAGCTTCGAAGAGTGAAATTAGCTGCTGAAATAATTCTTACTTGAGGTAAGAAAGAGTAACTGACATTTTTTATCGAAAATTACTAATAGAAAACATGATAAAACATAACACGATAGAACGATATACTGAATGCCGAACTAGTCATTGACGATTGGGAGATGAGAAATTACGTTTTGGTCGGCGAACTTCGCACTGTGCATCGAATGCACCCAATCGTAGCGAGTCCGCGAATTCATTGGATTCGCCAATCAAGTAACGACCGACGATTCAAATAAAATTATCGTAACCGCGAATCATTGAAACCTCAATTGAACGGTAACGCCATTTTGCGATTCAATAACATCCGATGAAATGCAAGCTGAGTAATTCACGATACTACTCCCGTAAAACTTTTTCTGACGAGTTTGATGTTACATGCATGCAATCATACAATTTAAAAAAAGGTTTTCTAACGAGTATTATACGTATAAGTAAAGCACGAGTTTAAGGAAAACTGAGATTTGAATTTCTCATATTAAATGCTCGTAATTAATTTTTCATGCAGATGTTATACATAAATACATTTCTCGATGAGTAAATATCGCTTCATCACTGTTTTTGTTGCCATTCGAAACGTAGTTGAATAAGATTACACCAATTGATTAAACAAACGCGATAAAAATTATGGGAACACAATATATATATCTTAAAGAAGGCGACATTCAGTTACACAGTCGAAAGGGACAGAGGCAAGAGATTACCATATAAAACTCGTCAGTTGGACTGTTGCGACATTGGATAAGATAAATATTATCTCGCACGCCCGCGCGTTCGATTATCGATTGACAATCGCTGTCTCTCGCGAGGCGCGCGAGACGGCGTTATACGTGTTTCTCGCAGAGTGAACATCGCCCTGTCATTTTTTCTCTTGTACTCAACATATCACTGTCATCAACTGTGATCGCTGCAGTGTTGCGGACAGCCGAATAACATTGCACATTGTGCGACCAATAGCGTTTGAAATGCACAAGAAAAAGTACATATCCTAAAAAATGTGAGCTTATTAAAAAAAAGTTTAAAAAATATAAAAACGTTTAGCTTTTTTTTTTTTTGGTATTCCATCCGATCCTAAGTGCTGAAGAGGGTGTTAATATCGAAACTATATAACCCCGCCGTATAAATGTCACTGCATTAACCAAAGACTCATAAAATACAAACTAGGATGATAAAACTAATTGCCGATCAACAGAAAACCGGTAAGTTAACATTTTTTCGTTCCTACGGTTCGTCAGTAACTTCAGAGTTACCCCAGTAACGTTTAGTTAATCGTAAAGTCCTGTAGTCCGAATAGAAACAATGATAACTTTGCAATTTTCATTCTTACGCTCGCCACGCAATTTTACGTAATTTCCGTATTTCAATAGCGTCGTACTATTAATAGTTTTTGCACTATTGTTACAAGTAACGAAAAAAAATGGAAGGAATTCCAATAATTCCGTATACGTGGGGCGGAACTCTTTACCAAAGATATCGTTGACTCCGCCGTATCGGAACAATGTAGTTTTATCTAGTGGCCTACATGTCCATTTGTTCGCAGTCGTGGTACTAATACTCATTTATACAGTTGATTGTGTACCCAGCTGCTTCTGGTGTCGTGTATGCTAATTACTAACATAGCCTTCAAGCTCCATTCTTCATTACTTACTTACTGTTACTTGCGTTACTTGCTATGTGCTTTTGCCCCATTCAAATAATTCCAAGACCAGCTACAGTGAAGGAATACTTTTTTTTATATTTTCAGTTTGTTTTTTTTTTATCCGTAGTTCGAGAACACCGAAGAAAGATACAATGCAACGTTGCTTATCGGAGAAGAGAATTGAAATAACTTTGTGGCTGTTTACCATCCGCTAGCGAACCTACAATGCCTGTATGAGATGTTAGTTAAATAAGGAAGACGTAGGAAACACGAAGCAGTCAGCATTTAAGCCAGGCAAAGACAATATGGTGCAGAGAACAATTCCTGGACTGGACGGTGAGGAAAGAAATTAACAAAAAAAAAAAAAGTGCAATTATCTTTGAAAAAAATGATGAAAAAATTACATTGTAAATATTCCATTAACAGTTTTATCTCGATTCTCATTTATTAATATTTAACAATAAAAGCATTGTCCATCCAACGCCTTTGTCTCCCAATCACCACAGTCGGCTTTCGTTGCTTGTTTGTCTTGTGTTTTTTTTTAAACATAAATACTGAGTTTTCATTCCTTTTGCAAGGTGGTCGCGGTGGCCGTCGATTTATCTTGACACTCGCTGCTGGAATGGTATTTGGATTTCTATCGGCATGCCTCCTAATCACAGCTACAAGAGATTCGCAGCGCATGTTCAGCTGGCTGCCTGGTAACACGATGCTATCTAGAGATCCTCATCACTATTCGGAACTTGAGCCAGAGGTAAATAACACGATTAACCTTTGGTATGGTTTATGACGCTGATGATTTACATTGCTTCTCTCAATTTTTTTCTTTACAATCTGTTTTCAATCTGCTTGTAAACGAGAATATCTAGATGAAATACAATCCTATAGATCGAAAACTTTCTCTTTATTAATGAAGAGAAAAGAAATTAATGATAATTTTTTTTTATTGGAAAAAACAGGCGGGCCCCGATACAGAAGTTAAGTTTCATGGAAATGACGAAGATTATCACAGGGGTGAGGACAAAGTCGCTCAGGACATGGCGAAAAAAATTCGGGTGTTGTGTTGGGTGATGACTGGTCCGAAGAATCACCAGAGCAAAGCTCGCCACGTTAAAGCCACATGGGGTAAACGATGTAATGTACTTTTATTCATGAGCTCGGTTGAAGGTGCGTTTAACAATTTTTTTTATTCGTTAAGTAAATCTTTTAGTGAAATTCGATTATAGAGAAAAATAAATTTTCAATAATATATATAATTTTTTTTACTTCCGAACGTAGATTCAAGCTTGCCTTCAGTGGTACTTCCGGTCAAGGAAGGCAGAGACAATCTCTGGGCGAAGACCAAAGAAGCTTTCAAGTATGCGTACAACAAGTACAAGGACGAAGTCGATTGGTTCATGAAGGCCGATGACGACACGTTAGTAAAAAATTTCAACTGATTTGCCTCGACGCGAGTTCTTAAATCAAATAGCACGCAAAGAGTAAAATGAATTATAATCGTGTAATCAGTGGTGAAGAACAGATTACAAATTGCCTGAAGGTTGGCAAAGCGGTAAAGTCCTCCTTTATTAATTAATGCATTTCTTGGTTGTCACAGATACGTAATCGTGGAGAATCTTCGATACATGCTATCGTCGTACGATCCCACCATGCCGTTGTATTTCGGCTGTAGATTCAAGCCCTTCGTAAAACAGGGATATATGAGCGGCGGCGCCGGTTACGTACTTAGCAAAGAGGGTGTCCGAAAGTTCGTCGAGGAGGCGTTGCCGGACAACAGCAAGTGTCGAGAGGACAACGGCGGCGCCGAGGACGTTGAAATGGGAAAGTGCTTGGAAAAGGTCGGCGTTAAGGCCATGGACACGAGGGATCCGCACGGAAGAGGAAGATTTTTTCCGTTCGTGCCGGAGCACCATCTGATTCCTAATCACGTCGACAAAAATTTTTGGTACTGGAAATATATTTACTACGAGACCAAAGACGGACTTGACTGCTGCTCCGACAGCGCTATATCATTCCATTACGTGTCGCCGAACATGATGTACGTACTTGAGTATCTGATTTATCATCTGAGACCGTACGGGATAACTCACGGTATCGAGGGCACCGACACCGAACGAACGTCCACGATGAAGGAGTACTAGTCCGGAACGATTAGCCATGTCCATTACGACAAAGATACATATATATACACACACGTATGCTGTAAAAAGTGCCAGACGTAATGCTAGTCAGACCGAACCAACGACCTGTACCGTAAAGTAAAAAAGCGACGATTCGTTCAGTGTACAGTTTTGAACGACCAGTGATAGAACGTACCATATTACTATTTACACTTGTATACATTACGTCGAGAATTTTTGGTACAAATAAGCCTTACACTCGTTCGCGCGAGAATCAAACAAAAGAAAGACAAAAAGAAAAGCAAGGCAATCACTTTTTTTATTGTTTAATAATCTGTCTAAAAAAATTACCACGAAGGCCTCGTGCCATGCACTATTGGTTGTTTCAACGATGCAACGATTATGTCCGCCGATTAAAACTTAATTTTTGTTACCGGATTTTTTTTTTAATCGACTGTAGATTTCGAGCGTGCTTGCCTCTTCCGAGACTTTAATTTACACCGAAAATTTTACCAAAGACAAAGTTTTTTCTTACGTTGATTTTAGATGGTCTTTCGTAAATAGTTTTCCCATTCTTTTGTTTCTCCCACACGGTTTCCCGTGGTCCTTGATGTCCTGCAACCTCGTTCTTCAAAGTCCAGGAATGTCCTTAAATCTTATTCACTTGCAGATCCGAGTCAATGTATCCGTTCGGATACATTGAGACGATGTATATCACTGGTGAGCATCGTAAGGAAAACCGTATCTCAGTTTTGCTGAAATCCATGTATATATTCGTGCTTAGTACTTTTTTTCTGAACGCATTCCAGCGTAAGCGAAAACGATTATCGAACTGAATGTTATTTCGTATATTCTCCGCTATACGTATATTTTTCATTTTTGAAATATAAATCTTCCAACACGATTCTCGAATATCCCTCTATCTCGTATGAACTTTTGGCTGGATCTCAAAAACAACGTACAGTGTGCAACCCAACTAGAGCTGGAGCAACTAAGAAAATTGACCAATGTTATTGTGTTCCTATTTTTCTTTTTTTTTTTTTTTTTATATGTGTTACTTCATGAAATTGCTTGCGAGGGAAAAGTTTCCAACAATCTCTCTATTTCTCAATGCAAAAAAAGAAATTAGGTATATGGATAGGCATATACGATATAATATATACACATAAAACTGTATTTCGTAATATTAATATAATAATAATAGTAATAATAATCCCAATAATGACGTTCTACCCAAGTAATAAATACTATAGATACAGAGTGAGTGTGGGTGTGTGAGTAAATTAACCAATCAATTTTGGGGGGGCGGGCGGGGGGGTAGGGGGGCAGGTTTTTCAAAGGGTTTTTTTCCTATGTACAAGTCATATTTGTACTATGCGACTGACGCGCAGTTTTGCCACTCAGACGCTTCCCAAGTTTCTCCTTGTTACTTGAAGCCGCAGAGAAATTACCGATTTACCCTCTCTTTCTTCTCTCTCTGCATGTCGTCCGACTTTTCCGTACATTATTTTTTCCTATCTCTTGACTCTTACAATTTCAATTCTCTAAATTCTCGGCGATGTCTCTCTCTTCATAAATTATTTAAAAAAACAAATATTTTACACTATAAATGTATGTATAATATAAGAAGGTGGTCACCTTATACCGAATAAAATTTGTTCTTTTTGTTCTCCATTTTTTGTCGTTTTTCTTGTTTTTTTTCCGCTTAATTTCAAACCACAGCTTGTTGCAATAAACGCGGTTTGGGTTTGGCCTCTCTCCGGGTCTAGAAAACGTGATAACAGGGACCCAGGGTGTTGCCGACGAGCGTAATAATAATTATCCAATATTTTTCGTCATTCTTAAGATCTCACACGAGGGGCTTTTACGAGGCAAATCCATTAATACTTTTAAAAAATGAGAAAAAATATTGAAAAGATAAGAAACAGGTGTTGGGGAAAATTAGTTGCTGTTCGATTTTTTTTTCGTTCCCCCTTCCCCCCTCTCTCTCTCGCTCATCTTATCTATCTCTCTATATTCATCTATATAAAATTAAAAAACAACGTAATATCATTATATTACTTCGTCGATGGTAATAAGTAAAAGTTTCTTTGTACAAAGTTCAAATTTATAATTAAAAACATTTGGATACGCAATCATTCCTAGAGATTCTTTGATCTTGATTCGTCATTATTTTTTCATTTTTTTTTCCTTTTGTTTCTCTTTTTCACTTCAATTGAACTAACTAAGACCGAATTCCGAGAAGCAATTAGCGCAGAGTAAAGACTTCTCGCTCTCCTCTCTCTCGATCTCTCCGCACACACTTTCTCTCTCTCCCGTCCGCCGCTCTTCTCTTATTTCCAATCGTCTATATCAGAGCTTTGATATTTTTTCGATTTAAACTCCCTTCTCGCACTCGTTAACCATTCATCGGATTTTCGCCGAGCTCGTTTTTTCGTCATCTTTCCGACGAATCGCGTTTTTTTTCTGAGGTATTGGATTACGTTTGGAGATTCGAAAATCGCGTGGAGATACAAGTCTTTCTGTTTTTTCCTCCTTTACATCGAGAGGTGTTTTTTGTTCTGTTATTTATAGCTATCGCGTTTTTTTTGTTCATACTTTCAGACCCGTTACGCATCGTTGGTCGTACGTCCGACGAAAGATATGACGGGTGTGTGGAATGAGAGTTGCACTCGCAAAGCCCCCGAGTGTCGTTACGATAATAAGTGCGTGAGAGAGATTGGCGCATTGCGCTACAAGGGGAGAGGGTGTGGGTCAGACGAGGGCAGCCGCTGCGTGGTACAGCTGCATCAGCGCTTGTACGTGTACCGGTAGACATGATAGTCGATCCTTCGTGTTCGCGTCGACGGCGAGCCAAGAAAGGGCGTTGTATCCCTCCAGCACGTATCTGAATTGAAGACAAAAAAAAATAGGAACATATTATTACTTCGCTCGTTGAGTCGGATTAGTCAGGATAACATCTCGGTTCACTGTACTGTAAAAATCCGTTAATTTTCCATCGAAATTGTTCATTAAATTTAATGTACCAGATTTCCAATGAAACCTGCCGATTCGGTGCATGACAATTTTTTTGTTACAAACCTCAGCACATCGGTAGTAAACTGCGAGTCCAATGGATGAGCCGTTAGTGCGCTTTGTTGCTGAAGTAGATCGTCGCTGTTCTGCTGTATCGCTGGACTGTGGAGATGCAAAGCGTTCTTGAGAAACACTGGGCAAACGCCCTCAAGATGGGGACAGGCGGACCAGAACCAAGGTGGCATGCGCCCGGTCGGAGCTGTCGAGACTAAATATCCGAGGGCGAGCGGCTGCTGTAGCAGAGTTCCTAGCTCTTCTGCCTGGTCCGTCACCGCGCCCTACATTGAACATTTTACGAAAAAAGAAATCATTGAAATGTACATCGGATTATTTGCACACTGTTGCCACGAAATTCTCTAACTGAAATTTTCATAGCATGCCTTCCGCGCACCGATTTTTGTCCCCTTTTTTAACACCAATTTTTATTATTTTCGCTTTGCAGAATAAAATAAATACCCTTGGTGTATTGCTGCATGGAAAAGGACTGCCAGGACCATCGTGCATTCCCATGCCCGATCCACCGCCATCGCCGCCGAGCGGCGAACCGTCTGGACGGTGAGGACTGCCACCAGGGCTATGACCACCGCCAGCGCCGACTTCCGGCCATGCGGAGTTGAATATCTCGTTAAAGTCTCCCATGCCCTCCATGCCTTCGGCCATGTCGTCGTTCAGCGCCGAAAAGAGCTCCTCGTCACCGAGCTCCGGTCCGTTAATATGCTGCTCCTGAAAAGCTGTCTGCGACGACTGTGAAACGAACACGCTTGTTACGATTTCGAGTTTCTCGCTTCACCTCCATCCAGATGTTTGGTTGGAAATGATTTTTGCTATTATTTTTAATAATTTTTTTACAAACCTGTGTAGTTGCGGAAGTGGGGAAGACAAGTATATGGGTGCACGTTACGTCCTGGGGCGTCGAGAGTTGACAATTTACGGAAGCCTGACTAAATCTCTCGTCGGGCGTGAATTGATCGGCCATTAGTCGCAGCGTTGAGTCGGGCTCGAGGGAGACGAGACAAGCGCTGAGGACACACGGAGCAGCCGATGGATACAACAGGCTGCATTGTCCGCAGATTTCTTTCAGATGCTTCGAAGCCTTCAGAAGAGCCTTTCGCGACAGAAGCCAACTCCAGCCTTTCAATTCACCGTGACCGATGCGTCCCACTCGACCAACGACCAATCTCCATGGTTGAACCTTCGAGAGACAAATGATTATTTTTTTAATACGAACATTTTTTTTGCTTCCTCGTAGAGTCTCGTAGTTTGCGAATGTCTCAATATTTGCGCCTTTGAAAAAGTTTCACGACATAAACATTTTTAAATTTAAACTTACACCCTGCGACATAACGCCAAGTATGAAGTCCATAAGTTTCTGCAAGCCAACGCGACGGGCTGATGCGCGTTTTCTTCGTTTCCTGTTCGGCACGTCGATGTTTATCGTAGCAGTCTCGAATATCTCGCCTCTGTCGTCGGTTGCTACAGCCAGCAAACGCGATTGATCCTCGCTCAGGCAATAACTCAGGTAGAGCACAGCACATTCCTCCGGACCGGCAATTCCAAAACTCTCCGGTGCCTCGCTTTTCGACCTCAGAGGCGCCAGAACGTACGCTGGGGCGTACAATCTGTTTGGTGCTTTGTTTCGATCCTATAAGAAATAAAACATTATTTTTATGACCACATGTGTAGATTTCATATTTTTTCAATTCCACAAAGTTTTTCGTTACACTAACGTCTTTGCTCTTGAGAAATAAATCGGCTGCCGCTGCGGTACCAAAACCCGTGAGACTTTTGACGGTTGAGTTGTGATTTAGAAGTCGTCTACCCTGCAGGAAGACATTCAACGCCAAGGCTCTCATCTCGTCCTGAATCTTTCGCCTCTCGCGGGCGCGTCCTAATTCCATTATGCTCTCCAGCGATATCAACTGTAATTTATAAATTGTTTTTTTCGTTGGATTAAGACACTCACTCAATTAATCTTCCCTAAAGTCAACTGAATCTTAAATGGATCAAGTGTCAAATTTTAACATGTTGGTTTAAAATTAAATCGCTTCGGAGACCGAAATTTAACTCGAATTTCATTGCGCAAATTTATTTTCAAATGGAACTCAAGGTCGAAGCTGTGGTCAACCTCTTCATTTCGTGCTCCATTTTGATCTTAACTTCAAAAATATGGCAAAACTGAAAATAGAACTTAAGATACACCTTATGTATGTGATGAAGTTTGGTTCTCAAGGGATATCTTAAGTTCAAACTAACGTCTTAAAATTCGACTCTGAGTCTAATATTAACTAAATCTTAGGGACAGCGAAAAGTCGATTGATACAATTGCTTTCCCGTTACAAATCATTTCGTACCTGGACGTTGATGTTCGATCTAATATTTTCCGGCATACTGCTAACAGCAGCCGAATAAGCCCGAAGCAGTGCCAAGATAGCCAGTCGCCGACGATCGGGATCTTCGGCGCCACCGAGGGAGAAAGGTTCGACCATATAAACTACGACTGCGGGAGGTTCGACCTCTTCCTCGTCCGGACCAATGTTGTTCGTCGTGTTGCCCGTCGCGGACGTCGCTAAGTTGCTCGTCGACGTCGGTGACGTCGACGAAGCCGACGATGACGATTGGGGCGTCGGTGTTGTGTTGCCCATCGTTGAATTTGCGTTCGGCGTCGTGTTTGACGACGGTGTCTCGCTGCGTGTCGTTTCTCCGTCTGTATATGGAACAAAAATAAAAAATAAAAAAAATTGTTATGTGTATCTCAAGAAATGGGAAAAAAGTGTTCCATTCATGAACCCTTCATTGACTCATCGAAACAAATCCAATTAATTAAATATAAATCATAGCTCCGAAGCTTACCGATTGGTTCGTTTTTTATGGTAACACCGTCGGGTGTTGGAGGCATCGAGTCCGCCGATGGTACCGATGGTGGCTGTTTGCTCGGCGAATCGGCGTGGTCCAAAAAGCTTCGATCCTGTATGACCTGCGTCAAGTACGGGGCCAAACGATGATTGCACACCTGCGCGTAAAGACGCAAAAGTTCCCCTATCTGATTCTCTCCGAGGAGCTTGAACCACTCGTCTATCGGTTGCTTAGAAGCTTTCTGAACCGTCGATTTGCCGACCCGAAGTATTCCATCCCTCACAGCTTTCGCGATCGGAGTGTGCCTTCCCAATCGACAGATCTGTAGGAAAATAAAGATACAAATTAATTTAAAAAAATGACCGATATTTGATCCGATGAACTATTTCAACGAACATCGCCGAACGGCAAAAAAAAAATTTACAGGTATCTTAATATTTGTTGTCTTCTCGAATCAGGCAATCGATATACAAGACTATAAACTCTCTCACCTCGTAAGTGGTCGACAATTCCCGGAAGTAAGATTTGACTTTGCTGATAACGCAATCGCTGTCCGGCGCGACGACGATGTAAGCGACATCCCTCTGTCCAGCGTACGGTTCTAGGAGCAATTTCTCCCAGTAGCTGAGCGCATACGGCGACAACGACAGCCAATCCCTGTCGTAACCGACCACAAGTGCAGGAATCGGTTGTGGTTCGCACCGATCGTCGGTGCCCCTGCCGGCCAGTCGATGAAACTGTCTCCAGGTCAGCGGCCCGGCGACGGTGTACGGAGCTTCCCACATTCTCGTCGTGCATTTTTTCTGTACGGCCTCCTGCAGCAGTGGCTGAAGAGCCCTCATCATTCTGACGATATCACCACTGCACTGCGGTCCCCTGGCTCGCAGGAATGCCCACCGATGAACGCCGAGGACCCGATTGACTCGATCCGCCTGTATTCCATCGATCTTCCCTTGATCGAGCGCCGCCAGCGAAACCTCGTTGCCGTCATTGAACTCCAAGGTGTTTAGCGACGGCACGAGTGTAGTTTGGCTTTTCGTGCTCGCGTAGATCCTCGCCGCCCTGTAAAGACTGCTCGCCGAGCTCTGAACGATCAGACACTGTTCGCGCAGAAGCTCGAGAACGCTCGATGGAATAACGTCGAGACCATCGGGACATTTGCCTCCCCCACACGCAACCGCTACCAGCGAGCCCTTCTTCTTGTCCGCCGGATCCTCTGCGATCCCAGTTATCTCCATCTCGTCTTCATAAAACAACCCGGCCCTGTGAGCCAGTCGTCTATTGACAACAGCGCTGAAGCCGCAGCTACACCTGATTTGATCGTCCTCCTGAAACAGCGCGTTTCCGCCCGTAGAAGCCCAGGATCCAGCGAGATAAACGCCCGCATCGGCGCCCTTGATGTTCCCAACGACCTTTGGCCCCGCGTTGCAGACGCAGAGGCTGCAGCTGTCGAAGTTATGGTCCCTGAAGATATTCAGAGCGGTGTCGCCGAGGAGAATGTTAACGACGAGGGAGTTCGATTCCGGCACCCTCGCTGGTCCCGGAGTGTCGGCTTCGATGCTGTTCAAATTTTTATTCAGGTAAGACGAGGTCGTCGAGGTCGCCGGACTCGGTTGGTCGTAAGGTGGAGGCGGGGCTCTTCCCGGTAGACTCCCGGCTCTGTAGGGAGCTCCGAGAGGCGCCGGACTCGCCGGACAGACGGATTGCTGCTGTTGTTGCTGTTGCTGCGGCGGTGGAGCTTGTGGCGGCTGTTGGGGCGCTTGCTGCGCCGGAGCTTGCTGCGACGCAGTCAATGACTGCGACTGTGGCTGAGCTTGAGCCTGTTGCTGAACCGAGCCAGGTCTCGACGATTGGCCGGACGTCTTCTCGTTGCTGCTCGAGCTCTGATTGCACTGCCAGGAAGGTCTGTACACGCAGTGGGCCGGAAGCGTCACCGGCGGCAAGGATTGACTTGGCAGATTCGTCAGCGGTGCGTACTTCGACGAACCGACGAGTTTACAGATCGAGGTTGGCTTGAAGACGTACGACCAGTCATCTATGGGCTCCTCTTGGGGCGAACCCATGTTCGGGTAGATGTCCGGAACGTGGCGCATCGAACGCTGAGGCGCGGACAATTCCGTCTGGTCCATCGGTGCGTCGCTTAGCTGGCAGGGTGAGGCGACCGGATTGTGCTCCAACGACGGCGGTGTCGGAAACATCTTCGAGAGCTCCTCAGGACGAAGAACACCGACGCCCCGGTTGTTGTGCTTGCTCATGCTGTCCAGCCGGGTTTCCTCGTGAAGACCGCCGGATTTGTTCGAGCCGGGCGGCGTTTGAACTTGAAGCTGATTCAGATTCTGATGGTTTTTTTTAATATAGAAAATAAAAAGGTCGTTCGTTAATCGCATGAACAAATCACCGAGCACAAATCATCGCATATCACTAATAAATAAACGAACAAATTAATTTTTTAATAAAATGAATAAAATCAATTGCTTATGTTAATAAATATATTATTATATTATATATATAATGTAAATGAGATCTAAGAAGAAAATGTCACACTGTGGTTTAGTGGCGCTTTTGATGTATGTTTATAATTTTTTTTAAGGTTGAATTCTCGAGACGTTCGTCAGGGTGGGTTAATGATGAGGTGAGAAGAACGGAGTCGGAGTCTACGTACCGTCTCGTCGCTGGAAGTATCCGGATCGGAATTGTCGAAAATTTGATCGAGATCCTTGTAGGAAGCCTGAAGTCCCTCGCTCGTGAACAATGAACCCGGCTTTGGGGGCTCGTCCCTTTGACGCCTGAGACCATCGACACCGACGCTGTTCTCCTCACCCGCTGCATCGAACTCGTACGGATCGCTTCTACCACCCATGCAATCGCCCTGATTGAAAAACAAATTGTGTTCGCAGGATTTTTCTTTTTTTTCCCCTTCTGTCTGACGATCAATTAAATAGGAAAATCGCGGTTTGTCGGTTTGTTTAAATCGAAGTCTTAATTTTTGAATCTCGTGGTCCTCCTTGAATCCCTAAGATATTCGCTCGACGACGAAAAGCAGAAAACGCGTCTGATCAGTGTGTCGGTAAAACCGCTCTCATAATTTTACCAATGTCCCTTCGAAATAAATCACCTTCGTGAAAGCTCTTTTTCTTCCTCAACAGCTCTCCGTCGCCTCCCATAATAATAAAAGAATGAATTAAAAATATACATATATAAAAAATAAATTATAAAAAAATCGTCACTACGTAACGTTTGTAAGAAAAAAAAACGCGCCTGGCGACGATAGTTCCAACCCTTCAAGAACTCACCGGTGCGTTGGTGTTTGGTTCCTGTTTTATCTCAAGCTTGGGCGCGTGAGACTGCACGATTTGCAAACTCGTCGGCGGATAGAGATTGTTCGTCCGGAGGCTCGCCGGACCGATCGCCGAACCCTTGAAACGCTTCACAGGGTGGTTCAACCAGGCTTCCTGGGTCGAATAGTCATACAGCCACGAGAGCGGTCTCTCATCTTCGAGCAACGCTCCCTCGTACTCTCTCGAGGCGAGAATTGGCCGCTTGAGCGTCGGCACGGGCATCATCGGACTCGGAACTTGATTGTTGCAGGTGGTCGTCGTCGTTGACGAAGCGGTAGACTTCGGTCCCTGCGACGGTGTCAGCGGCGGGGCAGTGTTCGGATGACTCGGCGGTGGTTGCGGACTCAAAGTCGGCATCGTCGGGTCGGCTGGTGGCACCGATGCCGGCTCTGAATGGGGTGTTGGAAGAGGCGATGGCGCTGGCGAACTCGGCGAACCAACCGACGGCACCGGAGGACAATCGCCTCCGGTTGGCGGACCCCTCGGGTAAGAGGGCGGACCGCCCGGTGGTGTACTCGGAGCTCCATCCGTTCTGTTCACGCTCGATCTAATAGCAGATTTTTTTTCATTAGTTTGTCTTTCTTTTTCAGACTTCGAAGAATTGGTGATTTTCTATTATTGAAAAAATAGGAAATTGCGAAAACGGAAGCTTGTTAGACACGCAGCACATTAAAAATCGTATTTGTCATTCAAACAGGCAATAAATCGGCATTTGGAGAGAAATTCATTACGCGGATCAGGTTTCACAGAATTTTGAACACAATGTATTAAAACAATGATTGAATGCAACGCATTGGAAGTTTTAATGCAAAAACTGCTGCAATTGAATATGCAATTGCAATGGCATATTAATATACTTTTTCGTTGAAATTAAAGTGACTTATTTAATAATATTTAATAATACCTTGAATATTAATTTATCATCACACTTCGACATTAGATTCAATATACCGGTTGAATATAAAAACTTCTAGTATTGGTACATTAACTTCCATACAATTTTTTTGGCGTTTTTTTTGCAGTTAGTTCAGTGAGTCATTATCATCAATTGTTTTTTCTGTCTTGAAACATTTTTTTCAGCTGTTTGATTACGTATTCGAACTTCAACACGATTGTCTATTCGACGTTCTGCGCTACAGCTAGTCGTCGATTCGGTTAAACAAGCGATGGAGAGAGACACATGCACGTGTGATACACACAGACGATACGATTATAAGTAAGACGGTAGAGAATTCATGCGAGCCAAACCTTCCGAAAAAAACTGGAAGTAAAAAAATTGCGGACGGTAAGCGTGATTCAATGTGAATGAGGATTATTCGTGTACGAATTTGATTTCAAAAAAATGAAATAAAATGTTGCGTTAAATATTTTTTTGCTATACCGGAAACCGAGAGCCGAGTTAGATGAGTTAATCAACGGTGACTTTAATGATTCAACGATCTCTGAAGAAATGTGAGTTATTTTATCTTATTAATTTTTTTTTTACGACGAATGAATTAATGATGCGTTTGGGTAAGGAACGGAATGGGTAGGCAGATATTACCCACCTTGGGGCATTGGCAGGGACAGAGGGGCTAGAGGCATCCCACTGGGTGGTAGAACGTCGATGAAAAGGCACGACCCTCCGTCCTTTGTCAAGCCTCTCCCTCTGAACTTGAGAGGAGGTGAGGCCTTTCCAACCCCCGGGGGTCGTGCACCTGTAAACGTTGCGTTTAACATCCTCTCGGTTTCTTTGCTAATTCTATTCTTTTCCTTTTTTTAAATTTTCCTCTCGTTACGTTTTCTTTTCTTTTTCACATTACACACAATATAGTCACACGAAAGAATAAAAACATTCGTTTTCAAGAAACATTCGGTAAATATTCGGGGATAACGTATGAACGAATAAAAAAAAATAATAAGGCAACTTTGCTCGGAGACATCACGTCACGGAGATACGAGATAATTGCCGAATTTTAATTCGCTGCACTCTCTATAGTCCACTTAAACATTTTTTCAGTACATGCACACATTGCAGCAGCCATCGAAAAAAATCTACTGTAATTGCGAGACAACCTTCTTCCCCATTGTATTTTTTCCCCCTTATTATTGTCCTTTTTCTTTGCATACTACCGGTGAAGGAGATGGAGAAAAAATAATTGGCTCTTACTTTTAGCTTAATATTCCGATGGTTATGTTTTTTCAAATACAAAATTTAGTAGATAAATTATTTATTGTCCATCTCCGACGCGTAGCCGGCCTATAGCATGCAAAACGAATGAAAAAATTAGTAAAAAAAAAGATACATAACATTGGAATTTGCAACGGCAGTTTATGTTTAATCGAAGGCAAGAAGATTACGTCGAAACCTGAGATCAAACTTAAGTTGGAATTCAATTTAAAAGTTATGTGACGCCATCAAGTTCGAACTGAAGTTTGTACTCACGACTGAAAAATTCTGGCTCTACGGTCGAAGATTTCTTAATTAACTTTCGTTTTTTTTTCTTGGTTGTCAAGTAATGAGCGGAGCGCTGTTGGAGCTCCTCGATACTCACTTGGAGCAGCTGCAGGAAGACTTTTGTGTAGAGTCGACGAATGTCCATGTGCCGAGTTCGACCGACGAGGAAGATTCCGTGGTGGTCTTGGAAGCAACGGAGGATATTGGCGAACCGAGCGAACACTCGGCCCATACGCGTTCCGGCAGTTCGGTCGCGGCTTTCAAGTCCCGTTGAGTGGAGTTTGGGTGTTCATAGCTCGCCGGACTGTTAGGAGGCGACAGTGGCGCATCAGGCGGTACGTCGTCCATGTCCGTGACGAGGACGTAGCACGATGGATAACGCATCCGAACACCGCCGACGAGAACCTCGACGAGCGGCGGCAAACCGCTCTCCATACTGGTGCCATGTATCGGATAAAAGTGCTTCCACTCTTCTAGAAGTTGACTGTCGACCCTGCCGACCTGACCGGTCAGCGTTCCCGCCAGTCCATACGGTGCCAGGATCACTGCAAGAATACAACAAATCAGTTAGTATTTTTGTCAAAGTAATTTTCTACATCCATGAAAAATGGGGAGCTTGCCGATCATTCGGTTCGTTGTCGATTCATTATTCTCGCCAGATGAATGCCAAGCAACAAAAACGGCTTTTGTAATTAAAATTATTTTTTTCTCATTGGAAATGTTAAAAACTCGAGAGTTGCACGAGAGATTAACGGTCGAATAACGGATCACAACCAATTTGCGATAAATTTAATTTTAATTTTTTTACCATCTTATATTTACGTGTAGAATTAGAAAATTAATTGCTAATTAAGTTCGATTTCCATTCATCTGGGTCAACCCCTAAGACAACATTTATTTGTTAATCTCAATTTTTTTCTTTTATTCTCAAGACATTTTCAAGACTGTCGGGCTGTCCGACAGTCGAGTAACCAATTGCGACAAAATGTATTAATTTTTTTCGTGAATGATTTATCGTGGAACAAAAGGTAAAGAATTACCCTTGACGCCAGACTGGGTTGTCTGTGTCCGTTGCAGACACGTCCTGGTGAGATGCCGCACGGCCGGATGTTGCCTGACGTCGACGCTCGCGCAAACAGTGCTCTCACCGTGCACGAAAAAGGCGAACGAGAAGGACAGGTGACTGCTGCGAAATTGTTAATTAACGACATAATTAGCATTAGAGATTAACGCACGAGACGATGACAATCGGTCGTCGGTGATAAAATATTTCGGGAGGCGAGTTTCGGCGTGCGCCCGTTTACCTGCTGCATCGGTGTTTCTCAAAGCCATCGTAGGGCTGAACGAACCATTTGCCGAGACGAACAAAATCACGGGACAGCAGGCAACGCTCAATCAGATTGTGAAGCGCCTTGAACAGGAGCGATCGGCACTCGTACGAGAGACCACTCTCCCAGGAACCTTGTTCGCTCTCTGCAAATAAATAAAAATACATACATTAGTCAATTCAATTTTGAACAAAAATTCGACATATATTCTCTGATTTTTCAAAAATATTTCCGCATACATTTTTTTTTGTTTTTGGAATTTACGATTCAGAGAGCAATAGAAAATAGACATTAATTATTTATATGACAAAATTTCTATAAATTGAAGCATATGAATATTATATTAAATTACTTTGTTCATGATTGATTAGACTATGTCTCAATTAAAAGTTAACTTATTTTCGTCTCCTCATACAAGAAGCCATTCAATGCGTTTACTTGGCACAATTTTCAGAGAAACCCGAGGAAATAGCGAACACTTCTGAACAGTATAAAAATCGGAAAAAAATCAAGCATATCAAAGATGTTATGAAAAAATTATTTAAAAAAAAAATCTCAAAAAAATCTTACAGAAACCTAACTTAATACCCATGAATAATTTAAAATTGTTAAATTCATGTTGAATTTATCTTTTTTATGTGACAAAAATGTGCGAAAAGTCAGGAAATCCAAAGGGAATTCAATAACTAATACAACACCAACATTAAAACCTCCATAATAATCGAATTAACATTAATAATTAATTTCAATGCATTCCCATACATTTTTATCTCTACTAAAAAAAAAAAAAAAAAAAATCTCCCAATCAAATTAATACAAAAGTGATTGGCTCCGACGTGGGTCCGGAGGTTTAGCAATCGATGACTCCTTTATCGCGAAGGCAAGTGGGAGGGCGAAGGTGCGAATAAAACGATGGATAGAAAGACATATACGGATGTGAGAAATCTGCATAAAGAGGACAAGCCGACGCGGCGTGGGACAAGTTCCTGTCTTGGTAAAAGCGAGAAAACGACGACTCTACGAATATTCCGTGTTACGGTGAAAGTCACTCCTCGTCCCGGTTCGCTCGGCCGTTTTATCCTTCTCGGGGGAAAATATGGATCCTCCCGATGCGGTCGGGACAGTGAGAGGGAGGGAGGGATGGGGGGGGAGCATCGAGTCCGCTCGCGCGTTACGTTTTTCGGGGTGGAGACGGCGTGCTAACTCGTCACTGCGGCGGGTCGGGGAAACGGAAGAGGGGTGTGAGCGGTCGCGGAGAGCGAAAGAGACGTCATCCGTGGACGCCGGCGCACGGATTTTCCGTGACGTGTGGGGGAGAGCGCGCGCGAGAACCACTGGCCGGACCGGGACACGTGTTCTCTCGATCGATAAACAACTAGACTCGGCTTAGCGCGATAGTTCAACCGACGTCGTGCATCGCCACCGATTTAACAACGATGTTGACCGGACGATACCTGTTATTTTTTTTTTACGTGTTAATTATCGCCAGAATAAAAATGAAAAATTGTAACGCCGGGAAAATATGCAGGAATTAATTTATCCAATATGCTAATAATTCATTATCGTTTCTCGGGACAAATAATTTGTATTGAATTGGTTGATTTAGAATTCAAGGATAAATATTAAATGATGATATTACGATTGATTAATATGTGGAACTAAGTTTTGCGATGCATGGAATTTTTTTTTATGAAACTTTCTGATGGAAAATAATTTGCATCGGAATGTTAAAGAAATATCGGATTGATAAAATTATAGATTTTGATATTCCCTTTGATTCAGAGTGATATAGAAAAATCTATTGTGACGATGAGAATTGTTATTTTTATAATTATATTGTTTTTATGAAATTATTTGACATTCGAGCGAAACTCCGTCTGAGAGTTTAATTTTTATTTTACGACCGAGACGCGGCGTGTTTCTTGATTTTACGCGTCATCCAAACATTGTTCTCGCTCCGATTCGAGCGGTGCTTTCCCCTCGGCTGGAAACACACTGCCACGTAGTATACGCTGCCGAGTGTCTCTCACGGTGCGGAAAAGTTTTCGAGTGCCGATTCACCGTTACAAGTATACACCGCGCTCTCACTTTGCCTTGTCCCTTGCAACACGAGCGCCGCCAAGGCTCGACGATCCAGAGCGGAGCTGACACCGGTGCACCGTTAATTTCCTCCAAACTTCGTATAAACCTTATATACATTTCTCGACAAACAAGAAATCGCAAGAAGGTTTTTTTTAATTGTTAAAAAATTTCTATACCTCTTGAATAATATTCATATAAGTAAAAAAAAATTCATATGAATTTTCGATAATATTGAAATAAATTGCGACTTAAGATGTCGAATAAATCGGGAGTAAACGTTCGACCAAACGAGCGGCATTCGAAAATCGGTTGTTTATAGTTTCCGGTATCATTCGAACGGCTGGCTCGAGTTCGATGAATGAGTTTATTATCGACGGGTGTCTCGAACGACGTCGTAAAAACCGCAGTGTCGGCTTCGCGAAAAACGGCCGGACAAGTTACTTTACGGTTTATTAAAAAAAAAATTTAAAAAAAAAGAAGCAAACGAGGGAAATTAAGAACGAGGTAAAAGAATTAAAAATTAATTGCGAGGGAGCAACAGCATCGCAATGGCATCGCTCATCGACACCGCCGACGATTCGGAGTTGCGCAATCGGTGGTGAAAACACGATTGCGGTAACGGAGAGCACACTATTGCTGCTGCTGCTGCTGCTGCTGCTGTGTTCTCTGCGCGAAGGCACCGGGCGGGCGCAAAGTTGCAACGCGGCGTTCCGAGCGAGCGCGGTCACGGTTCACCGACCCCGTCGAGTTCCTCTTCAACGCCACCAAAACACCGGTAACGGTTCGCCGGAACAAATGAAAAAAAAGAAGAAGAATATTAATCTATTGCCGACGATCGAAAAGCGATTAAATGGTACATTTTTTTTAAGCCGAAGGAACTTTCGTACGAACGGTTTCGGTTCGTGGCTGCCAATTTTGATTTTTTGTTTTTATTCTTGGAAATTGATACGCAAGGATCTGATTGTCACTGCGACACATTCGAGGATTCTTCGAGTAGAGTTCTGAATTTTTTTTCAAGAAACACAGATTGATGTGCGATTTTACGAGCGGAAGATTTTGCGGATTAAGAAACATTTGAAGGATCCACGGAAAAAATGTAAATATTTATGAGAGAATTTCGAAGAATCAATAGAAAAATCTTAAGGATACACTGAAAATTTAAAGCATCCGTGGATAGAATTTCAAGAATCCACGGGCAAAAAATTCCATGAAAAAAATGTCAAGTATGCCCAAAAAAAAAAAAAAAAAAAAGCAGCACTCCACCGAAACTGTTTCAAGGACTCCGTGGAAATCAAGGACACGTTCGTCGAGACGTTATCGCGACCGAGTTGTGCGAGTCGAAAATGTCAAGATTCCGACGCCCGATGCCGTTGCCCTCGAACATACACGACTCTTCTGGGGACGAAAAATCGTGAAATAATTTTTAAACCAATTAAAAACTCAATTTTTTTGTTTCTTCAACAAAAATAAAAGCGAAAAATAAATCGGAAGAGAAGGTGAATATTTACCGCAAGTGATGAGTTCCGGTGAGACGAGGCCCGAAAGATCGGGTTCCTCGCCGTACCAAAAAATCCAGAGTTCCTTGGCGGCGGTGAGGGAGAGCGGAGGCGGTGCCGGCGAGGGTGCGATGCCCAGGTCGAAGATTCCACCGCCGCCGGGACCGGAAGCACCGGAGGGTGGCGCGGCCGCTACACGACGCCACACGCAGAGTATGTCGCCGGCCAAACAACGTGAAAAGCTCGACAATACTGGGTCCTCAAGGGGGGTACCGCCAAAGCCCCCGGCTACTTCGCCCCACACGAGCTTTCTCCATTTGATGCCGCAGAGGTCCGTCTGTTAAAAAAAAACAAAGCAAATTAATTAATCGATCCAAATAATCCATAATATAGTGTCCAATCTATTAATGGACAAACGATCAACATAACGTTGTCGCCGATACGAGATATTTCTCATTATTTATTTCCGTGTCGGTAAAACAGTTTCCTGCAGTGGAGGAGGATTTAATTATTAGAGTTTTAATTATTAGAGAAATCCTTAGAGTTTTTCTGTGGACTCATCATGGACGATGCATTTGAATTATGACAATTTTTCAAGTGGTTGAGGTAGTTCGGTTGATGGCCAATTAGCGATATGCAATGTACGAGATGAGACTTGGGTTTGTTTTATGGAATTAGAAACGCTGTTTACTTTGGGTATCGGAAAGTGCTACATTTTTTCTATTGTTAATAAATTATCTGTCGTACATTGTAAACATTGCAAATAATGCATTTTTTCGATAATTCACGTCCGTAAAAATTACTAAAAAACAAAAAAACATATGTATTTTATTATAACAGTGCTTTGATTTTTTTTTATTACAAGCGTACATTAAATTCATCATTTATTTCGAAGTGCGACGAAATATGTTTCCCCCAAAACTCGACTCGGTATGTCTCGTAATTTGAATTTCATAATTAATACGCCCGTACCCGTGGGCTTTAAATTATAAATTTCGAGGTAAAATTGAAAAAGAAAAAAAACCTCCATTGGAACGGTCCATTCACGCAGTGTATATGTATATATATATATACAGATACACACATGTTTCACAGGAATCGTAGCGGTGAAACATTAATGTTCTTCGACGAATAAAAACGATAAAAACAATAAAAATTCAATTATCCGTCTACTTCAAGTGCTTCGAGTATTGCGGGCGAAATATTTTTCCTCTCCGGCCAGGGCAAACGCCATCCGTGACCTTTAAATTTCCCACTCTGATCGATAAACTAAAAATATTCCATACATAAAAAAAAAAAAGAAAAAAAAATCATTACAAAAATGTCTCGAAAATTTGAGCGAAAAATCGAAGAAAAAAAAAAAAAAAAAATTCTGTCCATCGCGATGGTCGATCCGCGTAACACGAATACACACGCGTCTATAGCTTCCGTAAAATGCGATCGCGAGGGCGTCGGAAGAGCGCGCGCTTGCGTCCCTATTGGGAGAATCGCGCGCGCGCGCGCGCGCGCGCCTATCAATGACCGTTCGCAGGCTTGCGCGTGAGTTTTGTGTACGAAAGAGGGCGAACTCGGAGGAAAAGGAAGGAAGGAAAGGACGGAGTGAGAAAGCGGTGTAGTTCTGACTCTCCCCCCCCCTTCCCCCCACCCGCTCCTGCCACGCCGCCTCACCAGTCGATGCTTTCGTCGCCTCTCACTCTCCTTCTCACTTTATCTTTCCCTTCGACGTCAAACTCGCTTTCTCTCTTTCTACGTATTCGTCCATCTCTCTCTCTCTCTCTCTCTGCGCCTCACTTCGCCCTCCCCTAACGCTGATCAATACGAGCGCGCGAGCGCGAACCGATGTGCAAGGCCGTCCGCGTGCCGCTGCTTCTGCTGCCGGCTGTCGCTCTTCTTCTTCGACCACGTCGACCACGTACGAGTATGTAGACGAGTAGTAGATTGATGCAGTCCGTGATGACGTCACGGAGACAGTTACATTGATTTATATTCATAGATGTAGGTACGCGTGTATTTTAATATAAATTTTAATATTTTTTTTATTAGGTCCGAGCAGCGAAGGATTTTAATTATATATGAATGTGTGTGTGTGTATGGATAAGTATGTAGACGGGTAGATTGATGCAGTCCGTGATGACGTCACGGAGACAGTTGCATTTATTTATATTCATAGATGTAGGTACGCGTGTATTTTAATATAAATTTTAATATTTTTTTTTATTAGGTCCGAGCAGCGAAGGATTTTAATTATATATGAATGTGTGTGTGTGTATGGATAAGTATGTAGACGGGTAGATTGATGCAGTCCGTGATGACGTCACGGAGACAGTTGCATTTATTTATATTCATAGATGTAGGTACGCGTGTATTTTAATATAAATTTTAATATTTTTTTTTTATTAGGTCCGAGCAGCGAAGGATTTTAATTATATATGAATGTGTGTGTGTGTATGGATGAGTATGTAGACGAGTAGATTGATGCAGTCCGTGATGACGTCACGGAGACAGTTGCATTGATTTATATTCATAGATGTAGGTACGCGTGTATTTTAATATAAATTTTAATATTTTTTTTTATTAGGTCCGAGCAGCGAAGGATTTTAATTATATATGAATGTGTGTGTGTGTATGGATAAGTATGTAGACGGGTAGATTGATGCAGTCCGTGATGACGTCACGGAGACAGTTGCATTGATTTATATTCATAGATGTAGGTACGCGTGTATTTTAATATAAATTTTAATATTTTTTTTATTAGGTCCGAGCAGCGAAGGATTTTAATTATATATGAATGTGTGTGTGTGTATGGATGAGTATGTAGACGGGTAGATTGATGCAGTCCGTGATGACGTCACGGAGACAGTTGCATTGATTTATATTCATAGATGTAGGTACGCGTGTATTTTAATATAAATTTTAATATTTTTTTTTATTAGGTCCGAGCAGCGAAGGATTTTAATTATATATGAATGTGTGTGTGTGTATGGATAAGTATGTAGACGGGTAGATTGATGCAGTCCGTGATGACGTCACGGAGACAGTTGCATTGATTTATATTCATAGATGTAGGTACGCGTGTATTTTAATATAAATTTTAATATTTTTTTTTATTAGGTCCGAGCAGCGAAGGATTTTAATTATATATGAATGTGTGTGTGTGTATGGATAAGTATGTAGACGGGTAGATTGATGCAGTCCGTGATGACGTCACGGAGACAGTTGCATTTATTTATATTCATAGATGTAGGTACGCGTGTATTTTAATATAAATTTTAATATTTTTTTTTATTAGGTCCGAGCAGCGCAGGATTTTAATTATATATGAATGTGTGTGTGTGTATGGATAAGTATGTAGACGGGTAGATTGATGCAGTCCGTGATGACGTCACGGAGACAGTTGCATTGATTTATATTCATAGATGTAGGTACGCGTGTATTTTAATATAAATTTTAATATTTTTTTTATTAGGTCCGAGCAGCGAAGGATTTTAATTATATATGAATGTGTGTGTGTGTATGGATGAGTATGTAGACGGGTAGATTGATGCAGTCCGTGATGACGTCACGGAGACAGTTGCATTTATTTATATTCATAGATGTAGGTACGCGTGTATTTTAATATAAATTTTAATATTTTTTTTTATTAGGTCCGAGCAGCGCAGGATTTTAATTATATATGAATGTGTGTGTGTGTATGGATAAGTATGTAGACGGGTAGATTGATGCAGTCCGTGATGACGTCACGGAGACAGTTGCATTGATTTATATTCATAGATGTAGGTACGCGTGTATTTTAATATAAATTTTAATATTTTTTTTATTAGGTCCGAGCAGCGAAGGATTTTAATTATATATGAATGTGTGTGTGTGTATGGATGAGTATGTAGACGGGTAGATTGATGCAGTCCGTGATGACGTCACGGAGACAGTTGCATTGATTTATATTCATAGATGTAGGTACGCGTGTATTTTAATATAAATTTTAATATTTTTTTTTATTAGGTCCGAGCAGCGAAGGATTTTAATTATATATGAATGTGTGTGTGTGTATGGATAAGTATGTAGACGGGTAGATTGATGCAGTCCGTGATGACGTCACGGAGACAGTTGCATTTATTTATATTCATAGATGTAGGTACGCGTGTATTTTAATATAAATTTTAATATTTTTTTTTATTAGGTCCGAGCAGCGAAGGATTTTAATTATATATGAATGTGTGTGTGTGTATGGATAAGTATGTAGACGGGTAGATTGATGCAGTCCGTGATGACGTCACGGAGACAGTTGCATTTATTTATATTCATAGATGTAGGTACGCGTGTATTTTAATATAAATTTTAATATTTTTTTTTTATTAGGTCCGAGCAGCGAAGGATTTTAATTATATATGAATGTGTGTGTGTGTATGGATGAGTATGTAGACGAGTAGATTGATGCAGTCCGTGATGACGTCACGGAGACAGTTGCATTGATTTATATTCATAGATGTAGGTACGCGTGTATTTTAATATAAATTTTAATATTTTTTTTTATTAGGTCCGAGCAGCGAAGGATTTTAATTATATATGAATGTGTGTGTGTGTATGGATAAGTATGTAGACGGGTAGATTGATGCAGTCCGTGATGACGTCACGGAGACAGTTGCATTTATTTTTATTCATAGATGTAGGTACGCGTGTATTTTAATATAAATTTTAATATTTTTTTTTATTAGGTCCGAGCAGCGAAGGATTTTAATTATATATGAATGTGTGTGTGTATGGATGAGTATGTAGACGGGTAGATTGATGCAGTCCGTGATGACGTCACGGAGACAGTTGCATTTATTTTTATTCATAGATGTAGGTACGCGTGTTTTTTAATATAAATTTTAATATTTTTTTTATTAGGTCCGAGCAGCGAAGGATTTTAATTATATATGAATGTATGTGTGTGTCTGTGTGTGGATAAGTAGGTTTGCGAGTGTTTAAAAGAGGATGTGAAGCGTGTGCGATTCTGGCACGTGTCAATACTCTGCCCGTTTCTCGACCGGAGAGATTAAGGAGTTGTATGGGATGAATAAAAAAATTAATTATAAAATTAACCAAAAAAAAAACAATGTTTTTATTCTAGCTGCGGATTTTATATTTTTGGATATGGATGTGTATTTATATTGTATTAATGTAGGTTTGGCAAATTGTTGGTAGTTGGGTCTGACCGGTGCAGGATTCATGTGTTAATATATATATATATATATATATATATATTGACGTTGATGTATATATGTATATATTAATATGAATAAGTAAGTCTGCAAGTGTCTAAGAAAAGATGTGAAGCACGTGCGGTTCTGACACGTGTCACCACTGTGTGTGATTTTTGACCGAGCTAAAATTAACATCTCGTAGCAAAAGAGAAAAGACGAAGCTGTGAGAATTTGCAAAATCGGCAAACATTCAAATTTTTACACGCTTCCACACTTTAGCTTTTTCTCACGTCCCAAAGAACACGAATTGTGCCCTGAAATTTTTACCAATCACCCATCTGCATAACCAAAGCAAATTGGCTGTAAATATTCACCCCAAAAAAAAAAAACACTTCGATCAATTTAAAAAAAAAAAAAAAAAACCTAAACCCAGAAATCCTCAAAAACCTAAAAGATTTTTTTGGACAAAATTTCTACGAAAACATTGGCACGTCGTGAAACTGACCGTCACTCTGGCTATTGAATTTATTGCCATTGTAACAATCCTCAAAAAAAATAGGCTTTAAACAAAATAAAAGTGACTGACAATTGGCATTTTTGGGGTTCTTTGAACCACGGATAGACTCGAAGGGCGATCGAGTGGAAGTTCGAATCCTCGAACTGATGGAAAAGATGGTGGGACACAAAAAGTCCGGTGTAACCGGCGAGAAAGAAAGGGAGCCGGGGCGACGTGTGTTTATAAGCGAGGACCGTTAAGAGGCGGTAATGACCGTGGGGGACACCTCGTGCCCTCGTGAGAGAGTATATACTGTCGCGGGGAGTTGTAAACCCGAGGCACGACCGAGTGCTCCACGTAATCTTTATACGACGATTTCACACACATCCGGACGCCCCCGTTAAAGCCGACAGGCGAACGGCGGAGCCGAAGGAACCGAGAGTGACAAAGCACGTGCTACCAGTCGCGGCGATTGACATTGAATTTTATCTCGGCGCTGTTTACCGATAATACCTCACAGTCGACCGTTAACGATCCACTAATCCATTCCAATTTCTCTAATGTTCGCACTATTTTTTTATATTACATATATTGTAGAAACTAATATATTATATTTAAAAAAAAAATTCATATCTTTATATATGTATAATGTGTACTGTGAATAATTTTTTTTCTGATAATGAATTGAAGGTATTTCTGCATAAACTATTTTTTTAATTTCAAAGATACATCCTTTTGTCATTTTACAAAAGAGTACGTCAATGCTCGATTAATGTAATTAATGCAGACAAATTCTTAATTCCGGTAGATTAGATTTACCGTTAATTTTTTCAATGCATATATCTCGATATCGCGTTGTGAAAAAAATATTATAAATTGTATTTGTGTCTCAGATTTTGTATTCTTCGTTACAGCTCTCACCCATGATTTATTTTTTAACAAAAACTATTTTAGTGTATTTAATGATTAGTGTAATAAGCGAGCATTATGCAGTGACACGAGAGATATTGGTAATTTATTAAATTAGAAAATTAATTATTTGAAACACCATCGGTCCGATTAATTACCGAAATTTTTTTGCAAATTCTCGTGTAAGATGTGGGCTGAGAGATTTAATTTGTAGGGAGACAAAAAAATTGTCGTATAGTGGGGAGAATCGAAAAGCGTGAAAACGATGCACGCGGACGATTCGGGACTCGGATAACGAATGTTACAGTGGAGTTTGCTAATCGTACACACGAGAGCGCCAACCGGGCGTATGACCGCTCATTAGTCGTCTTCTCGAGCGTGGCGATTATCACTGGGATATACCGTGGCTCTCTCACTCGGTCATTGCTCTCTCGTGCTCCCTACATATCTTTGCTTCGCGTATCTGTTAAAGCGTACGAACATCGGACGGGCCTCGGCTCGGTCATGGTGTGTTTCAGATTCGAGAGAAAATCTCACGTCTAACAGATTTGTCGATACTCGACAAACATTATTTCTCCAGTAATCGATTTGTAATTTTTATTAATCCAAATTGTCAATAAATTCATCATTACAATATTCCTCGATTTAGATAAAATTTTATAATTTCTCTTATTTTCATATTTTTAATTTTCGAAATATTCGAAATAATGATATAACACATTTTTTAAGGTCAGTGGATCGGCGATGAAAGAACATTTTTTCGTATATTAATAATGACAATATTTTTAATTTTCATCGTCACTATAACGTCATTATTATCGAAGAGAAAAAAAAAATTATATTGTCAGTACAGGTACAGTAAGTGAACTTTGTAATTCCGTACGGAGAATGCCGGTAAGCGCGTCCGTTCAGTGTATTCGACATGGACGACGCCATACGTTCAATATATTCGTATAAAAATTTCAAACTATTCCCACAAAAGCTATTTAAAAAAAAAAAAGAAAATGTACAACGAGTATGGGTAAAGCGCACGTTTGTAATTGCGTATCTAGAACGCCAGTGAGAAAGTAGGGTTAGATGCATCGGAGGCGAAGCCGCGGAGGTTTTGCGGCGAGTTATGGAGACGACACAGAGGGGGCCAAAACATTAGCGCGGCGCATGCGCGCAACGGTCGAACGCGAGGGTCGGAGAGATCGGGCGTGCGTCAGAACGGTCACGCGGCTCGCCGCGAGAGAAGAGAAGCACGACGGTTGGGGCTCGAAGACGGGAGTGGGGGGAAAGAGAGACAGCGAGACAGAGAGCGAGCGAGAGAAGATGTGTATCGATGCACGAGTCCCTCGTCTCCGGCCCCGTCGCGCTCGCAACGCTGGTACATTGCGACGGCGTAGATAGAGGGATTCTATACGGTGCGTCGGGGTGCGCGCTCGTGGGAAGGACGCGCGCGCCACAACGCGCCACGAGAGACCCCGAGAGGGAAACGAGCGGGAGAACCCCGGTGAGGACCGGCTCGATCGCCGGCACGCACCTCCAACGCCATTGCCCATCGTCTGCGGTCCCGAACAACGCAATCGGACACGGCTATATTAACACTCGAATTCGTGAAATTAAATTCCTTTTTTTTTTTATCGCTCCATCCTCGATTCACGGCAATCGGAACGTCGATAACCTTCGCAATTTCTGGCGCTTGAGATTATTCGTTTTATTTTTGTTGTATTTTCATTGTTCTTCGACAGAGGAATTGATCGTGTAAATTCGATCGCCGTCGCGCGGAACGCCATTGTACAGCGTCCGAAAGCCCCGACATTGAAATCGCTCACGGCGAATTTAATTAAATTAATGAAATTATTATTATTTTTTTTTTTAAGATACGCTTCTCCATTCAGGATAAATCTAACGTCGATAGTCTTCGTGATTTCGGTATATTCGAATTATTCTTATACGTAATTTTTTTTTTTCGTTTTCTATTAAGTATAAAAATAGATATATTTATTGTCATCGTTATTTTCGACGATTAAAAGAAAAATTTACGGTTTGAATTTTTGTCAATTAAAGCGTGGCTCGTTGTGTTTGTATGTGTTCGTTAATATATTAATGGCCTTCCTCATTTTTTTTTTCTCCGAATTATCAATGATTTTTTACCAATAATTTCCTACATTTCTCAATAAAATTATTTTTTTTTATTCTCTATGTTGAGTCATTCTGATTATTTCTGTTATTGTTATTTAATCATTCGATGAATCGTCGTGTGGGCATAAAATTTGCTTACATCCGGCCACGTTAATAGCGCCGGAAACTCGCCCAAAAAAAAAAATCCTCCGAGTCTCGAGAAATGAAAAAAAAAAAAAAAAAAAAAAAAAAAAACCCGTATCAACAATCCTCCAGATATTTCAATTTTTTCTCAATCCCCCTCAAAACACTATAAATTCAAATCCCCAACTACACGCTGTAACTCTCTCCGCCGAATTTTCTTCCCTCATATTTATTAATTTTCCGTCGCGCATTACAACGGCAGCCGAATAAAATTAATTGGAAAAAAAAAAAAAAAAAAAAATCCCGAACGCGCACGAAGAGACTAAAAGCCAAGAATAAAAAATTCGAAGCATCGATCCGAGATTCTCTCGAGCCCGAAGACCTGACACAGTTACTACGTTAGTCGCGTGAGTGTTGAAAAAAAAAAAAAAAAAAAAAAAAAAAAAAACAGAAAAAAAAAATTAGCCTCGCGCCGCCTGTAGATGACGCTAGACAGAGGGTTGGTAATGTTGTTGTTGCAGGTTTGGCAACGTAGGCGACGCTCTCTCTCGGGCCCGCTACGACGCTGTTCTGTCCCGACGGGGACAGCGACAGAGTAGCGACGCTCCGCGAGAAGCAAAATAGCTAGATACACCGCGAGAGAGAGAGAGAGAGAGAGAGAGAGAGAGAGAGAGAGAGAGAGAGAGAGAGAGAAAGAGAGATGTTTATTTCGTTGTCGCTCGTTGGGGAGAGAGGAAGAGAAAGAGAGACGGTATAGAATATCACGTTCGTATATAGTACAACGAGGCGAGTGTGGCGGAGAGCTGGCGAGTCCGTGGAGGCGAAAGGAATGTTACGAGTCGAGGGTACGACGACCGCGAGAGAGTCGGACTAGTCTTTCTCTCCCTCTCTCTCTCTCTGTCTCTCGTTCTCTCACAATCTTTTTCTCTTACTCTATCTGCGTCAGCTTCCACACCGCAAGCAACGTGCGCACCGCTAATATATATATATATATATATATATATATATATATATATATATATATATATATATATATATTGTTTTTTTTGTTTCGTTCTCACCGTGTTTCTTCATCTCGCTCACAAATCGGGAGAAACGATTCTCAATATCGTTATCTCTAACCCGCTAACGTACGCGCCGAACCTTCGGTCGCCTCTCCCACATCGGGGATTCACAAGAATTAAGCTTATCGCTCGGAACAAAAATATTACAATTCCGAACGGCTTTAAAAAAATATTTAAATATGTATTTCAAAGCCGTTCGAAATCGTAATACAAACAAATAAATAAATAAATATATATATATATATTTACACACACATTTATTTGTATATTCATATAAATATCCGAATAAAAATGTTAAATTGAGAATTAAAATTTAATAATAAAAATGTTAATCTGAGTATTAATTTTTTTGGTCGAGTAGAAAAATTTGAATTTTGAAGGAGATATATTTTTTTTTTTCACCGATGAAATAAAGCGAATCGAGGTCTCAAACGGTTGTGGCTCTCTCTCTCTCTCTCTCTCTCTCTCTCTCTCTCTCTCTCTCTCTCTCTCTCTCTCTCTCTCTCTCTCTCTCTCTCTCTCTCGCTGGTGTCTCGTTCGTCCGGCCTCCGCCAGATCGGCCGCGTGAGAGAGCCGAAGGAAACTGGCTCACCGTTACGCTACTCCCGAGGTTAAACTTCGCGCGCGCCTTCTTCCTTCGCTTATGTACAAAACTCCGGAGAGCTAAGCTGGCCGCACTCGTCGCACAATGATTGCGAGCCGACAGCTAATTCCGATGCCAGTAAACCGCGTTTCGCTTCTTTGTTTTTTTGTTTTTTTTTTTCCCCCCCACTCCTCCGTTTGTTTCGTCGTTTTCGTTATCGAAGCGTTAATTTTCCTGGTCACGACACTCGTTGACAACGAAAATTCCATCTTGCCCCAATCTACTCGAAAACATATCTCAATTATCTTTGTTACCATTTTTTTGTTGTTGTATTTATTTGTTTAATTTTTTTTTTTTTTTACGCGTCGAAAAAAAAGTCTCATCCGTCGTAGCTCTCGTTCGTGGATCGAGAATTCGTAGTCGAAACGAGATTTTGCTTTGTCGATAAAGCAGATAAATTCTTTTTTATCTGACGCTCCCGGCTGTGTGTTGTCGTGTGACGTCACGCCTGACATTCGAAGCGCTACGACACTCGAGCGGTAACACGGTTCGAGGATTGCCGCACATTGCCTTACGAGAGCCCACACACACGCACACGCACACAACCGTACGCGCGTAGGTGAGACGTTTCTCCCACCGCATGACGGTTCGCCACTGAAACGCGCTTGCATTCGCCGTTAAAGGAAATCTTTTATTCGTAGTTAAATTTCAACGTGATTTTCGAATCGAATTGTCTGCAACGCGAATCGTTAGAGATGGATTGTCTCAGAAGTTTTTTTTTCTACCGCACACTTATTTTTTTCATCACGATTTTACATGAAGTTTCATCAGCCGGGCAAGAAAAATTATTGAATTGCGCAAAAGATTTTTGTTCACAGCGGATCACGATTTCGATCGAAAAAAAAAAAAATCGAGGACGCATTTTTTTTTTTTTTCACGCTTATCTTCGGTATCGTCGGCTGAGCAAAGCGTTCGTAAGCGTAAAAAATTCTTCTAGAATTTGATGAACCGGTACCGGAAATTGTGCGCACGAAAAAACAAATTCGATATATGGAAAGCTTCGAAGATATTAAATGTTAAAAAATTGACATTTATTTTTTTTTTTAATTAATTTAATTGTCATAATTCACTTCGGATGTCATCGAAAAATTCCGTCAACTTTATTTAAATTTCACTGTAAAATTCCATCAATTTTTCACCGCGATAGCAAATTAAAATTTAGGAAAGAATTTGTTACCGAAAAACTCGCCGGTGCATCGAATAAACAATGTTTTTTTTTTTCAATAGTAGAGGTATGATTGTTCCTCCGTGGCGCTCATTCATAGGCGTAGAGGAGGGGGAGCACGATTTCGTGTCGAACTCTACGAACTCATTCCGCAGAGGCTCTCCGTAAAGGATAAAACTCTCTCGACTCGCCTAGGCGGCTTTTACGTCTCTCCGTGCGTTCCCGTTGCCCCCTTTGCCCTCTCACGGCTCCACAGCGCAAAGTATCAAAAAAATGTTGCAGTCGAAGATGGTCGAAAGTCGAGCTTCGTCGAACTTCGATTTCCGATGGTGGAACAAAACGCTTCGGTGCGAGAGAGACAACAATTATTTAAAAAAAGGCTCACCAGCGCGAAGAAATTCGTGTGGCAGTCCTCCAAGCTGGCGCCGTTCGTCTGATGGGACGGGTGCGTCATGGCTTGTTCTCCATCGTCGGTATAGTTTTACCCACGAGATCCGTTCGGAACACTCGGAAACCGCACGGTGGGCGACGACGATGATGCGCGAATTAACGACACAAGTAAAAAAAAATAAACGAAAAAAAAGAAGAATTAATGGAACTTAATAAAGACACAACAACCTTAGGCTCGACGTTATCTCGACGATCCCCTCCCACCGAGGACAATTTCGCGGGTACGAAGTATACACACAGATGTACTTTTTTTTTTACTTCCTCCTTCCCCGTTCTCAACCCGTTTACGTTTTTGTATTATCAACGATTTTTTTTTCTTCTTTCAGTGGAAAAGCACGAAACTCATTTCGGAACCCGCGGTTTTTTTTTTTTTTTTACCGACTTTGCGTGCGGCACACTCCGAGGTTTATTCGTTGGTTTCTCGTCAGCGTCGAGGCTGGTATTTTCGGCGCGAGGGCAGTTTTGCCGCGGGTTATCACCTCCGTGAACACGTTATCCGTGATACATTTAGGAGGGTTTTTCACCTCTCAATGGCGACTGTAAAATGGCGGACAGGCGGACACAGGGGGGAAATATCGTCGCGGAATACAAAACACAGAGGCGAGTGGAGAGAGCGCGCGCGCGCGCCGAACGTGCCCAACAGCGCCAGCACACGGTCGCGACGCGAGCCAATGTCAGAGGCGAGCGAGCGAAGCGACGCGGCGCGGCGGATCACCGCGCCAATGCCGATCTCGCAGTATCGACAAGATGGCCGCCCTCATCAGGCATGGCTCTATGCTCCAATGTCTTCGGGGCTCGATGTTAATTCCCAATGCCGTAAGTATTTCTGCGTACCTATTCGACGGTTCACTCCGTTCACATTATACGCACCGAGGCGACTCGATCGTCGACGAGTGTTGCGACGATCTTAACGAAAACACATATTTCTCTATTTTTCATCGCACCATCGTATCCAGCGCACACCGCTCGCGAGCTTCGAGCGAACACTGAAGATCAAGACGAGAAGAACTCGCGTCCTTGTGAGAAAATTCGAGTGGGACGGCAAGTCTCTCGCTGCGAGAGGGTGAGACGATTTACTATATATATATATTTTTTTCAATTTCGTTAGTTCGGTTTTTTTGGACTTTTTTTTTGGTTTTTGATTTTTTTCGTTACATTTTTTTTTGTTCGATGAAAAGTGTTCACTGCCCGAGGTACTTTCCGAGCGCGGATGGGTAACTTCGGTCTCTGAGTGGAAAAAAAAACGTTTTTATCGTCCGTGTTGGGGGCGCGACGACGGATTGGTCGTGGAACGACGCGCCACTGGCAAGCTCGCAGGGAACACTGCGGCCATATTGCTGTTCGTTTCGTCTCCCCCCCTCGCCCCTCCCCTCTCCCTGCGCTCTCTCGTCACCGAATCGTTTGCGACTTCTGCCCGCGACACTTCACCCCCGAGCACCTGGCGGAGGTTTGACAGCTGGCAGGGACGACCCGAGAGCCTCGGAGAGCCCGCGACAGAAACTGTGAATTCGAGTTCTAGAGATTTTCGTCTTTATTGCGTCTTTTTTTACGTCCCTATTTCTTTATCTCTGTCGCGCGCGCATTCGCCGAGTCTTCGTCACTCCTCGCTGAACCTCAGCTCTCTCCTCGCTGTGTGTTTCTCTCGCCAACGCTACCGCTAAAGTGACGTAACTGTAACTAGAAGGCGAAATGCGAGAAAACCACGAGCGCAGTGTTCTCTTTTCATTTCCTGGTGTAGTGTCGTCGCGATGCAAATTATCGGCGGGACGAACTTAATGGTTCGAACTTTCAACTTAACATTTTTTGTACTCTGACATGAACGTCGATGCTCACTGAAGTTTGAATTCTGCTTTTGTGCTGGCGTTCGATTGCGATTTCAGACGCGACCTTCGTTCGCAATGAAAATAGTAAAACTTGGGAGAAAAACAGAGCGCAGAATCGAAAGCGGCAAAATTGCAGTGTAAAATTCAACTTGCGCGTACAAGGTTTCACCGGAGAAACCGTGTTTGTGCTGAGGCCGAGCGCTAGAGGGAGCGAGAGGGAGAGAGAGGAGCGCAAAAATCTAAGCAAGGACTCGGACGATGCAACCGAGCAAAGCCGCGCGCATACACACGCCTCTCTCGCAATACAGTGTATAGTTGCACGCCTTTCCAAAGATCGATCTCACGCGGTTAAACGCCGATATTTCCAACGCTCCACATTCGTCACACCGATGAATATTTATTGGACGTTGACGACGGACTGCTAGCTTACCAACCGAGACCTTGGTTGCGATCGCTACGATCCTCCGACAGAGCTCGATCGTACGCAGACTCGATTCCCCCGTTTCGTATCCGCGTACATCCTAGATTACAATCTATCGCATGATTCATGAAAATGTAGTAATGTACGCTATTCTTTCACCGATTTGTCTGAACCAATATTTTCATTAGCCAATCAGTTTACTTTTGCAGAGCTCTTGAATACAATCGTTCGATTCTCCGATAGACGGCTCGATCGTACGCAGACTCAATTCCCGTGCTTCGTATCTATATGCATCCTAGATTTTGGACCGGCTGGACCAGCTTTACACACGACATCCAGCTTCTTTTCGTGTCCGAGCTTAAACGTTCCATAAAAAATGTCAAAAAAATACATATATATATATATCTCTTTCGACCTAGCGATTAAAAATATTTCCTATTCTAAATAGCAACGACGATTCGTCGGTGAAACTGGCGAGACGACCACTCGGTCGAGCGTGGCAGGACGGAACGCATACGAGTTTGTCTGTCCTTGTAATTGTCACGGAAGCTTCCGATCGACTCGGACATTTGCGCTTCTCCGCACCTTCGATCGTGCTTCACAGACAGGGCGACAGAGAAGCCTTACAGACACCTCCGAAGAACGACCACATACTCATCTTTCCCTTTCCCCGAATTATTTACCCTCCCCGCAGACGAATCATTTCTTCGTCACTAATCCGTCACCAGTTTCTGAATTTTCCTAAAAGTGATCTGTCGCTCGAGCTGATCGAATGAAACGTCGAAGTTCCCGGTGGGTGGAGATCGCTCTGTACGTGGCTCGTAAATCCGACGATTCATCCCTGAACGACGACTGATGCAACTTCTGGAAGATACATTGCGAGGGCAGCACCTTACGGCAGCGACCAGCTACGGCATCGATCTCTCTACGCTCGCCGTTTTACCCCCTCCCTCGCGCTCTCCACCTTACCGCCCACCAGACTGAAGAATTTTTTTTTTTTCAGTTTTAAAAATTACGAAAAGTTTAGGCGCGTGTTGTGCACTTCAACAAGAAATTGTCATTCCGTCAATGCTCGGTGAACGAAGCCATTAAGCATTGTTCGTTGTTACTCGGGTCACGAAGTAGTTTATATAGACGAATATTTTAATGGGATATTTTTATCCTGTTTTGTTTTGTGTATCGGGGAAAATAACTGTAAACGAGAAATATGTAAATCAGAGAGATGAAATTTCGGGAATTTATTTGTCGTTTCGCGGTTTTGGTGCGACTTGCCAAGTCTCCTGTTTGGCGCTATCAAGAGTTACGCAAAGTTTAGGCATGAATTAATGCAAAGAAATTGCTATTCCATCGAAGCTTGACGAATGGCATTTCGATCATCCGTTTTTGAAATTAATAATCAATATATATGTTTCTATTTATACATTCTTTTATGCATATATAATTAGGCGTAAAATATATAGAATGAAAAGTTAAGACTTCGATTGTGAGCTAAATGGATTTCTCATTTTGCAGATTCCTGCGGCCTTTAAAGTCATATGAACCACCTAAAGATGTTGCGGAGAGATTAGAAGAAATCTGCAAGAGCGAAGGACTGCCTGTTGATGAATCGACAAAGCTCGACGATCTGGGGAAGCGTTTCAGTGTTTTCGTTGCTTGTGCGAAAGCCTTCAATTATTCAATGCCTAATTCCACACTCCACAGTATCGAGACTATAGGTGGGTCGATAAGTTTTTCTAATGCTTGCAATTTTCAATGAGTCATTCTTATTACTGATATCGTTCCTTCAACTATTAATCTTGTGTTTAAGGTGATTTGAAAAATTTCTACCTCACCCCGATAAACACCACCGTTCCCTTCGATACACTGTACAAAGCTGACTTACCAAAGAATTTGCACATTCTTCACAACTATCACAGATTCAACCCTAGTAAGTACATTTCCAGAATTCGTAATTACAAAATTTCCTTCATAAGGAAACAAAAACATATTATCGAAGATTTTCATGAAACTTTATGTGCGAATGTATAAAACGTAAAAAAAAAAAACAATTTTTCCAGACGACGACACAAAGTTCGGTGGTAAAACAGCATTCCCACACAGCTCTACCCTGGTCACTGGTCTCAAGTACAAAAAGAAGTACCCGAGTTTCATAGTGAGGCCAGAATACCCGTGAAATCGTATCTAAGAGATTGATTGTAACGTGCGAATAAACAGAAGAAAAAAAGGTCAAACTATATTCGCTTAATTATTGAATCGAAACGAACGATTGAACATGTAATTAGTTTGAGTTAGTACAAAACTGATAAGAGGAAATACCAGAGGTTAAAATTCAAGCAACCTTCCCCTCAAACATCAATCCTCAAAATTTATATTAAAAAATCTCTGAAATGAAAAGTTAAGCATATTGTTGATTTGAGCTGGTATCTTAGTTACAGATCTCAAGTACAGAAACGACCAAAGTTCATAATCAAGCAAACTTTCCCGTAAAAAATATATCCTTCGAATTGATTTTTTCTTCATAGACATTACATTGACATTTTTAATAACAAACATATCATTTTTAATGTTGAAAACGAATCGAACGTCTTTTGTCAAATTAGTCGGTCGAAATGGTCAATGTGCTTGATTTAAGCAGGTCAGCCATCAGTGAATCAACGTGTTTAAAAAAAAATCAGTCGATTCAAATTGGGAAGATTCTGGCGAAGACGCTCGTTTTGGCCCATAAACGGTATCGGAGAGTTTAAAAGCAGGTCTGTGGCTGCGGATGATTTTGGTGGGTCAGCAGACGGTCCCGGGTCGCGGAGAGAAATACACGTGCCGGTATGCATTTAATTTGTCGGTTGATCGATCCATCGCACCCGTGGCAACGTGTGCCAACGATGCGCGCATGAATTACGGTGCGTGGAGGCGCCTGGCAATAGCCTCGTCATCATTCCGTTCACCTCCCTCCATACAATCGAGTTCCATCGCAGGCGAATGCCCTAGCACAGAATTAACAGGTTCATAGCGATACCCTTGCGTCGTCCTGGGCCAGTCTCATAGTCATGCTAAAATGGCGCGAGTCTCCAGCTCCACCGGCCTCATCGCGGCGCGAGTCCGGCCAGTTTATAAGCCCGAACCGAAGGTAATTTTATTCTTTTCTTTTCTAGTTATTTAGACTATAAAAAAAAATTAAAAAATTGCTAATGCCATTGAAGGATTTTTAACGTAATATAAAACGTTACAATTTTTTCCCCATAATCTCCGTTCTTTGTACCCGTTTGATTGATCAATACTCTGTTTCAAAATTACAGTTTTTAAAATAATTAATCGAGACTGTACCTTGATCGAAAAAAATAATCAAAACCGCAACTTAAATAAATTAAAAATAACGTCATCTGCGTTTACTGTTGCAGAAAATCGAGCTCGTCGGCTCGACGAAACCAGCGCCATTTACCCTCCGACCTTTCGCCGGGCTATTCAATCCGTTTCCCTACGGTTGTTCGGTTCTCTGCAATCATCCCGCCGACGGCGAGGCTAAAGAGTTCGTTCGAAGAGCAAAGGAGTCATGGGTCATTTTTATTTTAAATTAAATTACATTACACTGATGTGTTGATCCATAATTGTTCCTCATTCGTTAATTCGAACAGCGGTAAATGTCAATTTTTTCGATGAATTTATGTTATCAGGCGACGGAGGGGAAGGCGATTCTTTTACCGGCGGAAATGGAAATGATACGGGCGACTCTTTTGGCCGGAGCTGCGTCCGATGGCGTTGCGATAGCAGACGGTATTTCCGCAAATCCTGATCCCGGTGCTACGGCAGTGCCGGAAGAATTGTTCAGAAAGTATACTGAAACTGACTCGAGGCCTCTGACGCCAGCTCCGACCGTTGCCAGTGGACCAGGGACGAGTCATCGTCAACCTCCGGAGGACTCACCGGCCACGTGTAATCCTCGCGAACGCACCACTTTGGTTCTTGACTTGAGAACCAATTCTCAGGAACAGGTTTTTGCAAAAGAAATTCGCGAGCTCCTACTCGATGACGAATTCTCGATAAACGCCGGATTACAATTGTCGACTCTGAATTTTGCTTCCTAATACTCTCTTAGGATGCTGTTTCTTTTTGCGAACACGTATTTAGAGCCTTCAAGGGATTTCGTAAATGGCTAGCTTGCTACTTTGAGAACAAATTTCTGTAAAGAAGTCAGATTTTTTTTTCATGTTTGTTGACAATTTCTATATACGTGATCAAGGATAGTGAATCATCATGAATTCGTCATCGTTGTGCCGCAACGCTCATTTGCCTTTAAGCAGTATTTTGTGTTGAGCCTTCGAGTCGTTCTACAAACGGTGATCTTTGTATTCTTTGTGTTCAGGACAGCGAAACGCTGAGCTGGCACGCTTTGACTTTGGAACGTCAGCCAACACCTCGTAGAGGCGAAATCTCGAAGCCGAGTATTTTTCAACAACAGCCACGAATTCTGGCGCCACCGCCGCCTTCCCCGACGCAACAGGCGCCTCTCGTCGAAGTCAGCGATACGGTAAAGTTCCACAAGATTATCTTTAGAACATTCTTTTTTCTCAGCACTAATAATTAGCTAGAACTCATTATTTGATGTATTCATTGGTGGTTATTTTTTTTATTAAAAATATGACGTGAATGTTATGGCAGGACTCGTCGCGGCACGACGATGCGGAGGAAAACAGCGACAGTGGCGCCGAGTTGCCGATGCGGCGTCGCGGGAAGCGCCTAAGAAAACGAAAATGCCGGAGAGGCTCGGCCTACGGTCAACAAACTGAAGTTCGGGATCCTCCCGAACCACCGGAAACTCAAGTGTCTCAGGTCGATGATGCTAGCAGAAGAAATTCGTTAGTTGGTGTTCCAAAATTTTAAGTTTATTGCTTCGATCTCTAATGGATTGTAAAACGTATGGAAATTTCGTTTTCAGAGCTTTTCCTCAGATCGGCGAGACCGGCGAGCCGAAAACTCCAACGCCGGAGAAACACTTGCTTCCGGCGCAGGAACGAGCAATGCCGGCCAGTTTTATATGCCCCGAGATTCTGAAACATCTGGCGAGAGAGTTGGATCGCGAAACGATCGAAGAGGAATTCTCAATGAAGGTGGGCAAACATAATTTATGCAAGTTTCTACCAAATTATTAATATAAATAAAAACAAGAAAATCATTCATATGAATGATAAAAATTTGGATAATATGAGTTATCTACGTACGACAGAGGAGAATGGCTCTGGAGGAGGCTTACCGAGTAAAGGGTGAATCTCACACGGGTTTGCGAGGTCCTCGTCAAGCCACGAGCGCGCCGTTCCAAAACGTACCCCGGGTCTTCTCGCGTCAAAGCTCCAGGTTTGAGATTCTCGACAGCGCTAGTCTCGCAGGTACCTTGCTACTCATAATTAAATATAACAAGAATACTGTAAAAAATTGAATGTAAAAACAAAATATACATAAAAATAGATTAAACAACAACACACTTAAAACATTAACTTTAAAAGCAACAAGTATAAAAAGTTGATTCACAAAACAAGAATTCTTAAAAATTGGGAATTATGGAAACAATTTTTGTTCAGATTCGGAAATTAATAGTATTTTTTCTCTGTGATTCGCGAAACAAAATTTAGTAACGATGCTGAAAAAAAATTGCAGATACCGGACCATTGGAGTATCTGAGCAGACACGTTTCTCTGACGCCCGGAAGAAAACTGATATTTGGCCGTGCGTTCAACAGATTCTACGAAGAGACCATGGAAGGCGTGAGGTACATTCAGCCTAGCGACGTAAGCGAGGCTCTGCGAGAGATTCTCGGCAAGCCAATAACCGACGGTCAGAAGACTCGCCTGGAGGAGACGCTGGGCGAAATCGAGGAACCCCTAAGTTTTCGTACGTGGTGCGGTCTCTGCGCAGCCGTCGAGAGACTGATCGCTACGCTTCCACCGAGAGAAGTCGATCCACCGGCCTGGATTGAAAAGGCGGACTTCGAGGCCCTCGAGAGAAGAATTCGATGCGTCGATGATCCTCATCCGAAACTCGTTCGTCTGTTGAGGGAAATCCGCGATCGATGAATACAAAATGAAAATTAAATGAAACTAGGCAAAAACAGGTTTTTTGCAATTACCTCATATCGCGAACGAATTTCGATGTGGCAGGCAATATTTTTTAATTATTTTAGAAATATTTTCAATCTTTCAAATCTTAGGAAATATTTCAAAAATATATGAAATTAATAATTTGAAATCTCCTGTCCAAATTTTTCTATGAAAGGTTTCTCAAATATTACGGAAACATTCTTAATGTTTCAACACATCTGAAATATTTCTCAGTCATCAAAATTTTTAATCTCGCGATTCACCGCTATACTACGATTGTTTCTATTTCTATGCTGATGTATTTATGCAACTTGGAGTTGTGATGCAATCTAGGAAATTTCGCCATAATGTTCAAAAATTTTCGGAAACATTTCAATACGAGATTGATGAGGGGACAAAAAAATATTTTCAATATTTCCAAAAATTATGTTTATAACCTTTGAAAATATTTCGGTCGTATGTGAATAATACTCTTCGATTTTTCCTAGACAAATAAAAAAAGTGCGCAACACCAAATTGCACGTATTCTACTTCGTCGGCGACTGCAGAGATACAAGAACAAAAATACGAACGGACACAAAAAAATTGACAACCGAAGTCATCGCCATTATATCGCATATTTTTGTTTTATTGCTCGGTCGAACTGCGCATGTCAGCCCGAGCTTACACAGTTATAACAATATTCATTTTTGTTTGTTTGTTTTTTTTTTTCATTTTTCGTTTTTTTTTTCCTGTCAATAGTATACAAACGGCCGTTGTTTTATTATTTTCGATATTATTCATCTCGGTGATTGGCTACACAACGTAATAAATAATGGATTGTTTTTTGTTCTCTTTTCATTTTGTTTTTGTTTGTTTTTTTATTCGTTACTCTTTTTGTTTCTGGGTTTTTCTCGTTTGTTTTTCGTAGCTGTTATGATATTGTATATATATATATGTAATAATAATATAAAACCGTCCTGCATTAGTAAAATAAATTAAGTAAACGAGAAAATGGTACAACGAATATATATATATATATATATATATATATATATGCATATATATATTATAATAATTAATAGAAATACGGTCTCATCTGCGGTATTATTATTATTATTAATGATAATACACTATCGGTGTGAGCGTCGGTGTACGTGTAATTCGTGTGTGGTTGGATTCTTCGTGAAAGTATTTATGAACGATTTCGTTTGTTTAACTTATTTATTTTTTTACGTGTAAGTGTTTATTTCGTTTACTGATCGCGTTTCTGTTGTTTTTTTTATTTAATTCATTGTTTCTTTTTTTTTAACTTACTTCGCTCTCATACTTCCGGGGGCGCGAATCGTGTAAAGTGTGGCTAAAGTCACTAATCGCTACACCACACTGCCACATATACAGGCTAAACGTACAAATATAACGACGTGACGCTATGCATCCGATTCGCCTTTCCCCGAGCGCGTTAGCCTGGATTAGGTGGAGGCTAACGACGAGCACGGAGGGGCTTTTGGTGCAACGCTCTACTCGCTAGAGTCTCTATACAGCGCGGCGCTAACCGCCGTACAAGTCATGGGCAGGGAAGGAAGGGCTTTCGCTCCTGGATTTATTTTTTTTCTTCTTATTATTACTATCATTTACTATCTTCAGGAGCTTGGAGGACGCGGAGGATTGTTTTTGTTTCTGGGAGGACAATATTTATGGAGAGCATTCGTGGTCGCTGGTATTACGCTAATTTCAAACGATCGCTCGAGCTCGCGAGCGTCGATCGTTTTTCCCTTTTCTTCCTTCTTCCTTCTTTAATTTAATTCCCTTTCATATTTAATTCTTCATCTTCGTCTAGTTAGGTCCTCGCATCCACTTTTTCCTTTTTTTTTGTTAAATAATTATTCTCTCTTACTTTCCTCTCGTGATCTCGAAATTTGCGGGATGGAGAGGGAGAGAACCCGAACGCATATCTCTCGTTATTCTCCGTTTACATACTTGCTTAGTATAAAAAAATTTGCTGCTGCTGCTGTCGCTGCTGCGGGGCAGTGGGACTGGAGTATGACGATGATGAATCGCTGAATTTTTGTTTTGTTCTCTTTTTTTTCTCCTTGTTGATTCTGCTGTTGTCACGTTGGCAATGGGGCTAGTTGCCGTTCGTTGATCGTTGCATCGGCGGTATCACCGCGTCACGCTCCGTCCCGTATATCTTGCCTGCTTTTCGTGCCATGTTTCCGAGCATCTCCATCGAGCATTTGTGCGCCGATCTCAATGAAAGCGCCCATTCCTTTAGACTTATCTCGTCCTGAAAAAAAAAAAGATATATACATTAAATAAAGAAAAATAAAATATCGTTGTCATAGCTAAAGCGTAAGGAAATAAATATCGCCGTCATAGCTACAGCATAAATAAATAAAAATAAAATATCGTCATCATAGCTGAAGTGACGCGCAAGTCCAATTTTAGTCTCCGACTCACGGGATTGGTCAGTACGATTTTGGCCTCGCGAGTCCGTACTACGATACACTGTTCGCCCTTCACGTGTTGAAGATCAGCCCCGACTTCTTCCACCTGATCGAGAAACACGAGCTCGGGCTTAGTCGTTGACTCGGGATGGAGCTCTAGTCTGTTGGGATAAAGCTTGGCGTAACGTGTCTGCCACGCGCTGGCGAACGGTCCTCCGAGTTTCTTGATATAACCGTGCAAAATGCAGTCGGATCCTGGTGGCAGATTAAATTTATTACACATTATTGGAACTGGTCCAGTTCTTTTGTATATAAAATAAAAATATGTGTAAATCCTTGTCGATAAAATTCTTACAAACCTTTCTCGTCGGCGTCGAACCGCAATTTCTGTTTTGCTTTTCTCTTGTTCTCCATCTGTTAAAAAAATAATAAAAAATTATTGTGGTATAGATGAAGGAAGTACAAAGTCGTGAACGACGATGAAATGTATATGGATCTGTGGTCATGCTATTTCTTACTTTATCAGCTTCGTTGTTGATTGTCTCGAAGACGGTCTCGGCAACTTCGGCCTGCCATCTCTCAGATACGACGAGAGGAAAATTTTTGTACAGATCCTGATCCGCGTCTGTTAATTTAATGCCTTTGGTGTCCTCTTCGTCGAACGAACCGATGTCGAAGGCATCGGCGGCGTTGACTTCACCGCGCGGCGGTATCAACGGTGGCGTGTACTTCTGTAGGTAAACCTGCTGCCAATCGATACCACTGAAAAACGGGTGCTCTTTTAGCTCGTCGGCACCACCGCCACGGCAACCGAGCCTGTTGTTGATATCTCGCTGTAGCAAACCTTCCAAAAGCGACCGCAACTCCCGCGAGAACGACTCGGGTAACTCAACATTCTGGAAACAATTTTTATTAATTTTATTTTTTTTATGTATATATATATGTATTTTATATGTGATTACGGAAGCATCAATGTGGGATTCAAAGAGAATTTCAACACGATAAACATTTAAATTCATTCGAGGTGAAATTTCAGTGAAAATTTAAATTTATTCGAGTCGTGAGTAAATTCACAACGAGTCGTAACGGGGAGAGAGAAAAGCGAGGCCGAAGCGTACTCTGCACGACGCAGAAAACGGACGTAGCATACTTTTTGTCGTCCCAACTGGACGATGCGAAAGAGCATTTTATAAAATAATTTTATCGTAAAAAAGAGGGAGTCAAAAATAAAATAATTTTCGGTGCTTCCGCTACGAGGTAGACGTAATTAATTGAATACTTTCCTCCTTTGAACGTCAACTCGGACCGTCGAGCTTTATGATTAAATTTTTTTTAATTTAGATATTTTTGCAACAAAACCGTTTGTCATTGAAAACCAAATATCAATTTTGACACGTTACCTCGTACTAATTTAAGTACACGACATTTTGCGTTGATCGAGAAGCGAACCGTCGACAGTGAGACGCAAAAGACCCCAACTCGAAAATTAGTCAGCTAATAACGATAAATTTAAAAAAATCATAAATTAAAAATGTTGCAACCAAGACCATTGACGTAGAAAAAAATGTTTCCGAGACATTACCGTCAGCACACTCAAGTGCGCGACGTTTCACGTGGATTGAGAAACGAGTATTCGACACCGAGATGCAAAAGATTCCGAGTTGAAAGGTCGAGGACTGTCAGCGTGAGGTTCTACCGTTGAAGCCCCGTTATCCCCGTCGGCTTCGAATAATGCACTTTGCGTGCGACAAAACATCGTTGACTCAACTACGAAGCAAATTAATGTGCTGTTACGGAGACTGAACGTGAACACCTTGGGATTTCATGCGTACCGAGAGGTGTCCCTTCCGTCCCGCCACAGCTCAATCTCTCGCGCGGCCCGGGGCGAATGGGTAGCGAGCTAGCGGTGCAAGCTTTGAAAATCGATGACGCGCCTCTATAGTACAACGTTCGTTCTCCTTTTCCCTCCGTCCTCGGACTCTCTCTCAGGGGGTTCCATCACCCTCGCCAAGCTATTCCCGAGACGACGGGTGCGTGAGGTGATCGCACGTAAATTCTACCGCGGGTCTCTACGCAGTGAACGACACTGATGGGGTTTGATGGAAATTCTAGTTAACGGAATACTCCGGAGAATCGTTAACAAAATAGAAATAGTAAAATTAGATGAAAAACAAATGACCCTCAAGCTATCTGCGTTAGATTACATTTCGTCAAGTTCTAACGGATGTCTTTTGTATTCCATAATCTTCACTCGGGGAAGTTCACTCGGAGAACTTCTCCGGAAAATTCTCCAAGTGAACATTTTTTTTCCCATGCATGGTATCGAGAAGCACTTGGCGAGAATGAAATTTCGATGTGCAGGTTCATAAAAATAAGGCATGTATGCGTGGTAACATTTACACCAACCATGGTGAGCGTCATACGGTCTATTTCGTGTTTGTCCTTCGTTTTGTGCTGCCGAAAAGGACTATGACCCTTGAGCAGTTTGTACAGCATGCAACCGAAGGAAAACCAATCGGCGCTCGAATCGTACGCTGTGCCCTTCGATAGAACCTCCGGTGCCATGTAGCCGTGCGTCCCGCTGTAAAAAAAAGAACACAGAAAATGAGACGGTATTTTTTTCACACGATCCTGCGTCATTTTTCTTTTGTCATTGAATCCTTTAAGGGGGACCAACATTTTTACAAACGCTTTTGGCATTATACACAAAAGGAAAACGACATTACAAATTCTGCATAGTCGGCAGAAAAAATATTGAAAAAGATTCTTGAATATAAATTATCGACGTGGGAGGATGCGATAAAAATATCGTGAAGATTTGTACAATCATTTGATTTTTTAAATATCATTTATCGACGAAATTATACTCACACACTGGCGTGAGGTTTCTTCTTCGAGAAATCGCACGCTAGACCGAGATCGGATATTCTAACGTGCCCGTGTTCGTCGAGCAGTATATTGGCGGGTTTGAGGTCCCGATAAACGATGTATCTTCGATGCATATGTTCAAGGCCGAGTATCACCTCGGCGGCGTAGAACTTCATTTCCGGCTCGTCGAACACACCGTGCTGGCTCAGATGGTAATGAAGATCACCGCCGTTCATGA